>LR738715.1:271722853-271740022 GCA_902687465.1 Secale cereale
GCTAGTACCTCTGTTATGCCCAAAAGGATATATGATATGCTTAAATTGAAACCTTATGATTCTTGTTCTTTTGGTGTTCGTCTCGTTGATTCTTCCATAAAGAAACCTTTGGGGAGGATCGATGATGTTCTTATTGTTGTCAATGATAATTATGTGCCCGTTGATTTCACTATTATGGATATTGAATGTGATCCTTCATGTCCAATTATTTTGGGATGTCCCTTTTTGCGCACCGTTGGTGCTGTCATTGACATGAAAGAGGGTAATATAAAATTTCAGTTTCCTCTCAAGAAAGGGATGGAACACTTCCCTCGAAAGAAGATCAAGTTACCTTTTGAGTCCGTTGTACGGGCTAGCTATTCTTTTACTCTTGATAAAACTTGATCTATGCATTATGCCTAGCTTAAAGGCATAAAAGAAAGCGCTTTTGGGAGGCAGACCACATGAATAATTTTTTTGCTTTTGTTGTGTCTTGATGTTGTTTACTGCTGTAGCATCATCATTGTATCTTTGCTTTTCATATTTGTGCCAAGTATAGCCTCCGATTGCTAGAAAGTTCAAAAGTTGTGAGGTGCTGTCCAGGAAACAGATTCTGTCCTTGGATAGAAAAAATCGTATAAAATCACCAGATCATCTTTTTGGTCTGAATTGTTTCGAAAGCGTTCTCTATATAATTGTCTTTCGTGCGTCAGTTCTGAGTTTTTTGATTTGAGTTGCAGAAGTATCCCGAACAGATTAATTACTGCCTGCTGTTCTGTTTTTCACAGATTCTGTCCTGTTTTGCCTTACCCCCACTTTGCAAATTAAGAACTTGCTTTTTCTTTGCAAAAACCTTTGGCAATCTTGATAAACAGTAGAACTTCAGGAATATCCTTATTTCCAGCAAGGTATAATTATTTTATTAAGGGTACTAACCTCGCTAATCAGATTATGATGAGTTGTGTATGAAGGGAGTTTTCAAGTGTGCGAGGGAAGATGATAAAAAGATTCAGGAGTGTCAAGCGCTCAAGCTTGGGGATGCCCCCGTGCACCCCCAAGAAATATTCAAGGAGACTCAAGCGTCTAAGCTTGGGGATGCCCCCGTGCATCCCCTTCTCCATCAACATTATCAGTTCGTCTTTCGTTTCGCTATATTTTTATCACTTCATGTGTTATGTGCTATGCTTGGAGCGTCTTGCTTTTATTTTTCTTTTTAGTTTTTCATAACGAGTCGGAACTCAGCATTCCTTTGTGTGGGAGAGAAACACGCTCCACCTCTACCTAGAACATTACATAGAATTTTCATGTCTATCTATGTTGTGTGTGTTCTTTGTCTTTTAATAGCTACTATCATACTCTGCTCTTAGTATTCATGCTTATCTTTCCAAGAGCTTTTATTTAGTTGGTTGCTTGAACTCTCTTTAATTACCATGCTCACCTTATTAACAGAGTTTGCTTCCTTTGCATTGGTTAATGTGTCTATGATAAAGATGCTACTTTCATGATGGTGCTTAGTAGTTCAGGTTTTCTTATGGTTAATCTCAAATAGCTGGGGGGTTCCCAATGTGTTATTGGAGTACCAACTTGGTTTGTTTGCCTATGATGTGGTATGGTTTAGTAATGTCTTCCTTCGAGAATTTATTTTGATTGACTTGGCGTATGCTCACGCATATTCAAGACTGTAAAGAAAGTCTGTCAAGCCTTGATGATCTTTTGTTTCTAAGTAGCGATATAACTACCATGCCTGATTCAATATTGCTTTGTTGCTCTGCATGATTATGACCGTCATTGCTCTCTTAGTTGGTTGCTCCCAGTCTTTTGCTAACCTCCACCTGTACTAAGCAAACTAACCATGCAATACATAGCTCATGGGAAAGTAGCCTAAAAACTATTGTGGTAAAGAATATGTTGCTTATGTATCTTATTTCTTATAAGTTGCTTGCTGAGCGGTAACCATGTTTCTGGGGACGCCATCAACTGTCACACTTTTGTTGAATATCATGTGAGTTGCTATGCATGTTCGTCTTGTCTGAAGTAAGGGTGATTTACCGTGGGTTGAATGAATATGCATATTGTTAGAGAAGAACATTGGGCCGCCAACCAAAGCCATGCATCATGGTGGAAGTTTTAACTTGGACCTTAATCCTCAATCTCTCATGAGAATATGCCTATGCATTAAAGAGGAGTCCATCATCTATTTTCTATGTTGTCCCGGTATGGATGTCCTCAAGTTGAGATCTATCAAAAACGAGAAATCAAATGCGATCTATCTCCTTGGACCTTTGTACAGGTGGCATAGAGGTACCCCTTTGTGACACTTGGTTAAAACATATGTAATGTAATGATAACCCATGGGGATCCGAGCTAATTAGGACAAGGAGCGAGCACTATTAGTATTCGATGCATGAGGCTTGCAACTTATAGGATGTTTTATGCATGACACATATGATGTACTACTACCGTTGACACAATTGCTTCCATGTTTTCAAAATAAAAAGCTCTAGCACATAACCATTCTTTTACCTTTATGTTAAAGCACCAACTACTGAGAGCATGATTGTCATTCTGAGTGTAATGTGCATTGTCCCAAAGTAGCATTGTCTTTTGCATGATTGTGATATCGTTTATTCTGAAATCATTGTATCTAGTCATCACTTAAACCTTGAAGGTGCCCCTGCATTTATGTTTTGCATCACTAAAGGGGGCAAGCTAGATATCACTTTATCATATTTGCACATCATGTTCATTGCAAATCTATTTGATGTTTCAGTTTCATGTTGTAAAACTTTCAGTCATTTGTGATTTTCTCATGAGGCAACTTAATTACTACAGATTCATTGTCTCAGTAAGCTTTTGTCATATGACTATGAAAAAGTCCTATATGGTTAATAGCATGTCACCACAGAAATTATTCTTGTTATCATTTACCTACTCGAGGACGAGCAGGAATTAAGCTTGGGGATGTTGATACGTCCAAAACGTATCTATAATTTCTGCTTGCTCCATGCCACTTTTGGGTGATATTGCTATGATATTCATACACTTCCATACACTTTTGATCATATTTGGACTAACTTACTAATCCAGTGCACCCCAGTGCCAGTTTCTGTTTTCGGCTGTTTTTGTATTTCAGGTTTTCACGTTTCGAGAACTGCCCAGAAAAATCCAGAAAAATTATATAAAAAATCAGCGAACCGGAAACAACACTGCGTCCGAAGGGCAGCCTGGGGGGGCCACAGGGGCTCCAGGCGCCCTGTGGGCGCCCCCCCTGGGCCGCGCCGGGGGGGCGCCTCGGCCCCCCGAGGCTCCCCCGGTGCCCTACTTTGGCATATATTTAAAGGGTTCCCCGTAACCCTCAGAACAGGACTTCTTTTCGCGATCCCATCTCTGTTCCGCCGCCGCCGCCGCTTCCAAGATCGGGAGCACCAGGAGAACTCTTCCCGGCACCCTGCCGGAGGGGAGGATCACCACCAGGAGCTTCTCCACCACCATGGACGCCTCCCAGATGACTCGTGAGTAGTCTCCCTTGGACCATGAGTCCATGACCAGTAGCTATGTGATGTTCTCCTCCCGTTCTTGTGCTTCACTAATTAGTCCTCGTGAGCTGCCCTACATGATCGAGGCACCTATGTAATCCTTATGCTGTTGCTATGTTGAGTTTGCTGGGATCCGATGGATTATGAGATTATGTTCAGATTGATCTTGAGTAATATATTTGATTCACCTCTTTTATATTTTAGTTCATAAGTAATTCTTGCATGTTCTCCGTTGTTACTTATTGCTTTGGCCGAGTAGTAGGTAGTGACTCCAAGAGGGAACGTTATGCTTGATTGTGGGTTCATGCCCCTCGATGACTAGCTTGAGTGACAGAAACATGAGTCTAGGGGATGTGCTGTTGCCACAAGGGGGAAACAACGGTGCTTGTGCCCGCGGGTGCAAGGATTGTTTACTTTACGCAAAGTTCTTTTAATGCAGTTGTCTGTTGCATTGAGTTTACACTATGGGTGGGACTCGCAACTTAATACCAGCGAGATGTTCTGGATAGATATCTCAAGGTGGATGATTAGTAGTAGATATTGATGGATTTCGGTCTACTTACTTTGGCGTACCGCCCATGCTTTGAACCTCAACCTTTCTTGCAATGTAGTCAGCATTGGTTTGCGTTCGTGGTCCTGTCAATTGCCCAGCTGTAATTTGTTTACCTCACATAGCTGTTTTATCGTCTTTTGGGAGAGAGACATCACTAGTGAACATCATGAGACTCCGGTCCATATTACCATCATTGATCACATCCACTATTTATTTCCCGTTATCATTTACTATTGCAAAAACTATCTATCACTACTATCATTGCTTTTAACCCTTTGTGAACTACAAGGCCGGAGAGATTGACAACCTCTCTGTACTCGTTGGGAGCAAAGTTATTTGTATCTGTGTGCAGGTCCACGTTGGTTGCTACTAATCTGGCGCCGTAGCAATTGACACCTACTTGTTGAACCTAGGAGTCTCTGGGGATTCGATCCTTGTCATCTTTGCTAGGGGAAAACACTTCTACTTACTGCATCTTACACCTTCCACTTGGGGTAACCAACGAGGGGTTCGAGGCCCATCACTTCCTGACCTTCTGCTTGACGGGCCGCGCATGGGGACAGACAACAAGGTGGTGCTCAATCACCTCCCTGGGAATGCCGGGGATGTCGGATGCTTGCCATGCAAACACGTCGATATTCGCTTGTAGGAAGGTGACAAGCGTGTCTTCCTATTTGTCGTCAAGGGAGGAGCTTATGGTGAAAGCCC
Source organism: Secale cereale (assembly GCA_902687465.1). Lineage (NCBI taxonomy): Eukaryota > Viridiplantae > Streptophyta > Magnoliopsida > Poales > Poaceae > Secale > Secale cereale. The sequence goes on from LR738715.1 coordinate 271,727,630, forward strand.
CTCCTGTGCCGTCCTCCTTGACAGAAACCTTCTTGGTTCCCGGTGGCGTGGCCCTGGACCTCTTGTTCCTGCCGGTGGAGCTCTCTGGCACGTCCTCGACGGGAGCGCGACACTCCGAAGAGGTGCGCTTGCTGGAGTAGGTGTCCGAGGTCTCACCGGCCTTCTTCTTTCCGGTGGATCTCTCGGGCACGTCCTCGACGGGAGCACAGCACTCCGAAGAGGTGCGCTTGCCGGAGTGGGTGTATGAGGTCTCATCGGTCTTCTTCTTCTTCCCTCCCGGGGCTCCAGTGGCAGGAGCAAGTGCCCTCGTAGCGGCAGCTGCTGCAACCGCTTGCTGGTACAGTTGGTCAGCGCAGATCAGCGCATCTTTCTAATCGGAGGGGATGGTGATGATCGTCACAGGTCCTGGCATCTTCAGGGTGTTGTAGGCGTAGTGTGACGCTGCCATGAACTTGGCCAGCGCTGGGCGGCCAAGGATCACGTTGTAGGGCAAGGGGATCTTGGCAACATCGAACACAATCCTCTCCGTCCTATAGTTCAGATCACTTCCAAAAGTCACGGGCAGCGTGACCTTCCCCTTTGGTTGGCTTCTCCCCGGGTTGACCCCCTGAAACGTGCCTGTCTCTTCGAGGTCTCCATCATGAACCTACAGCTTCTCGATCACGATGGGCGAGAGTAGGTTCAGACCGGCCCCGCCATCGACTAGCATCTTTGTCACCTTGAGGTTGCGTATTGTTGGTGAAACCAACAATGGCAAGCACCCGACCGCAGTAGTGCGATCAGGGTGATCCTCAGCGTCAAAGATGATAGGCGTGCTGGACCATTTCAGCGGCTTTTGGGCATCGGACGACGGCTCCGCTGCTGTAATCTCACGTGCCCACTGTTTAAGTTGGCGGTGAGAAGTATGCAACGAGGCGCCGCCGTCGACGCACATGGCCTCCGTAGCTTTCTGAAATTCTTGGTCGCCGGACTCGTCGTCCTCCTCGTGATCGTCATCTTCGGGCCTTCTGTCACGGCCCCGGGCGGGCCTCTCCTGCTCTTTATCCTTGCCGCGACGGCCTACTTGGCCGTCATGCTTCTTGCCGGACCCTTCAGCACCATTCTGGCCCTTCTCCTTGTCCCGCCTCTCATATTCAGCCCTCTGCTTTTGAGCAAGGAGCTCAACCTGTCGGCAGTCCTGGAGACCATGGCCCTTGGTGCGATGGATCTTGCAGTATCGCTTGCCGGAGTTCCCTGGCTTCTCGGCAGCCGCCAAGGCCCGGCAGGCGACACACCCGGCAATTTCCTTGCCGGGGTCACCCGCCCTGGTTTTCTTGGCGGAGCCGGTGTCATCAGATCCCTCGACGACAAGCACGGCTTTACCCTTGCGCTTCCTGTTGCGATGCCGGCCCTTCTTCGCCGGGGCGACAGTATCCTCATCTGAAGAGTCGGTTTCCGCACCGGCATCTTCGCCGGAGTACTTCCTCCCCTCTTCAGCCCGGGCACATCTATCAGCAAGAACATAGAGTTCCGCCACATCTTTCACCTTGGTCATCGCCAGTTCTTCACGCATCTTGCGATTACGCATGTTCTGATGGAACGCGCTGATGATGGTGGCAGGGTGGACGTCAGGGATGTTGTACTGCACCCGACTGAACCTTTGTATGTACTTGCGCAGACTCTCGCCTTCCTTCTGGGGTATGACGTGCAGGTCACTCGCTTGGCCATGGGCTTGGTGACCTCCAGTAAAGGCGCCAACAAACTCATGGCACAAGTCGGACCAGGAGGAAATAGAGTCTACTGGCAAGTGCATCAACCACGACATGGCGTTAGGTTTAAGAGCCAACGGAAAGTAATTCGCAAGCACCTTATTGTCGCGGGCCCCGGCAGCTTGCATCGCGATGGTGTAGATGCTGAGGAACTCCGACGGGTGGGTCTTGCCGTTGTACTTCTCGCCAACGTCAGGCTTGAATGTGCGGTGACAGGGCCACTGGAACTGCCGCAGCTCACGGGTAAAAGCCGGACAACCTACCTCGTAAGGTAGACCTCCAGGGCTCTCCGGTGCTGGGCGGTCCACGGCAGGCCCCGCTCGCCTGTCTGACTCGTGGTGCGCTCCGCGCCGGCGCTCGATGGTGGTTCGAGCGTCTTCATGAGCTCGCTCCTGAAGAACTTGACGCTGGTCGCCGTGGGTCCGTGGGTCGGACGACGCTATGGAGATGGCGTCGCCCGCGACGTCCCGACGAGTCGACGCACGCGGCACCGGGCAAGGAGGAGGCGAATGCACCGTAGCCACGGCGCTGCCGGCCCTCCCGCCGCCGGTGCGTGGGACTCCATCGGAGCGTCGACCCGGGAGCTCCGTTGGATTTGGTTCATCCTTGTTGGCGACTGCGACAAGGCTTCGGATGGTGGCTCTCCATTCGTCGAGTTTCCCCGTAACGGGAGGAAAGTCGAGGAGCAACTACGCGCGCGCAAGGGCTTCGGCTGGGGTCAACGGTAGCGAAACCTGCACGGACCGCGACGCGCTTCGACCCCTGACCGTGTCAGGAGGAGCCCCATCACGATCCCGCGGTCGCATACCGTCTCCACCAGTGCTTCTGTGGGCGGGCAGGTCTTCTGCGTCCCGGGAGTGGCGCTTGGGGCTCTTCCCATGGCGACGCCCGGGATCTTCGGGGTGACGACGCCATTCGTGGCGCGCTGCTTGAGAGGAGCGCGCTGTTGGCACCGGTGTGGGAGTTCTGGAGGCCCTTGTGTCGCCTTCGGGTGATGCGGCAGCGACCTTGGAAGGCCCCGCGCCACCCACGGAGGGCCTGGCTCCATCTTTGGAACTGGCGGTGTGCGGCCCGTTACCAGGCGCACAAACATCGCCACCTCCCAAACTCCGGCTGCTGGGACGGCGTTGGTGTTCGCGAGCAGCGCCCCAGGTCCTTTCCGCGACCGGTCCACTGCTCGCCCGCGTCGGGATGGGCTGTCCGGCTTCCGACTGGCCAACCGCCACCGTCGTCTTCTTCTTGGGCGCCATGATGATGAAGGAGCGCCGAACTAACTGCTAAAGCCGATTCTCACAACTACGCCCCCTACCTGGCGCGCCAAAGATTTCGGTGTATTTGGATTGACACCTATGGGATCACAAGAATCCCTACTACGATTGCGGGGCGCGGGGTTGAGAGAAGAGAGGATCTAACAGTTAGCACACAGTTCCTTTACCCAGGTTCGGGCCGCAAAGATGCGTAAAACCCTACTCCTGCTTTGGTGGATTATATGTTTGTGTTCTTCAGCTGGCTATGGGGCGTGAGGAGCTCTAGAAAGCCGAGTCGTGAGGAGTTCTAAAAACTGAATCCTTCTCCTGGTCGCCTCGGGCCTCCTTTTATAGGGTAAAGGGGTTGCCACAGTGGCACACGGGAGGTGGAAAGGGTACAGTGATGCGAGGTTATCCCTCGCATTACAGGACAAGGCGCATTTAATGCGCTTAGCTTAGGTGTCCTCACTTTATCGGGGACGAGGGGAGACGTCTGTCTTGTCCGTCGCCGCTCCTCCTCGTGTTGACACGCGCCCTGGCCAGCGGTGCCTGGGGTGCCATGTAGGCAGGCAGGCGACTGAGGTGGCGCAATGGCGGGTCTCCACGAAGATCTGCACGTCGCCACGCAGGTGCCTGCCCAGCTGGTTGGGTCGGCAGCTGCATGGGGCGGTAGAAGCGTAGTTGGCGCGGGCCTGATGGTGGCCCCGCAGATGTCCTCGGGAAGGGCCTTGCCGGGGGCCCCGACAAGGGTCTTGCCACGGCGCCTGCTGTCATCCCCGGCAAGGTGCCTGCCAGAGGTCTTGTGGTCTTCCTTGGCTGGGATCCCGCCAAGGGTCGTCGTCTTCTTAGCTTGTATCTGATCTTGAATGTCTTCACAAAGATCTGCATGCCACCACGGGGATGCCTCCCGAATCCTTGCCCCATGGGGGCAGTGAACTCAAGGGTGATCCGCTCCGTAGGCGCAGGGCGAATTGCCGCGGCAAGGGTCTTGCCGGGGCTGCTAAGGCTGGCCCCGGCAAGGATCTTGCCGGGGGATCCCGCTTCGTCCCCTTTGCTCTTTGTGGTCTTGGCTTTGGGCTTCAGTCTCCATCGAGCTTCGGTCTTACCCTGGCTCACCCCTCCCCTTGCCATGCTTGGGGTGGTGGTGCCCGTGGCTCAGACTGCCCGTGCACAGATATAGGGGTACAAAAAGTGTACCCCTCTTTTTGTACACCGACACCTAGGGGTAGATCCATTTATCACTATTGTCATTCATTTGAATGCCTTGGGTAGTGCTCTGTAATTCCAGCAATTGTTGATATGCTTGTGATGAAAGAGGTGTATGGAAAAATTCCAAGGTGTTTTCACTTAGCAGATAGTCTTGCATTGTCAAGTTGTTCTTGCAGGAGAAAGAGAAGAGTTTGTGGTACTTTCGTTTAATAAGACCAAAACCTCAATTGTCTTCCCAGAATGATATGGTATTGCCTTCTCCAATAATTCCTCTTGTGCAACTCTTGTATTGTGGCAGCAGTTTAAGAATGTTTTTCCACCAGAAAGAACCAAAATGGTTACAATCGTGAGCAATACATTCTCGGAGGAAAGTTGGGACACAGTTAATCCACAATCACCCCCTCCTCATTTCACTAGCCTGATGGGCACAACGATGAGCCACTTCATTAGCCTCTCGTTTTTGATGAGTTAAAATAAAACTAGTGAAAAACTCGCAAAGCTCCTTAATTTCCTAACAAGTGCCCGCAATGTCCGAGCACCCAAAAATCTGATGAGTTCAACAAGTCAACCACATCTTTGGCGTCACTCTCCATCTCAATCTCCTGAATCCCCAAGTCATGCATCAACCGAACAACATCCCTCACTGCATATGCCTCCATAGTTTATGCACTAGCAGCATACTCATACCACAATGCATGGGCCCTAATCAACATTCCATCATGATTGCGCAAGGCAAGCCATGTACCTCCGTGTCCTTTCAGTTCTGAGTAATAGGCGTCAACATTAATCTTCAGCCTATTCTGATCCGAAGGTTACCACTGCGGAATCGTCTTGATTGGCATTAGGAAATTTTCTCCACTAAGATTAGCAAGATCACCTGCAATCTCAATTGCCCACCGAACAGAATATTGCACTGACCTCGTGTTGTCGGAATGGCTTTTAGCATTTCGTTCTGTCCAAAGAGCCCAGCAACCACATAATATAATGCAGGCTGAATGCCTTTGCACAATTTGACCATCAAGCAAATTAATAGCCCATGTCACCGAATGCAAAGTTGGTATTTTGTATTCACTATCTTCTTCATCTCTTTCCAGAATAGTCGTGCGCAGGTGCAGGTGAATAGAGCATGATCAATTGTCTCCTCCTGACCACACATTTCACAAAAAGGAATTCTTTAAATATGTCTTTTGAACAAAATAGATCGACATGGGATGAAACCATTAATAACTCGCCACCAAAAATTTCAGACTTTCGGGACAGGCAAACTCCACAATGACTTTCCAGACCATGTTCATACCATTAGTAGAGCTACTGGGTTGTTCATTTTTGCGAGAAAGCAGAAGCTTATAGGTAGATCTTACGGAAAAGTCCCCTTGTTTCTCACCATTCCATGCACATGTATCTTCTACAACGGGGTTGATTGGAATACGACAAATAGCATCAGCATCCGGCACAATAAAATTACTCATGACCTTGTCTCTGTCCCATTGTCGCTCAATTAATTCTTCAACCATAGTAATCTGGGAGGTTGTGAGCTTCACCAGCGGCTTCAGACTATGATTTGTTGGAATCCACGGATCATCCCAGATGTGTGTAGTAGCACCATCTCCAACACGCTTAATCAGACCAAGATTTAGAGCATCTCTACCGTATAGTATAGCTCTTCAAGAATGCGATGAGTTCCTCTTCCTTGTCGTTGTCATGAAATCACCATTATGGAAGTATTTACCCTTCACTACTCTTGCACATGACGAGTCCGGATTTGTAAGTATCCTCCACCCTTGTTTAGCTAACATTGACTTATCAGATTGAACAAAGCAAGATCCGTAAAACCCATACCACCGATACACCTGGGCTTGGCAATATCTTTCCATTTTCGCCACCGCATTTTACAACATTGATCATCTCCTCCCACCAATATTTTGCCATTAAACTTGTGATCTTTTTGCATGTATTTTTTTGACAATCTAAAGTAGCTCATCGAATAAGTTGGAATTGCCTGGCAAACTTATTTTATAAGGACCTCACGGCCGGCACCATCCACCAACTTGGGTGACCATCCCTTCACAAGCTTCTAGATCTTCGTATTAATATGTTCAAATTGATCATCCGTGGACCTGCCCAAGGCTGTAGGAAGTACTTCTCCATCAATGCTTTTGTAGCAACACCAACATCATTGTGGACACCCCCCTTCATTTCAAGTGTACAATTTGAACTAAAAGAAAACATCCGACTTGGATTTGTTCACTAACTGTCTTGATCCCTCCCTATATAGGTCAAGAATCTCCCCAAGTCTCTCAGCTCCCTCTATTGTTGCTGGAGCGAAAATCAGGCAATCATCCGCGAACAAGAAATAAGATATCCATGGAGCATGAATATCAACTCCGACACATCTAGATAGGTCCCTTGAATTTGAATAAGCTACTAAGGCCTTCCGCACATAACAAAAAGAGATACTACGGTGATATTGGATCACCTTGACATGCCCCTTTTGTAAGGCTTAAAACAATGAGGACGGGGCGTTGACCCGTTGGCTGGTGCGGGTGCCCACCCGAGTTCAAGCACCGGCTTTGACGCGGGTGCTCGCGGAGTTTCTCTTATAAAAAAATACCAATGAAGGTTAGTCCTTGGGTTGGTCTAATTTTTTTTAAGGTTTGAAAAAATCAAAGAACTTTTCATTAACTAGAGTTGTTCTAATTTTATGAGCAACTAAAATTTTGATTCGAAACTACTACACACATGCTGTTTTTTGCACGATGCTAGCACGATAGTAAATCCAACGATCTGGCCTTCTTTTGCCCAAGGTGTTGTAGGATCAGATCACAACCATCGTTCACATATCGTGTATGAACTGTCGTCCATATAGCACTGCTCATTTTGATTACAAGAGTGACCCATCCAAATCAAGAACTCGACACGTTCGGTTGTTTAAACCGACCGAGCATGTCACTGTCTACTTCACCAGATCCAACAGAACGGGCCCGCGATGCCTATCAGGGCACACGGGGAGAACAGCCGCTGCACTCGAACCGAGGCCAGCACGTGGGCGACGCACGCCGCGACGCACCGAGGCGGACGGAGGCCACAACGGCGGTCCGGGACCAAGAGCGAAGAGAGACACACGGAAGGCGACACGTACCACGTGAGCCGACCAAAGCCCGCCCGTGCCGCGGCCCTGAGACTCCGCGAGCGTGCAAGAGACGGTGGAGCACTCGAGGCAGCCGGCGCTGTTTCCTCGCCCGGCCGCTCTCCGCCCCTCGGCGTCGCCGGTGCAAATGCCTGCACCGAGACCGCAGCTGCCGCTGCTCCTCGCGGCTGCCTGGAGCCTCGGCCTGCTCTGCCTCGCCGCCGCGGAAGGCGGAGGCGGCTCCTGCGAGCTCTCGGTCGAGCGCGGTGGCGCGCTCTACAACTTCAGCCTCGCGGCGCCGACGCCGGCCCACCGCCACGGCGTCCTCAGCGAGGACGGGTAACTAACCAACTGCGCACTGCCCGATGCCACCGCCTTAATTGATGAATTGGCCGCTCCTTCGCTTCGATCGACATATGGATATGCCAGTTTGGGAGCGGGACTGCGAGTCGCGTCATGAGATCAAACAAACCTGAACCAATTGATGGGAGATGCGTGCGCTACGCTCATGGTCCTCGACTCCTCGTGCTTAGTGGACACGCGCTTCTCATGTTTGATGAAATGCTCGTGTTATGTTGTTTTTACTTGTTATCACTGACTCAATTGTGAAGTGGTGATTTCGTCGTTTGAAAAGTGGAGTATGCAGTAGCAGTAGTGTAGTATTACTACATTGCTAGTAGTTGCCACTTTGCCTGTCATCGGGGGGGGATCGGGGTTCAGTTATTTTGTAGTTCTGGGGACCTCTTGGTTTTCACATGATGGACCGATTAGTATATAAGTAAGTACTCCATGTAACCTGCCTTGGTAGCAGAGCAAGATGTCTCAGCAAGTTGTTGCATCGGTGCTCTTCTTGGCTCACTTCTTGAATGTTGAACCATGATTGAATATTCTTAAAGCGATTGGCGAAGGACTTGGTATTTCAGAGTATGCAGCTTACAGATCGCCTGTATGTTTACTGTCACGTGTTCTGATCGCTATCTAAGTTCCACTCTGTCCCATAACGACGAGCATCTTGTGTTTCAGGTTTTACAAAGTGGCCATGAACGATTCAGTCATCTGGTTCCAGGTTTGTTTCGCTAGGACACTGCTTTTGTGTGAATGTTTTTGCATATGTAGTTGCTACGTTTAAGATATCTACACTACAACCACAACTAGGTGTGGATAAAAACTGCAATGTGGATTGTTTGAAATCTCTGCGTATAATATAACCTAGAGGTTTTTGTGCCCTGCTTCACCATTTTGTTATTGTTTGCAGCTCTGCGATCAGATGATATTCAACTTTGACCCACCTGTCTGTCTTCACTGTGAGGTACTCTACTGATGAATCATCCCATAATTTAATTGGAAACCTTCCTTTTATCGGTTAGCTTGTCTGTTTATGCTGTTTGCTTGGACGCTGCATGCTAGTGCATCTGTTTATTGTTCTTTCATCTGGTCTTATGTTACGTATACCTCAGCGGCTCAGCCTTTCTTGAGTAAATCTCACTTATTTTACAAATGGAAGAAACACTTCCTAAGAGTATAGCCCCCGTTTCCATTCTCTTGCCAAATCACATGTACTAGTGCAGAAATGATCAGGTCATCCTGAAATTTGTAATCATCCTATCATATTGTTACTTTTTTGTTTTTCAAACTGGGTTTTCTTATTTTCTATTACAAAAAAAAACCCAGAAACAAGGAGTTCGATCAGTAGCAGTGTTAGGAGTAGCGATAATGGTTTGAATTGCCAGTACATCACCAAAGAAAACCTACTGTGACAGTCTTGAGAACTAGCAACATCAGTGTGCTAATCTGTATACATACCAGCGACAACCAAAAACCATTATATTTATATCAAGCAGAAGCCCGACTGCATCATAGTATATCTTGCTAATGTTGGATTTGTCTATACCAGCATCTCGGTGACAGATTTTTCTTGCTTCGTTTTTCTGCCTTAACTATTTCTTTACCAAATTAGGACTGTGGTGGTCCATTGAGGTGTGGCACCCAATGCAGCGCACTTGCGTCAAATAACATTCGAGGTAGGTTTGTTCACCTGATTGGATATATTTTCACCAGCTTTTTCTTCTTGTACCTTGCAAAGTGCATCAAGAATGGCACTGGTGGAGTGGTCGGTCAATTAAGTACTTTCTAGTATGCATTTTCTGGTGATAATAAACTTCCTTTAAGTTGCAATCATTATTAAGTAGTTCCCACTTCCCACTGCATTTTCTAATGATGTTAATTATTTATTTTTTAAATTAAATTGCAGTATTTAATTTCTGGCTACTGGTATTAGTGACTTAGTGCTTGGAGTCTACATTTTTCTTTCTGCAGGGTATGATGTTTGTACAACCATTGGAAGGGCATCTGGATCCCATATATCTCTAATAGGTAAGAATCATGTGTACATCGTACCCAAATATCCTTGCTACGTGAAGCTTACCTAGTTGTTTGTTTTTGCTGAGGGGAAAGCAGATGACGGTAATCCACAAAAGGGTGTCATTGTCAAGATGTTTTCATCAAAGTGTTCTATTTCTGTTTTCGTCTTTTGTGATTCAGCTGTAGCCCAAGTGAGTACATTTCTTCAGTTAAACTTTCTTTTGTTCTTTCCCGTTTCACTGTTGCATTCTTATTTTGTGCTGCTTTCTCCCCCCTTCTCTTTTGCAGCTACTGGATAAATTTACCCAATCTGGAAGTTGTGATTACGTGAGTGCGCTATTTTTCTGTCGCAATACTTCTGATATAGCAGATTTCTTTTCCTTTTTTTCTTTTTGTTGGGAATATAGCAGATTTCTTGCAAGGCATTAATAAAATTTAACTCACAGGTTACGATACTTAGACACCCTTCTGGGTGTGCAAGATCAGTGTCTGATGCTGGAAATGGCTGGGGATGGTTAGGCACTTCGTTCATAACGTATGTTATGTTGAGTTGCATTAAGTTACTAAACTTCACATAGTTGCCAGACCATTGATCAACAATCCTCATGATCGCCCACTGCCAGCAAAGTTTCTCACTTCATATTGAGGTCTGGCTTGACTAATATTTAACTGCTTTGCAGAATTTTGTGCCTTCTTGGAGGGTACATTCTGATTGGTGCAATCTATAGATATTATTTCCTCGGCATTCATTCTGTAGAGGTAAAGCTAGTCTTGCACAAAGTCGCTGGTCTTAGTTTTATGAAATAAATACCACATCCATGTCATGCTAAACTTTGCTCAGTTGTTGTCATGTAGTTTAAACTCTGAACCTTTTGAGGGTATTTTCGGTCTCTCAGCTTGGTTGACGGGTTCAGCAAAATTTCTGTCCAAATTTGTGAAGCTCTGCTTTTCTTGGACAAAGAAAATTGAGTCGGAACCATTTCCAGAGTCGAGATACCAAAATATAACTGAAACTGTACCCGAGCCAAATGTTGAGACTTGGGAGACCAAAATAATTTCAAATGGGTAATACAAACTCAGGTTGGGATTTCAAATGGGTAATGCAAACTCAGGTTGGGAGACCAAAAGTTTAGGTCGTTTCTTTTAGGGAGTAGCCTAATTTCAGATATTCGAAAGATACTTTGCAGTAAATATGGTTTCGTATGGTAATCTCAGTTTCAATCATTTTAGCTTTTGGTGGAGGAAAAAATACAGTACAATTTTCCTTGATATTTCGAAGAACTAAAATTTGAAGAAACATATTCACAGAATCACACTTTTTTCTATCACTGTCAAGAAACCACACAACTGTATACAGGGACGATGCAACTTCGTAATGGGCATTTCAAGTTATGATGCTGACGGGTGGTCACACCTGTCACTTCCATTGACATTCTTAGACGAAAAAATGAGTGTAGTTTTGTGAAACTGCTTACAGGTGTAATTTTTGAATGGTTTGCCCAGAAAAATGAAATTTTAAAAGTTGGTCCTGCTGTTAGGAGTAATACATTTCCCTTATTTTTTCTGGATCTCTGAAGAATTACATAAGAAATAGTTACCACAGTAAAATAAACTAAGAAAGTTGATGTCATAAAAATATGTACAAAGAGACTGCATCAAATCCATATGAAAAGATAACTGACTCATAGATCATAGTGTGTCCTGTGAAATTACACCATAGCATCAAAAGACAACTTTGCGATGATATGTGAACTGTTTCTCTGTGTGAACCATAAAAATTTACAGATTGTTGTCATGTATTGCAATTTATTAACCATTTTAATGCTCTTAAACCACATTCCTGTCTTGATGTATTCTAGGCCATTCCGAACCTGGAATTTTGGATCAGTTTGCCACAGAGAATTAAGGTAAGGTCAAATAAATATCCATTCTAATAGAACATGCTGATGTGTATGTGTGATTCTTTTGATCTGTACTGCTGTTTATCTCCAGACAAACCAGAATTAATGATAAACAGTTTAGATCATTTCAAGGTGAGGATAATATGCAGTTACTGATGCATGGAAACAAGTTTCATCGCTAGCAAGTAGTCCATATCTGACATACGTCTGCATTATTTTAAATTGTTTAATCATCTGTCATTTCCTGTATAAGCCATAATCTTGGTTTCTCTGAAAGGGGAAATGTTGTTTGTACAGTTTACATAATCTCCCCCATTGAAAAGCTTCGGAGTTATTACTGTGATAGGATGTTTTTTTTTAATCGTCACTGTGATAGGATATATTTTCAATGGTCGCTGTGATAGGATGACAGCATCAAATGTAACCTTATGGTATGTTATCTGTCCAGAGCATGTTTGTTCGTTCAAGAAGAAACGGGAGAAGTCAGAGCAGAGATACTAGAGGTCCATACACTAGTGTAAACCACTGAGAAGTAGAAAAATCCAATACCAGTATTGGCAGTCATACTGTGAACAAGCATATGTGGATTGGGGTGAAAGTAAAACCTTTGATCTCTGCCCATATGCCAGGTACCATCAATGAATCATGTATCTTTGTCCTTGTATATTAGTGGTGGAGTATCTGAATGAGCTACTAATGGAGATAAGTGACCCAGTGATCATAATTAAGCCCAGTAGGTCCTTACACTACCTGCAGCGCTCTCTTTTTCTCTGCCGTTTTCGGGCAGGGGGGGGGGGGGG
>LR738715.1:271740032-271769270 GCA_902687465.1 Secale cereale
ATTCTTTTTTTAAAACTGGTATTTTCTTCAAATTGTTCTTCCTGCTATAAATTTAACAGAAATTATGTAATTGGGAACTGAAATTTGGATGTGATTACTAGAAAAATTCTATATGTCACCATGCAAGTAATACCCAGATCAAATGTGATCAGCTATATATCCTGATTTTATTCAACGCTGTACATCCTTATGAAACTGTGTAAAGTCGGCTGGCGTGTAACAACAGTTGTGGTTGATGTTGTCTGATCACACAGGCCAAAGAATGAAGTTGATCCTCCTATGATCTGCATCATACGATTGTCCTGTTTAAAGGAACTTGTAGAATTCCGATGCATCACAGTTAGTTTGTGAGTACTGTAGACAACATGATGCTTGCGCTCGGCGCATGACAAGCCAAAAAAACAAGATTTAGACATCCAGTGGCTGCTTATTTACTTCTATTATAAGGTGTGAAGCCACAGGACTTCTGGTACTGGCCACAGCTTTTGGCAGATAAAATTCCGAAGGCTAGAGAACCAGTCCAGAGTGCAGAAGAAAGATGAATCCCTCCTTTGAGGAGTGGACATGGCGAAGTAATGTGATGCGACGTTATTACGAGTAGAGGAACCTATTATCATAGGGAAGCATGGTAATTTTTGCTTCCTTGTCATTCCTTCAGGCCAGAAAGTGGTGCAACTATTTTGTTTTCATGAGCCGGCTCAACTCAAGAGGGAATCATTTTACTGGCTGTGTTTCAGAGCTGGAGCTTTCATTTTCTTTTGTACAGATAAAGATGCTTGTTTATACTCTACTAGTGAGATCTTTATGCATTTGTCATTTTAAGAATATGAACCTGCCACAGGATAGTTTCTGAGCTGCAGTGCTGTTCTGCAGATGAGCTAGTGGTTTGGTTACAATTTACTCCCTCCGTCCCATAATGTAAGACGTTTTTTAACACTACACTAGTGTCAAAAAACGTCTTACATTGTGGGACGGAGGGAGTAACAGATTATCCTTTTACGGATTCATGAAATTTCCATGGTCACTTGGCGTTCTCTTGTCTGTTCTGTGCTGATTTTATCCTTGGCACATCAAATTCTTCGGACTTGATGGCAGAAGAGTCACGGACTTGAACCGGAAAGTATATGCTTCTGTAAGTATAGGAGCTGACATTTTTCTGAATACTGCATCTACGTAGTAAGCTTGAGTTTTTTCATCTGCTCTTGTCTGGGGAGAATGACTATTGCGTGAACTACCGACAACTGTATCTTCTCTTTCGACCCAGCAAATAAATAAAACAAAAGTGGATCTGGGTTGTGTGTACGATCGTATCAGTATGCAAGCAAGTTGCTCGTAAAAAACAATGTTCACCCTTTGCTTGTAAAGACAATGTTTTGATCACCAGCTAATAAGGGGTGTGAGAGTTTTTTTTTTAAAGGACGTCGGTAACACCCACACATGTGGCATATTAGAGAATCGCCCACACGTCCTGTGTGGCAGCACACACGGGCTGTGTGTGGGCAAACATTAGAATTGCCCACACGTGTGGGCGTAACTGCTTCGTGCCACACGCCCAACAAGTACTACTCATTCCCACCCCGCGTGTGTGGCACGAAGCAAATATGCCCGCATGTCCTGGCGCAGCTACGTTAGGTACCCGCGGGATGACGATTTAGTTGCCATTCGGGATGGCAAATGCAGTTGTAAAGGCATGGCAACTCTCTTTGTTTTGGTTAACTATAGTTGCCATGTCTAATTTATGGTAGTTGCCACGTGTAATCAAACCATAGTTGTCGTGTGTGATTAACTACTTGCCACATATGGTCAAACAATAGTTGCCATGTGTGTTCACCTAGTTGCCACGTGTGGTCCAACCATAGTTGCCATGTATGGTTAATCGCAGTTGTCATGTGTGTTTATCTGGTTGTCACATACGCGCAAGTTGCCATCCAACAACGTACGAGTGTCGTGTGGGCGAAAAACAATTTGCTCACACACACGTGGCCTGGGTGGTGGCTGCGTGGGCAAAAACTAGTTCGCCCACACAACGCAGCTGGCAGCCGCACGATGATGCTCACGTGACACTGGAATTCTAACAGATTCCTTTAGAATTTGTGCAAAACAGAATCAACGTGGATCAACACGTGTGAGCGAAGTGCAAACATGTCACACCCGCAGGTGTTATCATTTGGGTTAAAATGTTGCCAGTAAATTTTTTTAATGAAAAAGTTGCTACCCTGCGCACCGCGTCACACTGATTTGTGTTTTCTATAAAATCAAACGATCCCAGAGCAACAGGTTTATATGCCACTTGCATAATTTTGTCCGTCCTTCTCAAGTCCGATCCATTAACAAATTTTCAGTCACCTGGCACATAGACAACCCCATTTTGTGCTCTTTGATCTACAGATCCTCATGTTGGACTTGTCTTCCTAGGCCCTCTTTTCCTTCCAAGCACAATCCGAACTTAATTTGGAGCTCGGAGAGTTACATCACAGCTTTTCAGTGTCATGTTGACAGCCGGACAAATTCAACTTGCACTAGAGAGCATCGATAACCCAGGTCAAAGCGGGGTTATAAACCATCACGTAACGTGTACAATCCCAATTACTAGTAGATCAGAGATTGATCTCTAGAATATCCCCTTCCCTTGGACATAAAAGGCAAACTCTCCTTGCTCATGGACCGCATAATTAACCAGGGAATTAAGGAAGTTCATTGACGACGACACAAGAAAGAAAGGAGGCCAAAAAGGCAGGCAGAATTTGCCTCTTGGAAACCTGAAAGAGAGAGAATTTACATTGAGAAAGAGAGAAAAACTTGGGGAAGAAACCGCGACAGAAGGCGAGAGAGGAGAGGAGGCCGAAGAGGGATGGCTGGACGTGGAGATGGACTTGACCACCGGGGCGCCACCAACGCCTCCTCCCCCTCCCCTCCGCCTAAATGGCGACATCTCCTCCAAATCTCGCCTCCTTCTCTTCATTATTCCACCCTCGCCCCCTCCCCCGCCCCGTTCCCGCTCAAAACCCTAACCCTAGCGGCGCCCCTCGCCATGGCCGCCGACTACCGCACCCCCGACAGGCTCCTCCCCGCCGCCGCCGCCGAGGGGCCGGCCCAGGACCCGCCCAAGCCGGCCCTCGCCGTCGCGGGGCCGGCCGCCGCCGCGGCCCACGACGGCCTGCGCTTCTGGCAGTACATGCTCGCCGGCTCCGTCGCCGGCGTTGTCGAGCACACGGCCATGTTCCCCGTCGACACCCTCAAGACGCACATGCAGGCCGCCTCGCCGCCCTGCCGCCCCACCCTCTCGCTGGGGGCCGCGCTGCGGGCCGCCGTGGCCGGGGAGGGCGGCGCGCTCGCGCTCTACCGCGGCCTCCCCGCCATGGCCCTCGGGGCCGGCCCCGCCCACGCCGTCTACTTCTCCGTCTACGAGTTCGCCAAGTCGCGCCTCTCGGACCGGTTCGGCCCCAATAACCCCGCGGCCCACGCCTCCTCGGGGGTGCTCGCCACCATCGCCAGCGATGCCGTCTTCACCCCGATGGACACCGTCAAGCAGCGGCTGCAGCTCACCAGCAGCCCCTACTCGGGCGTCTCGCACTGCGTCCGCACCGTGTTCCGCGACGAGGGCCTCAGGGCCTTCTTCGTGTCGTACAGGACCACGGTGCTCATGAACGCGCCCTACACCGCCGTCCACTTCTCCACCTACGAGGCGGCCAAGCGTGTGCTCGGGGACATGGCAGCTGACGAGGAGTCGCTTGCCGTGCACGCCACTGCAGGTGCTGCCGCCGGTGCTCTCGCAGCCGCGTTGACCACACCACTCGACGTTGTCAAGACGCAGCTGCAGTGCCAGGTGAGGATCTTACGCATTTGGTTTGGCCATGGCCTTTAATGACGTCTAGTAGATATCATTCGAGCTGGTCTGAGTTGATTTGTGCGGCTTGCTCAGCAAATGGAGAGATTTTTATGCCTCTGCTGGTGTTTCTGTTCACCTCCAAGATTCTTGGAATGACCTTTTACAGTTAAAATTTCTATTTTCCAGTGGCCCTTTGATCTGTTAGTGACTTATTGGTGATCACTGTCCTTATAGGGTGCTCTGTACCATTAATGTTGAAGAGCTAGTTATACAAGGAGCATCTTTTCGGTAGCGCTAAGTGCTAACTGGCGCCTCTTCTAAAGCTGCAGTCTTTTCACCTATGGAACATTAATTATGTAGTGGCACTTTCTGCTAGGAAAAATCAAAACAAATTAGTTAGACTCAAGGTGTGAGTTTTATGCCACCTTATCCTATTTGAAATGACATCAACAGACAACAGCTGACCTTGCACGGTTTTGATGGAAATGTTGATGAGAAGTTACAAATGGTTGGTGAATCACATTAATAATGTTGTACTCCCTCCGTTCCTAAATATAAGCCCTTCTAGAGATTCCAGTATGGACTACATACGGAGCAAAATTAGTGGATCTACACTCTAAAAGTATGTCTATATACATCCGTATGTAGTCCCTAGGGAAATTTCTAAAAAGGCTTATATTTGGAAACGGAGGTAGTAGGTGTAATAACTTGGAACATTAGTGCTAATAACATCTCAATATCCTCAGCTTCTCACTATCACAAATGTTTGACATGACACACGAATTGTCTTACGCTTACTTACGTGGCTTGTAGATCCGTTGCCATTTTCGATCCATCACTGGTAGTTCAGCTTATTGAACTTTTAACCTTATTAATCATATGATGAGTCATGACTATCCCTAGCTCGGTTAACATGTTATTCTTATGTGCTACATAAACAACATAGAGATTGTCAGCAATCTCTTGGTCTTTAGGCAAAAGGGCTTGTATATTTCCTTTCTGTGTGTCCATCTATGGGTCCCTTCAGTACTAAATGTGAACCTCGGTGTTCTACACGGATTCCGTCAGCTCACACACAACAGAGAGAAACACACACAAATACACGATAATGGAAGATGCAAGTTATGGCCACCTTGAAATATTCCCTAAAACCTATAGAGTAATTGGCTACCATGAAAATCTGATGTGTGTTGCATGTGTTGTTTAGTTATCGACTTGTATAGTGTAGGCCATTTGGTACAACTGTACAATAACATGGATTAAATACCAAGTTCCATATACTTAACTATATTTGCCAGTAAGTGTTGTTATCTGTAGCTAACTAAATAGGGCCGTCAAACCCTTATTTTGTGTGGTCTAGTCAACAGTTGCTTACATCATAGTTCCGTAAGCTGTGCATGTTATCATCTTTCTATTTTCCTTGCACATTTTCAACTTTGGATAACTTACTCAGTTTTGTGTTTACGCAAATGTCATCCACCTGTTTTTACTTTCAAGGTAATAACAGTGTTCTCTTTTTGTTTGTGGTCAGGGTGTATGTGGCTGTGAACGCTTTGCCAGTAGCTCTATAGGGGATGTGTTTAGAACGATTATAAAGCGTGATGGATACGTTGGGCTCATGAGGGGATGGAAGCCGAGAATGCTGTTCCACGCACCAGCAGCTGCCATCTGTTGGTCCACATACGAAGCCTCGAAGTCGTTCTTTGAAAGATTTAATGAGAAAAGGAGAAAATAGTTGGAGCATTTCTCGGAAGTGATTGTGTTTTTCTGGAAGCCAAGTGCTTCCTCGCTGTGGTGTATCCTCGGCTGACAGAAAGAGGCAGCGCCTTGATGCAGTAGAGGATCCATTTGGAATGATGATGATGCGCTGTGCATCGAAATTTGTCTAACGATGATCTGTCTGTACGTTGTATTTCATTTTGGCCAAGTTATATGTATCATTTTTCCAGCCCGAGGTGGGGATAGCAAATAGTGTCAAAATAATTTTGCCCAAGTTTTTCAGGATCATTGAGCACACTGTATGGCCTTCTTTGTGTCAGATTATTCATTATTGATAAAGTCAAATGAGATTTTGATTCTGTTACGATTTTCGCTTCTTTTGTTCCCATCACCATATGTTGTGAAGAACTCTGATGTCGATGTGTGCGCGAATATTTTGTCGGTACATGCTGAGTGTAAATGTCCAGAACAAGATGTATATATTTGTTCAGCGTCTCTCTCATCTGAGCACCAGTGGTCTAGTGGTAGAATAGTACCCTGCCACGGTACAGACCCGGGTTCGATTCCCGGCTGGTGCACTTTTTTTGTGTGTTCGGTATCATTCTCTTGTGGACGGCGATAACCAAATCAGAACACCTTCTTCCCAACTCTCCCGTTTGGCTTTGGTTGCCAATTCCAGTCCATTTTTTGTCTTTGCATCATGTCCTCCTGCTCGTTGTACTCCCTCCGTCCGAAAATACTTGTTATCAAAATGGACAAAAAAGAACGTATCTACAACTAAAATACATCTAGATACATCCCCTTTTATTCATTTTGATGACAAGTATTTCTGGACGGAGGGAGTATTTGTCTGTTTGTTTGTTCTGACTTTTGAGTTTGATGGCACCTTCCACATAGTCATCCCTGTTGATGTGTGATCTTGCCACAATCTCTTGGCTTAATGGAAATTTCAGGAAATAAAAGTCAACGACTACCAGTTCATATCCACATGGGATTGGATTATCGAAATGTATATGCATGTTCCTACAAATTGTGCGGCGATCGTGGCGGAGCATGTTAAGCCGTACGTTGTTCTCGGCAAACCAAGAAACTCCTCGGAGATTCCAGTGGTCAAATATATAGGTAATGCGTGCATAGGGAGTACACTCTTGCAACTCAGAAGAGGTGGTAATTACCGCTTGTAATAATACGTCCAACGGATCAAGGTACTACGTGCGCTAGCTGCAACCAATCGCGTCAAACGACGCGTTTCCTTGGTCCAGTGAACAACTCACGGTCGTCCCGACTTTCTTGTCTAACTCCCTTTTACTAATCGCACGATAAGATCAGATCATAAACATATTTCCTTTTTCATATAGTATAAGTATGAGTGCTGTACCCGTACTGTATGTATATACACGCAAAGTAAACTTGAAGAGCACACACAGGAAGCAGAAAATCAAGGAGCCATGTACGCGACCAAGTCGCTCTCTCTCTTCATGAGCCAGCCGGAGGCGGCCTCCCGGCCGCCGCCGGACGGCCGGAACTCAGGCTACCTCGTCGTCAAGGGCGACGATGACGGGGACGACGACGAGACGTGCTGCTGGGGGCAGTGCGGCGGGACGCGCGTGCGCGACCTCCCGTTCCCGCAGGACCGCGTGCTCACGCTCCGCTACACGGAGCACCACGGGCAGAGCAGCACCACCTACACCGACTCCGTCGTCTTCGTGCCCGTCCCCGACCAGCCCGTCGCCTCCAACCGCTACTACGCCGTCGTCGCCTCGGGCAAGCGCAAGGGGCTCGTCCGGACCTGCTCCCGCGAGGAGGACATGACCCCGTGCTGCTTCTGCCGCTGCATCAACGACCTCAAGCCGCAGCCGTTCGACCCGGCCGACCTCTACCAGCAGATCGAGATCGTCCAGCGCCGCCGCGGCCGGTTTACGGCCAAGGCCGTCGCCGCAGACGGCTTCCCGAACTACCTCTACCGCAAGAAGTATTGGCGCGTGTACGCCTCCAAGCCCACCAAGAACCGCCTCGACCTCGGCGACGCGCCAGGCCTCAACGTGGGGCTCCGGTCGCGCCAGCTCGCCGACGCGAGCCTCCTCGACGCCTTCCCCGCGGCGACGGCGGTGTCGACGGCTGTCGGGAAATGGTACTGCCCGTTCTATCTCATCAAAGAAGACGGCGTGTCCCCGTCCGAGCAGATGGACGTCGCCGCCTTCTACGAGGTGGCGCTCGAGCAGCGTTGGGAGCCGGTGCAAAACGTCCACGACGGCTCTAAGCTGCACAGCAGGAAGGTGCTCATCGGCGGGAGCCTGGAGGCGAGGCAGGAGGTGTCCAGCGGCGCCTCGCGGCACGGTGACGGGTACGTGTGGTTCAGAGCCGCGGCCGGACAGAGCGTGGGGGTGTGCGCGAGCGTGTGGGAGAGGATGCGGTGGGAGGAGTACAGGGGCGGGTGGGTCGACGAGGAGGAGGACGCCGAGAAGGTGGCCGGCCGGTCGGTGCTGGTGGAGAGGTTCGTCGTCAAGAGGATGGACAGGACCGTCGTTGTGGCCTTTGACTTTGTGCATCTCAACAAGGTCAGGGGGAAGCAGGCGTGAGACATCACTGCAGAGTGTACGCCCATCACAGAATCTTCAGTGGTATTTTGGTGTAGCTTGGTAAATAAAATTGTGAGATGCTAGTGATGAAGGTTGAAGGATTTTGCTGCTTGTCACATTTTCTGCCGCCTTTTGTTGGAGAATTATTTGTATTTGTATGTAAATTAAGATTTTTGTACCTATTTATTACAACACATAATTTTAGCAATGCTTCACCAACTCCACGACCTATTATGGTATGAGATGTTGCAAATCCATGACTCCCGTATCTATTGGGCACTCAAGCCGGGTTGTCTCTCGAAACAGGCTTTCGCCCCGCTTTATATACAAAACTACAACCGAACAGAGCACATGACCGAATGATACAAGATGATGAGGTAGCCCTCTTACAAAGCTGATCCGAGAATATTCGGTACACGTAGAACGCACGCGACTACGCTACCAACAGGGAACATAGGAAGACCTGAACACACACGCATACAACGACCTAGTACACCTAAACTCCACAACAACGCCCTCAAAAGGGAGAACGACGCCGCTGCCGAGTTCACAACGGACTAAGGTTTTCACCCGGAGCTCTCACACAGAGAGAAGGACCACGGCGATGTCTTCAAGAAGAGTGCGACACCCACGGGTGTCACCGTCGTTGGCGCCAAGGCGCGGAATTTTCACTCGGCAACTCACGCATGTCACCAAGAGGCCACCAGGACAAGCATGAGGAGGTCAAATTCACATATCCGAATCAGGGCAGCCCCCCTCCCCCGTGAGAACAGTGAGCGCGCCAGAGCCACCTTACACTACACCTTCCGTTGCCCCCGACAATCCGGACGGAGAGCCACCATGCGGACCACCATCCAGGGCCGTCGCCCCGGCATCCCTGTCGCCAGACATCATGGAGGCTCCCCCTCCCCCGTGCTCGACCACGGTAGGAAGAGCCGAGGGACCTCCTCAACTCCTAGCTCGGCATAAGTCCCCAAGTCTGGGTAGGCACCTCCACCGTAGGAAGCACCCACACCCGCATGCCCGCCAATCCATGTGGACTAGGAGGAACACGACTCGGGAACCGCTGACGGCTATCGACGAACAAGCACTAGGCGAGTTCACAAGCAACAAGCACCAAGAACAAACACCGATTTGCTCACCGAAGCGACGATATCACGACCACCACAATCACGAGGGGAGGGTAAGCACCACCCGCAAGCAAATCCAAGGCCACACCCGACAACACCTACCCGAAGCACGGACTTTGACCCGCCCCGGGCCCTGAACTAGCCCGCCCGAGCACATATTCTGGATCTGGACCTCCCCCATTCCGCGTGCGGCAGACACCAACGGCACCCGCCTGAAGGAAATATGCCCTAGAGGCAATAATAAAATTGTTATTTGTATTTCCTTATATCAGGATAAATGTTTATTATTCATGCTAGAATTGTATTAACCGGAAACTTAGTACATGTGTGAATACATAGACAAAAACAGAGTGTCCCTAGTATGCCTCTACTAGACTAGCTCATTGATCAAAGATGGTTATGTTTCCTAGCCATAGACATGAGTTGTCATTTGATCAATGGGATAACATCATTAGGAGAATGATGTGATGGACAAGACCCATCCGTTAGCTTAGCAACTTGATCGTTTAGTTTTACTGCTATTGCTTTCTTCATGACTTATACATGTTCCTATGACTATGAGATTATGCAACTCCCGAATATCGGAGGAACACCTTGTGTGCTATCAAACTTCATAACGTAACTGGGTGATTATAAAGATGCTCTACAGGTGTCTCCGGAGGTGTTTGTGGTGTTGGCATAGATCAAGAATAGGATTTGTCACTCCGAGTGTCGGAGAGGTATCTCTGGGCCCTCTCGGTAATACACATCATAATAAGCCTTGCAAGTAAATGACTACTGAGTTATTCACGAAATGATGTATTAAGGAACGATTAAATAGACTTGCCGGTAACGAGATTGAACTAGGTATTGAGATACCGACGATCGAATCTCGGGCAAGTAACATACCGTTGACAAAGGGAACAACATATGTTTTTATGCGGTTTGACCGATAAAGATATTCGTAGAATATGTGGGAGCCAATATGAGCATCCAGGTTCCACTATTGGTTATTGACCGGAGATGAGTCTCGGTCATGTCTACATAGTTCTCAAACCCATAGGGTCCACACGCTTAACGTTCGATGACGATCGATATTATGTGTTTATGTGTTTTGATGTACCGAAGGTTGTTTGGAGTCCCGGATGAGATCACGGACATGATGAGGAGTCTCGAAATGTCCGATACATAAATATTCATATATAGGATGATAGTATTTGGACACCGGAAGTGTTCTGGGGGTACCGGGTACACATCAGGTCACTGGAAAGGAGTTCGGGGCAACCCCGACCAAGATATGGGCCTTATTGGGCCTAGGGCGGGACAGACCAGCCCCTAGTGGGCTGGTGCGCCCCATATATGGTCAAATAGGGTGGCGGAAAGGAAAAGGAGAGGATAGAAAGGAAGGGGGGCAATTTGGCCTCCCCTTTCCTTCTCTCCCCCCTCCTCTTTCCTTCTCCCTCCGGAAAACATGGAGAGGGGGAGGCCAAATAGGATTAGGCCCCAAGTAGGATTCCTCCTACTTGGGGCGTGCCTCCTGCTGCTCCCTCCCCCTCCCACCTATATATATATGTGGGGAGGGTGAAGAAAATATGCCCTAGAGGCAATAATAAAGATGATTATTTGTATTTCCTTATATCATGATAAATGTCTTTTATTCATGCTAGAATTGTATTAACCGGAAACTTAGTACATGTGTGGATACATAGACAAAACAGTATGTCCCTAGTATGCCTCTACTAGACTAGCTCATTGATCAAAGATGGTTATGTTTCCTAGCCATAGACATGAGTTGTCATTTGATCAACGGGATCACATCATTAGGAGAATGATGTGATGGACAAGACCCATCCGTTAGCATAGCACTATGATCGTTTAGTTTTACTGCTATTGCTTTCTTCATGACTTATACATGTTCCTATGACTATGAGATTATGTAACTCCCGAATACCGTAGGAACACCTTGTGTGCTATCAAACGTCACAACGTAACTGGGTGATCATAAAGATGCTCTACAGGTGTCTCCAAAAGTATTCGTGGTGTTGGCATAGATCAAGATTAGGATTTGTCACTCCGAGTGTCGGAGAGGTATCTCTGGGCCCTCTCGGTAACACACATCACAATAAGCCTTGCAAGCAAAAGACTAATGAGTTAGTCACGAGATGATGTGTTACAGAACGAGTAAAGAGACTTGCCGGTAACGAGATTGAACTAGGTATAGAGATACCGACGATCGAATCTCGGGCAAGTAACATACCGTTGACAAAAGGAACAACGTATGTTGTTATGCGGTTTTGACCGATAAAAGATCTTCGTAGAATATGTAGGAGCCAATATGAACATCCAGGTTCCGCTATTGGTTATTGACCGGAGATGAGTCTCGGTCATGTCTACATAGTTCTCGAACCCGTAGGGTCCGCACGCTTAACGTTTGATGACGATCGGTATTATGAGTTTATGAGTTTTGATGTACCGAAGGTAGTTCGGAGTCCCGGATGAGATCACGGACATGACGAGGAGTCTCGGAATGTCCGAGACATAAAGATTGATATATTGGACGACTATATCCGGACACCGGAAGTGTTCCGGAAAAGTTTCGGATTTAACAGGATTGCCGGAGGGGGTTACCGGAACCCCCTACGAGGGAGGATGGTCCATAGTGGGCCTTATGGAAAAGAGAGAGGCAGCCCATAGGGGCTGGCCGGCGTCCCACCTAGGGTTCCTAGTTGGACTAGGATTGGGGGGCGCCACCTCTCCTTCTTTTCCTTTCCCTCTCTTCCTTCTTTGGTAGTTCCTACTAGGAATAGGATTGCAATCCTATTCCTAGTAGGATTGCACTCCTAGCCGCACCATAGAAGGGCCGGCCGGCCTCCCCCTTGCTCCTTTATATACAGGGGCAGGGGGGCACCCAAAGACACACAAGTTGAATTGTTCCAGCCGTGTGCGGTGCCCCCCTCCACAGAAACACACCTCGGTCTTACCGTCGCGGTGCTTAGGCGAAGCCCTGCGCCGGTGAATACATCATATCCGTCACCACGCCGTCGTGCTGACGAAACTCTCCCGTGAAGCTCAACTGGATCAAGAGCTCGTGGGACGTCATCAAGCTGAACGTGTGCTGAACGCGGAGGTGCCGTATGTTCGGTGCTTGATCGGTTGAATCGCGAAGAAGTTCGACTACATCAACCGCGTCACTTGACGCTTCCGCTTCCGGTCTACGAGGGTACGTAGACACACTCTTCCCTCTCGTTGCTATGCATCTGGTAGATAGATCTTGCGTGATCGTAGGAAAATTTTAAAATACTACGTTCCCCAACAGTGGCATCATGAGCCAGGTCTATGCGTAGATGATATGCACGAGTAGAACACAATGAGTTGTGGGCGATACTAGTCATACTGCTTACCAGCATGTCATATTTTGCTTCGGCGGTATTGTGAGATGAAGCGGCCCGGACCGACATTACGCGTATGCTTACGCGAGACTGGTTTCACCGTTACGAGCACTCGTTGCTTAAAGGTGATTGGCGGGTGTCTGTCTCTCTCACTTTAGCTGAATCAAGTGTGGCTACGCCCGGTCCTTGTGAAGGTTAAAACAGCACATACTTGACGAAACATCGTTGTGGTTTTGTATGCGTAGGTAAGAACGGTTCTTGCTAAAGCCCGTAGCAGCCACGTAAAACTTGCAACAACAAAGTAGAGGACGTCTAACTTGTTTTTGCAGGGCATGTTGTGATGTGATATGGTCAAGACATGATGAGTTATACGGCTATGTATGAGATGATCATGTTTTGTAATGTTATCGGCAACTGGCAGGAGCCATATGGTTGTCGCTTTATTGTATGAAATGCAATCGCCATGTAATTGCTTTACTTTATCACTAAGCGGTAGCGATAGTCATAGAAGCAATAGTTGGCGAGACGACAACGATGCTACGATGGAGATCAAGGTGTCGCGCCGGTGACGAAGGTGATCATGACGGTGCTTTCGAGATGGAGATCAAAAGCACAAGATGATGATGGCCATATCATGTCACATATTTTGATTGCATGTGATGTTTATCTTATTATGCTTCTTATTTTTCTTAGAACGACGGTAGCATTATAAGATGATCCCTCACTAAATTTCAAGGTATAAGTGTTCTCCCTGAGTATGCACCGTTGCGAAAGTTCGTCGTGCCGAGACACCACGTGATGATCGGGTGTGATAAGCTCTACGTTCAAATACAACGGGTGTAAGCCAGTTTTGCACACGCAGAATACTCGGGTTAAACTTGACGAGCCTAGCATATGCAGATATGGCCTCGGAACACTGGAGACCGAAAGGTCGAGCGTGAATCATATAGTAGATATGATCAACATAAGATGTTCACCATTGAAACTACTCCATCTCACGTGATGATCGGACATGGTTTAGTTGATTTGGATCACGTGATCATTTAGATGACCTGAGGGATGTCTATCTAAGTGGGAGTTCTTAAGTAATATGATTAATTGAACTTTAATTTATCATGAACTTAGTCCTGGTAGTATTAGCATATCTATGTTGTAGATCAATAGCTCGCGATGTTGCTCCACATTTATTTTTATATGTTCCTAGAGAAAACCAAGTTGAAAGATGTTAGTAGCAATGATGCAGAATTGTTCCGTGATCTGAGGATTATCCTCATTGCTGCACAAAAGAATTATGTCCTTGATGCACCGCTAGGTGACAGACCTATTGCAAGAGTAGATGTAGACGTTATGAACGTTTTGACAAAAGCTCGATATGATGACTACTTGATAGTTTAGTGCACCATACTTTACGGCTTATAACCGGGACTTCAAAAACGTTTTGAAATGCCACGGAGCATATGAGATGTTCCAAGAGTTGAAATTAGTATTTCATACTCATGCCCGTGTCGAGAGGTATAAGACCTCTGACAGTACTTTGCCTACAAGATGGAGGAGAATAGCTCAACCAGTGAGCATGTGCTCAGATTATCTGGGTAGTACAATTGCTTGAATCAAGTGGGAGTTAATCTTCCAGATAAGATAGTAATTGACAAAGTTCTCTAGACACTATCACCAAGTTAGTAGAACTTCGTGATGAACTATAATATGCAAGGGATGACGAAAGTAATTCCCGAGCTCTTCACGATGCTGAAATCGGCGAAGGTAGAAATCAAGAAAGAGCATCAAGTGTTGATGGTTAACCAGACCACTTGTTTCAAGTAAAGGGCAAAGGGATAGAAGGGGAACTTCAAGAAGAATGACAAGCAAGTTGTCACTCCCGTGAAGAAACCCAAAGCTAAACTCAAGCCTGAAACTAAGTGCTTCTACTGCAAAGGAAATGATCACTAGAAGTGGAGCTGCCCTAGATATTTGGCGGATAAGAAGGATGGCAAAGTGAACAAAGGTATATTTGATATACAGATTATTGATGTGTATTTTACTAGTGTTCATAGCAACCCCTCGATATTTGATATTGGTTCAGTTGCTAAAGAGTAGTAACTCGAAATGGGAGTTGCATAATGAACAGAAACTAGTTAAAGGATGAAGTGACGATGTGTATTGGAAGTAGTTCCAAGATTGATATGATCATCATCGCACACTCCCTATACTTTCGGGATTAGTGTTGAAACCTAAATAAGTGTTATTTGGTGTTTGTGTTGAACATGAATATGATTTGATCATGTTTATTGCAATACGGTTATTCATGTAAGTTAGAGAATAATTGTTGTTCTGTTTACATGAATAAAACCTTCTATGGTCATACACCCAATGAAAATGGTTTGTTGGATCTCGATCGTGTGATACACATATTCAGAAAATTGAAGCCAAAAGATGCAAGGTTAATAATGATAAGTGCAACTTATTTGTGGCACGGCCGTTTAGGTCATATTGGTGTAAAACGCATGAAGAAACTCCATAGTGATGGACTTTTGGAATCACTTGATTATGAATCACTTGGTGCTTGTGAACCATGCCTCATGGGCAAGATGACTAAAACTCCGTTCTCCGGAACTATGGAGCGAGCAACAGATTTGTTGGAAATCATACATACTGATGTATGTGGGCCAATGAGTGTTGAAGCTCGCGGCGGGTATCGTTATTTTCTGACCTTCACTGATGATTTGAGCAGATGGTATATCTACTTAATGAAGCACAAAGTCTGAAACATTTGAAAAGTTCAAAGAATTTCAGAGTGAAGTAGAGAATCATCGTAACAAGAAAATAAAGTTTCTACGATCTGATCGTGGAGGAGAATATTTGAGTTACGAGTTTGGTCTTCATTTGAAACAATGTGGAATAGTTTCACAACTCACGCCACCCGGAACACCACAACATAATGGTGTGTCCGAACGTCGTAACCGTACTTTATTAGATATGGTGCGATCGATGATGTCTCTTACCGATCTACCACTATCGCTTTTGGGGTTATGCATTAGAGACAACTACATTCACGTTAAATAGGGCACCATCTAAATCCGTGGAGATGACACCGTATGAACTGTGGTTTGACGAGAAACATAAGCTGTCATTTCTTTAAGTTTGGGACTGCGATGCTTATGTGAAAAAGTTTCAACATGATAAGCTCGAACCCAAATCGGAGAAGTAAATCTTCATAGGATAACCAAAAAGAAACTGTTGGGTACACCTTCTATCACAGATCCTAAGGCAAGGTCTTTGTTGCTAAGAGTGGATCCTTTCTAGAGAAGGAGTTTCTCTCGAAAGAAGTGAGTGGGAGGAAAGTAGAACTTGATGAGGTAATTGTACCTTCTCCCGAATTGGAAGTACATCACAGAAACTCGTTCCAGTGATTCCTACACCAATTAGTGAGGAAGCTAATGATGATGATCATGAAACTTCAAATCAAGTTTCTGCTGAACTTCGTAGATCAACCAGAGTTCGTTCCGCACCAGAGTGGTACGGCAACCCTGTTCTGGAAGTCATGTTACTAGACCATGATGAACCTGCGAACTATGAGGAAGCGATGATGAGCCCAGATTCCGCAAAATGGCTTGAGACCATGAAATCTGAGATGGATCCATGTATTAGAACAAAGTATGGACTTTGGTTGACTTGCCCGATGATCGGCAAGCCATCGAAAATAAATGGATCTTCAAGAGGAAGACCGACGCAAACGGTAATGTTACTGTTTACAAAGCTCGACTTGTTGCAAAAGGGTTTCGACAAGTTCAAGGAGTTGACTACGATGAGACTTTCTCACCCGTAGCGATGCTTAAGTCTGTCCGAATCATGTTAGTAATTGCCGTATTTTGTGAAATCTAGCAAATGGATAACAAAACTGCATTCTTTAATGGATTTATTAAAGAAGACTTGTATATGATGCAACCAGAAGGTTTTGTCAACCCTAAAGGTGCTAACAAAATGTGCAAGCTCCAGCGATCCATCTATGGACTGGTGCAAGCATCTCGGAGTTGGAATATACGCTTTGATAAGTTGATCAAAGCATATAGATTTATACAGACTTACGATGAAGCCTGTATTTACAAGAAGTGAGTGGGAGCACTACAACCTTTCTGATAAGTATATGTGAATGACATATTGACGATCGGAAATGATGTAGAATTTTCTGGAAAGCATAAAGGAGTGTTTGAAGGAGTTTTTCAAAGAAAGACCTTGGTGAAGCTGCTTACATATTGGGCATCAAGATCTATAGAGATAGATCAAGACGCTTGATAAGACTTTCGATGAGTACATACCTTGATAAGATTTTGAAGTATTTCAAAATGGATCAGTCAAAGAAGGAGTTCTTGCCTGACTTGTAAGGTGTGAAGTTGAGTAAGACTCAAAGCCAGACCACGGCAGAAAAATATAGAGAGAATGAAAGTCATTCCCTATGCCTCAGCCATAGGTTCTATAAAGTATGCCATGCTGTGTACAAAACACGTTGTGTACCTTGCCATGAGTTTGACAGGGAGGTATAATAGTGATCCAGGAGTAGATCACTGTACAGCGGTCAAAATTATCCTTAGTAATTGGATGACTAAAGGAAATATTTCTCGATTATGGAGGTGATAAAGAGTTCGTCGTAAAGGGTTACGCCGATGCAAGCTTTGACACTAAATCCAGATGACTCTAAGTATCAATCTGGATACGTATTGAAAGTGGGAGCAATTAGCTAGAGTAGCTCTATGCAGAGCATTGTAGACATAGAAATTTGCAAAATACATATGGATCTGAATGTGACAGACCCGTTGACTAAACTTCTCTCACAAGCAAAACATGATCACACCTTATTACTCTTGGGTATTAATCACATAGCGATGTGAACTAGATTATTGACTCTAGTAAACCCTTTGGGTGTTGGTCACATGGCGATGTGAACTATGGGTGTTATTCACATAACGATGTGAACTATCGGTATTAAATCACATGGCGATGTGAGCTAGATTATTGACTCTAGTGCAAGTGGGAGACTGAAGGAAATATGCCCTAGAGGCAATAATAAAGATGATTATTTGTATTTCCTTATATCATGATAAATGTCTTTTATTCATGCTAGAATTGTATTAACCGGAAACTTAGTACATGTGTGGATACATAGACAAAACAGTATGTCCCTAGTATGCCTCTACTAGACTAGCTCATTGATCAAAGATGGTTATGTTTCCTAGCCATAGACATGAGTTGTCATTTGATCAACGGGATCACATCATTAGGAGAATGATGTGATGGACAAGACCCATCCGTTAGCATAGCACTATGATCGTTTAGTTTAACTGCTTTTTGCTTTCTTCATGACTTATACATGTTCCTATGACTATGAGATTATGCAACTCCCGAATACCGTAGGAACACCTTGTGTGCTATCAAACGTCACAACGTAACTGGGTGATCATAAAGATGCTCTACAGGTGTCTCCGAAAGTATTCGTGGTGTTGGCATAGATCAAGATTAGGATTTGTCACTCCGAGTGTCGGAGAGGTATCTCTGGGCCCTCTCGGTAACACACATCACAATAAGCCTTGCAAGCAAAAGACTAATGAGTTAGTCACGAGATGATGTGTTACGGAACGAGTAAAGAGACTTGCCGGTAACGAGATTGAACTAGGTATAGAGATACCGACGATCGAATCTCGGGCAAGTAACATACCGTTGACAAAAGGAACAACGTATGTTGTTATGCGGTTTTGACCGATAAAAGATCTTCGTAGAATATGTAGGAGCCAATATGAACATCCAGGTTCCGATATTGGTTATTGACCGGAGATGAGTCTCGGTCATGTCTACATAGTTCTCGAACCCGTAGGGTCCGCACGCTTAACGTTTGATGACGATCGGTATTATGAGTTTATGAGTTTTGATGTACCGAAGGTAGTTCGGAGTCTCGGATGAGATCACGGACATGACGAGGAGTCTCGGAATGTCCGAGACATAAAGATTGATATATTGGACGACTATATTCGGACACCGGAAGTGTTCCGGAAAAGTTTCGGATTTAACGGGATTGCCGGAGGGGGTTACCGGAACCCCCTACGAGGGGGGATGGTCCATAGTGGGCCTTATGGAAAAGAGAGAGGCAGCCCATAGGGGCTGGCCGGCGCCCCACCTAGGGTTCCTAGTTGGACTAGGATTGGGGGGCGCCACCTCTCCTTCTTTTCCTTTCCCTCTCTTCCTTCTTTGGTAGTTCCTACTAGGAATAGGATTGCAATCCTATTCCTAGTAGGATTGCACTCCTAGCCGCACCATAGAAGGGCCTGCCGGCCTCCCCCCTTGCTCCTTTATATACGGGGGCAGGGGGGCACCCAAAGACACACAAGTTGAATTGTTCCAGCCGTGTGCGGTGCCCCCCTCCACAGAAACACACCTCGGTCTTACCGTCGCGGTGCTTAGGCGAAGCCCTGCGCCGGTGAATACATCATATCCGTCACCACGCCGTCGTGCTGACGAAACTCTCCCGTGAAGCTCAACTGGATCAAGAGCTCGTGGGACGTCATCAAGCTGAACGTGTGCTGAACGCGGAGGTGCCGTACGTTCGGTGCTTGATCGGTTGAATCGCGAAGAAGTTCGACTACATCAACCGCGTCACTTGACGCTTCCGCTTCCGGTCTACGAGGGTACGTAGACACACTCTTCCCTCTCGTTGCTATGCATCTGGTAGATAGATCTTGCGTGATCATAGGAAAATTTTAAAATACTACATTCCCCAACAGAGGGCACCGCTAGAACACACAACAGACAATCTCTTAGCCGTGTGCGGTGCCCCCCTCCACAGTTACACACCTCGATCATATCGTTGCAGTGCTTAGGCGAAGCCCTGCACTGTTAACTTCATCATCACCGTCACCACGCCGTCGTGTTGACAAAACTCTCCCGCGACACTCAACTGGATCAAGAGTTCGTTGGATGTCATCGAGTTGAACGTGTGCTGAACGCATAGGTGTCGTACGTTCGGTGCTTGGATCGGTTGGATCGCGAAGACGTTCGACTACATCAACCGCGTCACTAGACGCTTACGCTTTCGGTCTATGAGGGTACGTAGACACACTTTCCCCTCTCGTTGCTATGCTTCTAGGAGATAGATCTTGCGTGATCGTAGGAAAAAAATTGAAATACTACATTCCCCAATAGTGGCATCATGAGCCAGGTCTATGCGTAGATGATATGCACGAGTGGAACACAATGCGTTGTGGGCGATAATAGTCATACTACTTACCAGCATGTCATACTTTGATTCGGCGGCATTGTTGGATGAAGCGGCCCGGACCGACATTACGCATACGCTTACGCGAGACTGGTTCTACCAACGTGCTTCGCACACAGGCGGCTGGCGGGTGTCAGTTTCTCCAACTTTAGTTGAATCAAGTGTGGCTACACCCAGTCCTTGTGAAGGTTAATACAACACATCCTTGACGAAAAATCGTTGCAGTTTTGTATGTGTAGGTAAGAACGGTTCTTGCTAAGCCCGTAGCAGCCACGTAAAACTTGCAACAACAAAGTAGAGGACGTCTAACTT
Organism: Secale cereale; assembly: GCA_902687465.1. Taxonomy (NCBI): domain Eukaryota; kingdom Viridiplantae; phylum Streptophyta; class Magnoliopsida; order Poales; family Poaceae; genus Secale; species Secale cereale. Next base: position 271,760,228 of record LR738715.1, read on the forward strand.
GTTTTTGCAGGGCATGTTTTGATGTGATATGGTCAAGACGTGATGAGTTATACATTATTGTATGAGATGATCATGTTTTGTAAAGTTATCGACAACCGGCAGGAGCCTTATGGTTGTCTCTTTATTGTATGAATTGCGAAGGCCATGTAAATGCTTTACTTTATCACTATGAGTTAGCGATAGTAGTAGTAGAAATAGTTGGTGAGATGACCAAGATGCTACGATGAAGATCATGGTGTCAAGCCGGTGACAATGGAGATCATGACGATGCTTTGAAGATGGAGATCAAAAGCATAAGATGATGATGGCCATATCATGTCACATATTTTGATTGCATGTGATGTTTATCTTATTATGCTTCTTATTTTGCTTAGTATGGTGGTAGCATTATAAGATGATCCCTTACAAAAATTTCAAAGTACAAGTGTTCTCCCTGAGTATGCACCGTTGCGAAAGTTCGTCGTGCTGAGACACCACGTGATGATCGGGTGTGATAAGCTCTACGTTGAACTACAAAGGGTGTAAGACAGTTTTGCACATGCAGAATACTCGGGTTAAACTTGACAAGTCTAGCATGTACAGACATGGCCTCGGAACACTGGAGACCAAAAGGTCGAGCGTGAATCATATAGTATATATGCTCAACATAAGATGTTCACCATTGAAAACTACTCCATCTCACGTGATGATCGGACATGGTTTAGTTGATTTGGATCACGTGATCATTTAGATGATTAGAGGGATGTCTATCTAAGTGGGAGTTCTTTAGTAATATGATTAAGTGAACTTTAATTTATCATGAACTTAGTCCTGGTAGTATTAGCATATCTATGTTGTAGATCAATAGCTCGCGATATAGCTCCCCGTTTATTTGTATATGTTCCTAGAGAAATATAAGTTGAAAGATAATAGTAGCAATGATGCGGACTTGTTCCGTGATCTGAGGATTTTCCTCATTGCTGCACACAAGAATTATGTCCTTGATGCATCGCTAGGTGACAAACCTATTGCAAGAGCAGATGCAGATGTTATGAACGTTTTGACAAAAGCTCGGTATGATGACTACTTGATAGTTTAGTGCACCATGCTTTACGGCTTAGAACCGGGACTTCAAAAATGTTTTGAATGCCATGGAGCATATAAGATGTTCCTAACAGTTGAAATTGGTATTTCATACTCATGCCCGTATCAAGAGGTATGAGACCTCCGGCAGTAATTTGCCTACAAGATGGAGGAGAATAGCTCAACCAGTGAGCATGTACTCAGATTGTTTGGGTACTAGAATTGCTTGAATCAATTGGGAGTTAATCTTCCAGATAAGATAGTAATTGACAAAGTTCTCTAGTCACTATCATCAAGTTACTAGAATTTCGTTATGAACTATAATATGCAAGGGATGACGAAAGTAATTCCCGAGCTCTTCGCGATGCTGAAATCGACGAAGGTAGAAATCAAGAAAAGACATCAAGTGTTGATGGTTAACAAGACCACTTGTTTCAAGTAAAGGGCAAAGGGATAGAAGGGGAACTTCAAGAAGAATGCCAAGCAAGTTGTCACTCCCGTGAAGAAACCCAAAGCTAAACTCAAGCCTGAAACTAAGTGCTTCTACTTCAAAGGAAATGGTCACTGGAATTGGTCACTGAAATGGTCACTAGATACTTGGCGGATAAGAAGGATGGCAAAGTGAACAAAGGTATATTTGATATACAGATTATTGATGTGTACTTTACTAGTGGTCATAGCAACCCCTGGGTATTTGATACCGGTTCAGTTGCTAAAATTAGTAACTCGAAACAAGAGTTGCAGAATGAACAAAGACTAGTTAAAGGTGAAGTGACGATGTGTGTTGGAAGTGGTCCCAAGATTGATATGATCATCATCGCACACTCCCTATACTTCCGGGATTAGTGTAGAACCTAAATAAATGTTATTTGGCATTTGCATTGAGCATGAATATGATTTGATCATGTTTGTTGCAATACGGTTATTCATTTAAAGTCATAGAATAATTGTTGTTCTGTTTACATGAATAGAACCTTCGATGGTCATACACCCAACGAAAATAGTTTGTTGGACCTCAAACGTAGTGATACACATATTCATAATATTGAAGCCAAAAGATGTAAAGTTAATAATGATAGTGCAACTTATTTGTGGCACTGCCGTTTAGGTCATATTGGTGTAAAGCGCATGAAGAAACTCCATGTTGATGGGCTTTTGGAATCACTTGATTATGAATCATTTGATGCTTGCGAACCATGTGCCATGGGCAAGATGACTAAGACTCCGTTCTCCAGAACAATGGAGCGAGCAACTGACTTGTTGAAAATCATACATACTGATGTATGCGGACCAATGAGTGTTGAGGCTCGCGGCGGGTATCGTTATTTTCTGGCCTTCATAGATGATTTAAGCAGATATGGGTATATCTACTTGATGAAGCACAAGTCTGAAACATTTGAAAAGTTCAAAGAAATTTCAAAGTGAAGTAGAGAATCATCGTAACAAGAAAATAAAGTTTCTACGATATGATCGCGGAGACAAATATTTGAGTTACGAGTTTGGTCTTCATTTGAAAAAATGTGGAATAGTTTCACAGCTCACGCCACCCGGAACACCACAACGTAATGGTGTGTCTAAACATCATAAACCGTACTATTAGATATGGTGCGATCTATGATGTCTCTTACCGATTTGCCACTATCATTTTGGTTATGCATTGCTGCATTCACGTTAAATAAGGGCACCATCTAAATCCATTGAGACGACGACTTCTGAACTATGGTTTGGCAAGAAACCAAAGGTGTTGTTTCTTAAAGTTTGGGGCTGCGATGCTTATGTGAAAAAGCTTCAACCGGATATGCTCAAATCCAAATCGGAGAAATGAGTCTTCCTAGGATACCCAAAGGAAACTGTTGGGTACACCTTCTATTACAGATCCAAAGGCAAGATATTCGTTGCTAAAAATGGATACTTTCTAGAGAAGGAGTTTCTCTCGAAAGAAGTGAGTGGGAGGAAAGTAGAACTTAATGAGGTAATTGTACCTTCTCCCAAATTGGAAAGTAGTACAACACATAAACTAGTTCTAGTGATTCCTACACCAATCAGCGAGGAAGCTAATGATGATGATCATGAAACTTCAGATCAAGTTACTACTGAACCTCGTAGGTCAACCAGAGTGCGTTCCGCGCCAGAGTGGTACGGTAACCCGGTTCTGGAAGTCATGTTACTAGACCATGATGAACCTACGAACTACGAGGAAGTGATGATGAGCCTAGATTCGGCAAAATGGCTTGAGGCCATGAAATCTGAGATGGGATCCATGTATGAGAACAAAGTGTGGACTTTGGTGGACTTGCCCGATGATCGGCAAGCCATTGAAAATAAATGGATCTTTAAGAGGAAGTTTGACGCCGATGGTAATGTTACTGTCTACAAAGCTCGACTTGTTGCGAAAGGTTTTCGACAAGTTCAAGGTGTTGACTACGATGAGATTTTCTCACTTGTAGCGATGCTTAAGTCCGTCCGAATCATGTTAGCAATTGCCGCATTTTTATGAAATCTGGCAAATGGATAACAAAATTGTGTTCTTTAATGGATTTATTAAAGAAGAGTTGTATATGATGCAACTAGATAATTTTGTCAATCGTAAAGGTGCTAACAAAATGTGCAAGCTCCAGCGATCCATCTATGGACGGGTGCAAGCATCCCAGAATTGGAATATACGCTTTGATAAGTTGATCAAAGCATATAGTTTTATACGGACTTGCGGTGAAGCCTTTATTTACAAGAAAGTGAGTGGGAGCACTACAGCCTTTCTGATAAGTATATGTGAATGACATATTGTCAATCGGAAATGATGTAGAATTTTCTAGAAATCATAAAGGAGTGTTTGAAAGGAGTTTTTTTTAAAGAAAGACCTCGGTGAAGCTGCTTACATATTGAGCATCAAGATCTATAGAGATAGATCAAGATGCTTGATAAGTTTTTTCAATGAGTACATACATTGACAAGTTTTTGAAGTAGTTCAAAATGGAACAGTGAAAGAAAGAGTTCTTGCCTGTCTTGCAAGGTGTGAAGTTGAGTAAGGCTCAAAGCCCGACCACCGCAAAAGATAGAGAGAGAATGAAAGTCATCCACTATGCCTCAGCCATAGGTTCTATAAAGTATGCCATGATGTATACCAGACTTATTGTATGCCCTGCCCTGAGTTTGGAAAGGGAGTACAATTTTGATCTAGGAGTAGATCACTGGACAGCGGTGAAAATTATCGTTAGAGGACTAAGGAAATATTTCTCGGTTATGGAGATGATAAAGAGTTCGTCGTAAAGTTTTAAGTCAGTGCAAGCTTTGACACCGATCTGGATGACTCCGAGTCTCGATCTGGATACATATTGAAATTGGGAGCATTTAGCTAGAGTAGCTCCATGCAGAGCATTGTAGACAGAGAAATTTGCAAAATACATACGGATCTGAATGTGGCAGACCCATTGACTAAACCTCTCTCACAAGCAAAACATGATCACATCTTAGTACTCTTTGGGTGTTAATCACATGGCAATGTGAACTAGATTATTGACTCTAGTAAACCTTTTGGGTATTGGTCACATGGCGATGTGAACTATAAAGTGTTAAATCACATGAGGATGTGAACTATTGGTGTTAAATTACATGGTGATGTGTGATACGTCTCCAACGTATCTATAATTTTTGATTGTTCCATGCTATTATATTATCCTTCTAGGATGTTTTATGGGCTTTTATATACACTTTTATAAGATTTTTGGGACTAACCTATTAACCCAGAGCCCAGTGCCAGTTTATGTTTTCTCTTGTTTTAGAGTATCGCAGAAAAGGAATATCAAACGGAACCCAATTGACCTGAAACTCAACGGAGGACGTTTTTGGACCAGAAGAAGCCCAGAGAGTACCGGAGGAGGACCAGAAGGTCCACGGGCTGCCCACGAGGGTAGGGGCACGCCCTCCCCCCTGGGCGCGCCCCCTACCTCGTGGACAGCCCGGAGACCCCCTTTACTTGCCCCCGACTCCAACACCTTCTATATATACTGAAACCTTCAGAAAATAACCTAGATCGGGAGTTCCGCCACCAAAAGCCTCTGTTACCACCGAAAATCAATTTAGACCCATTCTGGCACCCTGCCGGATGGGGAATCCCTCTACGGTGGCCATCTTCATCATCCCGGCGCTCTCCATGACGAGGAGGGAGTAGTCCACCCTCGGGGCTGAGGGTATGTATCAGTAGCTATGTGTTTGATCTCTCTCTCTCTCTCTCTCTCTCTCTCTCTCTCTCTCTCGTGTTCTTGAGATGGCACGATCTTGATGTATCGCGAGCTTTGCTATTATAGTTGGATCTTATGATGTTTCTCCCCCTCTACTCTCTTGTGATGAATTGAGTTTTCCCTTTGAAGTTATCTTATCGGATTGAGTCTTTAAGGATTTGAGAACACTTGATGTATGTCTTGCATGGGATACCCGTGGTGACAATGGGGTATTCTATCGATTCATTTGATGTATGTTTTGGTGATCACCTTGCGTGTTCCGTGACCTTGGGAATCTATGCATAGGGGTTGGCACACATTTTCGTCTTGACTCTCCGGTAGAAACTTTTGGGCACTCTTTGAAGTACTTTGTGTTGGTTGAATATATGAATCTGAGATTGTGTGATGCATATCGTATAATCATGCCCACGGATACTTGAGGCGACAATGGAGTATCTAGGTGACATTAGGGTTTTGGTTGATTTGTATCTTAAGGTGTTATTCTAGTACGAACTCTATGATAGATCGAACGAAAAGAATAGCTTCGTGTTATTTCACTACGGACTCTTGAATAGATCGATCAGAAAGAATAACTTTGAGGTGGTTTTGTACCCTACCATAATCTCTTCGTTTGTTATCCACTATTAGTAACTTTGGAGTGACTCTTTGTTGCATGTTGAGGGATAATTATATGATCCAGTTATGTTATTATTGTTGAGAGAACTTGCACTAGTGAAAGTATGAACCCTAAGCCTTGTTTCCTATCATTGCAACACCGTTTATGCTCACGTTTACCACTTGCTACCTTGATGTTTTTATATTTTCTTATTACAAAAACCTATATCTACCATCCATATTGCACTTGTATCACCATATCTTCGCCGAACTAGTGCACCTATACAATTTACCATTGTATTGGGTGTGTTGGGGACACAAGAGACTCTTTGTTATTTGGTTGTAGGGTTGTTTGAGAGAGACCATCTTCATCCTACGCCTCCCACGGATTGATAAACCTTAGGTCATCCACTTGAGGGAAATTTGCTACTGTGCTACAAACCTGTGCACTTGGAGGCCCAACAACGTCTACAAGAGAAGGTTGCGTAGTAGACATCAATGTGAACTAGATTATTGACTCTAGTGCAAGTGGGAGACTGAAGGAAATATGCCCTAGAGGCAATAATTAAATTGTTATTTGTATTTCCTTATATCAGGATAAATGTTTATTATTCATGCTAGAATTGTATTAACCGGAAACTCAGTACATGTGTGAATACATAGAAAAAAACAGAGTGGCCCTAGTATGCCTCTACTAGACTAGCTCATTGATCAAAGATGGTTATGTTTCCTAGCCATAGACATGAGTTGTCATTTGATCAACGGGATCCCATCATTAGGAGAATGATGTGATGGACAAGACCCATCCGTTAGCTTGGCAACTTGATCTTTTAGTTTTACTACTATTGCTTTCTTCATGACTTATACATGTTCCTATGACTATGAGATTATGCAACTCCCGAATACCGGAGGAACACCTTGTGTGCTATCAAATGTCACAAAGTAACTGGGTGATTATAAAGATGCTCTACATGTGTCTCTGAAGGTGTTTGTGGTGTTGGCATTGATCAAGAATAGGATTTGTCACTCCGAGTGTCGGAGAGGTATCTCTGGGCCCTCTCGGTAATACACATCATAATAAGCCTTGCAAGCAAATGACTAATGAGTTAGTCATGAGATGATGTATTACAGAATGAGTAAAGAGACTTACCGGTAACGAGATTGATCTAGGTATTGAGATACCAACGATCGAATCTCAGGCAAGTAACTTACCGTTGACAAAGGGAACAACGTATGTTGTTATGCGGTTTAACCGATAAAGATCTTCGTAGAATATGTGGGAGCCAATATAAGCATCCAGTTTCCACTCTTGGTTATTGATCGGAGATGAGTCTTGGTCATGTTTACATAGTTCTCAAACCCGTAGGGTCCGCACACTTAACGTTCAATGGCGATCGGTATTATGAGTTTATGTGTTTTAATGTACTGAAGGTTGTACGGAGTCTCGGATGAGATCGCGGACATGACGAGGAGTCTCGGAATGTCCAAGACGTAAAGATTCATATATAGGACGATATTATTTGGACACCGTAAGTGTTCTGGGGGTACCGGGTACACATCGGGTCACCGGAAAGGGGTTCCGGGCAACCCCGACCAAGATATGGGCCTTATTGGGCCTAGGGCGGGACAGACCAGCCCCTGGTGGGCTGGTTGTAAAGGCATATTTCTCCCTAAGTAGTTTTGGTGATTGATGACAATGCATTTGCGGACTAATCGTGTGCTCTAAGCTCTTTCAGATATATCTCACCTAGGCACAAGACGATTGTGAGCCCCTCGGATTCTATGGAAGACGGTGTTTCCTTTTTGCTCTCTTTCGGTGGTTTTGAGTAATAGGAAAGCCGTACTATTAAGAGGGGGTCCGCTTCGGAAAGGTTTGGGTGGAATCAACACGTACACATCTATACTCTCACACGACCTTTCCTTTGCCTCTCTGGAGCTCCGGCCGTTTTTCTCGTATATGCAAATGATGGCTTCCTACTAGTACAACTACCTGGCAAGCGGTAGTACCGGTCATGTAAGCGGTAGTACCGCACAGCCACACGGTAGTACCGCCTTTGGACGCGGTAGTACCGCACCAGCGGTAGTACCGCATCCCGAGGACGGTAGTATCGTGTATCTGGCCCGACACTGCACCAAGTACGGTAGTAGGTGCGGAAGTAATTTTTTACTTCCTCATCCTACGCGGTAGTACCGCTTGAGTCAAGCGGTAGTACCGTGCCGTGTTTTTGCTACTACCGTATTTCTGCGGATGTAGCTACGGATGTATTTTATTTCATTCGTGCTTGTCCTCAGCCTGCTTGTCTCTGCCTTGCGGTAGTACCGCAAGGACGAGCAGTAGTACCGCTCATGCAGTACCGCCCGTATGCCTTTGCAACAGAGTGCATTCTAGGCTAGTACTGCTCCAGCAGTAGTACCGCACTCAGAGCGGTAGTACCGCTGGCCAAGCGGTAGTACCGCAACTTACGTGCGGTAGTACCACGCTCTGCAGGCAGAAATGTGGGATAACGGTTGGATTTGTTCTCCCACTATATAAAGGGAGTCTTATTCCCCAAGAAGACTCACCTCTTCCACCCCAAAGCTCCATTGTTGCTCAAAGCTCCATTTCCGCCCGATCTCTCTCCCTAGCCAATCAAACTTGTTGATTTCCTCGGGAGAGCTTGAGGAGGCATCGATCTACACTTCCACCAAGAGATATTTGATTCCCCCACTAATCCTTGCGGATCTTGTTACTCTTGGGTGTTTGAGCACCCTAGACGGTTGAGGTCAGCTCGAAGCCATATTCCATTGTGGTGAAGCTTCGTGGTGTCGTTGGGAGCCTCCAATTCGGTTGTGGAGATAGCCCCAACCTTGTTTGTAAAGGTTCGGTTGCCACCTTCAAGGGCACCACTAGTGGAATCACGGCACCTTGCATTGTGTGAGGGCGTGAGGAGAATACGGTGGCCCTAGTGGCTTCTTGGGGAGCATTGTGCCTCCACACCGCTCTAACGGAGACGTACTTCCCCTCAAAGGGAAGGAACTTCGGCAACACATCCTCGTCTTCACCGGTTCCACTTGTGGTTATTTCTTCCCTTTACTTGTGCAAGCTTTACTTGTTATCTTATATAGCTTGCTTGTGAGATTGTTATCTTTACTTCCTATTAGTTGTCATC
>LR738715.1:271769733-271784273 GCA_902687465.1 Secale cereale
GCAAGGTTTTTATCCACGTGATCCCGACAACATGACTCCGAGAGAAACTGCGGATCATCAATTCAACAGGGACGTCCTTTGCATACTTCAAGATGCTATTCCTCCCGAAGACATTGCACATCTTCGACCCTTCACTGTGGCCAAGGAAGCTTGGGAGCATGTTGGCACTATGTACAAGGGGAGCGCTAGCAATCAACGCTCAAACTATGAAGTTGTGCAAGATGAAGCCGATGAGTTTGCTATGATCTAAGAAGAAGATCCTCGTGAACTTTATCGGAGATTAACCACTCTTGTGGTCTCTCTTCGAGATCATGGGAGTAAGGACACAAATGACAATTGTATCAAGCGCAAGTTTCTCAAGGCCATGATGCCCTATCATAAGGCCATGTCCTCTGTCATCCGTCAAAGACCGGACTTCCACCACTTGTCATCAAATGAAGTGTTGGATGAGTTCGTTTCCATGAGGATCTTGGACATGACCGCCGACAATGCGGTCTTAAGGGCTCAACGATCGAAGAAGCCTAACCTCGCCTTGAAGGCCAAGGCTTTTGTGGAAGAAGAGGAGGTGGAAGATGATGATGAGAGTAGCCCCGTGGACACCAAATATGCCTATCATGAACACATGGCTCTTGCTTCACGACAATTTTGGGGCAACAAGAAGAACACAAGACCCAACTTCAACAAGAACAACTCAAGTGGCAACAAGGGCAAACAACGAGTGAGGACTTGCTTCAATTGTGGGAATGTTAGCCACTTTGTTGTAGATTCCATATGAGAAAAGAGAGGACTTTGGAGGCAAGCTTATCCGGAAGGACAAGGCCAAGTCTTATCCCAACAAGAACAACTTCAACAAGAAGACCCCTCCTAAAGGGTTGGTGGCCCAAGAAGAATATGTTGAGAATGATGATAATGATGAAGATGATGAGGTGGTCACCATGGCCACAATTGCTATTGCTACTACTCCGCGTTCATCTCTCTTCAACTCGCCTAATGAGAACATCACCACCAAGTGTCTCATGGCCAAGGCCACCAACAAGGTAACCCCAAACATCAAAACTACCATCGCTTCTAATCCTTCATTGACAGATTGTATTGATGAGAGTGAGGGAACTAAGGAGGAAGAGAATGAATTTGAGGTGTTCATGAGCAAACTTAAGGGCAATCCCAAGAAGCACTTTGTTGCTCTCTTGGAACAACTCGGTGAGGCCAATGACATGATCGAGGCTCACGAGGAGACCATTACTAAAATGGAAGGACATAGTCGAGACTATGCCGATGAGATATCGGATCTCTCTAACGCCCTAGAGGAAGAGCGTGGTCTTCGTTTGGCTCTTGAGGAGTCACACAACGATGATCATGCTAAATTAAAGAAATATCTTGATCATGCTTTAGTTGTCTCTCATATGCTTAATTCCGAGAAGGCAAAACTTGAGGTTGACCATGCTAAACTCAAGGAGGAGTTTGTTATACTCGACAAGGCTCACAAGGCCTTGAAAGGTATGCATGCTTCTCTCAAGGAGTCTCATGATCAACTCCAAGTTTCGCTAACCAAGGAAAAGGCTATCTTTCCTCGCATGGTGTTAATTGATAATGCAAATGCTACTAACCCATATTGCTAGCATGTACATCTTGTTGAAGAAAATGCCAAGTTGAAGACACAACTTGAGAAAGGCCTTGTGACATGCATACAAGATGAGAAGAACCTAAACAACCTTTTGAGCAATCAAAAGGAGGTTGTGGCAAAGGAAGGAATTGGGTTTGTTCCTAAGCCCAAGAAGAAGAAGAATGACAAGACCAAGCTACCACCCCCTCTGTGACAAAATTTTGTGAAAGAAGGAGAGGGCGCATCTAAGAAGAAGAAAACGGTCAAAGGTGGTGGTGTCAAGAAAAACTCCACCATACCATCAAACATGGCCGGCGAATTTAATCCTTCATATGTTTTATGTCGTGCTAGTGATGGTCATGTGTTTGCTAAATTTGTTGGTTCTTCTTATGAGTACATTGAATGGTCCATTTGGGTTCCTAAGACCCTTGTTACTAACCTCAAAGGACCCATTACCAAATGGGTACCTAAATCCAAGCATTGATCTCTTGTAGGAGTTTGCTTCCGGTGGGGGATCATGGTTGCTCGATAGTAGAGCCACAAATCATATGACCAGAGCAAAGACTTGGTGGTGGACGTGCATCTAGGTTCATCTATGGTCACCAACGTCGAATGGGGTGATGCTTCATCTTCTAAGGTATTGGGGCTTGGCAAGGTTGTTGTCTCTCATGATGTCACGATCGAGAAAGTCATGCGTGTTGAGCCCCTTGCATACAATTTACTTTCTGTTCGCCAACTTGCACTCATGGGCTTTGCTACATTCTTTGATATTGATACCGTGGCCCTCTTGTGGAGCAAGAATCTTAAAGTAGCCTATGTTGGGCATGTCGAGAACGGTCTTTATGTGGTTAACTTCTCGAAGCAACCCACTAAGATCGCGACATGCCTAATGGCTAAATTTGATGTGGGATGGCTTTGGCATCGCCGTTTGGCCCATGTCAATATGAGATCTTTGCAAAGACTTCTCAAGGGGGACCATGTCCGTGGACTAACAAATGTTAGCTTTGCCAAAGATCGTGCTTGCAGGGCTTGCATTGAAGGAAAGTTACATGAGACGGCTCACCCTCCCACGACTATCATCTATTCAAGAAGACCCCTAGAGCTCCTTCACATGGAACTCTTTGGGCCTCCATCTTTTGATAGTCTTGGGGGTAGAAAGTATTGCTTGGTGATTGTGGATGATTATTCAAGATATACCTGGGTATACTTCTTCAAGAAGAAGAGTGAGACCCAACAAACCGTCATCAACTTTGCAAATGAAGCTCAACGACAACATGAAGCAAAGATTTTGATGATCCGAAGTGACAACGGCACCGAGTTCAAGAACTACACCTTGGATGAGTTTCTTAGTGATGAGGGGATCAAACATCGATATGCAGCACCCTATACCCCTCAACAAAACGGTGTAGCAGAGAGAAAGAATCGAACTCTGATGGATGCGGCAAGGACCATGATGGCGGAATTCAAATCTCCATACAACTTTTGGGCCGAAGCCATCAACACCGCGTGTCATGCATCCAATCAGCTCTATCTCCGCAAAGGCTTGAACAAAACTCGATATGAGATTCTTACCGGTAACAAGCCCAATCTCAAGTACTTCCGGGTGTTCGGGTGTAAGTGTTTCATCCTCAAGAAAGGTGTTCGCTTGTCTAAATTTGAATCTAGAGCTCATGAGGGCATATTTGTTGGTTATGCTACAAACTCTCATGCTTACCGTGTCCTCAACAAGTCCAATGTACTAATTGAGGAAACGAGCAACGTAGAGTTTGATGAAAATAACGCCTCCCAAGTGGTGCAAAGTGGTACTTGTGATGTAGGTGATGAAATTCCTCCTCAAGCCATAAGAAGAATGGGTGTTGGATATATCCTACCCATTAAGGAACCCCTTGTGGCCGAAGGAGAAGGACAATGTTCCACTCAACTGGAACCATCACCAACCCAAGACCCACACGCTTCCAAAGAACAAAGTGAAGGCCCTCAACCGGACGAACAAGGCCAAGTGCAAGATCAATCACAAGATGGTGGGGAGCCACCAAATGATGCACAAGGCCAAGTTATCTCCTCCGAGCAAGATCAAGGTCAAGAGGAAGCTCAAGATCAAGATCTAGCTCCTGACGTCGCTCAAGATGATCAACTCAATGCTCCTCAGTTATCTCTTGAAGAGCAATTGGAGCGTCGTGCTGCAAAAGTTGCCTCCAGGCTTGCTTCCAGAGAACATCACATGGAGAATATTCTAGGAAGCATCAAAAGGGGGGTAAGCACTCGTAGACAATTAGCAAACTATTGTGCTCATCAAGCTTTTGTCTCCTGTGTTGAACCTCAGAAGGTTTATAAGGCGCTCGAAGACCCTGATTGGCTTAATGCCATGCATGAAGAACTCCATAACTTGGAGCGCACCAAAGTGTGGCGTCTGGTGCCAAGGCCAAAGGAGAACCATAATGTCATTGGAACCAAGTGGATCTTTAAGAACAAGCAAGATGCTCATGGCATTGTCATCCGCAACAAGGCGCGTTTGGTGGCTCAAGGCTACTCCCAAGTCGAGGGTATCGACTACGGTGAAACCTTTGCCCCCGTTGCTCGCCTTGAATCTATTCGTTTGTTGCTTGCCTATGCTTCTCATCATAACTTTAAGCTTCAACAAATGGATGTGAAAAGTGCATTTCTTAATGGTCCTATTAATGAGTTCGTATATGTCAAACAACCCCTGGGGTTTGAGGATCCCAAGTTCCCCAATCACGTGTATCAACTCGATAAGGCTCTCTATGGCCTTAAACAAGCCCCACGTGCGTGGTATGAGCATCTTACCGAGTTGTTACAAGATTGTGGGTTTGAAATTGGGAAAATCGACCCCACTCTGTTTACTAAGAAGGTCAAAGGGGAGTTGTTTGTCTGCCAACTATATCAGGGACGGATTCAAGGGGGGACGAGGGGGGGCGAGACCCCCCCCCCCCCGACGATCGTGTCGCCCCTTAACAGCGAGCAGTCGTTCGCTAGTTTTCCTCGCCGTATAACTGTTTGTGGCTTGCTTCGCCCCCCCTAAAGCCCATCTACTGTTTTACAAGCAGCGGTTGCATGCAAAAGCCCAATCCCCGGAAAGTAAAAAAGGGGCGCAGCCCATCACAGAAGCAAAGGGGTCAGGACTCACGCACGCACTCAGAATTCGGATCTGCCGACTTTGGATCTCCTCTAATCTCGCTTCGTCTCCAATTTTCTTCTTCCCTCGCCTGCCGCCGGCCGCATGCTAGTCTATTGATCCGTCAAGAAGGGAAGGGGACATGCAAGCGCCGCCATGTTGATCCATCTTGTGTTCTAGCCGGCCGGCCGCTCGGACGAGTGACCAAATGATGAAAAAGGTCAGTTTATTTTGGCATTAGATTAGTTTGTGTCTTCCAAACCGTAGAAGTGTAATACTAGAAATACAAAAATTAACAACTAGCTACTCCGGATGAGTGACCCCCTAGTCCAGTAGAAAAAATCGATTTTTGATACTTCTGCTCAAAAATCAAATTTTGAATTAAAAATTTGTGTGATTTTTTCCCTATTGTGGAACAACGGCCATATGTAGACTATCTAGGGGTATGTTTGGATCGGTGTTCTTATTGTGGAACAACGGATATATGTAGACTATCTAGACCTATGCTTGGATTACAGCCCCGAACTGCCTGGGCAAATATTTTGCGTTGGTATCCTCCATTTGGAAATGAGATCCAATTATTTGGCTCGCCCAAGCCCATCACCTCTTTCCATTTGTTACATAGCCAATTTTTTGCCTAGACCATCGCGGTCCTTTCCTCCGCATAAATGTTGGCCTGCCATTGGTTGCCAGGGTGACCACATGCACAATCCAAACAGACCCCAAATCTTCCAATATTTACTACTCCCTCTGTAAAGAATATAAAAGTGTTTAGATCACTACTTTAGTGATCTAAACGCTCCTATATTTGTTTACAGAGGGAGTAGGTTATTATGTGACTATCTATCTTATCATTTTGAGATGCTTCTAGTTCTTGCCCCCCTAACTTTATTTTCTGGCTCCGTCCCTGAACTATATGTTGATGATATTATCTTTGCTTCTCCTAACAAAGCTTTCAATGATGAGTTCACCGCACTCATGACCACACATTTTGAGATGTCCATGATGGGAGAGTTGAAGTACTTCCTTGGGTTTGAGATCAAGCAAAGAAGAGAAGGAATCTTCATCAAACAAACCAAGTATACCCAAGACATGCTCAAGAGGTTCAATCTAAGTGATGTGAAGCCGGCTACTACTCCAATGCCAACCAAGTGCCAACTTGACATTGATCCCAATGGTAAAGCGGTGGATCAAAAGGTATATCATTCTATGATTGGATCCTTGCTTTACCTTTGTGCATCTAGACCAGATATTATGTTGAGTGTGGGAATCTGTGCACGGTTTCAAGCCTCACCTAAGGAAAGTCACTTTGTGGCAGTCAAGCGAATCTTTCGATATTTGGCTCATACCCCAAACTTTGGCTTATGGTACCCAAGAGGAGCAAACTTCAACCTTGTAGGTTTCTCTGATTCGGATTGGGCGGGAGACAAAGTGGATAGGAAGTCCACTTCTGGAGGGTGCCAATTCCTTGGTTGCTCTCTCGTTAGTTGGTCTTCCAAAAAGCAAAGTTGTGTGTCAGGCTGGCAATGGGGATTACCCAGGCGGGTATTGGACTCCCATCCCCGTCCCCGTGACAGCCTTACCATGCCCGTCCCCGTCCCCATACCCGTGTGCGGGGATAAAAAAATTCCCATCCCCATACCCGTCGTTTTTTATACCCGTGGGGAAACCCATACACACAATCAACAACAACATCAGATTGCATTTCAGTAGAAAAATATAGTATTTCAGCATAATAGATAGTATGTTATGTCTAGGTTAGGGTTTTCTTCGGGATATTTGGCCAAAGGGGTGGGATGGTGAAAATATCGATGGGTAAGGGCGGTAATTACATGGGTTCTACTAATTTTTGAGGCCCGGTGTAAGGCCTTCACGGGTAAGGCGGGTAACGGGTATGGGTAATGCTATCCCGTCCCCATCCCCGTCATGCATGCTGGGTAAGGTATTTGACCCACAAGCTTCCCCGTGGGTATTAAAGCTTGCACATCCCCGCACCCTAATAGAGTAATTAACCATGGGGACGTGGGTAATGGTTAATTATTGCCAGCTTGAGTTGTGTGTCTCTCTCGTCCACCGAAGCTGAGTATGTGGCAGTTGGCAGTTGCTGTGCTCAACTCTTATTGATGAGGCAAACTTTAAAGGATTACAGTGTCACTTGTGACAAAGTGCCTCTTTGGTGTGACAATGCAAGTGCCATCAAGATTTCTCTCAACCCGGTGCAACACTTCAAGACGAAGCATATAGAGATTCCGTATCACTTCATCCGGGATCATATACGGCAAGGAGAGATCGAGCTTCACTATGTCAACACTCATGATAACCTTGCAGATATCTTCACGAAGCCATTGGATGAAGCAAGATTTCGCGAGTTAAGGCATGAGCTAAATATCATCGATTTGAGCAATGTGGCTTGAGACTTTGCACACACACCTCCCACTCAATATAGTTATCTTGTCTAGGTGTAGGCATGGACATAGGGGGAGTATTGTTCTCTCAATGAGCTATTCCTCCCCCCATTATGCATAAATTGATCAAGTCTTTGCCATTTGCCATAATTAGATGGTTTAAGTGCTTTAAGACGAGTATTGGTCATGGGCCCAAGGATAGTTCTATGCGGTGCCATACCAAATAACTCAAACATAGGTGGCCTCGGCCACCGACCTCCTCGTTGGAGTAGTGTTTTGCCTTGCGTGTGTGTTTCTTTGTTTTTCTTCTCTCCTTTGCTAAAAGCCTCTTGTCAAAACGTGCAAGTTCTCGGAGGGGCGGTACTACCGTGAGCTGTCACGGTACTACCGCAAAAGAGACTACGATACTACCGCAAGTCCAGCACGGCAGTATTTTTTTACTGCCGCTGGTAGAGCGGTACTACCGCTTCGCGTGCGGTACTTCCGCCCGAGCGGTACTACTGCGATGACCGCGGTACTACCGCTCTTATCTGAACGGGTGGGGGTTATAAACAGGCAGGGGGAGTTCCAACTCCCCCATACCCATTCATCTCCTAACCCCCACGCCGTCTCTCTCTCTCTCTCTCTCTCTCTCTCTCTCTCTCTCTCAAGAACGCCGCCGAAGGACCTCGCCGGATCTCCTCCCTCGGCCACTCTCCTCGCATTCCGACCGGTCGGATCGTTCCCCACCTCGACCTCTTGCCATGGATGAAGGTTTCTCCCCACATCCCCTCTTTTTTTGCCTAGTTGTTGTTTTTAGGGTTTGGGGAGATGCTTGGTGTTCTAGCGTTCTTCGTGTTCTTATCCATGGAAGATTAGGATGTAGGAGAGTGTTTTTGCACTAGAAATGCTAGTATGTATGATGCTACCAAGTTACTATGATCAGTCGTAGTACCGTTCGTCGTTCTACGCGTTCTAGTCTAGATCCGTTCTTTTCAGATCTGACCCGAGCGGTACTACCGCTGGCTAACCGCGGTACTACCGCTCTGCCGCGTAAATGGTACTACCGCTCTGCAGAGCGGTACTACCGTAACTACGCGGAAGTAAAATTTTACTACCGCATACTGTGCGGTACTACCGCAACCCAAAAGCAGTACTACCGCTCACTAAGCGGTACTAATTTTTTACTTCCGTGTTCGTATGCGGAAGTAAACTTTTACTACCGCATACTGTGTGGTACTACCGCAACCCTCAAGCGGTACTACCGCTCACTAAGCGGTACTAATTTTTTGCTTCCGTGTTCGTCAGGCAGTGCCACCGCTTGTATCATAGTTCCTTCGTAGCACTTACATATTATCCTTTTCTACTCGTTTCATGTTCTTTTTGTGGCTTTTGCATTGATTCTCTTTGTGTTTCCGTCGTGTTCTTGTGTTTGTGTCTTAGGTGGTGGCTTCGGTTCCGATATTCGTCATACCAATCCCGTTCGTGACACCGGGTCCAAGCGTCTGCGTACCCCCAGTGATGTGCCAGAGGGCTCCAATCCCCAACGCAAGTTCAAGACCGCCGCCAACAAGCAAAAGGAATCATCTATGACTATGGAAGAAATGCCAGCTAATGAGTTCATGGCAAGGAGGAAGCTCAATCCTTATGGAGAACCCCGGGCTCAGTTTCATGGTGATGAACTTTTTTGGACCAAGCAGCAGTATCGCATCTACACAGAGGTGCTCAAGAGCAAGCACAACCTGTATGTGGATGCTCATTGGGTGGACATGGCCCACATGCGGAGGGCCGATAACCTGGCCTACTTTGCCGAGGCTCTGGATCTGGTAGAGCAGTTTGGGATTGAGTACTTCATGACCTTTCAGAATGATTTTGACCCAGAAATCATTGCTCAGTTTTATGCTTCGGTACACTTTCACACCAAGGAAGATCGCCCAATGACTTGGATGACAAATGGTCACAAGATGACGGCGACTTGGAAGGAATTCATGGATCTTATTCAGATTGCTCACGAGGGACTCCACAACCCAATTGGAGCACAGCCTCATGCAAACCCAGAAGCTGCCAACAAAGACCGTCTGTTACCGTTCTATGTGGAGAAGACTCTTGCGAGTGGCAAGAAGACATGGGTGTTGAACCCCTTTTTGGACATCATGCATAGGATCTTCCACAACACCCTGTTTCCTCGAGTTGGGGACAAGGACAAGATTCACTCCTACCTCGTTGATATGCTGCTGATGTGTGAGGCGGCTCGCACAACTCAGTCTCCACCACTTGGCATTTCCCATATCATGTGGTGTGAGCTTCGCTTTGCGATCTACACTCGCAAGGTGCCCATCTATGGTCCGTTCCTGTTTCTGCTCATCTCCAAGACTTGGGAGAAGCTTTACCCTGATGAGCAGTTCGAGGCAGAGTGTATCCGTCATGACCCCATCCGTCTTCGCATCAAGACTCGATGGTCCAACACTGCCACTCGTGCACAAGCTGCTGCAGCTCAGATGGGTACTGACGAGGAGCCTGTGGAGGAGGAGCCAGCTGAGGAGAGTCCTGGAGGATATGCTCCTTCCTCATCTGAGCCCTCTTGGGCTAAGAAGCTGAAGAAGAAGATGAAGGCCCTTTTCTGCATGCAAGCTCAAGGTCAGTACAGGGCTCATGTCACTCACAAGGAGTCTCGCCAGCGTGACAAGAAGATCATGAGGATCTTTGGTGAACATGTGTCCAGTGGGTCAGAGGAGATCATCACTCCTGAGGCAGCTTGGATGGCCCACTAGGGGTACAAGTGGTCTGAGTATGACGAGGAGCAGCACGAGTCAGATGGAGAGCATGATGACTGAGATCTTCTGCCAGAGCTAGCACCTCTCTTAGTTGTCCTCTTTCCATTTGTGGTGTCTCGATGCCAAAGGGGGAGAGAGTGATTTGCATCTTGTGTCGTTCTCTTTTGCTTTTCGTTGGTCGAACTCTGTTTGCTTGTTTGCTTTTGCCTGTTTGCTTTTGTGTCGTGTGCGTGAGACTATCGTATGGTGTAAGACATATGCTCCTCTACCGTTAAACTCGTTGTTATGTCTCTACTATATTATGTTGTGAGCAGTTAGTTTACTTCCCCTTGTTTATGTGCTCACCCCATCCTCCTTACTATTGTGCGTAGACTCTTATTCTTTATATGCAAGGAGTATATTATCTGTAGAATATAGGGGGAGCTTTGATCCTAGTATGTGTGTTGTGTAGTCCAAAGCACTATCTTTGTATGCACACATCTAGGGGGAGCTTGCCTATATTCTAGCGTCTATTAGGATTGCATACTTTATTATATATTCTTGTGCAAATCCCGTATTGTCATCATTCCACCAAAAAGGGGGAGATTGTAAGGGCATATTTCTCCCTAAGTAGTTTTGGTGATTGATGACAATGCATTTGCGGACTAATCGTGTGCTCTAAGCTCTTTCAGATATATCTCACCTAGGCACAAGACGATTGTGAGCCCCTCGGATTCTATGGAAGACGGTGTTTCCTTTTTGCTCTCTTTCGGTGGTTTTGAGTAATAGGAAAGCCGTACTATTAAGAGGGGGTCCGCTTCGGAAAGGTTTGGGTGGAATCAACACGTACACATCTATACTCTCACACCACCTTTCTGTTGGGGAACGTAGCAGAATTCAAAATTTTCCTACGCTTCACCAAGATCAATCTAAGGAGTCATCTAGCAAACGAGCATAAAAGAGTGCATCTACATACCCTTTGTAGATCGCGTGTGGAAGCGTTCGTAGGAACGTGGATGATGGAGTCGTACTCTTCGTGATCCTCGTCACCGATGATCCCAGCGCCGAATGGACGACACCTCCGCGTTCAACACACGTACGGTACAGCGACGTCTCCTCCTTCTTGATCCAGCAAGGGGGGAGGAGAGGTTGACGGAGATCCAGTAGCACGACGGCGTGGTGGTGGATGCAACGGGAAAAGTTGCAGGGCTTCGCCGATGCCCTGCGGGAGGAGTTGGAGGTGTGACGGGCGGGGGGAGGTGCCAGAGGCTTGGGTGCGGCTGCCCTCTCTCCCCCCACTATATATAGGGGGCCAAGGGGGCGCCGGCCCTAGGAGATCCAATCTCCTAGGGGGGCGGCGGCCAGGGGGGAGAACTTGCCCCCCAAGGCATAGGGGGCGCCCCACCCCCTAGGGTTTCAACCCTAGGCGCATGGAGGGGGCCCATGTGGGTGCGCCAGCCCACTAGGGGCTGGCCCCCTTACCCTTACGGCCCACGGGGCCCTCCCGGATGGGTGGCCCCACCCGGTGGACCCCCGGGACCCTTCCGGTGGTCCAGGGACACTCCCGGTGACCTCCGGAATTCTCCCGATGGCCGAAACTGGACTTCCTATATATCATTCTTCATCTCCGGACCATTCCGGAACTTCTCGTGACGTCCGGGATCTCATCCGGGACTCCGAACAACATTCGGGTTTCCGTGTGCATATATCTCTACAACCCTAGCGTCACCGAACCTTAAGTGTGTAGACCCTACGGGTTCGGGAGACACGTAGACATGACCGAGACGACTCTTCGGTCAATAACCAACAGCGGTATCTGGATACCCATGTTGGTTCCTATGTGTTCCTCGATGATCTCATCGGATGAACCACTGTGTCAAGGATTCACTCAATCCCGTATGTTATTCCCTTCGTCTATCGGTACGGTACCTGCCCGAGATTCGATCGTCGGTATGCCTGATACCTTGTTCAATCTCGTCACGGCAAGTCTCTTTAGTCGTTCCGTAATCCATCATCCCATGACTAACTCCTTAGTCACTTTGAGCTCATTACGATGATGTCTTACCGAGTGGGCCCAGAGATACCTCTCCATCATACGGAGTGACAATATCCCAGTCTCGGTTCGTACCAACTCAACAGACACTTTCGGAGATACCCGTTGCGTACCCTTAGAGCCACCCAGTTACGTTGTGACGTTTGGCACACCCAAAGTATTCCTACGGTATCTAGGAGTTGTACAACCTCATGGTCTAAGGAATAAATACTTGACACTGGAAAAGCTTAAGCATTACGAACTATACGATCTCGTGCTAGGCTTAGGATTGGGTCTTGTCCATCACATCATTCTCCTAATGATGTGATCCCGTTATCAATGACATCCTATGTCCATGGTCAAGAAACCGTGACCATCTATTGATCAACGAGCTAGTAACTAGAGGCTTACCAGGGACACGTTGTGGTCTATGTATTCACACATGTATCGCTGTTTCCGTACAATACAATCCAAGCATGAATAACAGACAATTATGATGAACTAGGAAATATAATAATAATCCTTTTATTATTGCCTCTAGGGCATATTTCCAACAGTCTCCCACTTGCACTAGAGTCAATAATCTAGTTACATTGTGATGAATCGAACACCCATAGAGTTCTGGTGTTGATCATGTTTTGCCCGTGGAAGAGGTTTAGTCAACGGGTCTGCCACATTCAGATACGTATGCACTTTACAAATATCTATGTCTCCATCTTGATCATAATTCCGGATGGAGTTGAAACGGCGCTTGATGTGCTTGGTCTTCTTGTGAAACCTGGGATCCTTGGCAATGGCAATAGCTCCAGTGTTGTCACAGAAGAGAGTCATCGGGCTTGTCGCGCTTGGAATGACTCCTAGGTCGGTGATGAACTCCTTCATCCAGACTCCTTCTTGCGCTGCTTCACAAGCAGCAATGTACTCCGCTTCACATGTAGAATGCGCCACGACGCTCTGCTTGCAACTGCACCAACTGACTGCTCCTCCATTCAAAATATACACGTATCTGGTTTGTGACTTGGAGTCATCCAGATCTGTGTCGAAGCTAGCATCGACGTAACCCTTTACGACGAGCTCTTCGTCACCTCCATAAACGAGAAACATATCCTTGGTCCTTTTCAGGTACTTCAGGATGTTCTTGACCGCTGTCTAGTGTTCCATACCGGGATCACTTTGGTACCTCCCTACCAAACTTATGGCAAGGTTCACATCAGGTCTGGTACACAACATGGCATACATAATAGAACTTATGGCTGAGGCATACGGGATGACACTCATCTTTTCTCTATCTTCTGCCGTGGTCGGGGACTGAGCCGTGCTCAATCTCATACCTTGTAAAGCAGGCAAGAACTCTTTCTTGGACTGATCCATGTTGAACTTCTTCAATATTTTGTCAAGGTATGTGCTTTGTGAAAGAACAATGAGGCATCTCGATCTATCTCTATAGATCTTGATGCCTAATATATAAGCAGCTTCTCCAAGGTCCTTCATTGAAAAACTCTTATTCAAGTAGGCCTTTATGCTTTCCAAGAATTCTATATCATTTCCCATTAGAAGTATGTCATCCACATATAATATGAGAAATGCTACAGAGCTCCCACTCACTTTCTTGTAAATACAGGCTTCTCCCCAAGTCTGTATAAAGCCAAACGCTTTGACCACATCATTAAAGTGAATATTCCAACTCCGAGATGCTTGCACCAGCCCGTAGATCGAGCGCTGGAGCTTGCATACTTTGTTAGCATTCTCTGGATCGACAAAACCTTCCGGCTGCATCATATACAGTTCTTCCTTGAGGAAGCCATTAAGGAATGCTGTTTTGACGTCCATTTGCCGTATCTCATAATCACAGAATGCGGCAATTGCTAACATGATTCGGACGGACTTTAGCATCGCTACGGGAGAGAAAGTCTCGTCGTAGTCAATCCCTTGAACTTGTCGATAACCCTTAGCGACAAGTCAAGCCTTATAGATGGTCACATTACCATCCGCGTTTGTCTTCTTCTTAAATATCCATTTATTTTCTATGGCATGCCTATCATTGGGCAAGTCCACCAAAGGCCATACTTTGTTTTCATACATGGATTCTATCTCGGATTTCATGGCTCCAAGCCATTTATTGGAATCCGGGCCCGCCATCGCTTCTTCATAGTTCGAAGGTTCACCGTTGTCTAACAACATGATTTCCAGGACAGGGTTGCCATACCACTCTGGCGCGGAATGTGTCCTTGTGGACCTTCGAAGTTCAGTAGTAACTTGATCCGTATCTTCATGATCATCATCATTGACTTCCTCCCTTGTCGGTGCAGGCACCTCGGGAACAATTTCCCGCGCTGCGCTACTTTCCGGTTCGGGAAGGGTGACACCTAATCAAGTTCTACTTTCCTTCCACTTACTTCTTTCGAGAGAAACTCTTTCTCCAGAAAGGATCCATTCTTTGCAACAAAAATCTTGCCTTCAGATCTTAAGTAGAAGGTGTACCCAATTGTTTCCTTTGGGTATCCTATGAAGACGCATTTTTCCGATTTGGGTTCGAGCTTTTCAGGTTGAAGTTTCTTGACATAAGCATCGCAACCCCAAACTTTCAGAAACGACAGCTTAGGTTTCTTGCCAAACCAAAGTTCATACGGTGTCG
>LR738715.1:271790071-271803774 GCA_902687465.1 Secale cereale
TAAGTCTTTTCCAGCAAGTCCCAACATTGGTACTATTTGCCTAATAACAAACTAATAAAACTTGCATAAGGGCCTTGCAAACCCTCTTTTATTTTAATTCAACAACCCCGGGCCAGTGCTCCACATGAGTGTTGGTCCGAAACGGGGAGTCTGCGGGGCCACCACGAGGAAACTCGAGGTTTGGTAAAAACCTGTAGAATCGCCCATCCGGTCGTGTCCTGAGACTAGATACGCGCGGCTACCTATCAGGGTGTCGACACGCCGGGAGGAATTGCTGGATTAGCCTTACCTTAGTTCGGTTTAACTCGAGCACGGGATTCCGAGAATACTCGGGTCTTCCCACTTTGGAGTTGCGACTCCGCGGATCGTGGGCTTGTAATGGGTCAAGTTGGAACACCCCTGCAGGGTTTGAACTTTCGAAAGCCGTGCCCGCGGTTATGTGGCAGATGGGAGCTTGTTAATATCCGGTTGTAGATAACTTGACACAATGTTTCAATACACTACCAGCGTGTGTACCATGACTGTCAATTTCCGAATAGGGATTCGGGAGTTGAACACGGTGGGGTTATGTTTGTTGAGCTTTAGCTAGGATCACTTCGTGATCATCTCTCGACCGATTGCGCCTTCTCTTCTCGCTCTCTTTTACGTAAGCTAGTTGCTAGTTGCTGCTGCAGACTCTTGTTGTTCCTTCACCTCTCGTTCCTTCTTCAGCCTTGTCCTCACCCAAGGCTTACATAGTCTTGTTACCCGGGAACGGGATTGCTGAGTCCTCTGTGGCTCACAGTTACTTCACCACACCAGATGCAGGTTCAGCCGAGTTGATGCAGGAGTTGGATTAGTTCTTCACTGGGAGCTCGATGAAGAGTGTGGCCGTATGCTTGTGACGTTTTGACGATCAGTAGTGGTTTCTACTAGGATTTGATCCTGACCTGTGGCTTTATGTTGTTTTGGTATCTTTCTTTTGGGTCTTCACCCGTAGTCGGGTTGTGATGTTTTGAATGATGATTTGCTTATGTAATGTATTGTGTGAAGTGGCGAGTGTAAGCCAACTATCTCCTTTTGCAATTTAATCCCGCTTTTACATGAGTTGTGCAAAGATACCAAACTTGAGATCATTCTAGGATGGGCTTATATCTTTAAGTCGTGCCTCGACACGTAGGAGATATAGTCCCATCCTGGGCATTACAAGTTGGTATCAGAGCCGACCCTCGCGGTTACACGGATGTTTGCGGACAGTTTGCAGTCATGTTGTGCATGACGTTTGTGACCCGTCGTGGCACACGGCATGGCACATGTGCTGTCCTGGAAGCACAGACAGTTGTGCCAAGAGGGAACGTTCCTGTGGCCCGACGAGGACGTCGGTTCCTCTGAGTGAGGGTGTATGTGATGGCCTGGCTTATTAGGGATGATAGACTACTCATATCAATAAGGAATTCCTTCTTTTACGGAAGCCCATTCGGACAGAACTCCAAAGTTAAGCGTGCTCAGCTGCCCATTCGGACAGAACTCCAAAGTTAAGCGTGCTCAGCTTGGAGTAGTTTCAGGATGGGTGACCGACCGGGAAGTTGCTCCCGGGTGTGCACGAGTGAGGACAAAGTGCACAGAAAAGACTAGTATTGTTATGTGGGGCCAGTCTAGATCCCGCCAGGAGTAACGACCACCGGTAGGTGTGTCCGGGGCGTTACAAGTTGGTATTCAGAGCCTTCTCCGACCTAGAAGCCCCCACTGATTGATCGAATCGTTGACGGTTGAGTCTAGGCACACACTGAAAATGTTTTGAGTCCTATATTTATATTAGAGAGTAGGATTTCTTTTGCTCCTCATCCCTTTTCACTCTGGTGAGGACTCCTGACGACTACTCTTGTCTCTTCTACTTTCAAAAATTGCACCAAATTTTTTTTAGGATCTCGCGAGTATTGTTTGGATTGTTTCGATGTCTTTGTGACGAGAACATTGTTCTCGATGCCTCCTGTCATTAGGGGTTGTGGCAGTGTCCCGGGGAGTTGAGCTCCGAGGTGTTGTCGTCACAAATCCATCGCGGCAGTACTAGAATACTTAAGACGGCCGACATCGAAAACTCTCCTATGCGGTTAGTGGCAAGATAACCCTGACATCACCCAGTACTGGGGAGGTAGTTCGGGAGTATTGCCATAGCTTGTATAGTGGATGCGTTTCGAAGGTCTGAGGTAAACAGTTTCCGAGAAAGACTGGTTATGTGTTGAAGGATGGATACACCTGGATGTAGGTTTAGAGTTGATTGCGCGGTCTTCCCGTGTATCCCCAACAACTGATTGCATAACTGGAAACTTTCGGAAATCTGTAGGTGGGTTCATCTAGTAGTTCTAGGCATTCTTCCAACGAGTGCACAATATGAAGTTCAGGGTTCTACATTGAGTGAAGTGGTTTTATGGACTTGTTCTGATCGGGAGTTGCATCTTAAAGGGTCCTTGGCTATGCTGATCCGGGGATGACAAAACCCTTTTGTAACACGTTCCATGAGCTTTCAGCACGAAGATGTCGAATGAAGCTTCTATCTTGCATTTGTTCTATCTGATCCTTGTTCCTTTTTATTTTCATTTTGCTCTCCAAGTGGCTTCTCGACAAGTTGATGTACCTGCGGAATTCATTCGTTCAATTCTCTGTTCGGATGATATTGTGAAGATCATGTTGCATATCTATCCTTGTTCTTGTTTTGATTCTGGTATTCGAGTTGCTTCAATGTCAAATGTTGATTCCATACCTTTCCTAATCGGTGTTCTCATATTTCTATGGGAGTACTAGTCCTTCTTGATCATCAAGATGGTCATGTTAATCCTTTTCAACCGGTGTGCCTTCTCTTCAAGTTATTCCATACGGACGCCGTTGAGAAATCTGACGATTTGTCTGTTTCATTCATCTCAAGTTGCCTTTGTTTTCCCCGCCCTCCCACCCTTTTTCTTCTTGGAGCCAGAAATTCTCAGATGAAGTATCCATTTTATTCATGTGAGGTTTCTTCATTCATTTCCTTCAATGTTCTTTTCCGGTGATTCTCGTGAAGATGCTCAAGAGCTTCAAGTTCATCATTCTTCGTTCTCGTTTCTTCTCTGGTGGATGTAATTCAAGATTTCAGTGTTGATCTTATCCTTTTTCCTCATTTCACAATGCTTTCTTATTCCGGTGCACCAATTAATCATTCTCCTCTTGCTATTCATATCCGGAGTGCTGAAGATTCATAATTCCATTCTTAATCCATTCAAGCTATTTTGAGATTGCTATCTTATTCAAGCCATTTAATTTAACCGGTGCTATATCTCTTAAGCAATTTTTCCAACGGTGATTTCGTTAGTGGGCCCTAACCCACAGGTCTTTTCCCAGGATCTTACCTGACTCTTCTTTTTTTCCGGAGTTTATTCTCAAATTCTTTCAAAGTGTGACGTAAGAATGATTTCCATCAGTCATATACCTTCTCCAAGGTCGCTTTCAAATTCTTTTCATCATTGGTTCAACCTTTTTAATTCTTCATTCCGGAGTGCTCAACAATTCTTCATGGCATTTCTCGTCTTCATTCTCAGCATTGGAGACCGGATAAGTGTTTCTCTTAAATCTTGGCCCGTTCTCTTCAAGATTCGTGGTTCTAGCTTCATGCCATCCTCATAGT
Organism: Secale cereale; assembly: GCA_902687465.1. NCBI lineage: Eukaryota > Viridiplantae > Streptophyta > Magnoliopsida > Poales > Poaceae > Secale > Secale cereale. The sequence continues at coordinate 271,793,709 of LR738715.1, forward strand.
TGTTTCGATTGTGAGGAATTCTTTTTATACCCATCCGGAGCATTTCATGAATCCTTTCCATTGTTCCTCCGAAGGCCATCATTTCAGAATATTTCTTCGTTCTCAGCTTTCAACTTCGTCCTTCAAATATTCTTCATTGATGCCTCTTCGTTCGTCTCCATATTTTTACGGTGGTTCTTTCAAGATTACTCTTCCGTTGTTATCGTTTTAATTCATTTGCTCTTTTCATAATCCTACCGGCGGTTCGTTGAAGATTTATCCAAGCTTGTGCGAGATCTCTCTTTAATTCTTTCCAACGGGAATAAGTAGTATGCCAAATCCTTTGGTTGTCATCAATTTAAATTGGTAAAGGAGATGCATGACATAATTCTTATTCTTATTCCTTCAAGGTGATTTAATTCTTTTGTCTGGAGCTTGTTCATCATATCATATTCTCGGTTCTAAGTTGTTCATCTTATTTTCCGGAGTTCCAAGTTATTTCAATTATCATTCCAAAGCTCCATCTAATTCACCGCAGGCCTTGAATTCTATTCTTTTCATCTTTCACTTCTAATGCTTTCAATACCGGAGTTTTCATGGTGGTTCATCATGTTTTAATTCATCCTCGAAGTTTTCATCAAGATTCTTGTTGGAGCTCAAGCATTCTTCTTCTTGCATTTGAATTGCAATCCTTTCTACCTTATCTTTGAGATGGTGTTATGTCATTATTGACAATTCCTTCATGTTTCATGATTCACGAGTTATCAAGAATGAGATAATTAAAACCATCATTTCTTTCTCTTTAGGAGATCCTTCAACCCCTCATCTTATCTCTTGGAGTTATCTTGGGTTGTATTTCACCTAAAAGTTTTCCCTAAGGATTGTTGCTAATTATGGTGCTTATAAATGACCCAAGTTCTTCATTTATCATTCTGGTGAGATAAGTTTATCGTCTCCTTGTTGATCTCAATCCAGTTAAATGTTTCCGTCAGTGGCTGGTTGTCACCTCTTAATTTTGAGATGTTTTCCATAAGCCCACATCAAGCTTATTCTTTCGTTGTTGAATTTCCAACAACTCCGTTCAACACTTCTTCGTAAGGACGCTCTTTCAAATTCAATTTTGAGAGAAGTTGTCATATTCTTCTCCATTCATTTCTTTCGTTGATTTATATGCTATTCTTTCATTCCGGAGGCTTTGTGATGTTGCTCTCTCCAAACCATAATCCCGTTTTGTCAAGATCATGTTCTTTTCCTTGTTTATCTTTTAACCGGAGTGTTGTATTCATCAATTCAAGTTCCGTCATCCTATCAAGTTTTGCCTATCTTTTAACCGGAGTGCTATCTGAATCTTTCTTACCCTTGTGCCATTCTTTTAATTATTCCGGAGGCTGTGTGTTGTTGTTTTCATCAAGTATCATTCCATCTCCACAAATTCTTGTTAATTCCTTCCATTTTCAGACGGAGTGCTGTCCAAATTCTGTCATTCTTATTCCTTGGCTATACCGTTGCAGTTTCATATTCTTTTCGTCCGTGACCTCTTGTTTCATGTCTTTCAACCTACAAGGTTCTCATAGTGTTCCTTGTTCCTCTTTTCTAACGGAGTTTTCATCTTCGTTCATCTCCATTGTATTCTTTATTCAACTTGTTTAACCTCTAAAGGTTCTTTGGTTTCACTCGTCTGTCAAAGAAGCAACTTTGTTTTACCTCTTCTTTTTCGTTTTTACCCGGTGATATCTCTAGGATCTCGGGTCGAGATCCTCTGTTAGTGTGGGAGAGTTGTGATGCCCGAAGACCGACGTCCCAGAAGATTCCCGAGATTCCAGATGTTCCGGGTTCTCCCGTGTGTTTTATTTTGCTTGTGTTATTTATTTTTTGCATTGCATCCTGTCATCATGCCATCATGTCATATTTTTTTTTTGCATCTCAACCTAAATAAATTGTGTGGACCTTCGATCCATTTAAATCGAGGGAAGGTTGCCTTCTCTTTATAACATATAAAAGCCTCCTAATATTATGGAGCTATATTATAAATATTCCATTTGCTTCGGAATAACTCAACACACTTGCATTTATTCCCCATGCCTCTTTATTCAAGTTTCACCGTCAAAAACCCTCCCTATAATTCTTTTCCTTTTTATCGAGGTTCCTCCGAAAATTCGAACATTTTTGGAGACTTCAATAATCAAGTCTTAGTTCAAAACTATTTGAATTAAATTCAAATATGTTTGAATTATTTTCCGATCTGGCCTTTTATATTTTTTCTCCGATCGTGCTTATTTTTATGAGCCAGAGAAAAATATAATTCCATGTGCTAACTTTTTCCTAACTCCCCTCCTCTTTCTTTTCTTCTCACTTGTTTTTCTGCAAAGATCAGCTAAAGGAAAGCAGGAGAGCAGCTCCCAGCCATCTGGGCCTCCTCCTTCCCTAAGCCGGCCCAAAAACCTCCCTAAACCGGCCCGGTTTCCCCTCCTAACCCTAGCTAGCGACGCACCCGCAGCTCCTCCCTCTCTTCCCCTCGTGCGCCGCCAGCCTCTTTCCCCTCGCTCCTCCAGCCCGATTCCCTCTCTCCCGTCGATCTCTCTGGCCCGAGCCCCGATTCCCTTCGATACCTTCTCTCCCTCTGCTGATCCCGCGCCGAGCATTCCTCCCTGGTCGTGGCCCCTTCGCCCGATCCCTGCAGCGCCTGGCCCCGACGCCAGCAGCCTGGAGCCTGCGGCTCTCTCCGTTCCAGCTCGCCCTCGAGCCTCCGCGCCAGGACTCCGGCTGCGACCGCAGCTCTCCGCGCCGGCCAGGAGGCCTCGTCTCCAGGTGCCACTGCCTCGCCCCCTGGCACCCCGCGGGCGGGCGCCTATCCATCTCCCTTCCGCCGGCCGTCCGGCCAGCCAGCAGCGGCCCGAGCGCCTCCTCTCCAGATTCGAAGGCCGCAGCCCGGCGCGCCCCTCCTCCATCTTCAGCCCCGGCGCCCCGTCTCAAGGCCGCCCCGAGCTCGACCTGACCTTCTCCTGCGCGCCCCAGGCAGGAGCCGCGCCTCCTTCTTCAGCAGTGCGCCGTCTCCATCGCCACCTCACGCCGTTCCTTCAGCAACCGGCCCCTGCCTCATCCGTCCTCGTCGCCATGCCGCTGCCATGGTCTCGTAGCCCCGATGCAGCCTCCGTTCCTCTACCGTTCCTCGTCGGCAGCTGCGAGTTACCCTTGAGTGCCCCGTGCTGTTGCTTTTGTTTGCTCTTTTGGGTGCTGCGATTGGAACCTCAGGACCGGCGAGTGCGAAGACCCTCAAGTACCTCTACGGAACGAGTTCGACTACACGATGAAACGACAAGTACCCCTTCATTTTTGTCAAGACCGGAACGCCAAGTACCTCGACCAAGTACCACGACGACCGAAGGCTACAAGATGTCCATCAAGTTCATCTACATATGTGAACGACTACACGTGTACCTCTAGGAACAACTACTTCCTCTTCGGCCGTGTACCACTACTTCCTCTACGAGTTGCGGAACGGCTACTTCCTCTCCGAACGTGAACGCCTTCTTCCTCTACGTCTCGAACCGCCCCGAAACGCACGCTTCAAAGGTATAACGAGATGACCCCGTGGATGACTCGTGGAATGCTTGTTGTGTTGTATGAAATGTTTTCCCTTGTGTGCTCCGTGCCCGTTTCGTCCGTTTGTCATGTTCCTCGGTTGCCTCGTCGCCGACTCGTGGGGACCCGGTGACGGGATCGCCCCACCTTCATCTTGTTTCGCTCACTCCACCTTATCTTTTGCACCGGTCTCTCAACGAGTTACCGGCACCGATATGATGCCGTTGCATCATTTTCGGATCGTTGCCGTGGCACCCTTTCTTCCACCACGATGACTAATTCTCTTTATCATCTATATCTCTTTTAAGTCAACCTTTTAATAAAATTGCATAAACTTGATCATGTCATCCGCATCATGTTAACAACACTAAAATGTGTGAATTGTTGTTGCTTTATAATTATTAAACATGCTCATGGGGATTTTCCGGACATGTTGTTGTTCTTTTCCGGCCTCATTTAAAATGTCTAAATAGGTAGTTTACTTTTGCTTCACCTCTTGCCATGTTAAAAACATTTAATCTTGTCTTGTAAATAAACGAGAGTCAACTAAATAATTAAATGTGGTGTTTCGTCAATATGCAACTCGTTGCATATTGAGCTCCACTTAAGTTGTAGTGTTGTTTGTGCACTTGCCATGCCTTGCATAATTAAACCGGACATGCATCATGCTTGCTTGTGCATCGTATGCCATGTTTATGCTTGTGTGTTTACCGTGTTGTTTGTTTCTTTCCGGTTGCTTCTCTTGTTAGCTTCGGTTTCGTTCCGGAGTTGTGAGGATTCTCTCGACTGTGTTGCTCCGTCTACTTCATGGATCCGTTCTTCTCCCTTGTGGAATTCCAGGCAAGATGACCGAACCTCGATAACATTACTATCTTTGCCTATTGCTAGTAGTCTCGATCTATAGCTTTGCCTCGATGCCCATGTTCTTCTTGTCAGCCTCCTACTTGTAACCACTACCATGTTTAACCACCCTACCTATGCAAACCGTTGAATGGCTAAGTACGCTTCGCTCAGCCCCTCTTATAGCATTGTTAGTTGCAGGTGAAGATTGAAGATGCTTGCTTCATGTTGAAGTTTGTTGGGTTATATCACACTATATAAATGCTTAAATGAAATCATCTATATACTGGCAAGGGTGGAAGGCTAAGCCTTTTGCTTGGTGATTTGTTCCACTCATGCCGTTAGGAACCGTATAAACCAGTGTTATGTTCCTTGATTATGCATTCCTAACACGGTTGGGGTGTATGGGACCCCCTTGATAAACCGCTAAGTGGTAAGTCTTTTCCAGCAAGTCCCAACATTGGTACTATTTGCCTAATAACAAACTAATAAAACTTGCATAAGGGCCTTGCAAACCCTCTTTTATTTTAATTCAACAACCCCGGGCCAGTGCTCCACATGAGTGTTGGTCCGAAACGGGGAGTCTGCGAGGCCACCACGAGGAAACTCGAGGTTTGGTAAAAACCTGTAGAATCGCCCATCCGGTCGTGTCCTGAGACTAGATACGCGTGGCTACCTATCAGGGTGTCGACACGCCGGCATGAATTGCTGGATTAGCCTTACCTTAGTTCGGTTTAACTCGAGCACGGGATTCCGAGAATACTCGGGTCTTCCCACTTTGGAGTTGCGACTCCGCGGATCGTGGGCTTGTAATGGGTCAAGTTGGAACACCCCTGCAGGGTTTGAACTTTCGAAAGCCGTGCCCGCGGTTATGTGGCAGATGGGAGCTTGTTAATATCCGGTTGTAGATAACTTGACACAATGTTTCAATACACTACCAGCGTGTGTACCGTGACTGTCAATTTCCGAATAGGGATTCGGGAGTTGAACACGGTGGGGTTATGTTTGTTGAGCTTTAGCTAGGATCACTTCGTGATCATCTCTCGACCGATTGCGCCTTCTCTTCTCGCTCTCTTTTACGTAAGCTAGTTGCTAGTTGCTGCTGCAGACTCTTGTTGTTCCTTCACCTCTCGTTCCTTCTTCAGCCTTGTCCTCACCCAAGGCTTACATAGTCTTGTTACCTGGGAACGGGATTGCTGAGTCCTCTGTGGCTCACAGTTACTTCACCACACCAGATGCAGGTTCAGCCGAGTTGATGCAGGAGTTGGATTAGTTCTTCACTGGGAGCTCGATGAAGAGTGTGGCCGTATGCTTGTGACGTTTTGACGATCAGTAGTGGTTTCTACTAGGATTTGATCCTGACCTGTGGCTTTATGTTGTTTTGGTATCTTTCTTTTGGATCTTCACCCGTAGTCGGGTTGTGATGTTTTGAATGATGATTTGCTTATGTAATGTATTGTGTGAAGTGGCGAGTGTAAGCCAACTATCTCCTTTTGCAATTTAATCCCGCTTTTACATGAGTTGTGCAAAGATACCAAACTTGAGATCATTCTAGGATGGGCTTATATCTTTAAGTCGTGCCTCGACACGTAGGAGATATAGTCCCATCCTGGGCATTACAAGTTGGTATCAGAGCCGACCCTCGCGGTTACACGGATGTTTGCGGACAGTTTGCAGTCATGTTGTGCATGACGTTTGTGACCCGTCGTGGCACACGGCATGGCACATGTGCTGTCCTGGAAGCACAGACGGTTGTGCCAAGAGGGAACGTTCCTGTGGCCCGACGAGGACGTTGGTTCCTCTGAGTGAGGGTGTATGTGATGGCCTGGCTTATTAGGGATGATAGACTACTCATATCAATAAGGAATTCCTTCTTTTACGGAAGCCCATTCGGACAGAACTCCAAAGTTAAGCGTGCTCAGCTTGGAGTAGTTTCAGGATGGGTGACCGACCAGGAAGTTGCTCTCGGGTGCGCACGAGTGAGGACAAAGTGCGCAGAAAAGACTAGTATTGTTATGTGGGGCCAGTCTAGATCCCGCCAGGAGTAACGACCACCGGTAGGTGTGTCCGGGGCGTTACAACGGAGCCCTATTTAAAGTGAATGCGGCAGTCTCTAAAGCAAATCCCCAAAAAGATAGCGGTAAGTCGGTGAGAGACATCATAGATCGCACCATGTCCAACAGGGTACGATTTCGATGTTCGGACACACCATTACGCTGAGGTGTTCCGGGCGGTGTCAATTGTGAAACAATTCCACAGTTCCTAAGGTGCGTGCCAAATTCATGACTTAAATATTCACCCCCACGATCCGATCGCAAGAACTTTATTTTTCTGTCACGTTGATTCTCAACCTCATTCTGAAATTCCTTGAACTTTTCAAAGGTCTCAGACTTGTGCTTCATCAAGTAGACATACCCATATCTACTCAAGTCATCTGTGAGGGTGAGAACATAACGATAGCCTCCGCGAGCTTCAACACTCATTGGACCGCACACATCGGTATGTATGATTTCCAATAAGTTGGTTGCTCGCTCCATTGTTCCGGAGAACTGAGTCTTGGTCATCTTACCCAAAAGGCATGGTTCGCATGTGTCAAATGATTCATAATCAAGAGACTCTAGAAGCCCATCAGCATGGAGCTTCTTCATACGCTTGACACCAATATGACCAAGGCGGCAATGCCACAAGTATGTGGGACTATCATTATCAACTTTACATCTTTTGGCATCCACACTATGAATATGTGTATCATCACGTTCGAGATTCATCAAAAATAAACCATTGACCAGCGGGGCATGACCATAAAACATATCTCTCATATAAATAGAACAACCATTATTCTCGGATTTAAATGAGTAGCCATCTCGCATCAAACGAGATCCAGATACAATGTTCATGCTCAAAGCTGATACTAAATAACAATTATTAAGGTTTAAAACTAATCCCGAGGGTAGATGTAGAGGCAGCGTGCCGACGGCGATCACATCGACCTTGGAACCATTCTCGACGCGCATCGTCACCTCGTCCTTCGCCAGTCTCCGCTTATTCCGCAGCTCCTGCTTTGAGTTACGAATGTGAGCAACTACACCGATATCAAATACCCAGGAGCTACTACAAGCGCTGGTAAGGTACACATCAATAACATGTATATCATGTATACCTTTGACGTTGCCGGCCTTCTTATCTGCTAAGTATTTGGGGTAGTTCCGCTTCCAGTGACCCGTTCCCTTGCAATGAAAACACTCAATTTCAGGCTTGGGTCCATTCTTTGGCTTCTTCCCGGCAACTGGCTTACCGGGCGCGACAACTCCTTTGCCGTCCTTCTTGAAGTTCTTCTTACCCTTGCCTTTCTTGAACTTACTGGTTTTATTCACCATCAACACTTGATGTTCTTTCTTGATATCCACCTCCGCTGATTTCAGCATTGAATACACCTCGATAATGGACCTCTCCATCCCCTGCATATTGAAATTTAACACGAAGCTCTTGTAGCTAGGTGGGAGCGACTGAAGGATTCTGTTAACGACCGCTTCGTCCGGGAGATTCATTCCCAACTGAGACAAGCGGTTGTGCAACCCAGACAATTTGAGTATGTGCTCGCTGACAGAACTATTCTCCTCCATCTTACAACTGTAGAATGCGTCGGAGACGTCATATCTCTCGACTCGGGCATGAGCTTGGAAAACCATTTTCAGCTCTTGGAACATCTCATATGCTCTGTGGTGCTCAAAACGCTTTTGGAGCCCCGACTCTAAGCTGTAAAGCATGCCGCACTGAACCAGGGAGTAATCATCACAACGCGACTGCCAGGCGTTCATAACGTCTTGGGTCGCCGGGAGAACCGGTGCATCACCTAGCGGTGCTTCAAGGACATATGATCTCTTGGCAGCTATGAGGATGATCCTCAGGTTACGGACCCAATCCGTATAGTTGCTACCATCGTCTTTCAGCTTGGTTTTCTCTAGGAACGCATTGAAGTTGAGGGCAACTTGAGCGTGGGCCATTTGATCTACAAGACATATTGTAAAGTTTTTTAGACTAAGTTCATGACAATTTAAGTTCATCTAATCAAATTTTAATGAACTCCCACTCAGATTGACATCTCTCTAGTCATCTAAGTGATACATGATCCAAATCGACTAGCCCGTGTCCGATCATCACGTGAGACGGACTAGTCATCAACGGTGAACATCTTCATGTTGATCGTATCTTCTATACGACTCATGTTCGACCTTTTGGTCTTCCGTGTTCCGAGGCCATGTCTGTACATGCTAGGCTCGTCAAGTGAACCCTAAGTGTATTGCGTGTGTAAATCTGGCTTACACCCTTTGTATGCGAACGTTAGAGCCTATCACACCCGATCATCACGTGGTGCTTCGGAACAACGATCCTTAGCAACGGTGCACAGTTAGGGGGAACACAATTCTTGAAATTCAGTGAGAGATCATCTTATTTACTACCGTCTTTCCAAGTAAACAAGATGCATAAACATGATAAACATCACATGCAATCAAATAGAATGACATGATATGGCCAATATCATTTTTGCTCCTTTGATCTTCATCTTCGGGGCACCATGATCATCTTTGTCACCGGCATGACACCATGATCTCCATCATCATGATCTCCATCATCGTGTCTTCATGAACTCGTCACGCCAACTATTACTTCTACTACTATGGCTAACGTTTAGCAATGAAGTAAAGTAATTACATGGCGTTATTCAGTGACACGCAGGTCATACAATAATTAAGACAACTCATATGGCTCCTGCCGGTTGTCATTGTCATCGACATGCAAGTCGTGATTCCCTATTACAAGAACATCATCAATCTCATACGTCACATATATCATTCATCACATCTTCTTGGCCATATCACATCACATAGCACATGCTGCAAGAACAAGTTAGACGACCTCTAATTGTTGTTGCAAGTTTTTACGTGGCTTCTATAGGTTTTCTAGCAAGAACGTTTCTTACCTAAACCACAACGTGATATGTCAATTTCTATTTACCCTTCATAAGGACCCTTTTCATCGAATCCGATCCGACTAAAGTAGGAGAGACAGACACCCGCCAGCCACCTTTATGCAACTAGTGCATGTCAGTCGGTGGAACCAGTCTCACGTAAGCGTACGTGTAAGGTCGGTCCGGGCCGCTTCATCCCATGATGCCGCCGAATCAAGATTGGACTAGTGGCCGCAAGAGAATTGAACAAAATCAACGTCCACAACTTGTTTGTGTTCTACTCGTGCAAGATGCTACGCAAAGACCTAGCCCAGATGCCACTGTTGGGGAACGTAGCAGAATTCAAAATTTTCCTACGCTTCACCAAGATCAATCTAAGGAGTCATCTAGCAAACGAGCATAAAAGAGTGCATCTACATACCCTTTGTAGATCGCGTGCGGAAGCGTTCGTAGGAACGTGGATGATGGAGTCGTACTCTTCGTGATCCTCGTCACCGATGATCCCAACGCCGAACGGACGGCACCTCCGCGTTCAACACACGTATGGTACAGCGACGTCTCCTCCTTCTTGATCCAGCAAGGCGGGAGGAGAGGTTGACGGAGATCCAGTAGCACGACGGCGTGGTGGTGGATGCAACGGGAAAAGCTGCAGGGCTTCGCCGATGCCCTACGGGAGGAGTTGGAGGTGTGACGGGG
>LR738715.1:271810406-271822069 GCA_902687465.1 Secale cereale
CACAAAGCTTTTGGAATTGTGGAAACACTTGCACCCAAATCACACAAAGCAAAGCATTCATGATATTTAATCTCAATTTTGATAGTAGGTTCCCACTCATCATAAAGCTTTCTAGGCATAGAAACTTCCAGTTCAAGTTTTTCTTTATAAGATTGCATCAAAGCATCAACTATGTGTTTGGTAAAAGCCTTATTTTGACTATAAGCATGCGGAGAATTTAGTATGGATTGCAACAAGGAAATACAATCTATTAAACAGCAATTATCATAATTTAATCCCTTGAAATCCAAAATAGTGGGTTCATCACTATGCAAAGTTTTAATCTCTTCAATCCCACTTTTAACAATTTTAGCATCAAGATCTAAAAACTCCGAATCATTGGGACGCCTTTTAACTAAAGTAGACTCATCTCCAGTCCCATCTTTATCAAGATTCATACTAGAAAACAAGGATCTAATAGGAGACACATCAATAACTTTCAGATCTTCATATTTATTTTCATGATAATTAGAAGAATACGCTTTCATAAAGCAATCTTTTTTAGCACGCATCCTAGCGGTTCTTTCTTTGCACTCATCAATGGAAATTCTCATGGCTTTGAGAGACTCATTGATATCATGCTTAGGTGGAATAGATCTAAGTTTCAAAGAATCAACATCAAGAGTAATTCTATCCACGTTTCTAGCTAACTCATCAATCTTAAGCAATTTTTCTTCAAGCAAAGCATTGAAATTCTTTTGCGAATTCATAAACTCTTTAACAGTAGTCTCAAATTAAGAGGGCATCTTACCAAAATTTCCAAAAGAGTTATTGTAGGAATTACTAGGAAAAGACCGAGGATTAAAGTTTCCTCTATAAGCATTATTACCAAAATTATTCCTACCAACAAAATTCACATCCAAAGATTCATTATTATTTTCAATCAATGTGGATAAAGGCATATCATTAGGATCAGAAGAAGTACTCTTAGTAGCAAATAATTTCATAAGTTCATCCATCTTTCCACTCAAAACACTAATCTCTTCAATAGCATGCACTTTTTACTAGTAGATCTTTCGGTGTGCCATTGAGAGTAGTTAACCATAATATTATCTAGGAGTTTGGTAGCTTCTCCTAAGGTGGTTTCCATGAAAGTGCTGCCCGGGGGATGAACCCCGGGTAGGCAACAGAAGCCGGATCCTTTTTCAAAAACAGCGGGGCCAACATCACCCCGCAATCCGCCTCTGACTTGGCCGGGTCGCTCGACCCGGCCAGGACCCGCGATCCAACAAGACTCTCCAGTCTGGCCGGTACCCGCGATCTGGCCCAACGGCCCGCTTGAGGGATCCGGACCAGGCACGCCAAGACTTCCTCAACAAGCCAAACCGACCCACGGCGTGTTCTCCAATCCGGCCACGGGTCAGCTCCCGTCCCATCCCAACCATACGATGGGACGAGACGCACCTACTGATGACCTAGGCAACAGCGCCTCGCCCATGCCCCTAGTCAGCCGGGGTGTGGCTACAGTGCAATCATCATAGCCCATGGCGCCGACAGACGGTGACATTACGGAGCATGCCGTACCCGACTCAGCCCGGCCAATCCTTGGCGACCGACAAGACGGCACATAGTGCCCCCATGCCCGGCGGGCCTTGTGCTCGGAGAACCCGGCGAGCCCTGTACCCGGCGGGTCCCAGCGCCGGTTTCCCGGACAATGACAATTCGGCCCCACAATCGTGTAACTTTACCATTGTATCCCTGGGGGGTTTGTCTATATAAAACCCCCAGAGCCCTCATGCGGGGGGAGACGTGCACTAGAGAACATGATAGACACACCTCAGGAGAAGTAGCCTAAGCCCTGTCATGTCTTCCTCCTTCCACCACACAGCTCGAGGAGCAACTCTGTACTGGTAAACATCAACCACCTTCGGCAGGATTAAGGGTATTATCTCCCCGGAGAGCCCCAAACCTGGGTATGTCTTGCATCTCGCGCTCGCTCATGCCAACCCCGCTTCTGGAGTCCACCAGTGCCCTCGAGCCGCCTCCTATCTTTAGCCAGCCCTTGGCATCTGCCGTGCGCCCACCACTATAGTTGGCGCCCACCGTGGGGCAGCTCGAGGTCCTGGCCGGGAGCACGCTTCAGACAGGGCCCCGCTCCTACTCCGACGAGCTCGTCGTGTTGATGGACGACGTCGTCGATGCCCTCGCTGCCTCCTTCGCCGCACTGCGCATCTCCGATGCGTCAGTGGCCGATGAGTACCCCAGGGAGGCACTTGACTTCTCCGACTCCCCCATCACTCCCGACGGCAGCACTCCCGACGGAGTGACGGACCTCTGCGTAGAGGTTTTCATCACCGACACCGGAGCCACCTCTTTGTCAAGCGCGGCGAGGAAGGCTACCGAGGCTGAGGCCGCGGTGGAACGGGCCGCCCCGCCCGACCCGCTGCGCGCCACTATCCAGCGCCTCCGCGTTCCCATTGGTACTGACATCAACGCCTCCAACATCGCCGAGGAGCGGACCAGCCTCGAGGGGGACCGCCAGCGCCTACTGGACCTCACCCAGTCGCTTGCCGCAACGGAGCGCCGCCTCGCATCTGCTCAGATGGAGCGCGACGCCGCCTACGGTTGCACGCCTGGCACCGCCGAGCCAAGCCGGGTCGCGGACGTGCGGACCCGGGGCGGCGCGACCGGACGCACCCTCGGCGCCCCCCATCTACGAAACTCCCATGCATAACATGCGCGCTGCTCAGGCGGCCGCGGTCGGCATGGAGCAGCTCGCAGGCGAAGAACTGCGGGAGCGCCTCAAGAGGGTGAGCGACCTCCTCACGACGGCCAACGCGCAGCAGGTCCGCCTCAACTGGCTCACCAAACCAGCCGGATTCGGCTCCGCCCGCGTCGTTGGAGCCGGCGACGACCAACACTCGGCATCTTCCCCACCCGGCGAGGCGCACTCCGGCCGCACCAGACCCGACACAACCCCGCCCCGATAACCGCTCGCGGCTTAGGTGATGAGCCGCCTTCCAAAGTCCAGTGCCGGCTCAACCCTGCTCCCCAGCCGACCCGGCAGCAAACTGCGGTCGACCCCGATTCCCGTGGCGCGGTCACCGGCCGGCTGGGCCCGCGCGCCATCGACATCGCCGATGCTCGTCACCGCCTCGACCGGCTCGCCGGCTCCCAGGAGATGGAGGAAATCGGGGCGGTCGGTCCGGTGTGTTTCGGTCCGCGCATTCGGAGCAAGCCCTTTGCCAAAGGGTTCACGCTTCCCCGCGACACACCTAAGTACAACGACACCATGAAGCCAGAGGACTGGCTCACCGACTACACCACCGCCATCGGCATCGCCGGCGGCAACCACCGTCTCGCCGTCCGCTACGCACCACTCATCCTCCAGGGATCGGCCCGCACGTGGCTAAACAGCCTGCCGGTGGGCAGCATCAACACGTGGGTCGATTTCGAGGAGGCCTTCGTGTGCAATTTCACCGGGACCTACCGGCGACCCGGTCATCCTAGCCAGCTTGCCATGTGCGTGCAGGAGCCGACGAAAACCGACCGGGAATACCTAGCACGCTGGACCGAGCTCCGGAATAGCTGCGAAGGCGTCCACGAGGTCCAGGCAATCCAATACTTCATCAACGGGTGCCGGGACGGTACCCTCCTCAAGCACAAGCTGCTATGCTCCGAACCGACCACCATGTCCGCGCTCATCGGAATGGCGAACAAGTACGCAAACGCCGACTCCGCCATGAAGATCCAGGTGGCCCTAGACGAAGCCGGCAAGACGAAGCCAGTTCCCCCTTCGAAGTCGGCCGACGAAGGAAGCCGACATCATCAACACAACCAGCAGCTGCACAAGCGCAAGGCCGAACAGCAGGCCCAGCGACACGACAACCGGCTCGTGGCGGCCGCCGAGTAGGCACCCGCAACCGAGCTGGCCGCCAAGTGCCGGCAGACCGGCAAGACAACATGGCAACCCGCCATGAGCTTCAAGGAGATGCTCGACGCTCCCTGCAAGCACCACAGTGGCGCGAGGCCATCCACGCACACGCTCCAGCAATGCGCCATCACCAAGCGCATCATGAGGGGCGACGTCCCGCCGCCTCCAGCCCCAGCTCCAGGAGCGGGGCGGCAGCCTCCGCCTCCCCCACCACCTCTAGCTGGCGGCGCCATGCGCAACGACGCCTACAAGGACCCGAACGCAGCTTACGTCGTCTTCACCAGCCTCAACGATGACAAGCGCAGTGAGCGCCTCATCCGGCACGAAGTAAATACTGTCACCCCGGCCAGGCCAGAATACATGCACTGTTCAGAGCGCCCGATCACATGGACGCGGGAGGATCACCCGGCCGTCATGCTGAACCCAGGTGGATACACCCTCGTCCTCAACCCCACCATCGTCGCGCCTCGGTGCACATGCAAGTTCTCCCGAGTCCTCATCGACGGCGACAACAGCATCAACATCCTCTACCGAGACAACATGACCAACCTCGGCCTCGAAGCCACGGACCTGGAGCCGACCAGGACCGTCTTCCACGACATTATGCCCGGCCACTCCTGCTCTCCGATCGGCCGGATCCGGCTCGATGTCCTATTCGGCGATAGCAGCCATTTCCGACGCGAGCCAATCTGGTTCGAGGTGGTGGACCTGTCCAGCGCATACCACGCGCAGCTCGGCCGGCCTGCGCTCGCCAAATTCATGGCGGTCCCCACTACGCCTACCTGAAGATGAAGCTGCCAGGTCCAAAGGGCCGCATCACCATCACCGACGACTACCGCAAGTCTCTGGAGTGCGCCTGAGACGAATCCAAGCTGGCCGAGTCGATGGTCATCGCCGAGGAGCGGCGCCAGCTCGATCGGATCGTTGCCCTCGCTGGCGAGGCGGCGGCCACGCCGGTCCTGACCGGGGAGCCGGCCAACGAAGCCTTGTTCAAACCCTTCAAGGAAACCAAGAAGGTGAAGCTGAACCCAGAAGACCCCAGCTGCAGCAAGTACGTCGTCGTGGGCACTCGCCTTGGCGACAAATAGGAAGGCGAGCTCATCGACTTCCTCCGTGAGAATCGGGATATCTTTGCATGGTCCCCAAAGGACATGTAGGGCATCCCGAGGAAGTACACCGATCACAAACTTCACGTCCGCAAGGACTCCAAGCCTGTCCGCCAGCCTCTACGACGTTTCTCCGAAGAGAAGAGAAGGACCATCGGTGAAGAGATCGCCAAGCTTTTGGCGGCCGGCTTCATCATGGAAGTATTTCACCCCGAGTGGCTGGCCAACCCAGTCCTCGTCCTGAAGAAAAACAACACATGGCGCATGTGTATCGACTACACCAGTCTGAACAAGGCCTGCCCCAAGGATCCATTCGCACTCCCACGAATCGACCAAGTCATCAACTTCACCGCCGGGTGCGAGTGATAACCCTCAACCATAAGGGATCGAGATAGTCTTCGCGGGTAAGAATAACCCAATTTATTGATTCGACACACGGGGAGCCAAAGAGTATTTATAAGCTTTGACAGTTGAGTTGTCAATTCAACCGCACCTGAAATATACTTACTTGCAACAAAAGATAAGTGGTAACGGTGATATGATAGTGATGGTGATGATAGTAAAAGTAAACAGCAAAAGTAAATAGCAAAAGTAGCAACTAGTAACCAGCAGGATTTAAAACACTATAGGCTAGGGAGATGGATGGTTGGGCGCTGCATGGATGAGATATATCATGAATCTAACTTGGGGCAAGGCACACGGAAAAGTAATGATCATCTAGGCAAATATCAAACATTAGGCATGTATCCCATAGGTAGTTGTACGTGCTTGCAATAAGAACTTGCACAACATCTTTTGTCCTACCATCCCGCTACGAACGGGGCCAAAAGAAACTTAGGGAGATTAAGGTGCTCCTGTCAAAGAGCACCGGAACAAAGCAATAAACTCAATGGATACATGTAATCTTCAAACTACGGACCATCCCCTTTGGTGTCCCAAGCTGTCACTTTTGGGATCGCCGGTTCCGGACCGTAATAGGTGCAAACAACTCATAGATAGGATCAAGAACACAAATAAATTCATGCAAACACATATGGTTCAGATCTGAAATCATGGCACTCGGGCCCTAAGTGACAAGCATTAAGAGTAACAAGTTGAAGCAAAGATGATAAACACCATAGTAGATGATAGGCAACATGCCCCCAACGATCTGATAAACTATTACATGATCTAACTCATCCAATCCCTACCATCCCCTTTGCCTACAGCAGGGAATTACTCACACATGGAAGGAGAAATCATGGAGGGAGGATGGAGTGGTGATGATGATGACGATGGCGACGATCTCCCCTCTTCGGAGGCCAAATCAGCCTCCAGATTAGCCCTCTCGAAGAAGAATAGAGGGTGGCGGCGGCTCCGCGACGAAAACTGGGAAAACAACTCCTAATCTCGGGATTTCTCGTCACGGGCTAAATACGGGTCAAAGTAGGGCACTAGGGAAGGTGGGGCCCACCCAGGCGGCCTGGCGCGGCGGCCAGGGGTGGGGCCGCCTGGGCAGGGCGCCTGGAGGCCCCCTGGCTGCCCCCTGGCCCATCTTCTGGCACAAGGTTCCCTCGGGTGCGTGGATTTTTCGCGGAATTTTCTGAGACACCTAAAAATCCGTTTTCCTGCACACAATAAAACCATACAGGCAGCTCTGCTGAAAACAGCGTCAGTCCGGGTTAGTTTAGTTCAAATCATGCAAGAATGAGGTCAAAACAATAGCAAAAGTGTTTGGAAAAGTAGATACGTTTGGGACATATCAACTCCCCCAAGCTTAGCATATTGCTTGTCCTCAAGCAATTCAGTTCAACGAACTGGACGCGACAAAGAAAACTTTGAGAAACTCTTTTGCTTCATTAGATGTATATAAGCATGTACTACGAAAAGAGTCTAGCAAGTATTGAAACAATGCTATGAGGACAATGCACGGAGCAATCCTTCTTTAAAGTGACCAATCACAAATACCTAAAAGTAAATAATATACTACTGAAAATCAAGACAAGATTACATTGCACATAGCTTGAGCATATTAGAGTGGTATCTCGCTAGCCTCCATGTGTGAAGCAAAACATAAATGCAGAAACTCCTCCAGTGTTTTAAAGGAGACTAGAACTAAGAATTTCAGAATAAATAATATCACAAGCATGCAGAAGACAATGTAATACTTTGGGACAATGCACATTACACTCAGAATGACAATTATGCTCTCCTAGTCGGTGCTTTGAAGAAAGAAGGTGGAGACTCTCGAACCGTGGAATTTGATGGCGAGGTTGAAAACCCGTGGTCGGAAACAAAAACTAAACATGTACCAGAGCTCTTGGTTTTAAAAACAGAGGTAAAAATGTTTTTGAGAGGTGCATATTTCGTCAACGAATGCTAGTAGATAACCCAATTACTTCTTGAGCTAGACAAGTTTCGAGGAACGGCTCCCGCACGGGGACGATCACATCCCCTTAATCTCCTTTGTTTACCACTGCCAAAGTTTTCTGATTTCTCATGAACAAAGCATGAAGGAGGGTTTGTTTGTTGTATTATCTTTTATTAGCCGGGCGCACTCTATGCCAGTTCCTTCTCGTATTAGGGGTTTGCAGATTAGACATGCAATCTCGGGGTGAAGCTTGTCCAACTTAAAAAGATCATGAATTAACTACTACTTCCTCATGAGCTAAAACCGAGGCACAAAAAGAGAAATGCTTTTGATTAATTTCGACATGGTACACGAAAGTCTTCGTTAGGAATGGCAGGTAAATACCATGTATAGGAAGGTATGGTGGACTCATATGGCATAACTGGTTTAAAGGATTTTGGATGCACAAGCAGTCAGTCCGCTTAGTACAGGTGGAGGTTAGCAAAAGACTGGGAGCGACCAACTAGAGAGCAATAACGGTCATAATCACGCAGACCGACAAAGCAACATTGAATCGGGCATGGAAGTGATATAACTATTCTGAAACTCAAAGATCATCAAGGCAGAGCAGACTTTTTAGTCTTAAACATGTGTAAACATGTGCCAAGTCAATCCAAAAATTCTCCAAAGGGAAATACCACCTTAGTATACCAAACTATGAACAGTGCAATGCATCTAAATCATTTCAATAACACATTATATACTCTAGCTATTCGAGACTAGCCACAAGGAAAGCATGAACCACTGGGAGAGCATTGTAAACATAGCACTATGTCGCTACAAGCTGGTCTCTAGATCATAAGTACATGCATATGTACAAAAGTAGAAACAAGAAGAGTTCATACCGCTTTTCCTTTGTTGCTTCCCTTCAGTCGATCTTCGTCATTACTGCCTCGTCACTTGCACGATCGAACGTAGGAAATATAATTAAATGCCATCACGGACTCGAGCTGAACTCTGAAAACAAAGCAAACTAAAGAGAGAAAGGGAATCTTTTTGGATTATTTCAAAGGTTGAACGAAAGCAAAAGAAAGAGAAAATCTTTTTGTTGTTTTTGCAAAGAAATAAATGAAGTAGAACGGGCAAAAACCTCGAAAAGATCAAAGCGAATAAAACGGATAATACAATGGAAAAGTGAGAAGGGCACGTACTCCCCCAAGCTTAGGCTTTTGGCCTAAGTTGGTAGTAGCTACTGCCCCCAGGAGCCTCCTGCTCCGGGGGAATGGTGGTGAGTCCAAGGGTCGTAGAAGGATTCCGGCGCGTACACCGAACTCCTCGGATCCTCCCACGAGGAAGGGTCCGTACTCCAAGCAGAGGAAGACCCTTCACCAAACTGGGTGACGGTCTCCCCCTGAAAAGGTGGTAACTCACCGTGCTCCTCCTCGTCGGGCACAACCCCCTCCATGGGGTTATGAAACTGATGCTGGGCCATGAACTCATCGAACTGGATAACATCAAAGGACCATCCGTTCATGCGGGAAAAATCAAACAAAAGAGGTGCAGGTAGACGGATCTCGCGTTCCGCGGTAGTTCCGAAACGCAAGATGTAAACAAGATTATCAAGCTCAGAAGTCATGGTAACAAACTTATGCCTTTTCATAGCAGTAAGATCAAAACTTAAATAAGTAAAAGGCTTATCATCAGGGTGTGGGGTGCCTTTAAGATATTCCAAGATAAGTGTGGCATAAACACCACCAAATAAATCTCCCCTGTTACCGTTCATAGCAAGGCGTCGAGCAATTAAGGCACCCAGATTATAATCAAACCTCCCTGAGAGGGCGGCTGCCAGGATAGCAATATCCGGAGCAGAAATGTTGCTCGTGTTGTCACGAGCTAACACCCCTCTAGCAACATAATATGCAAAATACCTGAGGTGAGGGAATAAGATGCTGGAGATTTTTGACCGATGAATATCCCTCGTACCCATGCTGCAGAGAGAGTTGAAGACGGTTTTCAGCTCGGAGGGCTGAGAGGTCATCCTAGCCGTCCGCCCAACGTTTGGCACACCTATTATTTCACAAAACTTTCCCAAGGGCATGGTGATAAGATCATTGTAAATTTTAAACTCAATAGCACCAGAATCAGGGTTATATCTAAAACTGTTAATGAAACCGGAGGTGAGTTTTTGATACTGAGCAACTCGGCACGTGACGAGCCGTGTCAGACCTGCATTAGCACAAAGATTATAAAACTCATCCTTGATTCCCGCAGCTTCAAGGAATTCATCACATGGAAACATCATAGCGCGTGCTGGACTTGTGTCTTCCAACAACTCTAGGGGCACATGATCTTCATTGTAGCTCACCCTAGCAGTCGAGGGTGAAGCTGCGGCTCTAGTAACTCGATCGGAGTTTGTGGGCCTCTTCTTCTCAAGCCACCCCTTTGCCCTTCCTAACAAACTCATTTCTGAAATTTTTGACAAATTACAAAAAACAAGGATTTAAACAAAGTGGGTTAAGGCAAACTACTCAACTCACTTACCTAAGGCATAAACTTGCATCAAAACTTGAAAAATAAATTTCTACACATGCATGCAAGCTCATCTACACAGCACCAAGAACTACTAAATACTCACAAATGAAGCCACCAACCAAAAATCTAATTGGAGGGGTGGAGGAGTTACATACCAGGGAGTATTTGTTCAAAATCTCAGCTCAAATGATAGGCTGTAGAGAGAGATCGAAGAATCGCCTCCAAGAGCAGCAAGAACGCAAGAACAAGTGCAGAACTCGTGTTTTTGGAGAGAAAGAGAGAGAGAGAGAGAGGAAGAAGACTTACCTGGAGGGGGGCCTTGTGGGCCCCAGGCGCCCTGTGGGCGCGGCCAGGGGGCAGGCCGCGCCAGCTGGCCGCCTGGGCCACTGGTGGGTCCCCCTGGTCGGCCCCAGGTACCTCTGGGTCACTCCCGACATGGAAATTTTTATTTTTATTTTTCTGGAATTTTTCTGAAAACTTCACTGTTGAAATTTTTTCGAAGTTCAAAAAGCTGCAAGACTTTCTGAAAACTTGAAGCAGTGATTAGTATTGTGAAGCTTCAAAACATAAACACTTGGTACAGCAAGGAGAACAAAAACTAAAACAAATGAAAACATAACAAGCTCAACTTTTTATCTGTATAAAACATGTTCACTAGTAAGGTTGATCAAGTCTTACCAACAAACAGGCGATATATAGGGCAAAAAGTCTCACCTCTTACGAAGTGATCATTGCACCTTTATTTTAATGGACATTGTCCCCACCATAATAGTTTTGTATTTGTGGTGCACATGTAGTGGACAGTCCCATTCTCCAATCTTCACGGTCTCGATATTTTCTATAGAGTTGAGGCCATGCCTCCTGTCGGTCTTCTTTGGAAAATACACCGTGTGTTCTTTATCATTCACATTGAAGGTAACCTTCCCTTTATTGCAATCAATAATAGCACCTGCGGTGTTAAGAAAAGGTCTACCAAGAATAATGGACATGCTCCCATCCTCGGGCATGTCAAGCACAACAAAATCAGTAAGGATCAAACAATTAGCAACTTCTACAGGGACATCCTCACAAATACCTATCGGAACGGCGGTTGACTTGTCAGCCATCTGAAGAGAGATATCTGTAGGAATTAATTTCTCTAAACAAAGCCTCTTGTAAAGAGAGAAAGGCATAACACTCACTCCTGCTCCAAGATCACATAAAGCAGTTTTGACATAATTATTCTTTATGGAGCAAGGAATGGTGGGTATACCTGGATCACCAAGCTTCTCAAGAATCTTGCCACTGAAAGAGTAGTTAGCAAGCATAGTAGATATTGCTTCATTAGGAACTTTTCTTTTATTAGTGACAATATCTTTCATATATTTTGAATAGGGAGGTAACTTAATAGCATCAGTCAAAGGGATTTGAAGAAAAAGAGGTTTAATCCACTCACAAAACTTATTGTAATGCTCTTCTTCTTTAGATTTGATAGACTTACCTGGAAAGGGCATGGGTTTCTGTATCCATGGTTCTCTTTCCTTTCCATGTCTTCTTGCGACGAAGTCTTCTCTAGTGTACCTCTTACGTTTGTCAGGTGCTTCTTCTTCTCGAACTTCAGGCGGATCATTCTTCTCATTATCCTTACCTTCAGGTTCGGCACCATCTTCAGTCTCAGCATCGGAGATAGATACACTGTTGGGATCAACAACTGGCTCTTCATCTGTAATAGGATCATTGGAATTGTCAGCCTCCTTATGTTTCTTCTTCTTCTTCTTTGGAGAGCCAACAATTTCTTCTTCCT
>LR738715.1:271829478-271843897 GCA_902687465.1 Secale cereale
AGACTCGTGGGGGGGGGGGAGGGGGAGGCCCGAGGGGGTAGAGGCACAAGAAAACGGCTCAACGAACAAATAAGCAAGAGCTCAAACATCCATGACATTCATACAATCATTTAAATTCATAATGGCCCAAGGCCAGAGTTCATTACACCCAGTGCACCCAGTGGGTGGGGTGGACCTGCTACCTAACAGAGATATCTACAAAGATTTAAAACAGGAGCTTCAGGCGTCCGCATCCGTACCCGCCGGGCCCGCCAAGGTGTCGCTGTCTTCATCATCGACACCCGTGTCGCGGTAGACACCCGTCTCCTCGGAGCTGCCGTCCGGATCATCCAGGAGCAAGGCAAAGTCATCAGCAGGCACGACTACGCCGTCTTCCGTCTGCTCCAGCCAGAACTCGTTGTGGTAGGAAAATCCGGCAATATAGCTGCCCCGGGCGGCAATCTCGCCAGCCTGCGCCTGCAGCTGGCTCTCCGAGCCGGCTCGCTGGCACATCAGCGCCTTCAGCGACAAGTCCGGATGCCAAGACATCGCGAACCTGAGCGCCAACTCAGCACTAGCACGAGCGGCGGAAAGAGGCCAGTCGTGGAGCTGATCCGGCCCCGCCTCAAGCCACCGCGCAAGCCGCGAGAAGCTGGTCGGCACAGCGGAGCCCGGCCAAAGGGTCGCCGTCATCGCTATGCCGGCCTCGGTGAGCCGCGCCATCTGCACGCCCAAGGCTTGCAGACGAGCCTCGGCGGCGGCCATGATCTCTGGGAAGGTCTAGGCCACGCGCGGGTCAGTCCCGGAGCCAACCACGCCCCCTGGATCACGCCGGAAGCGGACCGCCTCCTTCGCCAAATCCTGCGTCTCCGGGAAGACCCCTGTCAAAGAAAAGGATCAGAAGAAAGTCGCAATGAAAAGAAAAGCCGGAACCTCAGTACGACAAAGGACTCAAGAAAAGCACTCACTGGAGAAGGACTCTTCCAGGTGCTGCGCTTCAAGCAATGTACCATGCCGCTCCCAGTCGAGGGTACGGTCGCGGTCTTTGAGCGCCTCCTCCAGTTGGGCGACCTTGGCAAGGGTCGCCTTCAGCTCAGTGTCCTTGTCCGCGTCCGCCTTCTCGGCCCCCTCGCGGCGCCGGGTCTCCCCCTGCTTGGCCTCCTTCGCCACGGCCACCAGCCCCTTCAGGCGCTCCACCTCTGCCTGGAGCTGGTCCTTGTCGTCGGCCAGCTTGCCGCGCTGCTGGTCCAACTCGGCAAGGGCCCGCTGTGTCTCCTCAACCTTGGCGGTTTCTGCCCGGAGCCGCTCCACCTCAGCCTCAAGGCGGCTCTTGTTGCCCGCCAGCTGCTTCTGCAGCTGGCTGGCTTCGTCGAGCGCCCGCCGGGCTCCCGTCGCCTCCTGCCTCGCCCGCTCCAACGTGGCTGCAGAGGAACGACTCAGAGACAAAGCACCCCGAAGACTCGCAAGACAGAAGGGGAAAAGGAAAGAGAATATACCCATCACGACGCGGAGCTCCTCCTCCTTGGCGTCCAGCCCCTCCTTGAGCCGCTCGTGCGCATCAAGGAGCCGGTTGAAGACACCGACCCGATAGGAGTCCAGTTGCTGCGCAACGAAACATCAATCAGCATAGAAGACACTAATTTAAAGATTCGGCCCAACTACTATGTAGTTGGCCCAAATCTCAGGGACTACACCTAGTGGGTGCGCTAGCGCGCCCCCACTAAAAAGAAATGAGCAACAGTAAGAGAAGACTTACGAGCACGGCGTCCTCCAACTCCCACGCCTACTCCAACTCGGCCAAGGCATAGGACTCGACCCGGTCCTTCCGCCCCTACAGGCGCCGGGTCACGGCGGCCATGGCCACCTCCTCCTGGGTTGACGGCCCGAAGAAGACCTCGCCGGCTCCGCGTCGCGGCGGCGGCGGCTCAACGGCCCGGCGACCCCCAGGCTGAAGCACCAAGGAGTGCTCACCGCTGGCCGCCTCCCCTGCGACCGGCGTCCTCTCTGGCGCTGCCATCGTCGGCGCCCCCGAGACGGCGTCACCGCCGCCTCCATCGGCCCCTGCCCGCTCGGCCGCATCAGCCCGCAGCACGGTCCTGTCCTCGATGACCATAACCTCCCAGTCAAGGTCCATCGTGCCAGCAGGGCCGCCCCGGCCGTGCCCCTCCTCCAACGGCGGGACGAAAATCGTCGTCGCCACCGTCGTTCCGGCCGGCATCTCCGGCCACGCCGGCTCCTCGCCGGCTCGCGCCCACGCCGGCTCCTCTTCGGCTCGCACCCACGCCTTCGCGGCCGTGGTCCAAGCCCGGGTTGACGCCGCCTTCAGCTCGGCCTCGGCCCGATCCCTGTCTCGCTAGGCCCGGCCCTCCGCGTCGGACGGATCCAGACCAAGGCCCAGATCCGCTCGCCCCTCCTCCTCGCCCGAATCGACGGTGCTGAACCGACTCGTCCGGAACCCAGCACCATCGGGGGACGCAACCTCCGCCGCCGCCAACGCCAGCGAGATTTGCGATATGAGAAATCAGGACAAATTAGCACAAAGGGGGGCTCAACGGAGCCGCCCGGCTCGGAGCCAAAAAAGAAAAACTCACCCCGGCAACACCAGCACGGGGCGCCTCGACGGATGGGTGACGCGCCTCCTCTTGGCGGCCGACTTCGTGCCCCCAACCGCGCCCACGGCGCGCTTCACGGGTGGAGCCGGTGGAGCGGCGCTGCCCTTCCCATGGGGCCGGCCCGCAGCCCGCACCACCTGAGACGACCCGGCTCCGACCGCGTCGCCACCTCGTCCTCTCGCCACCGTCATCACCGCCCGGGATGACCTGGCCCCAGCTGCACCGCCGACCCGTCCGCCCGACGCCGCTACATCAATAACTCGCGTCAGAGCCTCCGATGCCGCCCCGAAACCGAAACACAAAGGAGGAAAGATAGGCGCACCTGCTCGGCAACCGCTCCCTCCCCTCCGCCGTGGGCCTCGGGCTCCTCCAAGGTGGCGCACACCACCTGCGTCCCTGTCCGTTTGTAAGGATGCCAGATGGCATTCAGAAGCACCTGCCGCGTCGCGTCCGGGCGGATAAGAAGATGAGCGGCGGGAAAATATGGAGAGAAGGGACTCACAATCGGTGTCGGGTTCACGTGGCTATACGGAACCTTTCCGTATTGCCAGTCATCCGGTAGGTTGGCCTTGGAAATGTCATTGACCCAGTGCGCGACCTGCTCCGCCCTCAGCCGCAGCTTGGACATGCGGTCGGGGTCGTCAAGGCCCTTCATCTCGCCGATGAGATGAAGACGCTGCTGCAGTGGCAGCACCCGCTGATACATCTCCAACGTATCTACTTTTCCAAACCCTTTTGCCCTTGTTTTGGACTCTAACTTGCATGATTTGAATGGAACTAACCCGGACTGACGCTGTTTTCAGCAGAACTGCCATGGTGTTGTTTTTGTGTAGAATAAAAAGTTCTCGGAATCGCCTGAAAATCAATGGAGAATTATTTCGGAAAATATAAAAAATACCTGCAAGAAGATCCATACCAGGGGGCCTTGGGCCTGTCCACGAGGGTGGGGGCGCGCCCCTGCCTCGTGGGCCCCTGGTGCCTTACCGCCGTATCCCCAGATCCTATATCTTCACATTCGGGGAGAAAAAAATCAGAGAGGAAGAATTGTCGCGTTTCACGAGACAGAGCCGCCGCTAAGCCCTAATCTCTCTCGGGAGGGCTGGTCTGGAGTCCGCTCGGGGCTCCAGAGAGTGGAGATCGTCGCCATCGTCATCATCAACCTTCCTCCATCACCAATTCCATGATGCTCACCGCCGTGTGTGAGTAATTCCATCATAGGCTTGCTGGACGGTGATGGGTTGGATGGGATCTATCATGTAATCGAGTTAGTTTTGTTAGGGTTTGATCCCTAGTATCCACTATGTTCTGAGATTGATGCTGCTATGACTTTGCTATGCTTAATGCTTGTCACTAGGGCCTGAGTGCCATGATTTTAGATCTGAACTATTATGTTTTCATGAATATATGTGTGTTCTTGATCCTATCTTGCAAGTCTATAGTCACCTACTATTTGTTATGATTCGGCAACCCCGAGGTGACAATAATCGGGACCACTCCCGGTGATGACCATAGTTTGAGGAGTTCATGTATTCACTATGTGTTAATGCTTTGGTCTGGTACTCTATTAAAAGGAGGACTTAATATCCCTTAGTTTCCAATAGGACCCCGCTGCCACGGGAGGGTAGGACAAATGATGTCATGCAAGTTCTTTTCAATAAGCACGTATGACTATATTCGGAATACATGCCTACATTGCATTGATGAGCTGGAGCTTGTTCTGTGTCACCCTAGGTTATAACTTCTACATGATGAATTGCATCCGACATAATTTCCCATCATCGATCCAATGCCTACGAGCTTTACCTATATTGCTTGTCGCTTATCTAATTTTCCATTGTTACTATTATAAAAACTACAAAAACACTATCGTTACTTTTATTACCGCTACCGCCACTATCATATTACTTTGCTACTAAACTATCTTGCTGCAGATACTAAGTTTCCAGGTGTGGTTGAATTGACAACTCAGCTGCTAATACTTAAGAGTATTCTTTGGCTCCCCTTGTGTGGAATCAACAAATTTGGGTTGAATACTTTACCCTCGAAAACTATTGTGATCCCCTACACTTTTGGGTTATCAAGACTATTTTCTGGCGCCGTTGCCGGGGAGCATAGCTCTATTCTGTAAGTCACTTGGGATTTATATCTGTTGATCACTATGAAGAATTCGAAGGACTAAAAAACCAAGATCTTACCCTCAACTACGAGGGGAGGTAAGGAACTGCCATCTAGCTCTGCACTTGATTCTCCTTCTGTTATGAGTAAACTTGCGACACCTACTCCTGCTATTGAATCTGATATGTCGTATGTTCTTGATGATGCTACTTCTGCTATGTATGATGAAACTACCTCTATGCCTGATACCGTGCCACCAGGTGAATTTCTAGATGAACAAATTGCTAAGGTAAGGGAGAATGCAAATGTTGAAACTGATGATATTTATGAAAGTGATGATGAAACTACTCCCAATAGATATGAATTGCCTGTTGTGCCTGAGGGTTATGTTATGGATGAAGAAACTGCTAGGGACTTTCTTGCTTGCAATGATAGATATGATCTTAAGAAATTATTAGCTAAGCTGAAGGAAAATTCCTTGAATGCTAGAATGAAACATGACCCTGCTTTTACTACTTCACCTATCTGTGTTACTGATAAGGATTATGAATTCTCTGTTGATCCTGAGTTAATTACTTTGGTTGAATATGATCCTTTCCATGGCTATGAGTGTGAAACTATTGTGGCACATCTTACTAAGTTAAATGATATAGCCACCCTGTTTACCAACGATGAAAAGATTCGTTACTACTATATCATTAAGTTATTTCCGTTCTCGTTAAAGGGTGATGCTAAGACTTGGTTTAATTCTCTTGATCCTGGTTGTGTGCGTAGTCCCCAGGATATGATGTATTACTTCTCTGCTAAATATTTTCCCGCTCATCAGAAACAAGCTGCGTTACGGGAAATATATAACTTTGCTCAAACTGAAGAAGAGTCTCCCACAAGCTTGGGGGAGGCTTCTCCAGTTACTTAATGCTTTGCCTGATCATCCTCTTGAGATGCATGATATACTTGATGTCTTTTATAATGGACTAACCGATGCTTCCAGAGATCACCTAGATAGTTGTGCTAGTTGTGTTTTCAGGGAAAGAACAGTTGAACAAGCTGAATTACTATTGAATAATATATGCTGGCAAATGAAAATAATTGGACACTTCCTGAACCAGCCCCTAAGCCAACTCCGAAGAAAAGAGGTGTTCTATTTCTCAGTCCTAAATATATGCAAGAGGCAAAGAAATCTATGAAAGAAAAAGGTATTAAAGCTGAAGATGTTAAGAATTTACCACCTATTGAAGAAATACATGGTCTTGATAACCCAACACAGGTAGTAAAGGTAAATTCTCTTTATAGATTTGATGAAGGTGACATTCCTTGTTATAAGTCTGCTAGCCAATGTTTAGATGAGTTTGACAATTTTATTGTGAAACACGAAAACTTCAATGCTTATGCTGGTAGACAATTGCAACACAATGCCTATATGATTGAACGCTTGAGTGATTATCTGTCTAGAGCTAAAGGTGAACTGAAGCTCATTAGTAAACATGCTTCTATGGTCACCACTCAAGTAGAACAAGTACCTAAGGCTCAGAATGATTTGCTCAATGAATTAAATAGTAAGAATAATGACTATGTTGTTAGAGTTGCAACTAGAGGTGGTAAAATGATTCTGGAACCTCTGTATTCTGAAGGCCAACCTAAGAGAATTGAGCAAGATTCTCAAAGAGCTAATTTATATACACCTAGTTCTTCTAAGAAGAAGAAAAAGAAAAATGATAGGACTTTGCATGCTTCTAGTGAACCTGTAGCTGACACACCTAAGAATCCCAATGATATATTTGTTTCTGATGCTGAGACACAATCTGGTAATGAACATGAGCCAAGTGATAATGTTAATGATGATGCTCAACCTAGCAATGATAATGATGTAGAGATTGAACCTGCTGTTGATCTTGATAACCCACAATCAAAGAATCAACGTTATGATAAGAGAGACTTTGTTGCTAGGAAGCACAGTAGGGAAAGAGAACCATGGGTTCAGAAACCCATGCCTTTTCCTCTGAAACCATCCAAGAAAGAGCATGATGAGGATTTTGAGCGCTTTGCTGAAATGATTAGACCTATCTTTTTGTGTATGCGTTTGACTGATGTGCTCAGAAGAAATCCTTATGCCAAGTATATGAAAGATATCATTACCAATAAAAGAAAGATACCTGAAGTAGAAATTTCCACCATGCTTGCTAATTACACTTTTGAGGGTGGAATGCCTAAGAAATTAGGAGATCCAGGAGTACCTACTATACCTTGCTCCATTAAGAGAAACTATGTTAAAACTGCTTTGTGTGATCTTGGAGCCGGTGTTAGTGTTATGGCTCTCTCTTTATATCGTAGACTTGACTTGAGTAAGTTGACACCTACTGAAATATCTTTGCAAATGTCCGATAAATCAACTGCTATACCCGTCCGTATTTGTGAGGATGTGCCTGTTGTAGTTGCAAATGTTACTATTCTAACGGACTTTGTTATACTTGATATTCCCGAGGACGATAGTATGTCTATTATTCTTGGAAGACCCTTTTTGAATACTGCATGGGCTGTTATTGATTGCAACAAAGGCAATGTCACTTTTCATGTCAATGGTAATGAGCATACGGTACACGTTCCGAGGAAACAACCTCAGGTCCACAGTATCAATTATATTGGAAAAACTTCAACTATTACTATTGGAGGTTTTGAGTTTCCTCTTCCTACTATCAAGAAGGTATATGACATTCTTATTGTTGGGGACATACATATCCCCATTGAGGTAACCTAGTGTTATTCGAAAATTCTCCGATTTCATGTTACTCGGAAAGAGTTTATTAACAAGACCTGATCAACCTTGTTAATGGATTCCTTTTGATGAACATGAGGTAGGTGAATCTAGATAGCACAACATTCTGTACCCTCCTTTTACTTTGTGTTAATTAGGATAAATAAAGCAAAAATAGTATTTTTTTTGTCTATTTCCAGACTTACCAGTGTAATAAAAAATTATCCCGAAAATAGAAGTTCTCCAAATGCCATGAAAATGAAATATGATTTTTTTTCTAGAATATTTGAGGAAATATGGCACTGAACACACAGTGAGGAGAGCCAGCACGTGGCCACGAGGGTCCAGGGCGCCCCCCCTGCCCAGGGCGCACCCCCTGCCTCGTGGGCCCCATGTGTCCCCCTCCACTTATTCCTGCACCCATACTCTTCTTCTTCCTCCCAAAGAAATCCCCAACCAGCTCAAACCCGAGTTCTAGCTCATCTTGCTGTCATTTTCGATCTCCTTGCTCAAAGCACCATTCACCAAACTGTTTGGGGAGATTGTTCCTTGAAAAGGAAAATGTTAAAAAGATTATTGAGGGGCTCCTCTAGCAAGAGTTCAGAGGAGAAGAAGAAAGAAGAAAATAAGAAGCCCAAGTATAATCCTCCTCGTATGGCGGAAGTTCGACCGTGTGAATGGCCTTGTAATAATTGGTTGGCAAATAATGCAGGCCTCGCCGACTTCCTCCACGACCAGAAAGAACAGTATCTCTTACTCACCAATATTTTCACGCAAAGCTTTCATTTTCATTCTAGGAAAACAACACCTACGGTGGAGTTTCGTTTAAATGATGTGATTAAGGAGATATCACTCTTAGACTTTTGCAAAATATGCAAAGTACCCTTTGGAGGTAGACTTGATGAACCACGTCGTGAAGACGTTGAAGGGTTCATAGACATGATAGCCATAGGGGAAACGAGACAAGTTTCAGGGGCAAGAATCACTAGTATACACTTCCCCGTTCTACGCTACTTTGCTTTATTTGCTAGTAGATGTTTAATTGGTCGCGGAAATAGTGGGAATCTTAGTGCCCCTGATATTATCATTTTACGCCATGCTTTGTTTCAAGACACAACTTTTAGCTTGGGCGCCATCATTGCCAAATGATTGACTCTGAACCGCTCAAAGGGGCCCGTCTTTGGAGGCATCTTTGCTTCTCGCCTTGCTGAATATTTTAGTATACCTATTAGGCATCATGAGAAGGAAGAAAAATTGCTTGCCCTGTTTATCTAGACTACAAGAGCATGGTAGCTCATGAATTTATTGTTAAAGACAAGAATATGCAGCTTAATTATAAATTAAGATTTGATGAAATATACTGTGAAATTGTTACCTTGCGTGCACCATCTTTGTTTGATCTGTCCACATGCAAGTATCTCATTACATTAGATGCCTTCTACAAGTACCAAGGCCAGACACAAGCTTCAGAGCCTGAGCCGGAGCCACCACTTGATCCTTCTCGTCAATCTGTTTATGGGTGGGAGCTGGATGAGCTCGCCAACCAGTGGCACCTAGAGGATGCATCTTAGTACACTGGAGGGAGTGGCTTTGATCCGTGGCCATAGACCAACTTAGGCCAAAAGCCTAAGCTTGGGGGATTACGTGTTTCTCACCGACTTACATTCATGTTGACACACTTATTCTAGTTGTCGGTGCTCACACTCTTTCACTGTACCATCCATGCTTAGTTTCAATTTCTTTTTCTTAGTCTTTTTTCTTGTGTGCTAGAAAAACCCAAAAAAACAAAAAAAATATTAGTTGTAGCTTCTAAGCTAGTTTACTTTTACTGCTTGTAGTAGCAATTAAAAGAAAACCCAAAAAGATTTCTCGTTCTTCTTTTGCTTGTTGGGAGCTTTCCCGTGTAAATAGTTTCTTTTCTTTTCTTTAGGGGTCAAGAGTAGATGACCATGATTAAAATGCTTAGTGGCCCTCATATGCTTTATTGTTGATTTAACCTTGAGCCATTTTACCTTGTCTTCTCTCTTGTATAAAATGCTCGCAGATTCCAGCTTAGTCCAATGCACGTGCACTATTATTATTATACACACCGTTCGGTCGTGCGAGTGAAAGGCAATAAGGATGATATATGATGAACTAATTGAGATGAGAAAAGCTGGTATGAACTCGACCTCTCTTGTTTTTGTAAATATGATGGCTCATCGTTCCTGATTCAGCTTGTTATGAATGAAACATGCTTGCAATGACAATTAGAGATCATAGCTGCTTATGCCATGCTTAATTAGCTGAAAGTTTATAATGGTCTATCTTGCGTGCCAACATGATACTAAAATGGTTGTGATGTGGTATAATGGGTGGTATCCTCCTTTGAACGATTTAAGTGACTTGACTTGGCACATGTTCACGCATGTAGTTGAAACAAATCAACATAGCCTTCACGATATTTATGTTCATGGTGATTTATATCCTAGTCATGTTTGCATTCATGGTTGATTAATTTTAATGCATGTTCATGACCGTTGTTGCTCTCTAGCTGGTCGCTTCCCAGTCTCTTTCTAGCATTCACCTGTACTAAGCAGGAATATTGCTTGTGCATCCACTTCCATAAACCCCAAAGTTGTTCCATATGAGTCCACCATACCTTCCTATATGCGGTATTTACCTACCGTTCCAAGTAAATTTGTATGTGCCAAACTCTAAACCTTCAAATGAAATTCTGTTTTGTATGCTCGAACAGCTCATGTATCAACTAGGGTTGTCTATATCTTCCATGCTAGGTGGGTTATTCTCACGATGAGTGGACTCCGCTCATCATTCATGAGAAAATGACTCGTAACTGGGATGCCCAGTCCCATGCTCAAAATCATAATAATTAAACAAAGCTCCCCCAGGGCTGTTGCTGGTTTGGACGGTACCCGTTGTTTTCGGGCTAGCCGTGGAGTGTGCTTGTTGGTGGTTGGGGGAGTATAAACTTTACCATTCTGTTTGGGAACCGCCTATAACGTGCATAGCATGGGAGATATCGAGATTCTTGGTTGTTATGTTGACAATGAAAGTATACCGCTCAAAATGTTATTCAATCTCTATTTAAAAATTGAGCTCTGGCACCTCTACAAATCCCTGCTTCCCTCTGCGAAGGGCCTACCTATTTACTTTTATGCAGAATCATCATCCTCTTATCAAAGAGCACCAGTAGGAGAGAACCTCTGTCGTAGCATGTATTACTATTAATTTGCATCGAGTATGATCATGACTGGATCTCTTTTACCATGAATTACAATGTATAGTTAGTCCTTGATCCATAAAGGTGCTCTGCATTTATGTTTTGCGGTCTCAGAAAGGGCTAGCGAGATACCATCCTGTTATATCATATCATGATTATTTTGAGAAAGTGTTGTCATCCGAGGTTTATTATTATTGCTCGCTAGTTGATTATGCCATTGATGTGAGTAGTCTTGAGACCTGAAAGTTATTTGTGAACGTGGTTAGTTCATGATCTTGTTGAAAACCTGAATGCTAGCTTACATATTTACAACAACAAGAGCAAACAGAGTTTGTCAAAGTTTTTCTTTATCACTTTCAGTTTATCAACTGAACTGCTTGAGGACAAGCAAAGGTTTAAGCTTGGGGGAGTTGGTACGTCTCCAACGTATCTACTTTTCCAAACCCTTTTGCCCTTGTTTTGGACTCTAACTTGCATGATTTGAATGGAACTAACCCGGACTGACGCTGTTTTCAGCAGAACTGCCATGGTGTTGTTTTTGTGCAAAATAAAAAGTTCTCGGAATCGCCTGAAAATCAACGGAGAATTATTTTGGAAAATATAAAAAATACCTGCAAGAAGATCCACACCAGGGGGCCTTGAGCCTCTCCACGAGGGTGGGGGGCGCGCCCCACTGCCTAGGGCGCGCCCCCCTGCGTCGTGGGCCCCCTGGCGCCTTACCGACGTATCCCCAGATCCTATATCTTCATGTTCGGGGAGAAAAAAAATCAGAGAGGAAGAATAATCGCGTTTCACGAGACGGAGCCGCCGCTAAGCCCTGATCTCTCTCGGGAGGGCTGATCTGGAGTCCGTTCGGGGCTCCGGAGAGTGGAGATCGTCGCCATCGTCATCATCAACCTTCCTCCATCACCAATTCCATGATGCTCACCGTCGTGTGTGAGTAATTCCATCATAGGCTTGCTGGACGGTGATGGGTTGGATGGGATCTATCATCTAATCAAGTTAGTTTTGTTAGGGTTTGATCCCTAGTATCCACTATGTTCTGAGATTGATGTTGCTATGAGTTTGCTATGCTTAATGCTTGTCACTAGGGCCCGAGTGCCATGATTTCAGATCTGAACCTATTATGTTTTCATGAATATATGTGTGTTCTTGATCCTATCTTGCAAGTCTATAGTCACCTACTATGTGTTATGATCCGGCAACCCCGAAGTGACAATAATCGGGACCACTCCCGATGATGACCATAGTTTGAGGAGCTCATGTATTCACTATGTGTTAATGCTTTGGTCCGGTACTCTATTAAAAGGAGGCCTTAATATCCCTTAGTTTCCAATAGGACCCCGCTGCCACGGGAGGGTAGGACAAAAGATGTCATGCAAGTTCTTTTCCATAAGCACGTATGACTATATTCGAAATACATGTCTACATTGCATTGATGAACTAGAGCTAGTTCTGTGTCACCCTAGGTTATAATTCTACATGATGAATTGCATCCGACATAATTTCCCATCACCGATCCAATGCCTACGAGCTTTACCTATATTGCTTGTCGCTTATCTACTTTTCCGTCGTTACTATTATAAAAACTACAAAAACACTATCGTTACTTTTATTACCGCTACCGCCACTATCATATTACTTTGCTACTAAACTATCTTGC
The DNA here is from genome assembly GCA_902687465.1 of Secale cereale. Taxonomy (NCBI): domain Eukaryota; kingdom Viridiplantae; phylum Streptophyta; class Magnoliopsida; order Poales; family Poaceae; genus Secale; species Secale cereale. Next base: position 271,841,823 of record LR738715.1, read on the forward strand.
TGCAGATACTAAGTTTCCAGGTGTGGTTGAATTGACAACACGGCTGCTAATACTTCAAAGTATACTTTGGCTCCCCTTGCGTCGAATCAACAAATTTGGGTTGAATACTTTACCCTCAAAAACTGTTGCGATCCCCTACACTTGTGGGTTATCAACCGCCGCGCGATGAAGGTGGTGATGAGGTTGCTGCCTTCGAGGCCTTCTCGCTCCTTCATCACTGATGACCCACAAGTGTAGGGGATCTCTCGTAGCCCTTTCGATAAGTAAGAGTGTCGAACCCAACGAGGAGCAGAAGGAAATGATAAGCAGTTTTCAGTAAGGTATTTTTTGCAAGCACTGAAATTATCGGTAACAGATAGTTTTGTGATAAGGTAATTGGTAGCAAGCAACAAATAGTAAAAGTAAATAAGGTGCAGCAAGATGGCCCAATCCTTTTTGTAGCAAAGTACAAGCCTGGACAAACTCTTATATGAAGGAAAGCGCTCCCGAGGACACGTGGGAATTATCGTCAAGCTAGTTTTCATCACGATCATCTGATTCGCGTTCGGTACTTTGATAATTTCGTATGTGGGTGGACCGGTGCTTGGGTGCCGTCCTTACTTGGACAAGCCTCCCACTTATGATTAACCTCTATTGCAAGCTGATACGTCCATTTTGCATCATGCTTGTATGTTGATATTTATTGCACTATGAGCTGTTATCATACGTTATGTCACAATACTTATGCCTTTTCTCTCTTATTCTACAAGGTTTACATGAAGAGGGAGAATGTCGGCAGCTGGAATTCTAGGCTGGAAAAGGAGCAAACATTGGAAACCTATTCTGCACAACTCAAAAAGCTCCGAAACTCCACAAAACACCATTTCAGAAAATATAAAAAATATCTGCGAAAGAGATTCACCAGGGAGGCCACCACCTGTCCACAAGGGTGGGTGGCGCCCCCCTGGGCGCGCCCCTGCCTCGTGGGCCACCCGGTGACCCCCCGATGCCCATCTTCTCCTATATGAGGTGTTTTGACCTGGAAAAAATCAGAAGGAGGCTTTCGGGACCAGATGCCGCCATCTTGAGGCGGAACCTTGGCGGAACCAATCTAGGGCTCTTGCGGAGCTGTTCTGTCGGGGATACTTCCCTCCGGGAGGGGGAAATCGTCGCCATCATCATCACCAACAACTCTCCCATCTTGGGGAGGGTTATCTTCATCAACATCTTCACCAGCATCATCTCCTCTCAAACCCTAGTTCATCTCTTGTATCCAATCTTTGTATCCAAACCTCAGATTGGTACCTGTGGGTTGCTAGTAGTGTTGATTACTCCTTGTAGTTGATGCTAGTTGCTTTATTTGGTGGAAGATCATATGTTCGGATCCATTATGCATATTAATACCCCTCTGATCATGAACAATATTATGTCTTGTGAGTAGTTACTTTTGTTCCCGAGGACATGGGAGAAGTCTTGCTATAGGTAGTCATGTGAATTTGGTATTCGTTCGACATTTTGATGAGATGTATGTTGTCTCTCCTCTAGTGGTGTCATGTGAACGTCGACTACATGACACTTCACCATTGTTTGGGCCTAGAGGAAGGCATTGGGAAGTAATAAGTAGATGATGGGTTGCTAGAGTGACAGAGGCTTAAACCCTAGTTTATGCGTTGCTTCGTAAGGGGCTGATTTGGATCCACTTGTTTCATGCTATGGTTAGGTTTACCTTGATACTTATTTTGTAGTTGCGGATGATTGCAATAGAGGTTAATCATAAGTGGGAGGCTTGTCCAAGTAAGGACATCACCCAAGCACCGGTCCACCCACATACCAAATTATCAAAGTAACGAACGCGAATCATATGAACGTGATGAAAACTAGCTTGACGATAATTCCCATGTGTCATTGGGAGCTTTTTCCTTCATATAAGAGTTTATACAGGCTTGTCCTTTGCAACAAAAAGGATTGGGCCATCTTGCTGCACCTTATTTACTTTTACTATTTGTTACTTGCTACCAATTACCTTATCACAAAACTATCTGTTACCGATAATTTCGGTGCTTGCAGAAAATACCTTACTGAAACTGCCTATCATT
>LR738715.1:271857429-271887360 GCA_902687465.1 Secale cereale
AATCAATAACAGCCCCTGCAGTATTCAAAAAGGGTCTACCAAGGATAATAGACATACTATCGTCCTCGGGAATATCAAGGATAACAAAGTCCGTTAGAATAGTAACATTTGCAACTGCAACAGGCACATCCTCGCAAATACCGACAGGTATAGCAGTTGATTTATCAGCCATTTGCAAAGATATTTCAGTAGGTGTCAACTTACTCAAGTCAAGTCTACGATATAAAGAGAGAGGCATAACACTAACACCGGCTCCAAGATCACATAAAGCAGTTTTAACATAGCTTCCTTTAATGGAGCAAGGTATAGTAGGTACTCCTGGATCTCCTAGTTTCTTAAGTATCCCACCTTTAAAAGTGTAGTTGGCAAGCATGGTGGAAATTTCTACTTCAGGAATCTTTCTTTTATTGGTAATGATATCTTTCATATATTTAGCATAAGGATTTGTTTTAAGCATATCAGTCAAACGCATACGCAAAAAAGATAGGTCTAATCATTTCAGCAAAGCGCTCAAAATCCTCATCATCCTTTTTCTTGGATGGTTTAGGAGGAAAAGGCATGGGTTTCTGAACCCATGGTTCTCTTTCCCTACCGTGCCTCCTAGCAACAAAGTCTCTCTTATCATTACATTGATTCTTTGATTGTGGGTTATCAAGATCAACAGCAGGTTCAATCTCTACGTCATTATCATTGCTAGGTTGAGCATCATCATTAACATTATCACTAGGCTCATGTTCATTACCAGATTGTGTCTCAGCATTAGAAATAGATATATCATTGGGATTCTCAAGTATGGCAGCTACAGGTTCACTAGAAGCATGCAAAGTCCTATCATTTTTCTTTTTGTTCTTCTTAGAAGAACTAGGTGCATCTAAATTAGCTCTCTGAGAATCTTGCTCAATTCTCTTAGGGTGGCCCTCAGGATACAATGGTTCCTGAGTCATTTTACCACCTCTAGTTGCAACTCTAATAGCATAGTCATTATTCTTACTATTTATTTCATTGAGCAAATCATTTTGAGCCTTAAGTACTTGTTCTACTTGAGTGGAAACCATAGAAGCATGTTTACTAATGAGTTTCAATTCACCTTTAACTCTAGACATATAATCACTCAAGCGTTCAATCATATAAGCATTATGTTGCAATTGTTTACCAACATAAGCATTGAAGTTTTCTTGTTTCACAATAAAATTGTCAAACTCATCTAAGCATTGGCTAGCAGACTTATAACGAGGGATATCACCTTCATCAAATTTATAAAGAGAATTCACCTTTACTACTTGTGTCGGGTTATCAAGACCATGTATTTCTTCAATAGGCGGTAAATTATTAACGTCTTCAGCTTTAATACCTTTTTCTTTTATAGATTTCTTTGCCTCTTACATATCTTCAGGACTGAGAAACAGAACTCCTCTTTTCTTCCGAGTTGGCTTAGGGGCTGGTTCAGGAAGTGTTCAATTATTTTCATTGGCCAACATATTATTCAATAGTAATTCAGCTTGATCAACTGTTCTTTCCCTGAAAACACAACCAGCACAACTATCCAGGTGGTCCCTGGAAGCATCGGTTAGTCCATTATAAAAGGCATCAAGTATTTCATTCCTCTGAAGAGGATGATCAGGCAAAGCATTAAGTAACTGGAGAAGCCTCCCCCAAGATTGTGGGAGACTCTCTTCTTCAATTTGCACAAAATTATATATTTCCCGTAAGGTAGCTTGTTTCTTATCAGCAGGAAAATATTTAGTAGAGAAGTAATAAATCATATCCTGGGGACTACACACACAACCAGGATCAAGAGAATTAAAACATGTCTTAGCATCACCCTTTAGCGAGAATGGAAGTAACTTGAGGATATAGTAATAACGAATCTTTTCATCGTTGGTAAACAGGGTGGCTATATCATTCAACTTAGTAAGATATGTCACAAAAGTTTCAGATTCATAGCCATGGAAAGGATCAGATTCAACCAAAGTAATTAACTCAGGATCAACAGAGAAATCATAATCCTTATCAGTAACAAAAATAGGTGAAGTAGCAAAAGCAGGGTCATATTTCATTCTAGCATTCAAAGACTTTTCTTTTAGCTTAGCTAATAATTTCTTAAGATCATATCTATCATTGCAAGCAAGAAAGTCTTTAGCAATTTCTTCATCCATTACATAAACCTCAGGAATAATAAGCAATTCATACTTAGGGGGAGAAGCTTCATCATCACTTTCATAAATATTATCAGTTTCAATATTTGCATTCTCCCTAACCTTAGCAATTTGTTCATCTAAAAATTCACCTAGTGGCACATTATTATCAAGCATAGAAGTAGTTTCAACATACATAGCAGAAGTAGCATCATCAAGAACATATGACATATCAGATTCAATAGCAGGAGTAGGTGTCGCAAGTTTACTCATAACAGAGGGTGAATCAAGTGCAGAGCTAGATGGCAGTTCCTTACCTCCCCTCGTAGTTGAGGGATAAATCTTGGTTTTTGAGTCCTTCAAATTCTTCATAGTGATCAACAGATATAAATCCCAAGTGACTTAAAGAATATAGCTATGCTCCTCGGCAACGGCGCCAGAAAATAGTCTTGATAACCCACAAGTGTAGGGGATCGCAACAGTTTTCGAGGGTAGAGTATTCAACCCAAATTTATTGATTCGACACAAGGGGAGCCAAAGAATACTCTTAAGTATTAGCAGCTGAGTTGTCAATTCAACCACACCTGGAAACTTAGTATCTGCAGCAAAGTAGTTTAGTAGCAAAATAATATGGAAATAGTGGTAACAACAATAAAAGTAATGATAGTGTTTTTGTAGTTTTTGTAACAGTAGCAACAGAAAAGTAAATAAGCAACAATCAATATGTGAAAAGCTCGTAAGCATTGGATCGGTAATGGGAAATTATGTCGGATGCAATTCCTCACGTAAAAGTTATAACCTAGGGTGACACAGAATTAGCTCCAGTTCAACAATGTAATGTAGGCATGTATTCTGAATATAGTCATACGTGCTTATGGAAAAGAACTTGCATGACATCTTTTGTCCTACCTTCCCGTGGCAGCGAGGTCCTAGTGGAAACTAAGGGATATTAAGGCCTCCTTTTAATAGAGTACCGGACCGAAGCATTAACACATAGTGAATACATGAAATCCTCAAACTACAATCATCACCGGGAGTGGTCCCGATTATTTTCATTTCGGGGTTGCCGGATCATAACACATAGTAGGTGATTATTGAATTGCAAGATAGGATCAAGAACACACATATATTCATGAAAACATAATAGGTTCAGATCTGAAATCATGGCACTCGGGCCCTAGTGACAAGCATTAAGCATGGCAAAGTCATAGCAACATCAATCTTAGAACATAGTGGATACTAGGGATGAAAACCTAACAAAACTAACTCGATTACATGGTAAATCTCATCCAACCCATCACCGTCCAGCAAGCCTACGATGGGATTACTCGCGGACGGCGGTGAGCATCATGGAATTGGTGATGGAGGAAGGTTCATGATGACGATGGCAACGATCTCCACTCTCCGGAGCTCCGAACGGATTCCAGATCAACCCTCCCGAGAGAGATTAGAGCTTGGCGGCGGCTCCGTATCGTAAAACGCGATAATTCTTCCTCTCTGATTTTTTCTCCCCGAAAGTGAATATATGGAGTTCGGGGGTACGTCGGTGGAGCATCAGGGGGCCCACGAGGCAGGGGGTGCGCCCCCCACACTCATGGACAGGGTGTGGGCCCCCTGACGTGGATCTTTCCGCATATATTTTTTATATTTTCCAAAACAATTCTCCGTGGATTCTCAGATCATTCCGAGAACTTTTTATTTCTGCACAAAAACAACACCATGGCAATTCTGCTGAAAACAGCGCCAGTCCGGGTTAGTTCCATTCAAATCATGCAAGTTAGAGTCCAAAACAAGGGCAAAAGTGTTTGGAAAAGTGGATACGTTGGAGACGTATCAGACTGCGTAATAGATATTGTTACTGTTGGTTTAGGGGATATGTCTAATGATTTTAACTTTGCTAAATTTCGTAGACAACCCTATGATAAAGAATTACCTAGTAAGGATGAAATTATTGGTCTTGCTTCTATTTTTGTGCCTCCTAACGATCCTTTAGAACAATATATGCTAAAGCATGAAAATGATATGTATATGAATGAGAGAAGGGAAATAGATGAAATATTCTTTAAGCAGGGACCCGTATTGAAAAACAACTTGCCTGTTGAAATCCTAGGGGATCCTCCTCCTCCCAAGGGTGATCCCGTGTTTGACCTCAAACCCTTACCTGATAGTCTTAAGTATGTTTATCTAGATGAAAAGAAGATATATCATGTTATTATCAGTGCTGAACTTTCAGAGCAGGAAGAGGAAAAATTATTGAAAACTCTGAAGAAGCACCGTACTGCTATTGGATATACTCTGGATGATCTTAAGGGCATTAGTCCCACTTTATGCCAACACAAGAAAAAATTGGAAGAGGACGCTAAATCGGTTATTGATCATCAACGACGGATAAATCCTAAGATGAAAGAAGTGGTAAGGAAGGAAATACTAAAGCTTCTAGAGGCAGGTATAATCTATCCAGTTGCTGATAGCCAGTGGGTAAGTCATGTCCATTGTGTCCCTAAGAAGGGAGGTATGACTGTTGTTCCTAATGATAAAGATGAATTGATCCCACAAAGAATTGTTACAGGTTATAGGATGGTAATTGATTTCCGCAAATTAAATAAACCTACTAAGAAAGATCATTACCCTTTGCCTTTTATTGATCAAATGCTAGAAAGGTTATCCAAACATACTCATTTTTTTGCTTTCTAGATGGTTATTCTGGTTTCTCTCAAATACCTGTGTTAAAAGGGGATCAAGAAAAGACCACTTTTACTTGTCCTTTGTGTATCTTTGCTTATAGACGTATGCCTTTTGGTTTATGTAATGCACCTGCTACCTTTCACAGATGCATGATGGCTATATTCTCTGATTTTTGTGAAAAGATTGTTGAGGTTTTCATGGCTGACTTTTCTGTTTACGGAACTTCTTTTGATGATTGCTTGAGCAGCCTTGATCGAGTTTTGCAGAGATGTGAAGACACTAACCTTGTATTGAATTGGGAAAAGTGCCACTTTATGGTTAATGAAGGCATTGTCTTGGGACATAAAATTTCTAAAAGAGGAATTGAAGTTGACAAGGCTAAGGTTGATGCTATTGAAAAGATGTCGTGTCCCAAGGACATCAAAGGTATAAGAAGTTTTCTTGGTCATGTCGGGTTTTATAGGAGGTTCATTAAGGACTTCTCCAGAATCTCCAGGCCTCTAACTAATCTCTTACAAAAAGATGTTCCTTTTGTCTTTGATGACGATTGTCTAGAAGCATTTGAAATACTTAAGAAAGCACTGATCTCTGCACCTATTGTCCAGCCTCCTGACTGGAATTTACCCTTTGAGATTATGTGCGATGCTAGTGATTATGCTGTAGGTGTTGTTCTAAGACAAAGAGTTGATAAGAAATTGAATGTTATCCAATATGCTAGTAAAACTCTAGACAGTGCCCAGAGAAATTATGCTACTACTGAGAAGGAATTTTTAGCAGTTATATTTGCTTATGATAAGTTTAGACCTTATATTGTTGATTCTAAAGTAACTATTCACACTGATCATGTTGCTATCAAATACCTTATGGAAAAGAAAGATGCTAAACCTATACTTATTAGATGGTGATGTCTACTACACAACCTTCTTCTTGTAGACGTTGTTGGGCCTCCAAGTGCAGAGGTTTGTAGGACAGTAGCAAATTTCCCTCAAGTGGATGACCTAAGGTTTATCAATCCGTGGGAGGCGTAGGATGAAGATGGTCTCTCTCAAACAACCCTGCAACCAAATAACAAAGAGTCTCTTGTGTCCCCAACACACCCAATACAATGGTAAATTGTATAGGTGCACTAAGTCGGTCAAGAGATGGTGATACAAGTGCAATATGGATGGTAGATATAGGTTTTTGTAATAAGAAAATATAAAAACAGCAAGGTAGCAAGTGGTAAACGTGAGCGTAAATAGTGTTGCAATGATAGGAAATAAGGCCTAGGGTTCATACTTTCACGAGTGGAAGTTCTCTCAACAATAATAACGTAACTGGATTATATAACTATCCCTCAACATGCAACAAAGAGTCACTCCAAAGTCACTAAATAGCGGAGAACAACGAAGAGATTATGATAGGATACGAAACCACCTCAAAGTTATCCTTTCTGATAAATCTATTCAAGAGCCCGTAGTAAAATAACACGAAGCTATTCTTTCCGTTCAATCTATCATAGAGTTCGTACTAGAATAACATCTTAAGACACAATTCAACCAAAACCCTAATGTCACCTAGATACTCCATTGTCACCTCAAGTATCCGTGGGCATGATTATACGATATGCCTCACACAATCTCAGATTCATCTATTCAACCAACACAAAGAACTTCAAAGAGTGCCCCAAAGTTTCTACCGGAGAGTCAAGACAAAAATGTGTGCCAACCCCTATGCATAGATTCCCAAGGTCACGGAACCCGGAAGCTGATCACCAAAACATACATCAAGTGAATCAATAGAATACCCCATTGTCACCTCAGGTATCCCACACAATACATACATCAAGTGTTCTCAAATCCTTAAAGACTCAATCTGATAAGATAACTCCAAAGGGCAAACTCAATTCATTACAAGAGAGTAGAGGGGGAGAAACATCATAAGATCCAACTATAATAGCAAAGGTCGCGATACATCAAGATCCTGCCATCTAGAGAACACGAGATAGAGAGAGATCAAACACATAGCTACTGGTACATACCCTCAGCCCCGAGGGTGGACTACTCCCTCCTCGTCATGGAGAGAGCGCCGGGATGATGAAGATAGCCACCGGTGAGGGTTCCCCCCTTCGGCAAGGTGCCGGAACGGGGTCTAGATTGGTTTTCGGTGGCAACAGAGGCTTTCGGCGGCGGAACTCCGGATCTAGGTTATTTTCCGAAGGTTTCAGTATATATAGGAGGTGTTGGAGTCGGGGCCAAGCAAAGGGGGTCTACGGGCTGTCCACGAGGCAGGGGGCGCGCCCAATGGGGGGGGGCGCGCTCCCCACCCTCGTGGGCAGCCCGTGCATCTCCTGGTCCTCCCCCGGTACTTCGTGGGCTTCTTCCGGTCCAAAAACAATCTCCATTGAATCTCAGGTCAATTGGGCTCCGTTTGATATTCCTTTTCTGCGAAACCCTAAAACAGGTGAAAAACATAAACTAGCACTAGGCTCTGGGTTAATAGGTTAGTCCCAAAAATCATATAAAAGTTTATATTAAAGCCCATTAAACATCGAAGACATCTTAAATAGTAGCATGGAACAATCAAAAATTATAGATACGTTGGAGATGTATCAAGCATCCCCAAGCTTAATTCATGCTCGTCCTCGAGTAGGTAAATGATAAAAACAGAATTTTTTATGTGGAATGCTAACCAACATAATTTTCAATGTAGTTCTCTTAATTGTGGCATGAATGTTCAGATCTCAAAGATTCAAGACAAAAGTCTATATTGACATAAGAAATAATAATACTTCAAGCATACTAACAAAGCAATCATGTCTTCTCAAAATACTATGGCTAAAGAAAGTTATCCCTACAAAATCATATAGTCTGGCTATGTTCCCTCTTCAGCACACGAAATATTCATATCATGCACAACCCGGGTTTCAGCCAAGCACTTGTTTTCATACTCTATTCTTTCAAACCTTTCAACTTTCATGCAATACATGAGCGTGAGCCATGGACATAGCACTATAGGTGGAATAGAGTGGTGGTTGTGGAGAAGACAAAAAGGAGGAAGATAGTCTCACATGGACTAGGCGTATCAACGGGCTATGGAGATGCCCATCAATAGATATCAATGTGAGTGAGTAGGGATTGCCATGCAACGGATGCACTAGAGCTATAAATGTATGAAAGCTCAACAAAAGAAACTAAGTGGGTGTGCATCCAACTTGCTTGCTCATGAATACCTAGGGCATTTGAGGAAGCCCATCGTTGGAATATACAAGCCAAGTTCTATAATGAAAATTCCCACTAGCATATGAAAGTGACTAAACATGAGACTCTCTATCATGAAGAACATGATGCTACTTTGAAGCACAAGTGTGCAAAAAGGATAGTAGCATTGTCCCCCCCTTTTGTTTTTCTGGAGGGGCCTTCTCTTTTGTTTGGCCTTTCCTCACATGGGACAATGCTTTATAATGATGACCATCACACTTTTATTGATTTACAACTCGATATTACAACTCGATACTAGAACAAAATATGACTCTATATGAATGCCTCCAGCGGTGTACCGGGAAGTGCAATGAATCAAGAGTGACATGTATGAAAAAATATGCATGGTGGCTTTGCCACTAATACGATGTCAACTACATGATCATGCATGGCAATATGACAATATGAAGCATGTCATATGAACGGAACGGTGGAAAGTTGCATGGCAATATATCTCAGAATGGCTATGGAAATGCCATGATAGGTAGATATGGTGGCTGTTTTGAGGAAGGTATATAGTGGGTGTATGGTACCGACGAAAGTTGCGCGGTACAAGAGAGGCTAGCAATGGTGGAAGGGTTAGAGTGCGTATAATCCATGGACTCAACATTAATCATAAAGAACTCATATACTTATTGCAAACATTTACGAGTCATCAAAACAAAGCAATCAACGCATGCTCCTAGGGGGAGATTGGTAGGAGTTAACCATCGCGCGCCCCCGACCTCCACACAAAGGATGACACTCTACAAATACCTCATGCTCTGACTTCGTCACATAGCGGTTCACCATACGTGCATGTTATGGGAATCACTAAGTTTGACACAAGTATTTCTCAATTTCATAATAACTCCACTAGCATGACTCTAATATCACTATCCTCATATCTCAAAACAATTATCAAGCATCCAACTTCTCATCATATTCAATGCACTTAGTATGGAAGTTTTTACTACATTCATCTTGGATGCCTATCATGTTAAGGCTAGTTTTATAGCCAAAGCACATTACCATGATGTTCTAATAGACTCTCAAAAGGATATAAGTGAAGCATGAGAGATCAACAATTTATTCAAAATAAAATCACCACCATGCTCTAAAAGATATAAGTGAAGCACTAGAGCAAAAACTATTCAACTCAAAAGATATAAGTGAAGCACATAGAGTGTTCTAACGATTCCTAGGCCATATTTATCTCTCTCAAAAAGGTGTGTCCAGCAAGGATAATTGTGGCAAACTAACAAGAAAATACTCAAATAATACATGACACTCCAAGTAAAACACATATCATGTGGTCAATAAAAATATAGCATCGAGTAAAGTTACCGATAGATGAAGACGAAAGAGGGGATGCCTTCCCGGGGCATCCCCAAGCTTAGGCTTTTGATTGTCCTTCAATTTCACCTTGGGTTGCCTTGGGCATCCCCAAGCTTAGGCTCTTGCCACTATTTATTCCATAGTCCATCAAAGCAATACTCAAAACTTGAAAACTTCACAACACAAAACTTATACAAAAATCTCGTGAGCTCCGTTAGTATAAGAAAACAAACCTCCACTCAAAGGTAATGTAATGAACTCATTCTTTGTTTATATTGGTGTTAAACCAACTGTATTCCAACTTCTCTATGATTCATATCCTTCAATACTACTCATAGATTCATCAAAATAAGCAAACAACACAAGAAAAAACAGAATTTGTCAAAAACAGAACAGTCTGTAGTAATCTGTAACTTTCGCGTACTTCTGTATCTCCAAAAAAATTGAAATAAATTGGTAAACGTTAGGAATTTGTCTATTAATCATCTGCAAAAAGAATCAACTAAATAGCACTCTCCAGTAAAAAAATGGTAGCTAATCTTGTGAGCGCTAAAGTTTTTGTTTTTTACAGCATGATCGCATAAACTTCACACAAGTCTTCCCAAAGGTTCTACTAAGCACAAACACTAATTAAAACATAAAACCACATCTAAACAGAAGCTAGATGCAATATTTATTTCTAAACAGAAGCAAAAGCAAATAAAATAAAATTGGGTTGCCTCCCAACAAGCGCTATCGTTTAACGCCCCTAGCTAGGCCTGATGATTTCAATGATGCTCGCATAAAAGATAAGAATTGAAACATAAAGAGAGCATCATGAATAATATGACTAGCACATTTAAGTCTAACCCACTTCCTATGCATAGGGATTTTGTGAGCAAACAACTTATGGGAACAATAATCAACTAGCATAGGAAAGCAAAACAAGCATAGCTTCAAGATTTTAAGCACATAGAGAGGAAACTTGATATTATTGGAATATGTAGAAGCATATGTTCCTCTCTCATAATAATTTTCAGAGGCATCTTGAATGAATTCAAAAATATAACTATCCTGTGAAGCATAATCCAATTGAAAACTAAAATCATGATGACAAGTTTCATGGTTATCATTATTCTTAATAGCATACAAGTCATCACAATAATCATCATAGATAGCAACTTTGTTCTCATAATCAATTGGAACCTCTTCCGAAATAGTGGATTCATCACTAAATAAAGTCATGACCTCTCCAAATCCACTTTCATCAATATAATCATCATAAATAGGAGGCATGCTTTCATCATAATAAATTTGCCCATCAAAACTTGGGGGACTAAACATATCATCTTCATAAACATAGCATCCCCAAGCTTGTGGCTTTGCGTATCATTAGCATCATGGGTATTCAAAGAATTCATACTAACAACATTGCAATCATGCTCATCATGCACATATTTTATGCCAAGTATTCTATGTAATTATTCTTCTAGTACTTGAGCACAATTTTCCTTCCCATAATTTTCACGAAAGATATTAAAAAGATGAAGCATATGAGGTAACCTTAATTCCATTTTTTTGTAGTTTTCTTTTATAAACTAAACTAGTGATAAAACAAGAAACTAAAAGATTCGATTGCAAGATCTAAAGATATACCTTCAAGCACTAACCTCCCTAGCAACGGCGCCAGAAAAGAGCTTGATGTCTACTACACAACCTTCTTCTTGTAGACGTTGTTGGGCCTCCAAGTGCAGAGGTTTGTAGGATAGTAGCAAATTTCCCTCAAGTGGATGACCTAAGGTTTATCAATTCGTGGGAGGCATAGGATGAAGATGGTCTCTCTCAAACAACCCTGCAACCAAATAACAAAAAGTCTCTTGTGTCCCCAACACACCCAATACAATGGTAAATTGTATATGTGCACTAGTTCGGCGAGGAGATGGTGATACAAGTGCAATATGGATGGTAGATATAGGTTTTTGCAACAAGAAAATATAAAAACAGCAAGGTAGCAAGTGGTAAACGTGAGCATAAACAGTGTTGCAATGATAGGAAACAAGGCCTAGGGTTCATATGTCACATCCCTAGCTTCTGTCACTGCCTAGTGCTAGCATCTGGTGTTGCATCATGTTTACTTTTCACAGAAAGTTGAAATGGGGATGACAGAAACTCCCAGCACCACCCAAATCAACTAGGGTTACTATAATACTTTTCCGATGAACCTGAAATGCCCTCCTAAAATGTTCATCAATTTTGAATTGGTCTAGAACCTCTCCCAAAAATGGTGCACAAATTTCTAGGTCATTTCAATATTTTTGAATTGGGCATTTAAATGCTAGTAAATATTTTAAATGTCCGAATAATCCTAAACTGAAATGTTCCATGTTGTATATATTCTATACAGTGGGCATGTGCAGTTTGGTGATTTTTCAAAGGGTCTAGGTATTTTTAGAAAAGCCCTATATTTTACAGATATAGAAAACAGAAAGAAAAAGAGAGAGAGAGAGAGCACCTACCTGGGCCACTTACCTAGCTGGGCCGGCCCAACTGGCCCAAATGCCAGTCAGCTGCTTCCTCCCGCCAGGAAGGCAGGGAGGTGAGCGCCGGCGCACCCGAGCTCGCCACGCAGCTCTCTGCTCGCCTGCGTCGCCTGGACAGCGTGGCTATGCCTCGAAACACCTCCTCGGCGCCACCCCGATCCCCTGGACGCCCTTTCTCCCGCTCCTGCTCTCTTTCTCGCTCTCTCCCACGATGGCCGACGCGGCCACGGCAGCGCCGCCGTGAACCACCGCGCTCCCCGTCCCTCTCTTGCCTCCCCGATGTGTTCAGAAGGACCGTCGTGACGCCCTCTTCCTCTTCGCTGAGCCACGCCTCGCCGGAAGCTCTGCATCGCCTTCACGTTGTCGTCTTCATCCTCGGATCACCGGAGCTCCTCGCCGTCGATTCGGGAGCTACAGAGCGCCCCCGACCTCTCCCTCGAGCTTGCTAGCCCCGTTGTGAGCCCCTACACTGAACCCCTTCCTCCCTTGCCTTGTTTGCATCGCGTAGCTGCCGTGTTCACCGGAGCCGAGAGCTCCCCGCCGCCGGCCATGTCGCCACCGTGGACGCTGCCACCTAGGGCCGTAACCGAGCACACCACCATGCTCAGTGCAACGCCAGGACCCCAAAACCATCACCTGTTGTTCCTGCCGTGCACCGCAGCGTCGAAACCGCCGGCTCCCGAACTCCGGTCGCCGCCGCGCTGCTCACCGTCGACGATTCCGGCCACCCCAGCTACTCCGACCTATCCCGTTGGATGCGCGAGTTCACCAGCTCTCCGTAGATGCCCTCTGCCGCTTACTTGGTCACCGGAACGGTGTTTCCGAGCCGCGCCGCCGTCCTGGCTCTCGCCGGCGGTGAGTCGCCGGTGGGGTTGACCCCATTGACCACGCCTGGACCCCCCTGTGTCCATGACATGTGGGGCCAGCCTTTGACTAGTTTTAGTTTAGGTTTTAGTTAAGTACTAATTGATATCATTAGTTTAATGAGTCACTGACTAGTGGGCCCCGGCCCCACTGACAGTTTAGTTAGTGTTAATTTAAAACTAACTAACCCTGTTAGTTAGTTGTGTCACTGACGTGTGGACCCCACACGTCCGGTTTGACCTGGACTGACCCTTTGACCTGCTGACATCAGAGTGACATCATGCTGACGCAGTATATGTTTTCTGGAATTTAAAATAAATCTTAAATAATTTATTTATTTCAGAAAATAGCGAAAACTTCTAAAAATCACAGAAAATAATCTATTACTCCAATGAAAATAATATATATATGAAAAATGATCAGAAAAATTCAAGGAATCTGTTTATGGAATTTTCATGCATGTTTGAACAAGTTAAACCTGCTGATCAGGTCAAATCAATTAAATGACATTTAAATAATCACATATGGAGTTTGAATTTGAACCTTTGGTTCAAACCAACTTCATTTAACATGATTGCTAGTTGCATTAGCTCAATAAACAGCATATTGCCATGTCATGATCATGCATCATATTGTCGCATTGCATTGATTGTGTTCTCTCTTGTTTGCCGGTGTTTGTCCCCTCTCAGTAGACGTATTCCGACGATGTGACCGATGACACTGATGAAGACACAATGCTATCTTCAGAAGTGCCAGGCAAGCAAAACCCTTTTGATCATTCCGATATAATCCCACTCTCTCGCTCTTGCTCTCTTTTACTGCATTAGAACAACAACGCTTCAACTGTTACCTGCTGCGATAGTTGAACCCCTTTCCACTGCATGACGTGTCATTGCCATAGTAAATAATTGAAACCCACTAGCATGAGTAGGAGTTGTTTGAGCCATGTTGTGCCTACTCATTCATGCTTTCTGGTTATGCCTGCTATTGCTTAGAGTTGTGTCAGGTCTGATTCATCGGGGATGAATTGGAATGGTGATGAACATGTCCTACTGTGTATGAACTAAGTGTGTGAACACGATTTGGTAAAGGTGGCGATGAGAGGCCATGTAGGAGTACATGGTGGGTTGTCTCATTGCAGTCGTCCTCAGGAACTGAGTTCTGTGTTGGTTGATCCATGAACAGCTACTACCACATGTTGGGCCCTGAAATATGACCTCGCTCGACTTATTGGCAGCCCATGTCCTCTGTCCAGGAGTTGCAACTAGTTTCTGGTGTTTGTAGGTTACTGGAGGTCGTGCGCAGCGCTGACCCTCAGGGTGAGCTGTGATGCGGCAGGTATGTGGCATAGTGTACCGGTCGCCCGTTTGGTGACTCGGGAACCCTGTACACATCGTTTGGGGCCGTGAGCGACACCTCGGGCGGATCTCCCCATGGATGGAACCAAATAGGCGATAAACCTAGACTAGAGACTTGAGTGGTTGGTTAGGTCGTGGTCTACACCCATGTCGGCTTTCGCTTGAAGTCTGCCAAGCACATGTCGTGTGCAGACGCTAAGTGGTGGAAACACATGTGAAGAAGTACACCCCTGCAGGGTTATATATGATCTATTCGAATAGCCGTGTCCGCGGAAATGGACTTCTGGGTTACCTGTACGGTTCATAGACAAGTGGAAGTGGATACTCTAAAACACGCAAGATAAGCGTGAGTGCTATGGATGGCCTTCTCGTAGAGAGACGGGAGCGGATCCATAGTGGTGTATTGATTGGTGAATATGTGGACTCCTGTGTGCCACCTCAAAAGAGTTACTTGCAGTCGTAGTTCAGGATAGCCACTGAGTTAAAGCTGGCTTGCTGCAGTCAAACTCCACCACCCCTTTGTTGATACTGATGCATATGTAGCTAGTTCTGATGTAAGTCTTGCTGAGTACCTTTGTACTCATGTTTGCTTAATTTATGTTTTTGCAGAGAGACTCCAGTCTCACTAGTGGTTCCACGTGGACTTCGACGTTTAGCTTGTTACCTCAGCTACGATCTTGTACCCTTGGGAGGGTCTTGTAGATAGTCAGGCTTCTCAGCCTTTCTCTTTTGTAGTTGTCTGTACTCAGACATGTTATGCTTCCGTTGCCTGTATGCTCTGTATGTTGGGCCATGTGACCTCTGTTTGTAATAAATGCTATGATGGCTCTTCCGTGCCTTTATCTATATGAGTTGTTGAGTTATGTTGTGATGCCATGTTGTACAACACATACTTGCATGTTATGCGTACGTGTAATGTGTATTGCTATGTGTGGGATCCGACACCTAGTTGTTTACCCTTGGTAGCCTATCTTACAGGGATATGTCTCCTGGTGCTTCCACTGAGCCTTGGTAGCTTGCTACTGCTTCGGAACACTTAGGTTGGCCTGCATGTGTCCTTCTTCGTTCCTGTGTCTGTCCCTTAGGGGAAATGTCACGCGTTGTTCCTTTAAGTCCTTGTAGCTTGCTACAACTTGGGTTCATACGTTGATGACCGACACATTCGTTGCTGGGTCATGTATGCCTGTCTCTTTAATTTAGTGCCACTTTTGGTTTATAACTGGTCATGTCGGCCCGAGTTCTCTGTCATATGGATGCTAGCGACACTATCATATACGTGTGCCAAGATGCACAAACGGTCCCGGGCCAGGTAAGGTGGCACCCGTGGGGATACCGTGCGTGAGGCCGCAAAGTGATATGATGTGTTACAGGCTAGACCTGGGTGACTTAGGATCGGGGTCCTGACAGCTTTGGTATTAGAGCCTGACTGCCTGTAGGATTAGTAAGCCAAACTGGTCGAAGTTGTGTCTAGAAACTCTTTAGTTATATTAAGGGAATTGATTGGGGAAGGGAACGTAAGGCTCTTTTTACTACTCTACCTTATGACCTTCTGATCTGAGTCACCGTCTTCTTTTCTACGGGGTTAAGAAACTAGGATTCTCACTCTATTTATCAGGATCACGTTAATGTGGATTCAACTCTCAGTTTAGTCTCAAGTACTTCTGTTTGTTAAACTGTTGGTCTCAGAACCTTGACATTATGATGTTAAGGGATTATTCTACCCTTTTGCTTGGATCTCAAAATCTTTTTGGCCATTTACAGCCGTTATGCTGTCCGAGTCTTCCCAGGTTTCTAAAACAATCTGATGCGATTGCAAATCCCTTCCTCCTATTCCCGATGCTCCTTTTGGCCAGATTAACCACACTAGTCGTTGTGTTGAGCTACTCCGTTGCCTCGACATACATGTTGGAATTATTACTATGACCCTAGATGTCTTAGAAGATCACCCAGTAATCTAGCAGTGCTTATATTCCCGGTGTGATCATTCAGGCCATTATTCTCGAAAGCATCCCGTGATGCCATTTAGTTAGTAGGCATTCTATTTCTGGGTTCTTAAACCCAAGGTTCATTCTACTTACTTCATGTTGGTAGTATTTGCTCGTCCCTTTAGGATATTAGTAAACTTGTGATAGTCCTCGAGGTCTGTGGTTATCGTTCTTCCAATACCATGAACCATCATGGCAGAAGTTCTTCTGAACCAAAAGATCACAACCAGAGTGCTCTTTAGTAGTACTCCATTCATATTGTGACTCTGCTAGTCCCACCTTTCTGCATGGATTATCTGGAAGGAATATGTTGAACTAGTTCGACATGCTAATCTATGCATCCACAACTCAGAAAGATATATGTTCCTTGAGTTGTCCCTTTTAGTTGTTTTATGACCCCCCCTCCTATCAGTTGATAGTCAGGAGTAGTCGTGCATTCGTGTTCATCGATGCCTTTTACTCTTGTGGTCCGTCAAGCCATTCTATTCTGGAATGACTAGGAGAAACAAACTCCAGTACCTCATCCATATCCAGGATTGGGTCAAAGAAGTTGTACTTCACAGATGAAGAATGCTAATCCAGCTTCTAATCTGTTCTATCCTGGAGTATTACCATCATGATGTCAAGAATGTCATGGGAATTGCACCACCTCCTATGAACTCTTGATACAGTGATACTTCTCGCCATTATCGTTCATTCCCCGGTCTCCGTGTTGTCAGAACCGGAATGCCGACAAGTGAACCGTGATGTGTGAAATCAATACTCCTAGCAACTCCGTTGCCTGGTAGTTAATGGACGATAATCTCACTCTTAGTATGTTGGATACGGAATCATCATTCTAAGAATGATTGTGCTACCTAGACCCTATTTCTGGTGCACCCTCCGATCTATGAGTTAGGATTGTGTCAATCTCTCGCTCTTTTGATCATATCGTCTTGCCCTGAAAAGCAAGATTGTTCTCGAGCTTAGTAACATATCGGTGGTTCGTGATTTTCCGAATATTTTCTCGGAAGTATCACCAGGTTGTCACCTGACCGCTATGTTGAGCTCGTCGTCAAGTTGGTTTTCTTATAAACCACCCTTTCTCCAAGAATCTGTGTTGGACACCCTGAACTAGTTGGTTAAGCTAAACAACAACTTGGAGAGTTGGAAGATAAAAGCTTAATCCACATAGCTCACTCCAAAGTAATATCTTGTGTGTGTATTGAAGATAGATGATATCTTCTTCAAATGATCTCCGTGATCATTTATGGATCTATTGTCTTGTCCAAACTTTGATTTGAGTGTGGGCTATCGTTAAGTCAAATCAGAACCAACTATGTTCGTAATGTTGTCTTACTCGTGGTTGATCCCTCGAGTATACACCGTTACATCTATTGGTCTGACCAATGATATCATCGTGTTCACACAATTGTGGAACTTGAGCCCATTAGCAACATTGTTATCTTCTCCATGATCTATGTTGAACATCCAGCTAGTATTGGAAACTTTTAAAAGCCTTATCTTCATGACCCGTTCGTGAAGCATATCTTCGGATGAAAGAAGTGACTTCCTCTAATTCATGTGCATTTGATGCAAGTTGCCGTCGTGAATTTGAGAAAGCATGTTTTTACCTCCTCTGGAACCATCCCAAGTCAGTTATGCACGTGTGAAGAATTCTGTAGTCTGTTAGACTGATCATCTTCATTCTATATGAATTCTGTAGCACACCAAGCCACTGATTGATTTTTTCAAGGAAAAGAAGTCTGTTGTGCTAATCCTAGGTCATGCACATGACTTCGCTATCTTCAATGATGATTCCCAATCTGAACTCGGTAGTATTTTATTATAAGACTACTATGTGGTCACGCTTGTCTGGGACAACGTGTTCACAGGTTTGTAGCAGAACCAACTAATGTTTTGGAGCTTGCTATCGTAGTTCATTCATGAGAATTTCGCAATGTCGTATCATCAATTTGGGTTGCAAACTTTCATTTTTACTTCTAGACTCGATGAGTCTGGAATATCCTGACACCAACCAGAACTGAATCTCGGGCAGCTATGATGGTTGGAGCATTTTCCAAGAACTATAATATTGGTCTCTCGACAACCGATAAAGTGGATGTTGTGGCCAACACACCCAGCCGGAAGACCTATTGTTGTAGTATCTTGATTGAAGAAGTTGGCCACCTCCCCATAAGGATTTCGTAGGATTTACTCCCTAGTTGTTCCTTATGGATTTTTGTGCTCCTGAAGTCCGACCTTTTACTTGACACTCTAGGTACCAAACCATTTTAATAAATGGGTTGCGCTAGCACATCAAGGAGAACATTAGAAGCAGAGTGCTAAATGTCTCTCGGTTGATCATCTGGATTTTGTTCCCTTGGCCTCGCTAAGGTGAAATCCGAGAAGGTGTTATCTTCCTTTGCATATGCACCATCCATCATTATTCATCATGGTCGTATGTGGTGTTGTCAGCACCATTGGCACGAATAATGGTAAAACCTTGATGATGATGGAAATGCTCAAGTTCTTGAGAGCACGCACAAGCACTAGGTGTTATCACTGGCACTAACCGGGATTGCTCCCAGTGTTCTTAGTTATGCTATAACCTCTCAAAGAGTAGATTCACTCTCTACTGTTGGGTCTCTTCCCAGTTACCAGAATCATTCCCAGCATTTGCATTTTGTTCCTAGCTTGCACCGCCAATGTGCCAATTTTCCATGGGTTGCCCTTCTCAGCCACTGTTGTTCAGGATTATCTTCGGAACTGGACTTGCCATGGGTCCCATCCATTTCGATGATAAAAAAAATCATCCCTTGTGTTGTCTTCAACAAGGTAGTCCACACCATCCATGCTAGTCGGAATATGTCGTTCTACCGAATTCCGTCAAACGATCGTTTGTGATTGCCTTAGGATGGTATAGAGAATTTCAATGATCTCTATATCAAAAGTAATTCTTTTTGCCACTTAAGGGAATAACTCTACGAGTCACCATCCCCAAGGTGCCCCGTCTGGTGACATCGATCACCATCTCCTTAGGTGTGGAATTATTGCCACTAAGTGAACCTACATCGTTTGTTTCACTCCATCCCTTTGGATGTGTGTTCCGTGACTCAGCTCAAGAGATCCTTCAACATCTTACTCCATGAGTTGATCTTGAGTTGCACGATCTTTCAGAAGATCAATTTTGTAGAGTTTCTTTCGTCGTCACCGTGTTGGACAAAGACCTCGAAAGCAAGGATGTCAAGATCAACATGATGCAAGAAATCAACATTCCTATGAAGTGCAACCTGGATCGTGAAGATTGTGTTAGTTGCGTCCCCCTTCATCTTACCCTACGCCTGAATCTTGGGACGAGATTCTTGTTTAGTGGGGGTGAGTTGTCACATCCCTAGCTTCTGTCGCTGCCTAGTGCTAGCATCTGGTGTTGCATCATGTTTACTTTTCACAGAAAGTTGAAATGGGGATGACAGAAACTCCCAGCACCACCCAAATCAACTAGGGTTACTAAAATACTTTTCCAATGAACCTGAAATGCCCTCCTAAAATGTTCATCATTTTTGAATTGGTCTAGAACCTCTCCCAAATATGGTGCACAAATTTCTAGGTCATCCAAAGGTCACTAGATTAAACCATATGTTATTTGTATTTGGGCATTTAAATGCTAGTAGATATTTTAAATGTCCAAATAATCCTAAACTGAAATGTTCCATGTTGTATATATTCTATACAGTGGGCATGTGCAGTTTGGTGATTTTTGAAAGGGTCTAGGTATTTTTAGAAAAGCCCTAAATTTTACAGAAAATAGAAAACAGAAAGAAAAAGCGAGAGAGAGAGAGAGAGAGAGCACCTACCTGGGCCACTTACCTGGCTGGGCCGGACCAACTGGCCCAACTGCCAATCAGCTGCTTCCTCCCGCCAGGCAGGCAGGGAGGTGAGCGCCGGCGCGCCCGAGCTCGCCACGCAGCTCTCTGCTCGCCTGTGTCGCTTGGACAGCGCGGCGACGCCTTGAAACACCTCCTCGACGCCGCCCCGATCCCCTGGACACTCTTTCTCCCCCTCCTGCTCTCTCCCTCGCTCTCTCCCACGATGGCCGACGCGGCCACGGCAGCGCCGCCGTGAACCACCGCGCTCCCCGTCCCTCTCTTGCCTCCCCGGTGTGTTCAGAAGGACCGCCGCGACGCCCTCTTCCTCTTCGCTGAGCCACGCCTCGCCGGAAGCTCTCCATCGCCTTCACGTCGTCGTCTTCATCCTCGGATCACAGGAGCTCCTCGCCGTCGATTCGGGAGCTACAGAGCGCCCCCGACCTCTCCCTCGAGCTCGCTAGCCCCGTTGTGAGCCCCTGCACTGAACCCCTTCCTCCCCTGCCTTGTTTGCGCCGCATAGCTGCCGTGTTCACCGGAGCCGAGAGCTCCCTGCCGCCGGCCATGTCGCCATCGTGGACGCTGCCACCTAGGGCCGTAACCGAGCACACCACCATGCTCAGTGCAACGCCAGGACCCCAAAACCATCACCTGTTGTTCCTGCCGTGCACCGCAGCGCCGAAACCACCGGCTCCCGAACTCCGGCCGCCGCCGCGCTACTCGTCGTCGACGATTCCGGTCACCCCAGCTACTCCGACCTATCCCGTTGGATGCGCGAGTTCACTAGCTCTCCGTAGATGCCCTCCGCCTCTTACTTGGTCACCGGAACGGTGTTTCCGAGCCGCGCCGCCGTCTTGGCTCTCGCCGACGGCGAGTCGCCGATGGGGTTGACCCCATTGACCAAGCCTGGACCCCCCCCCCCTATGTCCATGACATGTGGGGCCAGCCTTTGACTAGTTTTAGTTTAGGTTTTAGTTAAGTACTAATTGCTATCATTAGTTTAATGAGTCACTGACTGGTGGGCCCCGGCCCCACTGACAGTTTAGTTAGTGTTAATTTAAAACTAACTAACCCTGTTAGTTATTTGTGTCACTGACATGTGGACCCCACACGTCAGGTTTGACCTGGACTGACCCTTTGACCTGCTGACATCAGAGTGACGTCATGCTGACGCAGTATATGTTTTCTGGAATTTAAAATAAATCTTAAATGATTTATTTATTTCAGAAAATAGCCAAAACTTCTAAAAATCACAGAAAATAATCTATAACTCCAATGAAAATAATTTATATATGAAAAATGATCAGAAAAATTCAAGGAATCTGTTTATGGCATTTTCATGCATGTTTGAACAAGTTAAACCTGCTGATCAGGTCAAATCAATTAAATGACATTTAAATAATCACATATGGAGTTTGAATTTGAACCTTTGGTTCAAACCAACTTCATTTAACATGATTGCTAGTTGCATTAGCTCAATAAACAGCATATTGCCATGTCATGATCATGCATCATATTGCCGCATTGCATTGATTGTGTTCTCTCTTGTTTGCCGGTGTTTGTCCCCTCTCAGTAGACGTGTTCGGACGATGTGACCGATGACACTGATGAAAACATAGTGCTATCTTCGGAAGTGCCAGGCAAGCAAAACCCCTTTGAGCATTCCGATACAATCCCACTCTCTCGCTCTTGCTCTCTTTTACTGCATTAGAACAACAACGCTTCAACTGTTACCTGCTGCGATAGTTGAACCCCTTTCCACTGCATGATGTGTCATTGCCACAGTAAATAGTTGAAACCCACTAGCATGAGTAGGAGTTGTTTGAGCCATGTTGTGCCTACTCATTCATGCTTTCTAGTTATGCCTGCTATTGCTTAGAGTTGTGTTAGGTCTAATTCATCGGGGATGAATTGGAATGGTGATGAACATGTCCTACTGTGTATGAACGAAGTGTGTGAACACGATTTGGTAAAGGTGGCGATGAGAGTCCATGTAGGAGTACATGGTGGGTTGTCTCATTGCAGTCGTCCTCAGGAACTGAGTTCTGTGTTGGTTGATCCATGAACAGCTACTACCACACGTTGGGCCCTGAAATATGACCTCGCTCGACTTATTAGCAGCCCATGTCCTCTGTCCAGGAGTTGCAACTAGTTTCTGGTGTTTGTAGGTTACTGGAGGTCGTGCGCAGCGCTGACCCTCGGGGTGAGCTGTGACGCGGCAGGTACGTGGCACAGTGTACCGGTTGCCCGTTTGGTGACTCGGGAACCCTGTACACATCGTTTGGGGCCGTGAGCGACACCCCGGGCGGATCTCCCCATGGATGGAACCAAATAGGCGATTGATGGCTTCTCGCCCCTCGTTGGTTACCCCAAGTGGAAGGTTTGAGATGCAGTGTAGCGGAAGTTTTCCCTTGGCAATACCAAGGATCGATTTCCCTGAGACTCCCAGTTTCAACAAGAAGGTGTCAACTGCTAACGGCGCCAGATATATTAGCAATCAACGTGGACCTGCACACAGATACAAATAACTTTGCTCCCAACGAGTACAGAGAGGTTGTCAATCTCTCCGGCCTTGTAGTTTACAAAGGATCAAACACAAGTGATAGTAGTGATAGATATTGCTGTAATAGTAAATAAAAGCGTAAAGTAAATAGCGGATGTGATCAATGATGGTAATATGGACCGGAGTCCCATGATGTTCACTACTGATGTCTCTCTCCCAAAAGACGATAAAACAGCTATGTGAGGTAAACGAATTACAGCTGGGCAATTGATACGACCATGTGCGCAAACCAATGCTGACTAAGTTGCAATAAAGGTAGAGGTTCAAAGCATGGGCGGTACGCCGAGGTAAGTAGACCGAAATCCATCTGCATCTACTACTAATCATCCACCTTGAGATATCTATCCAGAACATCTCGCTGGTATTAAGTTGTGAGTCCCACCCATAGTGTAAACTCAAAGCAACAGACAACTGCATTAAAAGAACTTTGCATAAAGTAAACAATCCTTGCACCCGCGGGCACAAGCACCGTTGTTTTCCCCCTTGTGGCAACAGCACATCCCCTAGACTCATGTTTCTGTGACTCAAGCTAGTCATCGAGGGGCATGAACCCACAATCAAGCATAACGTTCCCTCTTGGAGTCACTACCTACTACTTGGCCAAAGCAATAAATAACAACGGAGAACATGCAAGAATTACTTACGAACATAAATATAAAAGAGGTGAATCAAATATATTACTCAAACACAATCTGAACATAATCTCATAATCCATCGGATCCCAGCAAACTCATCATAGCAACAGCATAAGGATTACATATGTGCCTCGATCATGTAGGGCAGCTCACGAGGACTAATTAGTGAAGCACAAGAACGGGAGGAGAACATCACATAGCTACTGGTCATGGACCCATGGTCCAAGGGAGACTACTCACAACTCATCCGGGAGGCGTCCATGGTGGTGGAGAAGCTCCCGGTGGTGATCCTCCTCTCCGGCAGGGTGCCGGGAAGAGTTCTCCTGGTGCTCCCGATCTTGGAAGCGGCGGCGGCGGTAGAACAGAGATGAGATCGCGAAAAAGAGTTCCCGTCTCGAGGGTTTCGGGAGACGGTATAAATATATACCAAAGGGGGGCATCAGCGGAGCCTCGGGGGGCCCAGGCGCCCCCCCCCCCCGGCACGACCCGGGGGGGCGCGCCACCAGGGCACCTGGGGCCCTGGTGGCCCCCCTCCGGATGTGCTTCGGGTGCCTGGTAGCTTCTGGAACGCTGATTTTTTATATAATTTTTCCGGTATTTTTCTGCCAGTTCTCGTAATGGGAAAACCTGAAATACAAAAACAGCCGAAAACAGAAACTGGCACTGGGGTGCACTGAGTTAATAGGTTAGTCCAAATATGATCAAAAGTGTATGGAAGTGTATAAATATCATAGAAATATCACCCAAAAGAGGCATGGAGCAAGCATAAATTATAGATACGTTTTGGACGTATCAACATCCCCAAGCTTAATTCCTGCTCGTCCTCGAGTAGGTAAATGATAACAAGAATAATTTCTGTGGTGACATGCTATTAACCATATAGGACTTTTTCATAGTCACATGACAAAAGCTTACTGAGAAAATGAATCTATAGTAATTAAGTTGCCTCAT
Organism: Secale cereale; assembly: GCA_902687465.1. Lineage (NCBI taxonomy): Eukaryota > Viridiplantae > Streptophyta > Magnoliopsida > Poales > Poaceae > Secale > Secale cereale. Next base: position 271,881,526 of record LR738715.1, read on the forward strand.
GAGAAAATCACAAAGAACTGGAAGTTTTACAATATGATACTGAAACATCAAATAGATTTGTAATGAGCATGGTGTGCAAATATGATAAAGTTATATCTAGCTTGCCCCCTTTAGTGAAGCAAAACATAAATGCAGGGGCACCTCCAAGGTTTAAGTGATGACTAGATACAATGATTTCAAAATAAACGATATCACAATCATGCAAAAGACAATGCTACTTTGGGATAATGCACATTACACTCAGAATGACAATCATGCTCTCAGTAGTTGGTGCTTTTAAAAGAAGGTGGAGACTCTCGAACCGTGGCTTTTGTTGGCAAGGTTGAAAACCCGTAGTCGGAAACAAAGACAAAACATGTACCAGAGCTCTTGGTTTTAAAACAAAGGTAATAATTATTTTTTTAGATCATGCATGTTTCGTCAACGAATGCTAGCAGACAACTCAATCACTTCTTGAGATGGACAAGTTTCGAGGAACGGCTCCCGAATGAGGACGATCACATCCTCTTAATCTCCTTTGTTTATCACTGCCAAAGTTTTCTGATTTCTCATGAACAAAGCGTGAAGGGGGGTTTGTTTGTTATATTATCTTTTTGAGCCGGGCGCACTCAATGCCAGTTCCATCTCGTATTATGGGTTTGCACATTATACATGCAATCCCGGGGTGAAGCTTGTCCAACTTAAAAAGATTATGAATTAACTACTACTTCCTCATGGACTTACAACAGAGGCACAAAATAGGAATGCATTTTTTCTTTGAATAATTTCGAGATGGTACATGCAAGTCTCCGTTAGGAATGGCAGGTAAATACCATGTAGGAAGGTATGGTGGACTCATATGGCATAACTGGTTTAAAAGAATGTGGATGCACAAGCAGTCAGTCCGCTTAGTATAGGTGAGGGTTAGCAAAAGACTGGGAGCGACCAACTAAGAGAGCAATGACGGTCATAATCATGCAGAGCGACAAAGCAACATTGAATCAGGGATGTAAGTTATAACGCTACTCAGAAACAAAAGATCATCAAGGCTTGACAGACTTTCTTTACAGTCTTAAATATGCGTGAGCATACCCCAAGTCAATCGAAATAAATTCTTGAAGGAAGATATTACTAAACCCTACCACATCATAGGCAAACAAATCATGTTGGTACTCCAATAACACATTGGGAACCCCCCAGCTATTTGAGACTAACCATAAGAAAACATGAACTACTAAGTGCCATTATGCACGTAGCATCTTTATCATAGACATATCAACCAATGCAACGGAAGCAAACTCTCTTAATAAGATAATCATGATAAATAAAGAGAGTTCAAGCAACCAACTAAACAAAAGCTCTTTAGAAAGATAAGCATGAAAGTTAAGAGCTAAGCATGATAGTAGCTATTAAAAGACAAAGAACACACACAGCAAAGATAGACATGAAAATTCTATGTTATGTTCTAGGTAGAAGTGGAGCGTGTTTCTCTCCCACATAAAGAAAGCTGAGTTCCGACTCGTTATGAAAAGCTAAAGAAAACTAAAAGCAAGACGCTCCAAGCATAGCACATAACACATGAAGTGATTAAAATATAGTGGAACGAAAGACGAACTGATAATGTTGATGGAGAAGGGGATGCACGGGGGCATCCCCAAGCTTAGACGCTTGAGTCTCCTTGAATATTTCTTGGGGGTGCACGGGGGCATCCCCAAGCTTGAGCGTTTGACACTCCTGAATCCTTTTATCATCTTCCCTCGCACACTTGAAAACTCCCTTCATACATAACTCATCATAATCTGATTAGCGAGGTTAGTACCCTTAATAAAATAATTGTTCCTTGCTGGAAATAAGGATATTCTTGAAGATCTATTGTTTCTCAAGATTGCCAAAAGATTTTTGCAAAGAAAAAGCAAGCTCTAGGTTTGCAAAATGAAGGAAAGGCAAAACAGGACAGAATCTGTGAAAAACAGAACAACAGGTAGTAAATGATTTTTTCGGGGTACTTCTGCAACTCTAATCAAAAAACTCAAAACAGACGCACGAAAGACAATTATATAGAGCATGCTGTCGAAAACATTCAGACCAAAAAGATGATCTGGTGATTTTATACGAATTTTTCTATCCAAGGACAGAATCTGTTTCCTGGACAGCACGTCACAACTTTTGAACTTTCTTGCAATCAGAGGCTACACTTGGCACAAAATTGAAAAGCAAAGATACAATGATGATGCTACTGTAGTAACAACATCAAGACACAACAAAAGCAAAATAAAATTTATTCATTGGGCTTCCTCCCAAAAGCGCTTTCTTTTATGCCTTTAAGCTAGGCATAATGCAAAGAGATCAAGTTTTATCAAGAGTAAAAGAATAGCTAGCCCGTACAACGGACTCAAAAGGTAACTTAATCTTATTTCGAGGGAAGTGTTCCATCCCTTTCTTGAGAGGAATCTGGAATTTTATATTCCCCTCTTTCATGTCAATGATAGCACCAACGGTGCGTAGAAAAGGACGTCCCAAAATAATTGGACAAGAAGGTTCACATTCAATATCCATAATAGTAAAATCAACGGGAACATAATTGTCATTGACAATGATAAGAACATCGTCGATCCTCCCCAAAGGTTTCTTTATGGAAGAATCAACGAGACGAACACCAAAAGAACAAGAATCAAAAGGTTTCAATTTAAGCATATCATATATTCTTTTGGGCATAACAGAGGTACTAGCACCAACATCACATAAAGCATAGCAAGAGAAGTTATTCAACTTAATTTTAATCATAGGATCCCAACCATCTTCTAGCTTTCTAGGTATGGAGGCTTCTACTCTAAGTTTCTCCTCCCTAGCTTTGATGAGAGCATTAGTGATATGCTCTGTGAAGGCAAGGTTAATCGTGCTAGTGCGGGGATCTCTAGACATCTTGTGAAGGAAATCAATAACTTCGGTAAGAGTGCAATTATCAAAATCAAGGTCACTACTATCAAGTAAGGTGGTAGTGGTGTCCTTTAGGTTCACTTGTTTGGTAGTTTCTATAGTCATAGCATCACCATTAATAGGTCCAATGGGACCAGGAGTGCATTGGGTGCTAAGAGTTTCGATATCCTCAACAACTTGGATAGTAGCAACGGTGTGGTGGGTAGGAAGGCTCTTAATTCTATCTTCTTCATCCCTTTCTCTAGCCCATCTCTCTTTAAGTTTAGCCATCATCCTAATGTTTTCATTAATTTGCACTTGAATAACATTCATATGAGTGACCTTCCTCTCCTCAAGAGGAGAAGTTTTAATTTTAAGCAATTCTACCTCATTGGCTAAATTGTCTACCTTCAAAGAGAGATCATCTAGTTTGTTTAGTTTTTCTTCTACACTCTTATTAAAGGCTTTTTGGGTAGTGATGAAATCTTTAAGCATAATCTCTAGTTCAGTAGTGGAGTTCTTGGTGATAGGATAAGCATTGTTGTTCTCATAAGAATTAGAGGGGAACGGTCTAGGATTGCTACCAAAATTACTCCTATAAGCATTGTTATTGAAATTGTTTCTAGAGATAAAGTTCACTTCTACTTGTTCTTGAGCAATCAAATAATTTAAAGGAACATCATGAGGATCAATAGAAGATTGCTTCGAAAGTAGAGACATGATTAAGTCAACTTTTTCATTTAGGGAGGAAATCTCCTCGACAGAGTTTACCTTCCTACCTGTTGGAGCGCGTTCGGTGTGCCATTGGGAATAGTTGGTCATCATCTCATCGAGAAGCTTCGTGGCAGCACCAAGTGTAGTTGACATAAAGGTTCCTCCCGCGGCCGAATCTAGCAAGTTCCGCGAGGTAAAGTTCAAGCCTGCATAAAAAGTTTGGATAACCATCCAAGTAGTCAAACCATGAGTAGGGCAGTTCTTGATAAGAGATTTCATACGTTCCCAAGCTTGGGCAACGTGTTCATTATCCAATTGTTTAAAATTCATTATGTTACTTCTCAGTTGGATAATTTTAGCAGGTGGATAGTATTTTCCAATAAAAGCATCTTTGCACTTGTCCCATGAATCTATGCTATTTCTAGGCAAAGACTGAAACCAAATTTTAGCTCCTCCTCTCAAGGAGAAAGGAAAAAGCTTAAGCTTAACAATATCACCGTCTACTTCTCGGTACTTTTGCATATCACAAAGTTCAACAAAGTTGTTTAAGTGTAAAGCAGCATCATCTCCAGCACCGGAGAATTGATCTTTCATGACTAAGTTCAGTAAAGCAGGTTTAATTTCATATGAAGGTGCTGAAGTGGCAGGTGTAGTGATAGGTGTGCAGATAAAGTCATCGTTGTTGTGACTAGTGAAGTCACACAACTTGGTGTTCTCGGTGGAACCCATAGTAGCAAGCAAGCAAGATAACTATTTTTGTGATTTTCGATAAAAGATACTAAAGCAAAAACTGAAATGTAAACTAACAAGACTAAAAAGCAAAGGTAAAAGATAGCGTGCAACTCCCCTATCCTGAAGAGTGGAGTCCCCGGCAAAGGCGCTAGAAAACTTTGCTTGATGGCTTCTCGCCCCTCGTTGGTTACCCCAAGTGGAAGGTTTGAGATGCAGTGTAGCGGAAGTTTTCCCTTGGCAATACCAAGGATCATTTCCCTGAGACTCCCAGTTTCAACAAGAAGGTGTCAACTGCTAACGGCGCCAGATATATTAGCAATCAACGGGGACCTGCACACAGATACAAATAACTTTGCTCCCAATGAGTACAGAGAGGTTGTCAATCTCTCCGGCCTTGTAGTTTACAAAGGATCAAACACAAGTGATAGTAGTGATAGATATTGCTGCAATAGTAAATAAAAGCGTAAAGTAAATAGCGGATGTGATCAATGATGGTAATTTGGACCGGAGTCCCATGATGTTCACTAGTGATGTCTCTCTCCCAAAAGACGATAAAACAGCTATGTGAGGTAAACGAATTACAGCTGGGCAATTGACAGAACCATGTGCGCAAACCAATGCTGACTAAGTTGCAAGAAAGGTAGAGGTTCAAAGCATGGGCGGTACGCCGAGGTAAGTAGACCGAAATCCATCTGCATCTACTACTAATCATCCACCTTGAGATATCTATCCAGAACATCTCGCTGGTATTAAGTTGCGAGTCCCACCCATAGTGTAAACTCAAAGCAACAGACAACTGCATTAAAAGAACTTTGCGTAAAGTAAACAATCCTTGCACCCGCGAGCACAAGCACCGTTGTTTTCCCCCTTGTGGCAACAGCACATCCCCTAGACTCATGTTTCTGTCACTGAGCTAGTCATCGAGGGGCATGAACCCACAATCAAGCATAACGTTCCCTCTTGGAGTCACTACCTACTACTTGGCCAAAGCAATAAATAACAACGGAGAACATGCAAGAATTACTTACGAACATAAATATAAAAGAGGTGAATCAAATATATTACTCAAACACAATCTGAACATAATCTCATAATCCATTGGATCCCAGCAAACTCATCATAGCAACAGCATAAGGATTACATATGTGCCTCGATCATGTAGGGCAGCTCACGAGGACTAATTAGTGAAGCACAAGAACGGGAGGAGAACATCACATAGCTACTGGTCATGGACCCATGGTCCAAGGGAGACTACTCACAACTCATCCGGGAGGTGTCCATGGTGGTGGAGAAGCTCCCGATGGTGATCCTCCTCTCCGGCAGGGTGCCGGGAAGAGTTCTCCTGGTGCTCCCGATCTTGGAAGCGGTGGCGGCGGCGGAACAGAGATGAGATCGCGAAAAAGAGTTCCCGTCTCGAGGGTTTCGGGAGACGGTATAAATATATGCCAAAGGGGGGCATCAGCGGAGCCTCGGGGGGCCCAGGCGCCCCCCCCC
>LR738715.1:271887370-271952051 GCA_902687465.1 Secale cereale
GAGGTTCAAAGCATGGGCGGTACGCCGAGGTAAGTAGACCGAAATCCATCTGCATCTACTACTAATCATCCACCTTGAGATATCTATCCAGAACATCTCGCTGGTATTAAGTTGCGAGTCCCACCCATAGTGTAAACTCAAAGCAACAGACAACTGCATTAAAAGAACTTTGCGTAAAGTAAACAATCCTTACACCCGCGGGCACAAGCACCGTTGTTTTCCCCCTTGTGGCAACAGCACATCCCCTAGACTCATGTTTCTGTCACTCAAGCTAGTCATCGAGGGGCATGAACCCACAATCAAGCATAACGTTCCCTCTTGGAGTCACTACCTACTACTTGGCCAAAGCAATAAATAACAACGGAGAACATGCAAGAATTACTTACGAACATAAATATAAAAGAGGTGAATCAAATATATTACTCAAACATAATCTCATAATCCATTGGATCCCAGCAAACTCATCATAGCAACAGCATAAGGATTACATATGTGCCTCGATCATGTAGGGCAGCTCACGAGGACTAATTAGTGAAGCACAAGAACGGGAGGAGAACATCACATAGCTACTGGTCATGGACCCATGGTCCAAGGGAGACTACTCACAACTCATCCGGGAGGTGTCCATGGTGGTGGAGAAGCTCCCGATGGTGATCCTCCTCTCCGGCAGGGTGCCGGGAAGAGTTCTCCTGGTGCTCCCGATCTTGGAAGCGGCGGCGGTGGCGGAACAGAGATGAGATCGCGAAAAAGAGTTCCTGTCTCGAGGGTTTCGGGAGACGGTATAAATATATGCCAAAGGGGGGCATCAGCGGAGCCTCGGGGGGCCCAGGCGCCCCCCCCCCCGGCGCGGCCCAGGGGGGACGCGCCACCAGGGCGCCTGGGGCCCTGGTGGCCCCCCTCCGGCTGTGCTTCGGGTGCCTGGTAGCTTCTGGAACGCTGATTTTTTATATAATTTTTCCGGTATTTTTCTGGCAGTTCTCGTAATGGGAAAACCCGAAATACAAAAACAGCCGAAAACAGAAACTGGCACTGGGGTGCACTGAGTTAATAGGTTAGTCCAAATATGATCAATAGTGTATGGAAGTGTATAAATATCATAGCAATATCACCCAAAAGAGGCATGGAGCAAGCAGAAATTATAGATACGTTTTGGACGTATCAGCGATAAACCTAGACTAGAGACTTGAGTGGTTGGTTAGGTCGTGGTCTACACCCATGTCGGCTTTCGCTTGAAGTCTGCCAAGCACATGTCGTGTGCAGACGCTAAGTGGTGGAAACACGTGTGAAGAAGTACACCCCTGCAGGGTTATATATGATCTATTCGAATAGCCGTGTCCGCGGAAATGGACTTCTGGGTTACCTGTATGGTTCATAGACAAGTGGAAGTGGATACTCTAAAACACGCAAGATAAGCGTGAGTGCTATGGATGGCCTTCTCGTAGGGAGACGGGAGCGGATCCATAGTGGTGTATTGATTGGTGAATATGTGGACTCGTGTGCGCCACCTCAAAAGAGTTACTTGCAGTCGTAGTTCAGGATAGCCACTGAGTTAAAGCTGGCTTGCTGCAGTCAAACTCCACCACCCCTTTGTTGATACTGATGCATATGCAGTTAGTTCTGATGTATGTCTTGCTGAGTACCTTTGTACTCACGTTTGCTTAATTTATGTTTTTGGAGAGAGACTCCAGTCTCACTAGTGGTTCCGCGTGGACTTCGACGTTTAGCTTGTTACCTCAGCTACGATCTTGTACCCTTGGGAGGGTCTTGTAGATAGTCAGGCTTCTCAGCCTTTCTCTTTTGTAGTTGTCTGTACTCAGACATGTTATGCTTCCGTTGCCTGTATGCTCTGTATGTTGGGTCATGTGACCTCTGTTTGTAATAAATGCTATGATGGCTCTTCCGGGCCTTTATCTATATGAGTTGTTGAGTTATGTTGTGATGCCATGTTGTACAACACATACTTGCATGTTATGCGTACATGTAATGTGTATTGCTATGTGTGGGATCCGACACCTAGTTGTTTACCCTTGGTAGCCTATCTTACAGGGAAATGTCTCCTGGTGCCTCTACTAAGCCTTGGTAGCTTGCTACTGCTCCGGAACACTTAGGTTGGCCGGCATGTGTCCTTCTTCGTTCATGTGTCCGTCCCTTAGGGGAAATGTCACGCGTTGTTCCTTTAAGTCCTTGTAGCTTGCTACGACGTGGGTTCATATGTTGATGACCGACACGTTCGTTGATGGGTCATGTATGCATGTCTCTTTAATTTAGTGCTACTTTTTTTTTATAACTGGTCATGTCGGCCCGGGTTCTCTGTCATATAGATGCTAGCGACACTATCATATACGTGTGCCAAGATGCGCAAACGGTCCCGGGCCAGGTAAGGTGGCACCCGTGGGGATACCGTGCGTGAGGCCGCAAAGTGATATGACGTGTTATAGGCTAGACCTGTGTGACTTAGGATCGGGGTCCTGACATCATACTTTCACTAGTGGAAGTCCTCTCAACAATAATAACATAACTGGATCATATAACTATCCCTCAACATGCAACAAAGAGTCACTCCAAAGTCACTAATAGCGGAGAACAAACAAAGAGATTATGGTAGGGTACGAAACCACCTCAAAGTTATCCTTTCTGATCAATCTATTTAAGAGTCCGTAGTAAAATAACACGAAGCTATTCTTTCTGTTCAATCTATCATAGAGTTCGTACTAGAATAACATCTTAAGACACAAATCAACCAAAACCCTAATGTCACCTAGATACTCCATTGTCACCTCAAGTATCTGTGGGCATGATTATACGATATGCATCACACAATCTCAGATTCATCTATTCAACCAACACAAAGAACTTCAAAGAGCGCCCCAAAGTTTCTATCGGGGAGTCAAGACGAAAACGTGTGCCAACCCCTATGCATAGATTCCCAAGGTCACGGAACCCGCAAGTTGATCACCAAAACATACATCAAGTGAATCAATAGAATACCCCATTGTCACCACAGGTATCCCATGCAAGACATACATCAAGTGTTCTCAAATCCTTACAGACTCAATCCGATAAGATAACTCCAAAGGGAAAACTCAATTCATTACAAGAGAGTAGAGGGGGAGAAACATCATAAGATCCAAATATAATAGCAAAGCTCGCGATACATCAAGATCGTGCCATCTCAAGAACACGAGAGAGAGAGAGAGAGAGAGAGAGAGATCAAACACATAGCTACTGGTACATACCCTCAGCCCCGAGGGTGGACTACTCCCTCCTCGTCATGGAGAGCGCCGGGATGATGAAGATAGCCACCGGTGAGGGTTCCCCCCTCCGATAGGGTGCCGAAACGGGGTCTAGATTGGTTTTCGGTGGCAACAGAGGCTTTCGGCAGCGGAACTCCCGATCTAGGTTATTTTCCGGAGGTTTCATTATATATAGGAGGTGTTGGAGTCGGGGCCAAGCAAAGGGGGTCTATGGGCTATCCACGAGGCAGGGGGCGCGCCCCCCACCCTCGTGGGCAGCCCGTGCATCTCCTGGTCCTCCCCCAGTAATCCGTGGGCTTCTTCTAGTCCAGAAACAATCTCCATTGAATTTCAGGTCAATTGAGCTCCGTTTGATATTCCTTTTCTGCGAAACCCTAAAACAGGAGAAAAACAGAAACTGTCACTGGGCTCTGGGTTAATAGGTTAGTCCCAAAAATCATATAAGAGTTTGTAATAAAGCCCATTAAACATCTAAAACATCTTAAATAGTAGCATGGAAAAATAAAAAATTATAGATACGTTGGAGACATATCAGATGGGTTCTCTTGCTGCAAGAATTTGATTTGCACATTATTAATAGAAAGGGAGCTGAGAACCTGCTACCTCTTGAGCTTGCGTTGTATTCCCTCGAAGGGGAAAGGGAGATGCAGCACAGTAGCGTAAGTATTTCCTTCAGTTTTTTAGAACCAAGGTATCAATATAGTAGGAGACCACGCACCAGTCCCTCGCACCTGCACAAACAAATAAGAACTTCGCAGCTAACGCGATAAGGGGTTGTCAATCCCTTTACGGTCACTTACGCAATAGAGATGATAGTTGATATTTTTGGTATTTTTGGTTTAATAAAACAGCAAAATAAAAGCGGTAAAAGTAAAGCATATGTAGATATATATCTTGAGAATAGACCCGGGGGCCATAGTTTTCTCTAGTGGCTTCTCTCATGATAGCGATATTCTACGGCGGGTAAACAAATTACTGTCGAGCAATTGATATAGAAGAGAATAATTATGAGACTATCTAGTCATGATCATTGTATATAGGCATCACGTCCGAGACAAGTAGACGGACTCGTGCCTGCATCTACTACTATTACTCCACACATCGGCGGCTATCCAGCATGCATCTAGTGTATTGAGTTCATAAGAACAAAGTAACGCCTTAAGCAAGATGACATGATGTAGAGGGATAAACTCAAGCAATATGATGAAAACCCCATCTTTTTATCCTCGATGGCAACAATACAATATGTGCCTTGCTGCCCCTACTGTCACTGGGAAATGACACCGCAAGATTGAACCCAAAGCCAAGCACTTCTCCCACTGCAAGAACTATAGATCTAGTAGGCCAAACCAAACCAATAATTCAAAGAGACTTGCAAGGATATTATGAGCACACATAAAAAGTTCAGAGAAGAACAAAATATCTTTCATAGATAACCTTGATCATAAACTCACAATTCATCGGATCTAGACAAACACACCGTAAAAAAAGATTACATCGAATAGATCTCCTCGAAGACCATGGAGAACTTTGTATTGAGATCCAGAGAGAGAGAAGAAGCCATCTAGATACTAGCTATGGACCCGAAGGTCTGTGGTAAACTACTCACAACTCATGGTGAGGGCGATGATGATGATGGTGAAGGCCTCCGTGATGGATCCCCCTCCGGTAGAACTCCGGAACAGGCTCCAAGATGGGATCTCCACGGGAACAGAACCTACGGCGGTGGAATTAGGATTTTCTCTCTATGTACCGAGTTTCTGGGGTACGTGGACTTATATAGGAAGAATGTAGCGACCAGACCTCAAACAGTCTGATCTTTGTGCATTAGTGTCATCCCTGAATCAGTAATGCTGACACGCACAGTACTTGAAGGATTTATAACAGAGTAGCAATCACACACTTATTACATCTATAGTCCAACGATGAATTTATTACAAATAATATGGCTGAAGGCCATCTAATACGATAACAGCGGAAGGCTTGGAAGATAAGTGAGTCCATCAACTCCAACGGCATCACTGAGTATAGAACCACGACCTAAAAGGGCATCTTACTCGTCGTCTGAAAAGTCTGCAACATGAAACGTTGCAGCCCGAAAACGGGTCAGCACATGGAATATGCTGGCAAGGTAACACAAGAGAATGCAATGAAAGTAAAGCTATACTATATGCATATTTGGCTGGTGGAAAGCTCTACGGTTATGTTTTTGCGTAAAGCCAATTTTTCCCTACTTCAAAGGAATGCATTTTAATTAACTATCATGGTAGTTGAAACATCGTTGAGAAGATAGACATCCTCTCAACCCCAATTAAAGTTCATCATTCAACCCAACAAAATTAAATTAAAGTAACATGTTGATATGCACATGAAAATCCAAGTACTAGATACTCAAGACGTCCATAACCGGGGACACGGCTAATCATGATCAGTTTATACACTCTGCAGAGGTTTGTGCACTTTTCCCACAAGACTCGATCGCCTCCGTTTGGTTTCTCGCACTGCATGGTGTTTGAGAAACGGATGACCGAGACATAGTCTAGCACCTTACGATCGGGCGGACCGTACCAACCTACATCCCCTACATCTGCTAGTCCACCACTGCAAGAGTTCGCACAACTTACTCATACTATGCTAGAGCCCATAATAGCATTGTGGCTGCACACGGAAGTTTCTAGTATGAATAATCTCATGATCCCTTTGAGCCTGGGTGGCGGTCCAAAAGAAAAACAGGCAAACACTGGAATACCCAGATGCCTCAATCCACCCAGAAGTGTATTAATGTTGCCACCTTAAGTTGAATCATTAATTAACAAACTCACATCTGTCATGGATTTCACTCACCCAATCCATGTCTACGAGCATAGCATGTCCTAACAGCAAACGTAGAAGTAACTCCCAAGGGTTTGAATGTAATGCAGGTAATAGGTACTACCTCAATCTACTTCCCAATCCCACAAGTTAATTGATCCTACTCATGCAATGTGTGAGGGTTTGACTAATGCAATGAAAACTGGGTAATTGGAAAGTATGATCAAAGTGTTACTTGCCTTGCTGATGATCCGCAAAACCTAGAGACTCAAAGTAGCAAGCGGCGCACTCCGGGTACTCTATCACAATCTAACAAGCATACAATAAGTACTTAACTAATGCACGGGTAAAACTCAAATAAGAGATCTAACCAGAAAGTTCAACTTAAGAACTCCGGTTTGCAAAAAGAATCAACTCGAAAGAGGCAACGAAACTCAAACTGCGAAAGAAACGAGCTCCGAATTACTAGTTGGTCTAAAGTCAAATTTTACAGTAGCCAAAACTTTGTTCAAGTTGGTTAAACGTAAAGAGGGCTTCGAGACGAAGATCTGGGATTTGGAATCACCTGATTCCGACTCTCGAGCGAAAAGAATAACGAAAAACAAGATCAGGGCAGAAATCGCGATCAGAATAACCGCGGATAAATACCCCGAAAAAGAAAAACGACGAACAGGCTAACGAACGAACGTTCGCTATCTACGGTTAACTAACGAAAACCGTTCGTTAAAACGAACGTACGGACGAACGTCCGCTAATTAACTAAACCGGCGGAAATAAAAAAAACCGAACCGATTTATTAAAAAAACAGATCTAGGTTTTCCTAAACGAAACCGATCGGTTAACCGAAAAAAACTAAACTTCCTCTTCTCAACAACTCCGGCGGGGCGGCGCGGCGGTGGGCTCCGGCGGCAGGGCGGCGCGGCGCGGCGCGGGCGGCGGCGAGGCGGCAGCGGCGGCGGGTGGCGACGGCGGCGGGCTGGCGACGGGGCGCGGCGGCGCTAGGGTTCGGGCGAGGCTGCGGGCCGAGGCGGGGCTTTGGGCCGGCGGGGCTGGCGCTTATAAAGCCCAGTCTCCCGACCCTATACGAGACTAGGTCGGTTTCCCTTTTTTTTCTAAAAGAGTCCCGACGTAGAAAAACTAACGAAAGAAATACCAAACTGACTCCAAAATTCCCGAAATAAATTTTCACTGTCCTCTAATAATATTTAGGACAAGGTGAACATTTTTACTGGACCTAAATGCAATTTTGAAAAACGCGTATTTTTCCTATGCAAATAAATCCGCAAATAAAACCAGAAAAATACCAAAAGTGATTTTAACATTTTTCCTCCAATATTTTTGTTATTTTGGAGAAGTCATATTATCTCCGCTCATATTTTGTATTTAGAAATATTTTTAGGAGATAAATATAATTAGAATCACACTGTCCTCGTACCGGTATTCGAGCGAACTCAAATACGAAAACGGTAAAATTCCCAACTCTCTCCGTAGGTCCTTGAGTTGCTTAGAATTTCGAGGAACTGCACGAACAAAAATGCAAAAACATGCAATGCAGATATGATCTATGTATAACATTCCAAATTGAAAATTTGGTATGTTACAAACCTACCCCCCTTAGAATGAATCTCGCCCTCGAGATTCGACTTGGCTAGAGAACAGGTGTGGGTGGTCCTTGCGTAGATCATCTTCTCGTTCCCAGGTGGCTTCTTCCTCGGTGTGGTGACTCCACTGAACTTTGCAAAACTTGATAACCTTACTGTGAGTAACTCTGCTCGAAAATTCGAGAATCTTAACAGGCTTCTCCTCGTAGGTCAGATCACTATCCAACTGAATTGCTTCCAGAGGTACGGTGTCTCTAAGCGGTATATCGGCCATCTCCGCGTGACACTTCTTAAGATGTGAAACGTGAAACACGTCGTGCACTCCTGACAATCCTTCTGGCAATTCCAACTTATAGGCAACCTCTCCCATGCGTTCCATAACACGGTAAGGTCCCACAAATCTCGGGGCTAACTTCCCTTTAACTCCGAAACGTTTAACTCCTCGCAGAGGCGATACTCTCAGGTACGCTTTGTCTCCGATCTCATAGGTTATCTCCTTGCGCTTCGAGTCTGCATAACTCTTCTGCCTAGACTGAGCTACCTTCAGTCTATCTCGAATCAACTTCACCTTCTCCTCAGACTCTTTGATTAAGTCTGGTCCAAACAACTGTCGGTCTCCAACTTCGTCCCATGACAACGGTGTTCGGCATCTCCTTCCATACAATGCCTCGAACGGTGCCATCTTCAAACTGGCTTGGTAGCTGTTGTTGTATGAGAACTCCGCGTAGGGCAAGTTGTCAACTAGATCCATAATCTAATGCACAGGCTCTTAGCATATCCTCTAAAATCTGATTTACTCTCTCCGTCTGTCCATCTGTCTGCGGATGAAACGCTGTGCTAAACTCTAGCCTGGTACCCAAAGTTTCATGTAACTGATTCCAGAACTTTGAGGTAAACTGGGTTCCTCTATCTGATACGATGCTCCTCGAAACTCCATGCAGACATACAATTCTGGACATGTATATCTTTGCCAACTTGGCACTGGTATATGTGGTTTTCACCGGGATAAAATGGGCTACCTTCGTCAATCGGTCTACTACTACCCAGATTGAATCATAACCTGCTTTGGTCCTGGGTAATCCGGTGATAAAATCCATGCCAAGCTTCTCCCACTTCCATTCGGGTATTGGCATAGGTTGTAACAATCATGCTGGCTTCTGATGTTCTGCCTTCACTCTCTGGCATACATCACAAACTGCTACATACTCCGCAATATCCTTCTTCATACACCTTCAAATCCAAATACATCTTAGTATTTCCTGGGTGAATCGAGTATGGCGAATCATGGGCCTCCTATAAAATCAACTTCCTGATCTCCGGGTCCTGGGGCACATAAACGCGGTCTTCGAACCATAAGGTGTCGTGTTCATCCTCACGAAAACCTTTTGCTTTTCCTTCGCTCATCCTCTCCTTTATAGCGACAACCTCCTGGTCAGCTTTCTGAGCTTCTCTGATTTTATCCATCAGGGTAGACTAGATTTCTAATGTTGCTACATAGCCTCTCGGAACTATCTCCAAACGTAGTTCTCGTAGGTCCTCGGCTAACTCCTTTGGAAATTCTTCCATCATTAGGGTATTGACATGGCTCTTACGGCTTAGTGCATCGGCTACTACGTTAGCCTTTCCGGGATGATAATGCAATCTCATGTCATAATCCTTAATGAGTTCCAGCCATTTCCTTTGCCTAAGATTTAGCTCCTTCTGAGTGAATATATACTTCAAACTCTTGTGGTCCGTATATACTTCACAATGGTTTCTAATGAGAAAATGTCTCCACGTCTTCAATGCATGCACTACGGCTGCTAATTCCAAATCGTGGGTGGCATAGTTCATCTCATGAGGTTTTAGTTGTCGTGAAGCATACGA
Source organism: Secale cereale (assembly GCA_902687465.1). Lineage (NCBI taxonomy): Eukaryota > Viridiplantae > Streptophyta > Magnoliopsida > Poales > Poaceae > Secale > Secale cereale. Next base: position 271,896,903 of record LR738715.1, read on the forward strand.
AACAACTCTTCCTTCCTGCATAAGAACAGCTCCAAGTCCTCGACGTGAAGCGTCGCAGTACACCTCATAATCCTTATGTTGATCTGGCAGAATCAGCACAGGGGATGATACCAACCTTTTCTTCAATTCCTGGAAATTAGTCTCACATTCTTCGGTCCAACAGAACTTGGTGTCCTTCTTCAACAACTCCGTCATTGGCTTTGCAATCTTCGAGAAATTCTCGATAAATCTCCGGTAGTATCCTGCGAGTCCAAGAAAACTCCGGATCTCTCCAACTGTTGTCGGTGCTTCCCAATTGGTCACAGTGTCCACCTTGGCGGGATCTACTGCTATTCCTTCTCCGGATATAACATGTCCGAGGAATCCGACTTCCTTCAACCAAAACTCACATTTGCTAAACTTGGCATATAACTGATGTTCTCTGAGCTTCTCCAATACCAAACGCAAATGCTCTTCATGCTCCTCTTCATCCTTCGAGAAGATCAATATATCATCTATGAACACTACGACGAACTTATCCAAATACTCCATAAACACTTTGTTCATCAGGTTCATAAAATATGCCGGTGTGTTTGTCAGACCAAACGACATAACGGTATACTCATACAACCCATACCTAGTGGTAAAGGCCGTCTTAGGTATATCTTGCTCTCGGATCTTCAATTGATGGTACCCTGATCGTAGATCGATCTTGGAAAATACCTTAGCTCCTTGCAATCTATCGAACAGATCATTGATCATCGGTAATGGGTACTTGTTCTTGATCGTTACTTCATTCAATCCACGGTAATCGACAACCATTCTTAACGATCCATCCTTCTTCTCCACTAGAAGTACTGGCGAACCCCAAGGCGAAGAACTTGGGCGTATGAATCCTTTATCCAGTAACTCCTTAATCTGTTTCTTTATCTCCTCCAAATCCTTTGCGGGCATCCTATATGGTCTCTTAGAAATTGGCCCGGTGCCTGGCAAAAGTTCAATCAAAAACTTTATATCTCTATCCGGTGGCATGCCAGGTAACTCCTTTGGAAACACATCCGGATAATCCTTCACTACTGGCACTTCCTCCTGTACAACTCCTGACAAGGAATTTAATCTACTCCTCTTTGACTCATGCCGGGATACATACTTGATCCTTCTTCCTTCCGGCGTAGTAAGCAAAATGGTCTTACTAGCACATTCAATATTCCCTTCATACTTAGATAACCAATCCATGCCTAATATCACATCCAGTCCTTGAGATTCCAGTACTATTTGGTCCGAAGGGAATATGTAATTACCAATCCTTAAGGGTAACTGATCACACCATGACTTAGCCATATACTCTGCTCCTGGTGAGGTTACTAACATGGGCGATCTAAGGGCTTGGGTCGGCAGCTTATACTTATCCATGAATCCCCTTGAAATGTATGAATGCGATGCACCAGTATCGAAAAGAACAAGTGCAGTAAAGGACTTAACTAAGAACTTACCTATAACTGCATCTGGTTGCTCCTCTACTTCTTCCACAGTCACGTGGTTCACTTGTCCTTTGTTGAACGGGTTGGGCTTCTTCCCGGCGCTTCCATTGTCGTTCCCATTCTTAACTTCTGGGCATTCATTAGCATAATGTCCAGTATTCCCGCACTTGTAACAAGTGACATGGCTAAAATCCCTCTTGGTGGGTGTGGACGGTGTAGGGCGGTTCTGGTTTCCATTGGCTCCATTCCCATTTCCATTCTTGGTGCCATTGTGGTTGTGCGAGCTACCTCCTCCATGGGTATGCTGAAACTGTCCTACCGCTTTAGGGGTAAAGCGGGGCTTCTGCTGAGCTCCAGAATTATACTTTCCTTGCCCATACTTCCTCTTGCGGTTCTCAATCTGTTAATGCTTCCTTTCAATCATCAGGGCACGGTCAACCAACTCCTGGTAGTTATTTAAAGTTGCCACCATCAACTGTACACTCATCTCATCATTCAGCCCTTCCATGAATCTCTCCTGCTTCTTGGCATCTGTGGCCACATCATCTGGGGCATAACGAGATAGGGTACTAAACTCATCCACGTACTGAGCCATCGTACGATTTCCTTGGCGCAAATTGCGAAACTCCTGCTTCTTCATACTCATGGCTCCAGGCGAGGCATGGGCGGTACGAAAAGCTTGCTGAAACTGATCCCAAGTGACATTGGCTACGGGGTAAGTGGCTGTGTAATTCTCCCACCATGCTGCGGCTGGTCCAGACAACTAGTGTGCGACAAATCGCACCTTCTCAGCATCCGAGCAATTGGCGGTGGTCAAATCCCTTCCAATCTTGCGTAGCCATTCATCAGCCACAATTGGTTTGATGCTGCTAGCAAACACGGGTGGTTGCAACCGTAAGAAACGTGTCAGGTTGTCCACAGGTGGTGGTGGTGGAGGGTTGTTGTTGTTGTTCTGGTTGTTCTGAGTGTTCTGGACAAGAAGTTGCATCAGGGTGTTCTGCTGCTGGATCAACTGGGTGAGCTCAGGGGGAAACTCGAATTCACGTCTTGGAGGCATCTGATGGGTGTAGAGGGAAGAGATTAGAATAGAAAAGAGGTCTAAAGGAAAATCACTACCCATATGCACATGAGACAAACACACAATCATATCACACCAATCAATTTCAAACAAGGTCTTACAAATCTAACGATCGTTACAAAGGTGCTCTAAATCTAATATATGGAGGTAAACTACTAGTGACAGGGTGGTCATCTAAAAATATTGATCGGCAGAGGATTCCATAATATCTGCTCCAGCTTCATCTTCATAGTCTTCATCCTTGCTATCCTCAGCTTCCGAATCTGTGTCATCTATGATGATATAGTCTTCCGTTGGAATCTCCTTGGGTTCTTCTTCCTCGTCTTCTTCTCCCATGAGTATCCCTAACTTCCGGGTCAAGTCATCATTCTTCTCCACAAGTATCTTCATCTCCTCCTCATATCCGTCGCGTGTAGACTTGAGTTCTTCCTCTAGCTCCAAATTCCTATTTAGGGCCTTCTTCAAATCTATCATCCCTGCACACATCTGGTGCTCCTGGCGACGAATGTTGTGGTTCAACTCCTGGATGAATGCTGCAATGGACCTATCCTTCCGGGTGCTGATCATATCCCAATTCTCATCTCGGCGTCCACAAATCTGGTAGATAGTGTCCTTTAGCTCCTGCTGGTAGACTTCTCCAATCCTTCCCATAGCAATGTGGGCTGCCATACTCCTTCCTAGGCTCCATGTAGGAGCATTAAAGGAAAATGCTATGAGTGAGGTGACGGGTGCAAACGTCATTCCTGAAACTTGAGCTTGAATCAACCAACGCTCCTCCTCAGGTAGAGTGGCATTGTAGGTTCCAGTGAAACTTGGCAATCCAATATTGAGATATCTTGTGACTTCCTTCAGGTGTCGTCCAAAGGGTGTATCATCATCCGGTTGCATGAACTTGTGCTTTGCTTCCACCATCCTAAAGAGTAGAAAAGATGAGGAGTCAGAAAAGAGAAGAGTGAATTGTGTTCTAGGGCTTGTCTTAGTGGTCGTGTCCTACAGTCAGCGTGTGCTCTGATACCATCTTGTAGCGACCAGACCTCAAACAGTCTGATCTCTGTGCATCAGTGTCATCCCTGGATCAGTAATGCTGACACGCACAATACTTGAAGGATTTATAACAGAGTAGCAATCACACACTTATTACATCGATAGTCCAACGATGAATTTATTACAAATAATATGGCTGAAGGCCATCTAATACGATAACAGCGGAAGGCTTGGAAGATAAGTGAGTCCATCAACTCCAGCGGCATCACTGAGTATAGAACCACGACCTAAAAGGGCATCTTACTCGTCGTCTGAAAAGTCTGCAACATGAAACGTTGTAGCCCGAAAATGGGTCAGCACATGGAATATGCTGGCAAGGTAACACAAGAGAATACAATGAAAGTAAAGCTATACTATATGCATATTTGGCTGGTGGAAAGCTCTACGGTTAAGTTTTTGTGTAAAGCCAATTTTTCCCTACTTCAAAGGAATGCATTTTAATTAACTATCATGGTAGTTGAAACATCGTTGAGAAGATAGACATCCTCTCAACCCCAATTAAAGTTCATCATTAAACCCAACAAATTTAAATTAAAGTAACATGTTGAGATGCACATGAAAATCCAAGTACTAGATACTCAAGACGTCCATAACCGGGGACACGGCTAATCATGATCAGTTTATACACTCTGCAGAGGTTTGTGCACTTTTCCCACAAGACTCATTCGCCTTCGTTTGGTTTCTCGTACTGCATGGTGTTTGAGAAACGGATGACCGAGACATAGTCTAGCACCTTACGATCGGGCGGACCGTACCAACCTACATCCCCTACATCTGCTAGTCCACCACTGTAAGAGTTCGCACAACTTACTCATACTATGCTAGAGCCCATAATAGTATTGTGGCTGCACACGGAAGTTTCTAGTATGAATAATCTCATGATCCCTTTGAGCCTGGGTGGCGGTCCAAAAGAAAAACAGGCAAACACTGGAATACCCAGATACCTCAATCCACCCAGATGTGTATTAATGTTGCCACCTTAAGTAGAACCATTAATTAACAAACTCACATCTGTCATGGATTTCACTCACCCAATCCACGTCTACGAGCATAGCATGTCCTAACAGCAAACGTAGAAGTAACTCCCAAGGGTTTGAATGTAATGCAGGTAATAGGTACTACCTCAACCTACTTCCCAATGCCACAAGTTAATTGATCCTACTCATGCAATGTGTGAGGGTTTGACTAATGCAATGAAAACTGGGTAATTGGAAAGTATGATCAAAGTGTTACTTGCCTTGCTGATGATCCGCAAAACCTAGAGACTCAAAGTAGCAAGCGGCGCACTCCGGGTACTCTATCGCAATCAAACAAGCATACAATAAGTACTTAACTAATGCACGGGTAAAACTCAAATAAGAGATCTAACCAGAAAGTTCAACTTAAGAACTCTGGTTTGCAAAAAGAATCAACTCGAAAGAGGCAACGAAACTCAAACTGCGAAAGAAACGAGCTCCGAATTACTAGTTGGTCTAAAGTCAAATTTTACAGTAGCCAAAACTTTGTTCAAGTTGGTTAAACGTAAAGAGGGCTTCGAGACGAAGATCTCGGATTTGGAATCACCTGATTCCGACTCTCGAGCGAAAAAAAACGAAAAACAAGATCAGGGCAGAAATCGCGATCGGAATAACCGCGGATAAATACCCCGAAAAAGAAAAATGACGAACAGGCTAACGAACGAACGTTCGCTGTCTGCGGTTAACTAACGAAAACCGTTCGTTAAAACGAATGTACGGACGAACGTCCGCTAATTAACTAAACCGGCGGAAAATAAAAAAAACCGAACCGATCTATTAAAAAAACAGATCTAGGTTTTCCTAAACGAAACCGATCGGTAAACCGAAAAAAAACTAAACTACCTCTTCTCAACAACTCCGGCGGACTGCGGCGGGGCGGCGCGGCGGTGGGCTCCGGCGGCGGGGGGCGCGGCGCGGCACGGGCGGCGGCGAGGCGGCGGCGGGCTGGCGACGGGGCGCGGCGGCGCTAGGGTTCGGGCGAGGCTGCGGGGCGAGGTGGGGCTTTGGGCCGGCGGGGCTGGCGCTTATAAAGCCCAGTCTCCCGACCCTATACGAGACTAGGTCGGTTTCCCTTTTTTTTCTAAAAGAGTCCCGGCGCAGAAAAACTAACGAAAGAAATACCAAACGGACTCCAAAATTCCCAAAATAAATTTTCACCGTCCTCTAATAATATTTGGGACAAGGTGAACATTTTTCCCGGACCTAAATGCAATTTTGAAAAACGCGTATTTTTCCTATGCAAATAAATCCGCAAGTAAAACCAAAAAAATACCAAAAGTGATTTTAATATTTTTCCTCGAATATTTCTGTTATTTTGGAGAAGTCATATTATCTCCGCTCATATTTAGTATTTAGAAATATTTTTAGGAGAGAAAAATAATTAGAATCACACTGTCCTCGTACCGGTATTCGAGTGAACTCAAATACGAAAACGGTAAAATTCCCAACTCTCTCCGTAGGTCCTTGAGTTGCTTAGAATTTTGAGGAACTCCACGAACAAAAATGCAAAAACATGCAATGCAGATATGATCTATGTATAACTTTCCAAATTGAAAATTTGGGATGTTACAAAGAAGGAGGGCACCGGGGGCCACACGAGGAGGCCTCGAGGCAGGGGGCGCGCCCCCCACCCTCGAGGGCGGCTCCTCGATCCTCTGACGTGGTTCTCAAGTTCCTAGGCGTGATTTTCTCCAAAAATATCTCTCGCGAAGGTTTCATTCTGTTTGGACTCCGTTTGATATTCTTTTTCTGCAAAACCCTGAAATAGGCAAAAAAAATAGCAATCTGGACTAGGCCTTTGGGTTAGTATGTTAGTCCCAAAATGATATAAAAGTGAATGATAAAGCCCATTAAACATCCAAGACTTCATAAATAATAGCATGGAACAATCAAAAATTATAGATACGTTGGAGACGTATCAGAACCCCGTTGTAGACAACTTGTCTAGGCTAGAGAATATTCATGATGACCCACATCCTATTGATGATAGATTTCCTGATGAACAATTAGCTGTCATAAATACTTCTCGTACTGCTCCATGGTATGCTGATTATGCTAACTACATTGTTGCTAAGTTTATACCTCCTAGCTTCACATACCAGCAAAAGAAAAAGTTCTTCTATGATTTGAGACATTACTTCTGGGATGACCCACATATTTATAAAGAACGAGTAGATGGCATTATTAGACATTGTGTACCTAAGCATGAACAGGAACAGATCCTGCACAAGTGCCACTCCGAAGCTTATGGAGGACACCATGCTGGAGATAGAACTGGACATAAGGTATTGCAATCTGGTTGTTTATTGGCCTACTCTCTTCAAGGGTGCCCGTAAGTTTGTCTTATCTTGTGATGAATGTGAAAGAATTGGTAATATCAGTAGACGTCAAGAAATGCCTATGAATTATTCACTTGTTATTGAACCATTTTATGTTTGGGGCTTTGATTATATGGGACCATTTCCTTCCTCTAATGGGTATACACATATTTTAGTTGTTGTTGATTACGTTACTAAGTGGGTAGAAGCTATTCCAACTAGTAGTGCTGATCATGTTGGAAATATGCCCTAGAGGCAATAATAAAAGTATTATTATTATATTTCCTTGTTCATGATAATTGTCTGTTATTCATGCTTGAATTGTATTGTACGGAAACAGCGATACATGTGTGAATATATAGACCACAATGTGTCCCTGGTAAGCCTCTAGTTACGAGCTCGTTGATCAACAGATGGTCACGGTTTCCTGACCATGGACATAGGATGTCAGTGATAATGGGATCACATCATTAGGAGAATGATGTGATGGACAAGACCCAATCTTGAGCCTAGCACGAGATCGTTTAGTTCGTAATGCATAAGCTTTTCCGGTGTCAAGTATTTATTCCTTAGACCATGAGGTTGTACAACTCCCGGATGCCGTAGGAATACTTTGGGTGTGCCAAACGTCACAACGTAACTGGGTGGCTATAAAGGTACGCAACGGGTATCTCCGAAAGTGTCTGTTGAGTTGGTACGAACCGAGACTGGGATATTGTCACTCCGTATGACGGAGAGGTACCTCTAGGCCCACTCGGTAAGACATCATCGTATTGAGCTCAAAGTGACTAAGGAGTTAGTCACGGGATGATGGATTACGGAACGAGTAAAGAGACTTGCCATGACGAGATTGAACAAGGTATCGGGCATACCGACGATCGAATCTCGGGCAAGTACCGTACCGATAGACAAAGGGAATAACATATGGGATTGAGTGAATCCTTGACACAGTGGTTCATCCGATGAGATCATCGAGGAACACGTGGGAACCAACATGGGTATCCAGATCCCGCTGTTGGTTATTGACCGGAGAGTCGTCTCGGTCATGTCTGCGTGTCTCCCGAACCCGTAGGGTCTACACACTTAAGGTTCGGTGACGCTAGGGTTGTAGAGATACATGCACGTGGAAACCCGAATGTTGTTCGGAGTCCCAGATGAGATCCAGGACATCACGAGGAGTTCCGGAATGGTCCGGAGGTAAAGAATGATATATAGGAAGTCCAGTTTAGGCCATCGGGTGAACTCCGGGGGTCACCGGGAGTGTCCCGGGACCACCGGAGGGGTCCCGGGGGTCCACCGGGTGGGGCCACCCATCCCGGTGGGTCCCCTAGGCCGCAAGGGGAAGGGGGCAGCCCTTGGTGGGCTGGCGCACCCATATGGGCCCCCCTCCATGCGCCTAGGGTTGAAACCCTAGGGGGAGGGGGCGCCCCCTATGCCTTGGGGGGCAAGTTTCCCCCCTTGGCCGCCGCCCCCCTGGAGATCTGATCTCCCAGGGCCGGCGCCCCCTGGCCCCTATATATAGTGGGAGGGGGAGAGGGCAGCCGCACCCCAAGCCTCTGGCGCCTCTTCCCCCTCCCGTCACACTTCCATCTCCTCTCGCATGGCGCCGGCAAAGCCCTGCGGGATTTCCTGTTGCATCCACCACCACACCGTCGTGTTGCTGGATCTCCGACAACCTCTCCTCCACCCTTGCTGGATCAAGAAGGAGGAGACGTCGTTGTACCGTACGTGTGTTGAACGCGGAGGTGCCGTCCGTTCGGCGCTAGGATCATCGGTAACGAAGAACGCGAAGAGTACGACTACTTCATTCACGTTCTTTCGAACGCTTCCGCACGCGATCTACAAAGTGTATGTAGATGCACTCCATTATGCTCGTTCTAGATGACTCCTTAGATTGATCATGGTGAAGCGTAGGATTTTTTTTGAATTCTGCTACGTTCCCCAACAGATCACAACACCTCTATTAAGATGCTTAAAGAAGTTATTTTCCCGAGGTTTGGAGTCCCTAGATACTTAATGACTGATGGGGGTTCACACTTTATTCATCGTGCTTTCCGTAAAATGCTTGCAAAGTATGATGGTAATCATAGAATTGAATCCTCTTATCACCCACAGACTAGTGGTCAGGTCGAATTAAGTAATAGAGAGCTGAAATTAATTTTGCAAAAGACATTTAATAGGTCTAGAAAGAATTGGTCCAAGAAACTTGATGATGCATTATGGGCCTATAGAACCGCGTACAAAAATCCTATGGGTATGTCTCCATATAAGATGGTTTATGGAAAGGCTTGTCACTTACCTCTTGAGCTAGAACATAAGGCATATTGGGCTATTAAAGAGCTCAATTATGATTTCAAACTTGCCTATGAGAAAAGGTTATTTGACATTAGCTCTCTTGATGAATGGAGAACCCAGGCCTATGAGAATGCCAAGCTGTTTAAAGAAAAAGTTAAAAGATGGCATGACAAAAGGATACAAAAGCGTGAGTTCAACGTAGGTGACTATGTCTTGTTATACAACTCTCGTCTAAGATTTTTTGCAGGAAAACTTCTCTCAAAATGGGAAGGTCCTTACGTTATCGAGGAGGTCTATCGTTCCGGTGCCATAAAAATCAACAACTTCGAAGGCACAAATCCGAAGGTGGTGAACGGTCAAAGAATCAAACATTATATCTCAGGTAATCCTATAAATGTTGAAACTAATGTTATTGAAACCTTAACCCCGGAGGAATACATAAGGGACACTTTCCAGAACGATTCAGACCCCGAAAAGGAAGAGGTATGTGGTACGGTAAGTAAACCGACTCCAAAACAGTTCTAATGGCAAATTTTCACCGTTTTGGAATATTTAGAAAACTAGAAAAATAAGAGGCAGTCCGGAAGAGACATGAGCCATCGACAAGGGTGGAGAGCGCGCCCCCTGCCTCGTGGGCACCTCGTGTGCCTCCCGGACTCCGATTTCTTGTATGTTACTCCTTTTGGTCAGTAAAAATTCATTATATATTCCCTCGAAGGTTTTGACCACTGTATCACGCAAAATCCTCTGTTTGCGTTTCAAGCTGTTGTTTCTGACAGATCTAGATCATCATGGCGTCTCCCAGCACCCCCAAGGACAAGTTCTTCGAGAAGGTCATCAACCCTTACCACGCGGAGGTGCTGCATCACCCTCAAACCATGGAGTTGCATGAAGGGGTGCTGCACATCCGCGATGTTAAGGGGCCAAGGAGGACCGGAAGCATAGAGACGTCACTCGAAGCAACGGAGCAGCAAGTTTTCAAGTGCCAAGGTATGGTGGAACGAGGACTCAACGCCAACCACATGATGATCACGGAGCTCGCCAACAACCACAAGCTCGACGCAAGGATCTTCGGGGAAGCCATCTCCAATCTCCAAGAGAAAATAGAACACCTCGAGGCCCAGATCTATGACCTGCAAAACCAAAACTGTGAGTATGAATATAGATTCAAGAAGATGAGTTTGGCTGCAGATTTGAGTATCCCGAAGACTCGATCATCCTTCTACGATGGTGAGCCCATGCCTTGGAAGCTGGATGACAAGCCTACATCATCAACAAATCCATCATCACCACCTTCGAAGAAGGGGACATAATCATATGGGTATGGGCACTCCCCTTGGCAACTGCCAAGCTTGGGGGAGTTGCCCCGGTATCGTATCACCATCACACTCCTATCTTTACCGTTTTTCTTAGTTCGATCCTTTTGGTAGTATCTCGATCTAGTAGAATAAAGTTAGCATGATCTAGTTGTGAGCTTTTGCTTTATGATCTTTACCTTTGTAATCGAGTCTGTGAGCTATATAATAAAGATTAGTTTTGAGTCAAGGGATTGATTTCCTCACTTTGGTCATGAGAGAATAAAAGCAAATATAAAAAGTATCAAAGAGATCATATTGATCTTATGGGAAGTAATGACTTCACATATAAAGAGTATGATGAATAAAAGTTGTTGAGAGTTGACAAACATAGTTTTGGTCATCGTTGCACCTTATTTACTTTTACTATTTGTTACTTGCTACCAATTACCTTATCACAAAACTATCTGTTACCGATAATTTCGGTGCTTGCAGAAAATACCTTACTGAAACTGCCTATCATTTCCTTCTGCTCCTCGTTGGGTTCGACACTCTTACTTATCGAAAGGACTATGATAGATTCCATGCACTTGTGGGTCATCACAAGCGTCTGCAACTACAAAAGAAGTATTAAGGTAAACCTAACCATAGCATGAAACAAGTGGATCCAAATCAGCCCCTTACGAAGCAACGCATAAACTAGGGTTTAAGCTTATGCCACTCTAGCAACCCATCATCTACTTATTACTTCCCAATGCCTTCCTCTAGGCCCAAACAATGGCGAAGTGTCATGTAGTCGATGTTCACATGACACCACTAGAGGAAAGACAACACACATCTCATCAAAATATCAAACGAATACCAAATTCACATGACTACTTATAGCAAGACTTCTCCCATGTCCTCAGGAACAAAAGTAACTACTCACAAGACATAATATTGTTCATGACCAGAGGGGTATTAATATGCATAATGGATCTGAACATATGATCTTCCACCAAGTAAACCAACTAGCATCAACTACAAGGAGTAATCAACACTACTAGCAACCCACAGGTACCAATCTGAGGTTTGGGTACAAAGATTTGATACAAGAGATGAACTAGGGTTTGAGAGGAGATGGTGCTGGTGAAGATGTTGATTAAGATAACGCTCCCCAAGATGGGAGAGTTGTTGGTGATGACGGCGGTGACGATTTCCCCCTCCCGGAGGGAAGTATATCCGACAGAACAGCTCCGCCGGAGCCCTAGATTGGTTCCGCCAAGGTTCCACCTCGAGACGGCGGCGTCTGGTCCCGAAAGCCTCCTTATGATTTTTTCCAGGTCAAAACACCCCATGTAGGAGAAGATGGCATTGCGGGGTCACCGTGTGGCCCACGAGGCAGGGGGCGCGCCTAGAGGGGGGGCGCCCCCCACCCTCGTGGACAGGTGGTGGCCCCCCTGGTGAATCTCTTTCGCCATATATTTTTGATATTTTCTAAAACGGTGTTTCATTGAGTTTTGGAGCTTTTTGAGTTGTGCAGAATAGGTTTCCAATGTTTGCTCCTTTTCCAGCCCAGAATTCCAGCTGCCGGCATTCTCCCTCTTCATGTAAACCTTGTAAAATAAGAGAGAAAACGCATAAGTATTGTGACATAACGTGTAATAACAGCCCATAGTGCGATAAATATCAACATAGAAGCATGATGCAAAATGGACGTATCAACTCCCCCAAGCTTAGACCTCACTTGTCCTCAAGCGAAAGCCGACATCGAAAAATATGTCCACATGTTTAGAGATAGAGGTGTCGATAAAAATAAAATACGAACATGAGGGCATCATGATCATTCTTATAACAGCAACACACATATATTTTCATATGATTATTATGCTAAAGTAACAATTCATTCACAACGTCAATTATGAATCAGAAACTTCATTGAAAACCAACAAACTATGATCTCCGTCATTGAAGCAATTGCAATTTGTCACAACATCAGAAAGAGTCATTATAAGAGCTTTTCTGCAAGTCCACATACTCAACTATCATATAGTCTTTCACAATTGCTCACACTCATGCAATACTTATGGGTATGGAGTTTTAATCGGACACAGAGAAAGATAGGGGCTTATGCTATTGCATCCCAACCTTTTACCTCAAGGGTAATGTCAACAATAATGGACCATGATAACTTACATCCAAGTGGGTATATATGTCAGGATCTTTCCAACACAATGTGCTTGCCAAAAGATAAAATGTAAAAAGGAAAGGTGATTTTCACCTTGACGCTTATAAGGCAAGAATAATAGATAGGCCCTTCGTGGAGGGAAGCAGAGGTTGTCATGTGCTTTTATGGTTGGATGCACAAAGTCTTAGCGCAAAAGAACGTCACTTTATATTGCCACTTGTGATAGGGACCTTTATTATGCAGTCCGTCGCTTTTATTACTTCCATATCACAAGATTGTATAAAGCTTATTTCCTCCACACTAATAAATCACACATATTTTAGAGAGTTTGCAATCATGACAACTTACTTGAAGGATCTTACTCAATCCATAAGTAGGTATGGTGGACTCTCATGGCAAAACTGGGTTTAAGGATGTATGGATGCACAAGTAGTATATTTACTTGGTGCAAGGAGTTTTGGCTAGCATGAGGGGGAAAGGCAAGCTCAACATGTTGGATGATCCATGACAATATACTTTATTTCGAATATAAGAAAACATAACCCATTATGTTGTCTTCCTTGTCCAACATCAACTCTTTAGCATGTCATATTTTAATGAGTGCTCACAATCATAAAAGATGTCCAAGATAGTATATTTGTATGTGAAACCTCTCTTTCCTTGTTACTTCCTATTAATTGCAACTATGACCAAAACTATGTTTGTCAACTCTCAACAACTTTTATTCATCATACTCTTTATATGTGAAGTCATTACTTCCCATAAGATCAATATGATCTCTTTGATACTTTTTATATTTCTTTTATTCTCTCATGACCAAAGTGAGGAAATCAAGCCCTTGACTCAACACTAATCTTTATTATATAGCTCACGGACTCGATTACAAAGGTAAGGATCATAAAGCAAAAGCTCACAACTAGATCATGATAACTTTATTCTACTAGATCAAGATATTACCAAAAGGATCGAACTAAGAAAAACGGTAAAGATAGGAGTGTGATGGTGATACGATACTGGGGCAACTCCCCCAAGCTTGGCAGTTGCCAAGGGGAGTGCCCATACCCATATGATTATGTCCCCTTCTTCAAAGTTTGTGATGATGGCTTCTTCCTTAGCCTGTGCTTAAGGACAGAATTTTCCTCCCTTAGGTCATTGATCTCCTGCTCAAAGTTTAATATCTTCTTGCATAGTGCATGCTTGTTTTCCTGCAAAAGGCGTAAAGGGATAAACTCGATTTTAGGTTTCTTTGCTCTGTCGGGGAGGCTTGACTTTTTGAACTCCACATGCATGTCCCCAGGTTGAGGTAGTGGGGCTTCGTCTTCATCTGAGATGGTCCAATCCTTTCCCTTGGGATCATGGTCTTCTTCTTCCTCTATGGTCCAACCATAATGCTCCCAGTCCCCATAGGTCTTAGGGTCAGCAAGGAGATCAGCCACATAGCTTTCTCCCTTCGAATCCTGTGACGACATATCACTCCAATCTGCGACAGAAACAGCTCGAAACAAAAACAAAGGATTGTGGCGTGATACGGTGGTCAAAACCTTCGGGAGAATATATAATGAATTTTTACCGACCAAAAGGAGTAACATGCAAGAAATCAGAGTCCGGGAGGCACACGAGGTGCCCACGAGGCAGGGGGCGCGCCAGGGGAAGGGGGCGCGCCCTCCACCCTCATGGACGGCTTGTGTCTCTTCCGGACTGCCTCTTATTTTTCTATTTTTCTAAATATTCCAAAACGGTGAAAATTGCCATTAGAATTGTTTTGGAGTCGGTTTACTTACCATACCACATACCTCTTCCTTTTCGGGGTCTGAATTATTCTGGAAAGTGTCCCTTATGTATTCCTCTGGGGTTAAGGTTTCAATAACATTGGTTTCAACATTTATAGGATTACCTCAGATATAATGTTTGATTCTTTGACCATTCACCACCTTCGGATTAGTGCCTTCGAAGTTGTTGATTTTTATGGCACCTGAACGATAGACCTCCTCGATATCGTAAGGACCTTTCCATTTAGAGAGAAGCTTTCCTGCAAAAAATCTTAAACGAGAGTTGTATAGCAAGACATAATCACCTACGTTAAACTCACGCTTTTGTATCCTTTTGTCATGCCATCTTTTAACTTTTTCTTTAAACATTGGCATTCTCATAGGCCTGGGTTCTCCATTCATCAAGAGAGCTAATGTCAAATAACCTCTTCTCACCAACAAGTTTGAAATCATAATTGAGCTCTTTAATAGCCCAATATGCCTTATGGTCTAGCTCAAGAGGTAAGTGGCATGTTTTTCTATAAACCATCTTATATAGAGACATGCCCATAGGATTTTTGTATGTAGTTCTATAGGCCCATAATGCATCATCAAGTTTCTTGGACCAATTCTTTCTAGACCTATTAACTGTCTTTTGCAAAATTAATTTCTGCTCTCTATTGCTTAATTCTACTTGACCACTAGTCTGTGGGTGATAAGGGGATGCAATTCTATGGTTAACATCATACTTACCAAGCATTTTACGGAAAGCACCATGACTAAAGTGTGAACCACCATCAGTCATTAAGTATATAGGGACTCCAAACCTTGGAAAAATAACTTCATTAAGCATCTTAATAGAGGTGTTATGATCAGCACTACTAGTTGGAATAGCTTTTGCCCACTTAGTAACATAATCAATAGCAACTAAAATATGTGTGTACCCATTAGAGGAAGGAAACGGTCCCATATAATCAAAGCCCCAGACATCAAATGGTTCAATAACAAGTGAATAATTCATAGGCATTTCTTGACGTCTACTGATATTACCAATTCTTTGACATTCATCACAAGATAAGACAAACTTACGGGCATCCTTGAAGAGAGTAGGCTAATAGAAACCAGATTGCAATACCTTATGTGCAGTTCTATCTCCAGCATGGTGTCCTCCATAAGCTTCGGAGTGGCACTTGAGTAGGATTTGTTCCTGTTCATGCTCAGGTACACAACGTCTAATAATACCATCTACTCCTTTATAAATATGTGGGTCATCCCAGAAGTAATGTCTCAAATCATAGAAGAACTTTTTCTTTTGCTGGTATGTGAAGCTAGGAGGTATAAACTTAGCAACAATGTAATTAGCATAATCAGCATACCATGGAGGAGTACGATAAGTATTTATGACAGCTAATTGTTCATCAGGGGAGCTATCATCAATAGGTTGTGGGTCATCCAGAATATTCTCTAGCCTAGACAAGTTGTCCGCAACGGGGTTCTCAGCTCCCTTTCTATCAATAATGTGCAAATCAAATTCTTGCAGCAAGAGAACCCATCTGATAAGTCTAGGTTTAGTATCTTTCTTTTCCATAAGGTATTTGATAGCAGCATGATCAGTGTGACTAGTTACTTTAGAATCAACAATATAAGGTCTAAACTTATAACATGCAAATACAACTGCTAAAAATTCCTTCTCAGTAGTAGCATAATTTCTCTGGGCACTGTCTAGAGTTTTACTAGCATATTGGATAACATTCAATTTCTTATCAACTCTTTGTCCTAAAATAGCACCTACAGCATAATCACTAGCATCACACATAATCTCAAAGGGTAAATTCCCGTCAAGAGGCTAGACAATAGGTGCAGAGATTAATGCTTTCTTAAGTATTTCAAATGCTTCTAAACAATCATCATCAAAAACAAAAGGAATATCTTTTTGTAAGAGATTAGTCATAGGCCTGGAGATTTTGGAGAAGTCCTTAATGAACCTCCTATAAAACCCGGCATGACCAAGGAAACTTCGTATACCTTTGATGTCCTTGGGACACGACATCTTTTCAATAGCATCAACCTTAGCTTTGTCAACTTCAATACCTCTTTCAAAAATTTATGTCCCAAGACAATGCCTTCATTAACCATAAAGTGGCACTTCTCCCAATTCAAGACAAGATTCGTGTCTTCACATCTCTGCAAAACTCGATCAAGGTTGCTCAAGCAATCATCAAAAGAAGTTCCGTAAACGGAGAAATCATCCATGAAAACCTCAACAATATTTTCACAAAAATCAGAGAATATAGCCATCATGCAGCTTTGAAAGGTAGCAGGTGCATTACATAAACCAAAAGGCATACGCCTATAAGCAAAGGTACCGAAAGGACAAGTAAAAGTGGTATTTTCTTGATCCCCTTTTGACACAGGTATTTGAGAGAAACCAGACTAACCATCTAGAAAGCAAAAATGAGTATGTTTGGATAATTTTTCTAGCATTTGATCAATAAAAGGCAAAGGGTAATGATCTTTCTTAGTAGCTTTATTTAATTTGCGGAAATCAATTACCATCCTATAACGTGTAACAATTCTTTGCGAGATCAATTCATCTTTATCATTAGGAACAACAGTCATACCTCCCTTCTTAGGGACACAATGGACATGACTTACCCACTGGCTATCAGCAACTGGATAGATTATACCTGCCTCTAGAAGATTTAGTATTTCCTTCCTTACCACTTCTTTCATCTTAGGATTCAACCATCGTTGATGATCAATAACCGGTTTAGCGTCCTCTTCCAACTTTATCTTGTGTTGGCATAAGGTGGGACTAATGCCCTTAAGATCATCCAGAGTATATCCAATAGCAGCACGGTACTCCTTTAGAGTTTTCAATAATTTTTCTTCTTCCTGCTCTGAAAGGTTAGCACTGATAATAATAGGATATATCTTCTTTTCATCAAGATAAACATACTTAAGATTACCAGGTAATGGTTTAAGTTCAAACATGGGATCACCCTTGGGTGGAGGAGGATCCCCTAGGATTTCAACAGGCAAGTTGTTTTTTAATACGGGTCCCTGCTTAAAGATTATTTCATCTATTTCCCTTCTCTCATTCATATACATATCATTTTCATGGTCTAGCAGATATTGTTCTATTGGATCGTTAGGAGGCACAACAATAGAAGCAAGACCAATAATTTCATCCTTACTAGGTAATTCTTTATCATGGGGTTGTCTACGAAATTTAGCAAAGTTAAAATCATGAGACATATCCCACAAACCAACATTAACAATATCTTTTACGCAGTCTATCTTAGCATTAACAATATTCAAGAAGGGTCTACCAAATGGACTAAAATCATCTTGTGGGGAACTAAGAATAAGGAAATCGGCAGGGTATTTAACCTTCCCACACAAGACTTCAACATCTCTAACAATCCCAACTGGTGAAATAGTGTCTCTATTGGCAAGCGTAATAGTAACATCAATCCCTTCTAACTCAACAGGTGCAATATCATGCATAATTTCTTTATATAAGGAATGAGGGATTATACTTGCACTAGCACCTACGTCACATAAACCATGATAGCATTGATCTCCTATTTTAGCAGAAATAACAGGCAGGCCTACAATAGGTCTATGTTTATTCCTAGCATCGGGTTTGGCTATTCTAGCAGCTTCCTCTTGGAGGTAAATAACATGTCCATATAAATTTTCAACCAAGAGATCTTTAACCACAGCAACACTAGGTTCAACTTTAATTTGCTCAGAGGGTGTAGGTGTTCTAGTATTACTCTTATGAACCACAGTTCAAGCTTTAGCATGATCCTTTATTTTAACAGGGAAAGGCGGTTTCTCAATATAAGCAGTGGGAACAATAGGATCAACATTATAAGTGATAGTTTTTTCTTCAATTTTAACAGGTTCAACTACTTTTACTTCAATGGGAGGATGGTATTTAAACCACTTCTCCTTAGGGAGGTCAACATGAGTAGCAAATCATTCACAGAAAGAAGCTACTATCTAAGAGTCAAGTCCATATTTAGTGCAAAATTCACGGAAAACATCGGTATCCATAAAAGCTTTAACACAATCAAACTTAGGGGCCATACCTGACTCCTTACCTTCGTCGAGATCCCAATCTTCAGAGTTGTGTTTAATTCTTTCCAATAAATCCCATTTGAATTCAATAGTCTTCATCATAAAAGAACCAGCACAAGAATTATCGAGCATGGTGCAATTATCGAGACAAAGCCGAGCATACAAATTTTGAATGATCATTTTTCTCCTTAAGCCTCCCCCAAGCTTGAGTGATGCTTTCTCCTTCGTGAGGCCAACAATTATATATATAATTACGATCACGATGAACCGGAGGGTAGAACTTCTGATGAAATTCCAACTTCAATCGATTATAGTTCCATGATCCAATATCATGGCATAGCCTAAACAATGTCAATGTGTCTCCATTCAAAGATAAAGGGAAGACCTTCTTCTTGATAACATCCTCGGGCATACCTGCAAGCTTAAATAATCCACAAACTTCATCCACATAGATTAGGTGTAAATTGATACGTCTCCAACGTATCTATAATTTTTTATTGTTCCATGCTATTATTTATGAAGTCTTAGATGTTTAATGGGCTTTATCATTCACTTTTATATCATTTTTGGGACTAACCTACTAACCTAAAGGCCCAGTCCAGATTGCTGTTTTTTTGCCTATTTCAGGGTTGTGTAGAAAAGGAATATCAAATGGAGTCCAAACGGAATGAAACCTTCGCAGGAGATATTTTTGGAGGAAATCACGCGAGATAAACTTTGGGGCCAAGCCAGAGGACAGGGGACCACCCCCGAGGGTGGGGGGCGCGCCCCCCTTCCAAGGGCGTGCCCCCTGCCTTGAGGGCACGCCCGGTGGCCCCTAGTGCCCCTCTTCCTCCTATATATGCCTACGTACCCCAGAAACTCCATACGCAGAGAGAAAACCCTAATTCCACCACCGTAGCTGCTGTTCCCGTGGAGATCCCATCTTGGAGCCTGTTCCGGGAGGGGGATCCATCACAGAGGCCTTCATCATCATCATCATCGCCCTCACCATGAGTTGTGAGTAGTTTACCTCAGACCTTCGAGTCCATAGCTAGTATCTAGATGGCTTCTTCTATCTCTCCGGATCTCAATACAAAGTTCTCCTCGGTCTTCGAGGAGATCTATTCGATGTAATCTCTTTTTGCGGTGTGTTTGTCGAGATCCGATGAATTGTGAGTTTATGATCAAGGTTATCTATGAAAGATATTTGGTTCTTCTCTGAACTTTTTATGTGTGCTCATAATATCCTTGTAAGTCTCTTCAAATTATTGGTTTGGTTTGGCCTACTAGATCTATAGTTCTTGCAATGGGAGAAGTGCTTGGCTTTGGGTTCAATCTTGCGGTGTCCTTTCCCAGTGATAGTAGGGGCAGCAAGGCACGTATTGTATTGTTGCCATCGAGGATAAAAAGATGGGGTTTTTATCATATTGCTTGAGTTTATCCCTCTACATCTTGCTTAAGGCGTTACTCTGTTCGTATGAACTCAATACACTAGATGCATGCTGGATAGCGTTCGATGTGTGGAGTAATAGTAGTAGATGTAGGTAGGAGTCGATCTACTTGTCTCGGACGTGATGCCTATATACAATGATCATGCCTAGATAGTCTCATAATTATTCGCTTTTCTATCAATTGCTCGACAGTAATTTGTTTACCCGCCGTAGAATACCGCTATCATGAGAGAAGCGACTAGAGAAAACTATGGCCCCCGGGTCTATTCTCAACATATCAATCTACATCTACTTTAATTTTTTGCTTTTATTTGATGTTCTATTAAACCGAAAATACCAAAAATATAAACTATCATCTCTATCAGATCTCACTATCGTAAGTGACAGTAAAGGGATTGACAACCCCTTATCGCGTTGGCTGCGAAGTTCTTATTTGTTTGTGCAGGTGCGAGGGACTGGCGCGTGGTCTCCTACTCGATTGATACCTTGGTTCTCAAAAACTGAGGGAAATACTTACGCTACTGTGTTGCATCTCCCTTTCCTCTTTGAGGGAATACAACGCAAGCTCAAGAGGTAGCAAGAAGAATTTCTGGCGCCGTTGCCGGGGAGGCTTACGCAAAAGTCATATACCAAGTACCTATCACAAACCCTTATCCTTCACATTACATTTATTTGCCTCCCGTTTTCCTCTCCCCTACTTCACCTTTGCCGTTTTATTCGCCCCTCTTCCGCCGTGTATTTTCCGTTCGCTTGCCTCTTGTTTGCTCGTGTGCTATGTGCCCTCAATTAGCTTGCATCTTCAATTTCTAAAGTATGGATCCTCATCGACTTGCTAATCTCTTTAAGAGATCCAATTATGTTGAACCTATTGCTAGTGAGTTGACTGCACTAGATTATCTTTATGGGGTTTTGCTTGAAATTTGTGAATCTGAAAATTGTGATGAAATATTGAAAGAAAACATAAATTGATTCACGATAGATCCTTGAGTAAAAAGCATGATTGCAATGATGTTATTATAAATTCTATTAATGTCAATTGTGTTAATGACATGCAAAACCCTAAGCTTGGGGATGATTATTTTGCTATGCCCACTACTTGTTGCAATGATCATGATTGGGGTGATGATTCTTACGATCTTGAAAATTTATTTAAACCCCATCATGAATATGAGATTGATAATAATATTTGCCATAATATTGATAAAAGTGGGTTTGGAGAGGTCATGACTTTAGTTAATGTTGATCCCACTATTTTGGAAGAGTGTCAAATTCGCATGCATTTGGATCGTGTTGAGAATATGTTATGTGATAGCTATATTGTTGAATTTTCTTATGATCTTACATGCAATTATTATGAGAGAGGAAAATATGGTCATAGAAATCTTCATGTTACTAAATTACCTCACTTCATGTTGAGATTGATCTTGTTTCTTTCTTCTTCCTTGCATATGCTAGACCTTGCTTGCCTTGCTAATTTATTTGCCTATAAGATGCCTATGCATAGGAAGTATGTTAGACTTAGATGTGTTTGTCACATGTTTTATGATGCTCTCTTTGTGCTTCAATTCTTGTCTTTCGTGTGAGCATCATTGAATTATCAGTGCCTAGCTAGGGGCGTAAAACGATGGTGCTTGTTGCGAGGCAACCCAATTTTATGTTTTTTTTTGCTTTTAGGGAATAAATATTGCATCTAGCCTCTGATTAGATGTGTTTTCATGTTTTGTTTAGTGTTTGTGCCAAGTAGAACCTTTGGTAAGACTTGTGTGAAGTTTATATGATCTTGTTGTGAAAAACAGAATCGTTTGCGCTCGCTAAAGTAGTCTCCAGATTTTACTGGAGCTTTATTTTTAGTTGATTCTATTTGCTGATGATTGGTAGACAAATTTCGCAAATTTACCAATTTAGTTTGAATTTTTTGGAGTTTCCAGAAGTAGGCGAACCCAGCAGATTACTACAGACTGTTCTGTATTTGACAGATTCTGTTTTTCGTGTGTTGTTTGCTCATTCCGAAGCATCTATGAGTAATTTTGGAGGATATGAACCATAGAGAACTTGGAGTACAGTAGGTTTAACACCAATATAAACAATGAATGAATTCCTTGCTGTATCTTTGAGTGGTGGTTTGCTTTCTCTTACTAACGGAGCTCACGAGACTCTTTGTCTAAGTTTTGTGTTGTGAAGTTTTCAAGTTTTGAGTATTGCTTTGATGGATTATGGAACAAGGAGTAGCAAAGGCCTAAGCTTGGGGATTCCCATGGCATCCCGAGTAAATTCAATATAATCAAAAGCCTAAGCTTGGGGATGCCCCGGGAAGGCATCCCCTCTTTCGTCTTCATCCATTAGTAACTATACTTGGAGCTATATTTTTATTCGCAACATGTTATGTGTTTTGCTTGGAGCATCTTGTATAATTTGAGTCTTTGCTTGTTAGTTTGCCACAATCATCCTTGCTGGACACACCTATTTGAGAGAGTTAAATATGGCCTAGAAATTGTTAGAACACTCTATATGCTTCACTTATATCTTTTGAGTTGAATAGTTTTTCCTCTAGTGCTTCACTTATATCTTTTAGAGCACGGTGGTGGTAATATTTTGTAGAAATTGTTGAACTCTCATGCTTCACTTAGATATATTTGAGAGTCTATTAAAACAGCATGGTAAAGTGTTTAGGCTAAAGAAACTAGTCTTCACATGATAAACATCCAATGACAATGTAGTAAAAAAATCACATCAAGTGCATTGAGTAGAAAGAGATGTTGGATGCTTGATAATTGTTTTGAGACATGAGGATAGTGATATTAGAGTTATGCTAGTGGATTAATTATGAAATTGAGAAATATTTGTGTTAAGGTTGGTGATTCCCGTAGCATGCACGTATGGTGAACCGTTATGTAACTAAGTTAAAGCATGAGGTATTTGTAGAGAGTCAACCTTTGTGTGGAGGTCGAGGGCGCGCGATGGTTAACTACTACCAACCTCCCCCCTAGGGGCATGCGTTGATTGCTTTGTTTTGATGACTCGTAGATTTTTGCAATAAGTATATGAGTTCTTATGACTAATGTTGAGTCCATGGATTGCACTCTCACCCTTCCACCATTGCTAGCCTCTCTTGTACCGCGCAACTTTCGCCGGTGCCATAGACCCACTATATATCCTTGCTGAAAACAGCCACCATATTGTTCCTCAAAACAGCCACCATACCTACCTATCATGGCATTTCATAGCCATTCCGAGATATATTGCCATGCAACTTTCCACCGTTCCGTTTATATGACACACATCACATTGTCATATTGCCATTGCATGATCATGCAGTTGACATCGTATCTATGGCAAGGCCACCATGCATAATTTTTATACATGTCACTCTTGTTTCATTGCACATACCGGTACACCGCCGGAGGCATTCATATAGAGTCATACTTTGTTGTTGTAGTATTGAGTTGTAATCTTGTGTTGTAATGAAACTGTAATGATCATCATCTATAGAGCATTGTCCCATGGGAGGAAAGGCTGAATCTATAAAGCCCCTCGGCAAAAGAAAAAGAAAAAAAAAAGAAAGGCCAAAGAAAAAAAGAAAGGCCCAAAAAAGAGAAAAAAAAAGAAAAGAAAAAAGGCACAATTGCTACTATCTTTTTCCACACTTGTGCTTCAAAGTAGCACCATGTTCTTCATTGTAGAGAGTCTCATGCTTAGTCACTTTCATATACTAGTGGGAACTCTCGATATAGAACTTGGCTTGTATATTCCAGCGATGGGCTTCCTCAAATGCCCTAGGTCTTCGTGAGCAAGCAAGTTGGATGCACACCCACTAGTTTCTTTTGTTGAGCTTACATTCATATTTAGCTCTAGTGCATCCGTTGCATGGCAATCCCTACTCACTCACATTGATATCTATTGATGGGCATCTCCATAGCCCGTTGATACGCCTAGTCGATGTGAGACTATCTCCCTCCTTTTGTCTTCTCCACAACCACCTCTATTCCACCCATAGTGCTATGTCCATGGCTCACGCTCATGTATTGCGTGAAAGTTGAAAGGTTTGAAAAGATAGAGCATGAAAACAAATGCTTGGCTGAAATCGGGGTTGTGCATGATATGAATACTTTTGTGTGATAATAAGGGAGCATAGCCAACACTATATGATTTTGTAGGGATAACTTTCTTTAGCCATAGTATTTTGAGAAGACGTGATTGCTTTGTTAGTATTGCTTGAAGTATTGTTGTTTCTTATGTCAATATAGACTTTTATCTTGAATCTTTCAGATCTAAACATTCATGCCACAATTAACAGAATTACATTGAAAAACTATATTGGTTAGCATTCCACATCAAAAATTCTTTCTTTATCATTTACCTACTCGGGGATGAGCAGGAATTAAGCTTGGGGTGCTTGATACGTCTCCAACCTATATATAATTTTTTATTGTTCCATGCTATTATTTATGAAGTCTTAGATGTTTAATGGGCTTTATCATGCACTTTTATATCATTTTTGGGACTAACCTACTAACCCAAAGGCCCAGTCCAGGTTGTTGTTTTTTGCCTATTTCAGGGTTTTGCAGAAAAGGAATATCAAACGGAGTCCAAACGGAATGAAACCTTCGCAGGAGATATTTTTGGAGGAAATCACGTGAGATAAACTTCGGGGCCAAGCCAGAGGACAGGGGGCCCGCCCTCAAGGGTGGGGGCACGCCCCCCTTCCCAGGGCGCGCCCCCTGCCTCGAGGGCAGGCCCGGTGGCCCCTGATTCCCCTATTCCTCCTATATATGCCTATGTACCCCAGAAACACCATACGCACAGAGAAAACCCTAATTCCACCGCCGTAGCTGCTGTTCCCGTGGAGATCCCATCTTGGAGCATGTTCCGGGAGGGGGGTCCATCACGGAGGCCTTCATCATCATCATCATCGCCCTCACCATGAGTTGTGAGTAGTTTACCTCAGACCTTCGGGTCCATAGCTAGTATCAAGATGGCTTCTTCTCTCTCTCCAGATCTCAATACAAAGTTTTCCTCGGTCTTCGAGGAGATCTATTCGATGTAATCTTATTTTGTGGTGTGTTTCTCGAGATCCGATGAATTGTGAGTTTATGATCAAGGTTATCTATGAAAGATATTTGGTTCTTCTCTGAACTTTTTATGTGTGCTCATAATATCCTTGCAAGTCTCTTTGAATTATTGGTTTGGTTTGGCCTACTAGATCTATAGTTCTTGCAATGGGAGAAGTGCTTGGCTTTGGGTTCAATCTTGCGGTGTCATTTCCCAGTGACAGTAGGGGCAGCAAGGCACGTATTGTATTGTTGCCATCGAGGATAAAAAGATGGGGTTTATATTATATTGCTTGAGTTTGTCCCTCTACATCATGTCATCTTTCTTCAGGCGTTACTCTGTTCGTATGAACTCAATACACTAGATGCATGCTGGATAGCGGTCGATGTGTGGAGTAATAGTAGTAGATGCAGGCAGGAGTCGGTCTACTTGTCTCGGTCGTGATGCCTATATACAATGATCATGCCTAGATAGTCTCATAATTATTCACTTTTCTATCAATTGCTCGACAGTAATTTGTTTACCCGCCATAGAATACCGCTATCATGAGAGAAGCCACTAGAGAAAACTATGGCCCCCGGGTCTATTCTCAACATATCAATCTACATCTACTTTACTTTTTTGCTTTTATTTGCTGTTTTATTAAACCAAAAATACCAAAAATATAAACTATCATCTCTATCAGATCTTACTATCGTAAGTGACCGTAATGGGATTGACAACCCCTTATCGCGTTGGCTACGAAGTTCTTATTTGTTTGTGCAGGTGCGAGGGACTGGCGCGTAGTCTCCTACTCGATTGATACCTTGGTTCTTAAAAACTGAGGGAAATACTTACGCTATTGTGCTGCATCTCCCTTTCCTCTTCGAGGGAATACAACTCAAGCTCAAGGGGTATCATAAATCTGGATGCAGTGTTCCATCTCCTGTAAAGGGATTATCTAGCAGTTTCTCTATCATACCCGAAGGAATTTCAAAGCAAACATTTTCATTGGGTTCAGTAGGTTGAGGAGCAACTATTTTCTCTTCTGGTTGGGGTGAAGATACCCCGAACAAGCCCCTCAAAGGAAGATGAGCCATAGTAACAAATGACAATAAATTTCAGCACACTATATAAATTTTTCCTTACCAAAGGCGCTTCACTCCTCGGCAATGGTGCTAGAAAAGAGTCTTGATGACCCACAAGTGTAGGGGATCTATCGTAGTCTTTTCAATAAGTAAGAGTGTCGAACCCAATGAGGAGTAGAAGGAAATGATAGGCAGTTTTCAGTAAGGTATTTTCTGCAAACACTGATATTATCGATAACAGATAGTTTTGTGATAAGGTAATTGGTAGCAAGTGACAAATACTAAAAGTAAATAAGGTGCAGCAAGATGGCCCAATCCTTTTTGTAGCAAAGTACAGGCCTGGACAAACTCATATATGAAGGAAAGCACTCCCGAGGACACGTGGGAATTATCGTCAAGCTAGTTTTCATCACGATCATCTGATTCACGTTCGGTACTTTGATAATTTGGTATGTGGGTGGACCGGTGCGTGGGTGATGTCCTTACTTGGACAAGCCTCCCACTTATGATTAACCTCTATTGCAAGCGTCTGCAACTACAAAAGAAGTATTAAGGTAAACCTAGCCATAGCATGAAACAAGTGGATCCAAATCAGCCCCTTACGAAGCAACGCATAAACTAGGGTTTAAGCTTCTGTCACTCTAGAAACTCATCATCTACTTATTACTTCCCAATGCCTTCCTCTAGGCCCAAACAATGGTGAAGTGTCATGTAGTCGACGTTCACATGACACCACTAGAGGAAATACAACATACATCTCATCAAATATCGAACGAATATCAAATTCACATGACTACTTATAGCAAGATTTCTCCCATGTCCTCGGGAACAAAAGTAACTACTCACAAGACATAATATTGTTCATGATCAGAGGGGTATTAATATGCATAATGGATCTAAACATATGATCTTCCACCAAGTAAACCAACTAGCATCAACTACAAGGAGTAATAAACACTACTAGCAACCCACAGGTACCAATCTGAGGTTTGGGTACAAAGATTGGATACAAGAGATGAACTAGGGTTTGAGAGGAGATGGTGCTGGTGAAGATGTTGATGAAGATAACCCTCCCCAAGATGGGAGAGTTGTTGGTGATGACGGCGGTGATGATTTCCCCCTCCCGGAGGGAAGTATCCCCGGCAGAACAGCTCAGTCGGAGCCCTAGATTGGTTCCGCCAAGGTTCCGCCTCGAGACGGCGGCGTCTGGTCCCGAAAGCCTCCTTATGATTTTTTCCATGTCAAAACACCCCATATAGGAGAGGATGGGCATCGGGGGGGGCACCGTGTGGCCCACGAGGCAGGGGGCGCGCCTAGAGGGGGGCGCCCCCCACCCTCGTGGACAGGTGGTGGCCCCCTGGTGAATCTCTTTCGCCAAATATTTTTTATATTTTCTGAAACGGTGTTTCGTGGAGTTTCGGAGCTTTTTGAGTTGTGCAGAATAGGTTTCCAATGTTTGCTCCTTTTCCAGCCCAGAATTCCAGCTGCCGGCATTCTCCCTCTTCATGTAAACCTTGTAAAATAAGAGATAAAAGGCATAAGTATTGTGACATAATGTGTAATAACAGCCCATAGTGCAATAAATATCAACATAAAAGCATGATGCAAAATGGACGTATCAATCACCACCACCCGCTCGCATAAGTTGAGCACCGCCGGCGACGGCCGCTTGGGGTAGTTCGACCAATTCCGCTTCTCCCGCGGCAGCACGTCAGCGAACGGTGGCAGATTGATGCGGCCGTGCCCAAGTTGCGGACATAGAAGAAGGAATGCTGCCACTTCTTGGCAGAATCCTCCAGTGGCACCTTGGGGCGCTCGTTCCCCGGCCGCCTACAGATGAAGACGGCTCCGCACTCTGACATCTCCCTGGCCTTCGGCCCCTGCTGCTTCAGGGAGAAGAGGCGCGCGAAGAGGTCGATGGAGGGCTCAACTCCGAGGTATACCTCGCAGAGCGTGACGAAGCCGGAGAGCCGCACGATAGCCCCGGCTCCGAGATGGTGGGGCTGGAGCCCGTAGAACTCCAGAAATTCGCAGAAGAAGTCGCTCGTGGGCAGCCCAAACCCGCGCTTGAAGTGCATGAAGAAGACCACGCGCTCTGAGCCCTCGGGGTGCGGCTCCTGCTCGTCTCCGGGCAAGCGTACGACGACCTCCGTCTCTGGCGGTAGGCGCCTGGTGGTGCAGAGGTAGGCGATGTCGCCCTCGGAGACGGTCGAGCCCATCCACGAGCCCGACGGTAGCGCCATCAACAAGAAGCACGGAAGAGAAAGAAGAAGGAGAAGATGGCCTCTGCTCGAGAACGACGGGCGTCGCGATGTGCGGCGGTCGCAAGAAGCAGAGGAGGCAAGGGAAGACAGGAGGGCGCGGGTGAGAACGATCTCCACCAGTCCTTCGGCCCAATTTATAACCCGCGGTTCGAACGTGGGGGAGTGGGATCGATTGTGCCCGCCTCTCCCAGTTCCCCGCAATAAGTGCGCATGTATGTGTGCAATAACTGCCCCCGGAAGGGCAACCGGTTCACAGACGCCACAATAAATCCATGCGCACGGGCCGAGGCAGTGCGGCCGCGAGCCCCGGCCCGTCGCCCCGTCCCGTCGTGCGTGTGGCTTGTCAGGCCTCCCCGGCTTCTGGGCACCTTGTGGCGCCCGTGCGGAACCCGAAAGATCAACCAAGATTCGGCGGACTCCTCGGTCCCCGTCTTCGTCGAAACGCCGCGATCCGGCTTCCAGAAGCCGGCACACAGCGGGTGTTCCCAAGCTCGGCCTGAGGCTCGCCTTTGAGGGAAGGAAATTGCGAAGGCCCGATCACCCAAAGACAGCGGACCTTCACAGCTTCGGAGAATACTCTCGGGGGGATGAACCCCACGCAGGCAATGGAAGCGGGATCATTTTTCAAAAACAGCGGGGCCAGCATCGCCCCGCAATCTGCCTCTGACTTGGCCGGGTCGCTCGACCCGGCCAGGACCCGCGATCCAGCAAGACTCTCCAGTCCGGCCAGTACCCGCGATCCGGCCCCAACGGCCCGCTTGAGGAATCCGGACCCGGCACGCCAAGACTTCCTCAACAAGCCAGACCGACCCGTGGCGTGTCCCCCAATCCGGCCACGGGTCAGCTCCCGTCCCATCCCAACCGTACGATGGGACGAGACGCACCTACTGATGACCTAGGCAACAACGCCTCGCCCATGCCCCTAGTCAGTCGGGGCATGGCTATAGTGCAATCATCACAGCCCATGACGGCAGCAGACGGTGACATGACGGAGCACGACGTACCCGACTCAGCCCGGCCAATCCTTGGCGGCCGACAAGACGGCACACAGTGCCCCCAATACCCGGCGGGCCCCACGCCCGGAGAACCCGGCGAGCCCTGTACCCGGCAGGTCAGAGCACCAGCTTCCCGGACAATGACAATCCGGCCCCACGGTCGTGTAACTTTACCATTGTATCCCTGGGGGGTTGGCCTATATAAAACCCTCAGAGCCCTCATGCGGGGGGAGACGTGAACTAGACAACATGATAGACACACCTCAGGAGAAGCAGCCTAAGCCCTAGCATGTCTTCCTCCTTCCACCACACAGCTCGAGGAGCAACTCTGTACTGGTAAACATCAACCACCTTCGGCAGGATTAAGGGTATTATCTCCCCGGAGAGCCCCAAACCTGGATATGTCTTGCGTCCCGTGCTCGCTCATGCCAACTCCACTTTTGGAGTCCACCGGTGCCCTCGAGCCGCCTCCTATCTTTAGCCATCCCTTGGCATGTGACGTGCGCCCACCCCGACAAGTGCCCCCCATGGCCGAATCTAAAAGATTTCTTGAAGCAAAATTCAAGCCAGCATAAAAGTTTTTGTATAATCATCCATAAGTTCAAACCATGTGTAGGGCAATTACGTATCATTAATTTCATTCTCTCCCAAGCTTGTGCAACATGCTCATGATCTAGTTGCTTAAAATTCATAATATTGTTTCTAGGAGAGATAATCTTAGCGGGAGGAAAATACTTAGAGACAAAGGCATCTTTGCACTTATTCCATGAATCAATACCATTTCTAGGAAAAGAGGAAAACCAAGTTTTAGCACGAACTCTAAGTGAAAACGGAAATAGCTTCAATTTAACAATATCATTATCTGTATCCCTCTTCTTTTGCATATCACACAAATCAACAAAGTTGTTTAGACGGGTAGCGGCATCTTCACTGGGAAGGCCAGAAAATTGATCTTTCATGACAAGATTCAACAGAGCATCATTGATCTCACAAGATTCAGCATCGGTAATATGAGCAATAGACGTGCTAATAAAATCATTATTGTTGGTATTAGAGAAGTCACATAATTTGGTATTTTTTGAGCCATAGTGACAAGCAAGCAATCCAACACACAAGCAAACAAGAGGCAAGCGAACGGAAAACACACGGAAAAAGAAGGGCGAATAAAACGGCAAGGGTGAAGTAGGGGAGAGGAAAACGAGAGGCAAATAATGTAGTGCGAAGGATAAGGGTTTGTGATAGGTACTTGGTATATGACTTTTGCGTAGATCTCCCCGGCAACAACGCCAGAAATTCTTCTTGCTACTTCTCGAGCTTGCGTTGTATTCCCTCGAAGAGGAAAGTGTGATGCAGCACAGTAGCGTAAGTATTTCCCTCTATTTTTGAGAACCAAGGTATCAATCCAGTAGGAGACCACGCGCAAGTCCCTCGCACCTGCACAAACAAATAAGAACTTCGCAGCCAACACGATAAGGGGTTGTCAATCCCTTCACGATCACTTCCAAAAGTGAGATCTGATAGATAGGATAGTATAATATTTTTTTGGTATTTTTTGTATAAGAACAGAAAGTAAATAAAGCAAATAAGCAATGGCAACAGAAATTGGCTAGTTGACGGGAAAGTAATATGATAAAGATAGACCCGGGGGCCATAGGTTTCACTAGTGGCTTCTCTCATGAAAGCAGAATTCTACGGTGGGTGAACAAATTACCGTCGAGCAATTGATAGAAAAACGCATAGTTATGAGAATATCTAGGCATGACCATTATATATAGGCATCACGTCCATAGCAAGTAGACGGAAACGATTCTGCATCTACTACTATTACTCAACACATCGGTCGCTATCCAGCATGCATCTAGAGTATTAAGTTCATAAGAACAGAGTAACGCTTTAAGCAAGATGACATGATGTAGAGGGATAAACTCAAGCAATATGATATAAATCCCATCTTTTTATCCTCGATGGCAACAATACAATGCGTTCCTTGTTGTCCCTGTTGTCACTAGGAAAGGACACCGCAAGATTGAACCCAAAGCCAAGCACTTCTCCCATTGCAAGAACTATAGATCTAGTAGTCCAAACCAGACCAATAATTCGAAGAGACTTGCACGGATATTACAACCATACATAAAAGATTTTAGAAAAGAATCAAATATTGTTCATAGATAATCTTGATCATAAACCCACAATTCATCGGATCTCGATAAACACACCGCAAACAGATTACATCGAATAGATTTCCTCAAAGATCGAGGAGAACTTTGTATTGAGATCCAAAAAGAGAGAAGAAGCCATCTAGCTAATAACTATGGACCCGAAGGTCTGTGGTAAACTACACTGTAGCGACCCGACCCTAATGGGTCAAGTCTCTGTGCTTAAGTGTCATCCCTAGATCGGTATGTTGACACACACAGTACTCGAGGATTTATAACAGAGGTAAATCACATGTATTAAGTAAAGTAAATACTATTACCTCAATCAATCATAGCGGAAGCAACAAAGTTTGTGGAGTTCCATCAACACCAACGGCAAAGTTGAGTGTAGACAGCGCAACCCTAACGTAACACTTACTCGTCAAATAGTTCCTGCAACATGAGACGTTGCAGCCATGTAGGTCAGTACATTAAATGTACTGGCAATTTCACACTGTAATGATAATGATGAACAATGCCTACAACTACATGCATATTTGGCTGGTGGAGGCTGTAAGGTTGTTTTTGCATAAAGCTGATTTTTCCCTACCACAAAGGAATGCATTTTATTTAAGTACTTTGTTAAATTTAAATCATGAACAATTGAGAATGGTACCCCCATCTCAATCCCAAACCAAAATCATTATTAACCCAACAAATTAATTAAATAGAGTGTTGAGATCAACAAATAATCCACTTCTAGATACTCAAACATGTCCATAACCGAGGACACAGCTACTCATGAATAGTTTGTACACTCTGCAGAGGTTTGTGCACTTTTCCCCACAAGACTCGATCGCCTCCGTTTAATTTCTCACTGCATGGTGTTTGAGAAACGGATGACCGAGACAGAGTCTTTAAGAAGCATTCACTCTTTACCCCGGGTGGACCCGTACACCTACATTCCCCCTACATCTGCTAGTCCACCACTGAAAGAGCTCACACAACTTACTCATACTATGCCAGAGCCCATAATGGCTTGTGGCTGCACATGGAAGTTTCTAGGCATGAAAACATTATATGATCCCCTTGAGCCTGGGTGGCATTCCAATAGGGTGATCACACGGTTCCTCCGGGATCCCCTGGGACAACACTGGTTTGTCCAGGTGCCCGGCAAACCACTGGGTGTTCTAGGGTGCCACAACCAATCCACCCAGATGTGTATTAAAGTAGCCACCTTAAGTTAAACCATTAATTAACAATCTCACATCTGTCATGGATACTCTCAAACCCAAACCACGTCTACGAGCATAGCATGGCAACCTAAGCATAATGTA
Source organism: Secale cereale (assembly GCA_902687465.1). Taxonomy (NCBI): domain Eukaryota; kingdom Viridiplantae; phylum Streptophyta; class Magnoliopsida; order Poales; family Poaceae; genus Secale; species Secale cereale. Next base: position 271,929,693 of record LR738715.1, read on the forward strand.
TAAGTAACTCCCGGGGGTTTGAAAATAATGCAGGTAATAGGTTCTACCTCAATCTACTTCCCAGACCCACAAGTTAAGAGATCCTACTCATGCAAGTGTTTGAGGATATAACTAATGCAATGAAAACTGGGCATTGGAAAGTATGATCAAAGTGTGAACTTGCCTTGTACTGACGATTTAGATGATTCGCACTCAGAACTTGTGATAGATCTACTCGTCACACTCCGTTCAATCTATCGTAAGCAAACAATAGTAACCACACATAAGCAATCACTCAGAAGATCGGACAGAGCGAATAGGACTCTTTGAAAACTTTGAAAACAAACAAATGACTCTTGAATCAGAAAACAATTTCTAACAGTACCAAAATTAAGTGAATTTGGCCTTATCAGAAAGTTTAGGTCAAGAGCTTCGATTTGCAAAAAGAATCAACTAAATCGGAGTCACAAAACTCAAGTTGTGGCAAAAGCAAGTTTGTAACAAATCTAATTGAATTCGAATTTTAAAATTTCCAAAAACATGTCTAAGTGGTTTTACTAGAAAGAGGGGATCGTAACGAAGACGTGGGCGTTGGATTCGTTGGATTTGGACCAACGAGCAAAAAGTTATGGCCGTTTGAATTTTAGAGGCTAATCTGTAAAATAAATATTTACAGATTGGTCCCTGGCTGAAAACTAAACAGAAAAAGAAAAACTTAACGAACGAACGTACGTTTTCTAACCCTAACTAGTGAACGTTCACTAGATAGATCTAACCTGCTAAAAAACAAATAAACCGATCTAAAGAGAAAACCGGGCAGTTTTTGAAGGAGGTTTTACCGGTTCGGGCGGTTTCAGAAATAAAACCAGAGGATCGGGCGGTCGGGCACGGGTCGGGCGTGGACCAGGACGGATCGAGTTGGAGCTCAGAGCTCCAGCCGGTGGTGAACTCCGGCGGAGGGGCGGCAGACGGCGACGGACGCAGCGCGGGGCGGCGGTTGAGCGGGCGGCGGCGGCTCGCGCAAGAGGTGGCGAGGGCAGCGCGGGGCGGACGCGAGGCAGCAGCGGCAGCAGCATGCTACTTCTTGAGCTTGTGTTGTATTCCCTCGAAGAGGAAAGGGAGATGCAACATAGTAGCGTAAGTATTTCCCTAAGTTTTTGAGAACCAAGGTATCAATCCAGTAGGAGACCACACACGAGTCCCTCGCACCTGCACAAACAAATAAGAACTTCGCAGCCAACGCGATAAGGGGTTGTCAATCCCTTTACGGTCACTTACGAAAGTGGGATCTGATAGAGATGATAGTTTATATTTTTGGTATTTTTGGTTTATAAGAACAGCAAGTAAAAGCGATAAAAGTAAAGTAGATGTAGATTGATATGTTGAGAATAGACCCGGGGGCCATAATGTTCTCTAGTGGCTTCTCTCATGATAGCGATATTCTACGATGGGTAAACAAATTACTGTCGAGCAATTGATAGAATAGCGAATAATTATGAGACTATCTAGGCATGATCATTGTATATAGGCATCACGTCCGAGACAAGTAGACCGACTCCTGCCTGCATCTACTACTATTACTCCACACATCGACCGCTATCCAGCATGCATCTAGTGTATTGAGTTCATAAGAACAAAGTAACGCCTTAAGCAAGATGACATGATGTAGAGGGATAAACTCAAGCAATATGATATAAACCCCATCTTTTTATCCTCGATGGCAACAATACAATACGTGCCTTGCTGCCCCTACTGTCACTGGGAAATGACACCGCAAGATTGAACCCAAAGCCAAGCACTTCTCCCATTGCAAGAAATATAGATCTAGTAGGCCAAACCAAACCAATAATTCGAAGAGACTTGCAAGGATATTATGAGCACACATAAAGAGTTCAGAGAAGAACCAAATATTTCTCATAGATAATCTTGATCATAAACTCACAATTCATCGGATCTCGACAAACACACCGCAAAAAGAGATTACATCGAATAGATCTCCTCGAAGACCGAGGAGAACTTTGTATTGAGATCCAGAGAGAGGAGAAGCCATCTAGATACTAGCTATGGACCCGAAGGTCTATGGTAAACTACTCACAACTCATGGTGAGGGTGATGATGATGATGATGAAGAACTCAGTGATGGATCCCCCTCCGATGGAGCTCCGGAACAGGCTCCAAGATGGGATCTCATGGGAACAGAAGGTTACGGCGGTGGAATTAGGGTTTTCTCTTTGTTGTCGAAGGTTTCGGGGTACGTAGACTTATATAGGAAGAAGGAGGACGTCGGGGGATGCTCGAGGGGCCCACGAGGTAGGGGGCGCGCCTTGGGCAGGGGGGCGTGCCCCCCACCCTCGTGGGTGCCTCGATGCTCCCTTGACGTGGTTCTCAAGCTCCGTGTGCGTGATTTTCTCCAAAAACATCTCTCGCGAAGGTTTCATTCCGTTTGGACTTCGTTTGATATTCTTTTTCTGCAAAACCCTGAAACAAGCAAAAAACAGCAATCTGGACTGGGCCTTTGGGTTAGTAGGTTAGTCCCCAAAATGATATAAAAGTGTATGATAAAGCCCATTAAACATCCAAGACTTCATAAATAATAGCATGGAACAATCAAAAATTATAGTTACGTTGGAGACGTATCAAGCATCCCCAAGCTTAATTCCTGCTCGTCCTCGAGTAGGTAAATGATAAAGAAAGAATTTTTGATGTGGAATGCTAACCAATATAGTTCTTCAATGTAATTCTCTTAATTGTGACATGAATGTTCAGATCTGAAAGATTCAAGATAAAAGTCTATATTGACATAAGAAATAACAATACTTCAAGCATACTAACAAAGCAATCATGTCTTCTCAAAATACTATGGCTAAAGAAAGTTATCCCTACAAAATCATATAGTCCGGCAATGCTCCCTCTTCATCACACAAAATATTCATATCATGCACAACCCCGATTTCAGCCAAGCACTTGTTTTCATACTCTATCTTTTCAAACCTTTCAACTTCATGCAATACATGAGCGTGAGCCATGGATATAGCACTATGGGTGGAATAGAGGTGGTTGTGGAGAAGACAAAAAGGAGGGAGATAGTCTCACATCGACTAGGCATATCAACGGGCTATGGAGATGTCCATTAATAGATATCAATGTGAGTGAGTAGGGATTGCGATGCAACGGATGCACTAGAGCTAAGTATGTATGAAAGCTCAATAAAATAAACTAGTGGGTGTGCATCCAACTTGCTTGCTCACGAAGACCTAGGGCATTTGAGGAAGCCCATCGTTGGAATATACAAGCCAAGTTCTATAATGAAAATTCCCACTAGTAAATGAAAGTGACTAAACATGAGACTCTCTACAATGAAGAACACGGTGCTACTTTGTAGCAGAAGTGTGGAAAAAGATAGTAGCAATTGTACCTTCTCTCTTTTCTCATTTTTTGGAGGGGCTCTCTCTTTTTTTTTATTAGCCCCTCTCTATTTTTTTGGGCCATCTCTTTTTTCTATTGGCCTTTCCTCACATGGGACAATGCTCTAATAATGATGATCATCACACTTTATTACAACTTGAAATTACAACTCGATACTACAACAAGTATGACTCTACATGAATGCCTCCGGCGGTGTACCGGGATGTGCAATGAATCAAGAGTGACATATATGAAAATTATGCATGGTGGTTTTGCCACAATTACGATGTCAACTACATGATCATGCTTGGCAATATGACAATATGATGCGTATCATATGAACGGAACGGTGGAAAGTTGCATGGCAATATATCTCATAATGGCTATGGAAATGCCATGATAGGTATGTATGGTGGCTGTTTTGAGGAATAATATGGTGGCTATTTTGAGGAAGGATATATAGTGGGTTTATGGCACCCGCGAAAGTTGCGCGGTGCAAGAGAGGCTAGCAATGGTGGAAGGGTGAGAGTGCGTATAATCCATGGACTCAACATTAGTCATAAGAACTCATATACTTATTGCAAAAATCTATTAGTCATCAAAACAAAGCAATCAACTCATGCTCCTAGGGGGGAGGTTGGTAGGAGTTAACCATCGCGCGCCCCCGACCTCCACACAAAGGTTGGCACTCTACAAATACCTCATGCTCTAACTTCGTCACATAGCGGTTCACCATACGTGCATGATACGGGAATCACTAACCTTAACACAAGTATTTCTCAATTTCATAATAACTCCACTAGAATGACTCTAATATCACTATCCTCATATCACAAAACAATTATCAAGCCTCCAACATCTCATCATATTCAATGCACTTAGTGTGAATTTTTTTACTACATTGACATTGGATGTCTATCATGTGAACACTAGTTTCTTAGCATAAACACATTACCATGTTGTTTTAATATACTCTCAAATAGATATAAGTGGAGCATGAGAGTTCAACAATTTCTACAAAATATTACCACCACCGTGCTCTAAAAGATACGAGTGAAGCACTAGAGCAAATACTATTCAACTCAAAATATATAAGTGAAGCACATAGAGTGTTCTAACAATTCCTAGGCCATATTTAACTCTCTCGAATAGGTGTTTCCATCAAGGATGATTGTTACAAACTAACAAGCAAATACTCAAATTATACAAGACGTTCCAAGCAAAACACATATCATGTGGCGAATAAAAATATAGCTCCAAGTATAGTTACCAATGGATGAAGACGAAAGAGGGGATGCCTTCCCGGGGCATCCCCAAGCTTAGGCTTTTGATTATCCTTGAATTCCTTGGGGTGCCATGGGAATCCCCAAGCTTAGGCCTTTGCTACTCTTTGTTCCATAGTCCATCAAAGCAAGACTCAAAACTTGAAAACTTCACAACACAAAACTTAGACAAGAATTCTCGTGAGCTCTGTTAGTATAAGAAAACAAATCACTACTCAAAGGTACTGCAATGAACTCATTCTTTGTTTATATTGGTGTTAAACCTACTGTATTCCAACTTCTCTATGGTCCATACTTGCCAATACTACTCATAGATGCATTAAAATAAGCAAACAACACACGAAAAACAGAATCTGTCAAAAACAGAACAGTGTGTAGTAATCTGCAGGTTTCGCCTACTTTTGGAACTCCAAAAAATTCAAACTAAATTGGTAAATTTGAGGAATTTGTCTATTAATCATCTAAAAAGACAATCAACTAAATAGCACGCTCCAGTAAAATCTGACGACTACGCGAGCACTAACGATTCTGTTTTTCACAGCAAGATCATATAAACTTCACACAAGTCTTCCCAAAGGTTCTACTTGGCACAAACACTAAACAAAACATGAAACCACATCTAATCAGAGGCTAGATGCAATATTTATTCCCTAACAGCAACAAAAACAAAAAAATATAAAATTGGGTTGCCTCCCAACAAGCACTATCGTTTTACGCCCCTAGCTAGGCATGATACAAGATAAATCCAGGTATTGCCATCCTTGGAAGGCAATCCATAGGTGGCTCTCATGATAGATTCATATGGTAATTTGATTTTCTTTATAGGAAAGTGTTCCATGCATTTCCTTAACGGAAATTGGAATCTAATATTTCCTTCCTTCATATCAATAATTGCACCAATCGTTCTAAGGAAAGGTCTACCAAGAATAATAGGACATGAAGGATTGCAATCTATATCAAGAACAATGAAATATACGGGCACATAATTCCTATTGGCAACAATAAGAACATCATTAATTCTTCCCATAGGTTTCCAAATAGTGGAATCCGCAAGATGCAAATTTAAAGAACAATCATCAAGTTCATGGAACCCTAGCAAATCACACAAAGTTTTTGGGATAGTGGAGACACTTGCACCCAAATCACACAAAGCATTGCATTCGTGATCTTTTATTTTTATTTTGATAGTAGGTTCCCACTCATCATAAAGCTTTATAGGGATAGAAACTTCCAACTCAAGTTTTTCTTCATAAGATTGCATCAAAGCATCAACTATGTTTTTGGTGAAAGCTTTATTTTGACTATAAGCATGTGGAGAATTTAGTACGGATTGCAACAAGGAAATACAATCAATCAAAGAGCAATTATCATAATTGAATCCCTTGAAATCCAAAGTAGTGGGTTCATCACTATGCAAAGTTTTAATCTCTTCACTCCCACTTTTAGCAATTTTAGCATCAAGATCTAAAAACTCTTAATCATTGGGACACCTTAAAGCAGAATCATCTCCAATCCTATCTTCATCAAGATTTATACTAGAAGACAAGGATCTAATAGGAGACACATCAATAACTTTCAGATCTTCATCTTTATTTTCATGATAACTAGAAGAACACGATTTAATATAAACCTCTCTTTTAGCACGCATTCTAGCGGTTCTTTCTTTGCATTCATCAATGGAAATTCTCATAGCTTTGAGAGACTCATTGATATCATGCTTAGGTGGGATAGATATAAGTTTCAAAGAATCAACATCAAGAGTAATTCTATCCACACTTCTAGCCAATTCATCAACCTTAAGCAATTTCTCTTCAAGCATAGCATCGAAATTTTTTTGCGAGATCATAAACTCCTTAACACTAGTTTCAAATTTAGAAGGCATCTTTCCATAAGAGTTGTTGTAGGAATTACCATAATTATTAGAGGAATTACTAGGAAAAGGCCTAGGATTAAAATTACCTCTATAAGCATTGTTACCAAAATTATTCCTACCAACAAAATTCACATCCAAAGATTCATTGTTATTCTCAATCAAAGTGGACAAAGTCATATCATTAGGATCAGAAAAAGCACTCTTAGCAACAAACAATTTCATAAGTTCATCCATGTTTCCACTCAAAACACTAATTTCTTCGATAGCATGCACTTTTTTACTAGTAGATCTTTTGGTGTGCCATTGAGAATAATTAACCATAATATTATCTAGGAGTTTGGTAGCTTCTCCTAAGGTGGTTTCCATGAAAGTGCCTCCCGCGGCTGAGTCTAAAAGATTTCTAGAAGCAATATTCAAGCCAGCATAAAAGTTCTGAATAATCATCCATAGATTCAAACCATGTGTAGGGCAATTACGTATCATCAATTTCATTCTCTCCCAAGCTTGTGCAACATGCTCATGATCTAGTTGCTTAAAATTCATGATATCGTTTCTAAGAGAGATGATCTTAGCCGGAGGGAAATACTTAGAGATAAAAGCATATTTGCACTTATTCGACGAATCAATACTATTTCTAGGCAAAGAGGAAAACTAAGTTTTAGCACAATCTCTAAGTGAAAACGGAAATAACTTCAATTTAACAATATCGTTATCCGTATCCCTTTTCTTTTGCATATCACACGAGTCAACAAAGTTGTTTAGATGGGTAGCGGCATCTTCACTAGGAAGGCCGGAGAATTGATCTTTCATGATAAGATTCAACAAAGCAGCATTGATCTCACAAGATTCAGCATTGGTAATAGGAGCAATCAGAGTGCTAATAAAATCATTGTTGTTGGTATTGGAGAAGTCACACAATTTGGTATTGTTCTGAGCCATAGTGACAAGCAAGCAATCCAACACACACAAGCAAACAAGCAGCAAGCAAACGATAAACACATGGAGAAAGAAGGGCAAATAAAACGGCAAGGGTGAAGTGGGGAGAGGAAAACGAGAGGCAAAAAATGTAATGCGAAGGATAAGGATTTGTGATAGGTACTTGGTATATGACTTTTGCGTAAGCCTCCCCCGCAACGGCGCCAGAATTTCTTATTGCTACTTCTCGAGCTTGCGCTGTATTCCCTTGAAGAGGAAAGGGAGATGCAGCACAGTAGCGTAAGTATTTCCCTTAGTTTTTGAGAACCAAGGTATCAATCCAGTAGGAGACCACGCGTGAGTCCCTCGCACCTGCACAAACAAATAAGAACTTCGCAGCCAACGCGATAATGGGTTGTCAATCCCTTTACGGTCACTTATGAAAGTGAGATCTGATAGAGATCATAGTTTATATTTTTGGTATTTTTGGTTTACGAGAACGTCAATAAAAGCGATAGAAGTAAAGTAGATGTAGATTGATATGTTGGGAATAGACCCGTGGGCCATAGTGTTCTCTAGTGGCTTCTCTCATGATAGCGATATTCTACGGCGGGTAAACAAATTACTGTCGAGCAATTGATAGAAAAGCGAATAATTATGAGACTATCTAGGCATGATCATTGTATATAGGCATCACGTCCGAGACAAGTAGACCGACTCCTGCCTGCATCTACTACTATTACTCCACACATTGACCGCTATCCAGCATGCATCTAGTGTATTGAGTTCATAAGAACAGAGTAACGCCTTAAGCAAGATGACAAGATGTATAGGGATAAACTCAATCAATATGATATAAACCCCATCTTTTTATCCTTGATGGCAACAATACAATATGTGCCTTGCTGCCCCTACTGTCACTAGGAAAGGACACCACAAGATTGAACCCAAAGCCAAGCACTTCTCCCATTGCAAGAACTATAGATCTAGTAGGCCAAACCAAACCAATAATTCGAAGAGACTTGCAAGGATATTATGAGCACACATAAAGAGTTCAGAGAAGAACCAAATATTTCTCATAGATAATCTTGATCATAAACTCACAATTCATCGGATCTCGACAAACACACCGCAAAAATAGATTACATCGAATAGATCTCCTCGAAGACCGAGGAGAACTTTGTATTGAGATCCAGAGAGAGAAGAAGCCATCTAGATACTAGCTATGGACCCGGAGGTCTGTGGTAAACTACTCACAACTCATGGTGAGGGCGATGATGATGATGATGATGAACTCCGTGATGGATCCCCCTCCGGTGGAGCTCCGGAACAGGCTCCAAGATGGGATCTCATAGGAACAGAAGGTTACGGCGGTGGAATTAGGGTTTTCTCTCTGTTGTCGAAGGTTTCAGGGTACATAGACTTATATAGGAATAAGGAGGACACCGGGGGACGCTCGAGGGGCCCACGAGGTAGGGGGCGCGCCCTCGGCAGGGGGGGCGCCCCCCACCCTCGTGGGTGCCTCGATGCTCCCCTGAAGTGGTTCTTGAGTTCGCTGTGCGTGATTTTCTCCAAAAATATCGCTCACGAAGGTTTCATTCCGTTTGGACTCCGTTTGATATTCTTTTTCTACAAAACCCTGAAACAAGCAAACAAACAGCAATCTGGACTGGGCCTTTGGGTTAGTAGGTTAGTCCCAAAAATGATATAAAAGTGTATGATAAAGCCCATTAAACATCCAAGACTTCATAAATAATAGCATGGAACAATCAAAAATTATAGATACGGTGGAGACGTATCAAGTATCCCCAAGCTTAATTCCTGCTCGTCCTCGAGTAGGTAAATGATAAAGAAAGAATTTTTTATGTGGAATGCTAACCAATATAGTTCTTCAATGTAATTCTCTTAATTGTGACATGAATGTTCAGATCTGAAAGATTCAAGATAAAAGTCTATATTGACATAAGAAATAACAATACTTCAAGCATACTAACAAAGCAATCATGTCTTCTCAAAATACTATGGCTAAAGAAACTTATCCCTACAAAATCATATAGTCTGGCTATGCTCCCTCTTCATCACACAAAATATTCATATCATGCACAACCCTGATTTCAGCCAAGCACTTGTTTTCATACTCTATCTTTTCAAACCTTTCAACTTTCACGCAATACATGAGCGTGAGCCATGGATATAGCACTATGGGTGGAATAGAGGTGGTTGTGGAGAAGACAAAAAGGAGGGAGATAGTCTCACATCGACTAGGCATATCAACGGGCTATGGAGATGTCCATTAATAGATATCAATGTGAGTGAGTAGGGATTGCGATGCAACGGATGCACTAGAGCTAAGTATGTATGAAAGCTCAACAAAAGAAACTAGTGGGTGTGCATCCAACTTGCTTGCTCACGAAGACCTAGGGCATTTGAGGAAGCCCATTGTTGGAATATACAAGCCAAGTTCTATAATGAAAATTCCCACTAGTAAATGAAAGTGACTAAACATGAGACTCTCTACAATGAAGAACACGGTGCTACTTTGTAGCACAAGTGTGGAAAAAGATAGTAGCAAAATTGTCTCTTCTCTCTTTTCTCTCATTTTTTTGGAGGGGCTCTCTCCTTTTTTTATTAGCCCCTCTCTATATTTGTTTTGGGGCGTCTCTTTTTTTATTGGCCTGTCCTCTCGCAGAGTCCGGGGGCGGCACGGATATCGAGGCAGCGACGGCGTCATGCGGGAGGAGGAAGGCGGCGAGCTTGGCTCGGCCTGGCTCGGATGCTGGGCCGGCCCAGTCGGCGGGGTAAGAAACTATTTTTTAAACACAGAGAAACAAGAAAAAGACTAAATAATATATAATATACTATAGGCATATTATATATCAAATTTTTTAGAAAAACAAACCCTACAACATGAACATTTTTCTACTGTCAAATAAAATGCTCACAAAACTGTCAAATAAAATGCTCACAAAATCTAATAAATCAAATAATGCTACTGTTGCATTAAAATCCAATAAAAATCATTTTAAAATACCAAAATGACTTCAAATTTATTTCTCTCCAATTTTCCACTGTAGGGAATCATGTTACCATATTTTCCATTTATTTTATTTTTGGAGAAAAATAATTTGATTAAAACCCAATAACTCAAATTTTGAAAATGAGTTGCAGAAAATTTCAGAAAAACTTCCAACTCATATTTCCTATAATTTGAAGTCATTTTATCTTCTCTCGGGAAAATCATTGAGTTGCATAAAGTTTCTGAATTTTAAAATATTTCGAGAATGAAATTCAAAATCCTTTCAAACCCTTTTTCATTTAATAAATGGAAGAAGTCATATTATCTTCACTCCAGGGTTTTGTGTTGAAAAGAATTTGAATTCCCGGAGATCAAAATGCAAAGTGAAAGTTTTGGAAAGTCATTTTATTCCCTCTCATTTAACTTTCAAAAGTTTCAAGTTTCACTCAATTTTCACACAGCACATCAAACAAGAAATCAAAGCTATATATTTAATATAACATTCCAAAATTTAGAATTTTGGGATGTTACAAACCTAGCACACTTAAATGAATCTCGTCCTCGAGATTTGGATAGGCTAGCAAGAAATAGGTTAGGGTTAGGAGTCTCCTAACAAATCCATTGATTGGTATGGTCTAGTGTGCTACTACACTTAGAAACATGGATATAGTTCCATCGAAAACTCATACACTCCATGCTTATGGTTTGACGGGGTCGGTCTTCTCAAATCTTCAGCATAATTCCTTCTCTGGCTCTTTCGGTTGTGGCATAACTTTTGTCCTTAATTCCTTGTGTCCTTTCATCCTGGTAAGGTTCTTCTGAGACTGGTTCTTCTTAGCGGACAGGTCTAGCGCCAATACTAAACAACTATCGATATCTCATGGTGGTCATCAAACAAATTAACTGGGTCCCTGCAGAAAACGTTTCTGGGCTTCATTCTCACCGTATGACCTACGGTTGGCAACAACTGCCTTGTACATGGGAAAATTTCTATACCATTCTAAGGTTTAACCAAGGTTTTGACATCGTCGCCTCTCTACTATAGGTAAGTCACTCAGATTTACCATCCCATATAACAGAGGCGAATAATAAGAGTAAGTCGGTATGGTGATCAATCCATCCCGCACCCAAATCATTACCTTGTATATGGTTTAGTGAATCTCGCATTCTCACACTCGGTCATCCTCACAGGCATTGCAGAATTTTTCTTGTCAACGAACTAAGTTCGAATAATTCCGTTAATTCTGCAAGTTGAACAAAACATCTATCGTTTCTTCACAACCTTCGGGTTTTGCGTAAACTCCTAGGAACGTTCGCTGATCAAAATCGTAACTTATACCAGGGGTTTTCCTTCAGCAAGAGTGAGCTTGCTTTCTTGACAGGTCCTGGGGCCTATGGGTTATGGCTCATCTCCAACTTGTCACTAGTAACATTTGGTCTCAACATCAGGTTGCCACTGATTCATTCTTCCGACATCCAACTTCCTTACCATTCTTAAATCCATCCAATTGTATTGTATCCCTTCCTCCTATTGGTACAAACTACGATGTAATTACTCAGACTCATCATTGAGTGGTCCATTCCAAGTCTGTCGTAACTAGCCCTTGTATTTGGGTAACGGTGTTGGATTCTACCACACTTAAAAGGAATAACACTAGTTCTCTTCAAATCTTATTGCAGGCATCATGTCTTCACTCATCACTTATGTAGTAACAACTCATAAAATCCAAAATCAATGCCATGATACTAACTGTATTGATTCTCAACTCACTCCGATCTACTGCATTTTCCATTGCATGCTTCAACTCAACTACTTAGCACAACTCTCCTTCTTCTTGAACGATCTCTGGCATAGTGCTCTGCTTCACCTCAGCAGAAATGTATTACTCCTGACAAGTCTCGTGGTTCCCTCATGATTACGTAGCCTCCTTAGGTCCTCGGCTTACTGGTCCACTTCAGAACTTGTATATCCTCAATTCATCCTTGGAGTAGCTATTGCTCCACACTCCATCATTACTACCCTTTAAATCCAATTTGTACTTACTTCCTTCATACTTTTGGGGTGAGCATCATATCAAGAATAAACTCCAACTTATTTGTGCATACTTGATGGCTTCTCGCCCCTCGTTGGTTACCCCAAGTGGAAGGTTTGAGATGCAGTGTAGCGGTAGTTTTCCCTTGGCAAAGATACCAAGGATCGAATCCCCTGAGACTCCGAGGGTCAACAAGAAGGTGTCAACTGCTAGCAGCGCAACTTAGCGATTGACAGGACCTGCACACAGATACAAATAACTTTGCTCCCAACGAGTACAGAGAGGTTGTCAATCCCTCCGGCCTTGTCGTTTACAAAGGATCAAACGCAAGAGATAATAGTGATAGGTATGACTGCAACTAGTAAGTAAGAACAGAAAGTAAATAGCGGGTGTGATCAGTGATGGTAATATGGACCGGGGTCCCATGATGTTCACTAGTGATGTCTCTCTCCCAAAAGACGGTAAAACAGCTAAGCGAGGTAAACGAATTACAGCTGGGCAATTGATAGGATTATGTGCGCAAACCAATGCTAACTATGCTGCAAAGAAAGGTAGAGGCTCAAAAGCATGGGCGGTACGCCAAGGCAAGTAGACCGAAATCCATCTGCATCTACTACTAATCATCCACCTTGAGATATCTATCCAGAACATCTCGCTGGTATTAAGTTGCGAGTCCCACCCATAGTGTAAACTCAAAGCAACAGACAACTGCATTAAAAGAACTTTGCGTAAAGTAAACAATCCTTGCACCTGCAAGTACAAGCACCGTTGTTTTCCCCCTTGTGGCAACAGCACATCCCCTAGACTCATGTTTCTGTCACTCAAGCTAGTCATCGGGGGGCATGAACCCACAATCAAGCATAACGTTCCCTCTTGGAGTTACTACCTACTACTTGGCCAAAGCATTAAACAGCAACGGAGAACATGCAAGAATTACTCAAGAACATAAATATAAAAGAGGTAAATCAAATATATTACTCACACACAATCTGAACATAATCTCATAATCCATCGGATCCCAGCAAACTCATCATAGCAACAGCATAAGGATTACATATGTGCCTCGATCATGTAGGGCAGCTCACGAGGTCTAATCGGTGAAGAACAAAGAGGGGAGGAGAACATCACATAGCTACTGATCATGGACCCATGGTCCAAGGGAGACTACTCACAACTCATCCGGGAGGCGTCCATGGTGGTGGAGAAGCTCCCGGTGGTGATCCTCCCCTCCGGCAGGGTGCCGGGAAGAGTTCTCCTGGTGCTCCCGATCTTGGAAGCCCGGCGGCGGCAGAACAGATATGAGATCGCGAAAAAGGGTTCCGTCCTCGAGGGTTTCGGGACACGGTGTAAATATATGCCAAAGGGGGGCGTCAGAAGAGGCCAGGGGGGCCCAGGCGCCCTGGCGGCGCGGCCAGGAGGGGGGCCGCCCCCTCTGGTCGCCTGGAGCCCTGGTAGCCCCCCTCTGGCCCTACTTTGGCCGCATGGAAGCTTCCGGAACGCTGATTTTTTATATATTTTTCCCGGGATTTTTCTGGCAATTTACGTAATGGGAAAACCTGAAATACAAAAACAGCAGAAAACATAAACTGGCACTAGGGTGCACTGAGTTAATAGGTTAGTCCAAATATGATCAAAAGTGTATGGAAGTGCATAAATATCATAGCAATATCACACAAAAGAGGCATGGAGCAAGCAGAAATTATAGATACGTTTTGGACGTATCAACATCCCCAAGCTTAATTCCTGCTCGTCCTCGAATAGGTAAATGATAACAAGCATAATTTCTGTGGTGACATGCTATTAATCATATAAGAACTTTTCACAATCACATGACAAATGCTTACTGAGATAATGAATCTGTAGTAATTAAGTTGCCTCATGAGAATATCACAAAGAACTGAAAGTTTTACAATATGATACTGAAACACCCAATAGATTTGTAGTGAGCATGGTGTGCAAACATGACAAAGTGATATCTCGCTTGCCCCCTTTAGTGAAGCAAAACATAAATGCAGGGGCACCTCCAAAGTTTAAATGACGACTAGATACAATGATTTCAGAATAAACGATAGCATAGTCATGCAAAAGACAATGGTACTTTGGGACAATGCACATTACACTCAGAATGACAATCATGCTCTCAATAGTTGGTGCTTTGAAGAAAGAAGGTGGAGACTCTCGAACCGTGGCTTTTGATGGCAAGGTTGAAAACCCGTGGTCGGAAACAAAAACTAAACATGTACCAGAGCTCTTGGTTTTAAAAACAGAGGTGAAAATTATTTTTTAGAGATGCATATTTCGTCAACGAATGCTAGCAGATAACTCAATTACTTCTCGAGCTGGACAAGTTTCGAGGAATGGCTCCCGCACGAGGACGATCACATCCTCTTAATCTCCTTTGTTTATCACTGCCAAAGTTTTCTGATTTCTCATGAACAAAGCGTGAAGGAGGGTTTGTTTGTTGTATATTTTTTAATGAGTCGGGCGTACTCTTTGCCAGTTCCTTCTCGTATTAGGGGTTTGCACATTAGACATGCAATCCCGGGGTGAAGCTTGTCCAACTTAAAAAGATCATGAATTAACTACTACTTCCTCATGAGCTAAAACAGAGGCACAAAATAGAAATGCTTTTGATTAATTTCGAGATGGTACATGAAAGTCTTCGTTAGGAATGGCAAGTAAATACCATGTATAGGAAGGTATGGTGGACTCATATGGCATAACTGGTTTAAAGGATTTTGGATGCACAAGCAGTCAGTCCGCTTAGTACAGGCGAAGGTTAGCAAAAGACTGGGAGCGACCAATTAAAAGAGCAATGACGGTCATAATCATGCAGAGCGACAAAGCAACATTGAATCGGGCATGGAAGTTATATCGCTACTCAGAAATTAAAGATCATCAAGGCTTGATAGACTTTCTTTACAGTCTTAAATATGCGTGAGCATATGCCAAGTCAATCAAAATAAATTCTTGGAGGAAAATATCACTAAACCATACCACATCATAGGCAAACAAATCATGTTGGTACCTCAATAACACATTAAGAACCCCCCAGCTATTTGAGACTAACCATAAGGAAACATGAACTACTAAGCACCATTATGCACATAGCATTTTTATCATAGACATATCAACCAGTGCAACAGAAGCCAACTCTCTTAACAAGATAAGCATGATGACTCAAGAGAGTTCCAGCAACCAACTAAACAAAAGCTCTTTAAAAAGTAAAGCATGAAAACTAAGAGCTGAACATGACAGTAGCTATTGAAAGACAAAGAATATACACAGCAAAGATAGACATGAAAATCCCATGTTATGTTCTAGGTTGAAGTGGAGCGTGTTTCTCTCCCACACAAAGAAAGATGGGTTCCAACTCGTTATGAACAACAAGCTAAAGAAAACTAAAAAGGAAACTAAAAGCAAGACGCTCCAAGCATAGCACATAACACATGAAGTGATTAAAATATAGTGGAACGAAAGACGAACTGATAATTGTTGATGGAGAAGGGGATGCACGGGGGCATCCCCAAGCTTAGACGCTTGAGTCTTCTTGAATATTTCTTGGGGGTGCACGGGGGCATCCCCAAGCTTGAGCGTTTGACACTCCTGAATCTTTTTATCATCTTCCGTCGCACACTTGAAAACTCCCTTCATACATAACTCATCATAGTCTGATTAGCGAGGTTAGTACCCATAATAAAATAATTTTTCCTTGCTGGAAATAAGGATAATCTTGAAGGTCTACTGTTTCTCAAGATTGCCAAAAGGTTTTTGCAAAGAAAAAGAAAGCTCAAGGTTTGCAAAACGAAGGAAAGGCAAAACAGGACAGAATCTGTGAAAAACAGACCAGCAGGTAGTAAATAATTTTTTCGGGGCACTTCTGCAACTCAAATCAAAAAACTCATAACATATGCCCGAAAGCCAATTGTATAGAGCACGCTGTCGAAAAAATTCAGACCAAAAAGATGATCTAGTGATTTTATACGAAGTTTTCTGTCCAAGGACAGAATCTGTTTCCTGGACAGCACGTCACAACTTTTGAACTTTCTTGCAATCAGAGGCTACACTTGGCACAAAGCTGAAAAGTAAAGATACAATGATGATGCTACTGTAGTAACAAACATCAAGACACAACAAAAGCAAAATAAAACTTTATTCATTGTGGGCTGCCTCCCAAAAGCGCTTTCTTTTATGCCTTTAAGCTAGGCATAATGCAGAGGGATCAAGTTTTATCAAGAGTAAAAGAATAGCTAGCCCGTATAACGGACTCAAAAGGTAACTTAATCTTCTTTCTAGGGAAGTGTTCCATCCCTTTCTTGAGAGGAAATTGGAATTTTATGTTCCCCTCTTTCATGTCAATGATACCACCAACGGTGCGAAGAAAAGGACGTCCCAAAATAATTGGACAAGAAGGTTCACATTCAATATCCATAATAGTAAAATCAACGGTAACATAATTGTCATTGACAATGATAAGAACATCGTCGATCCTCCCCAAGGGTTTCTTTATGGAAGAATCAACAAGACGAACACCAAAAGAACAAGAATCAAAAGGTTTCAATTTAAGCATATCATATATTCTTTTGGGCATAACGGAGGTACTAGCTCCAACATCACATAAAGCATAGCAAGAGAAGTTATTCAACTTAATTTTAATCATAGGATCCCAACCATCTTCTAGCTTTCTAGGTATGGAGGCTTCTACCCTAAGTTTCTCCTTCCTAGCTTTAATGAGAGCATTAGTGATATGCTCTGTGAAGGCAAGATTGAGTGTGCTAGTGCGGGGGTCTCTAGACATCTTGTGAAGGAAATCAATAACTTCGGTAAGGGTGCAATTATCAAAATCGAGGTCACTACTATCAAGTAAAGTGGTAGTGGTGTCCTTTAGGCTCACTTGTTTGGTAGTTTCTATGGTCATAGCATCACCATTAATAGGTCCAATGGGACCAGGAGTGCATTGGGTGCTAAGAGTTTGGATATCCTCAACAACTTGGATAGTAGCAACAGTGTGGTGGGTAGGAAGGTTTCTATCTTCTTCCTCCTTTAGGGGTGCAACCACTTCGGGTTTAGCTGCCATTTGGTTTATCAAAGTGGCTTGTGTGTGGGACATATTGGAAACTTGGGTCTCAGTGATAGTGAGCCTAGTCTGGAGGTTAGAAATCTCAATATTTAGGCTCTCTAGTTGTCTACCAATGGCTTGCAAGATAGCAGTATGCTCATTTAATTGCCTCGAGAAGGTTTTGTTTTGTTCATATTGGGTATGCATGTAGTTCTTAGTGGCCTTCTCTATTTCTAGAAGTTTCTCATAACCAGGCATGTCTCTATCTCTTTGGGTGGAGTTCTTGGTGCTAGGATAAGCATTGTTGTTCCCATAGGAATTAGAGGGGAACAGTCTAGGATTGCTACCAAAATTACTCCTATAAGCATTGTTATTGAAATTGTTTCTAGAGATAAAGTTCACATCTACTTGTTCTTGGGCAATCAAAGAATTTAAAGGAACATCACGAGGATCAATAGAAGATTGCTTGGAAAGTAGAGACATGATCAAGTCAACTTTTTCATTTAGGGAGGAAATCTCCTCGACAGAGTTTACCTTCCTACCTGTTGGAGCGCGTTCGGTGTGCCATTGGGAATAATTGGTCATCATCTCATCGAGAAGCTTCGTGGCAGCACCAAGTGTAGTTGACATAAAGGTTCCTCCCGCGGCCGAATCTAACAGGTTCCGCGAGGTAGCCTGCATAAAAAGTTTGGATAACCATCCAAGTAGTCAAACCATGAGTAGGGCAGTTCTTGACAAGAGATTTCATGCGTTCCCAAGCTTGGGCAACGTGTTCATTATCCAATTGTTTGAAATTCATTATGTTACTCCTTAGTTGGATAATTTTAGCAGGTGGATAGTACTTCCCAATAAAGGCATCCTTGCACTTGTCCCAAGAATCTATGCTATTTCTAGGCAAAGATTGAAACCAAATTTTAGCTCCTCCTCTCAAGGAGAAAGGAAAAAGCTTAAGCTTAACAATATTACCATCTATTTCTTGGTACTTTTGCATATCACAGAGTTCAACAAAATTGTTTAAGTGTAAAGCAGCATCATCTCCAGCACCGGAGAATTGATCTTTCATAACTAGGTTCAGTAAAGCAGGTTTAATTTCATAAGAAGGTACTGAAGTGGCAGGTGTAGTAATAGGTGTGCAGATAAAGTCATCGTTGTTATGACTAGTGAAGTCACACAACTTGGTGTTCTCGGTGGAACCCATAGCAGCAAGCAAGCAAGATAACTATTTTTGTGATTTTTGATAAAAGACACTAAAGCAAAAACTAAAAGGTAAAGACTAAAAAGCAAAGGTAAAAGATAGCGTGCAACTCCCCTATCTTGAAGAGTGGAGTCCCCGGCGATGCGCCAGAAAACTTTGCTTGATGGCTTCTCGCCCCTCGTTGGTTACCCCAAGTGGAAGGTTTGAGATGCAGTATAGCGGTAGTTTTCCCTTGGCAAAGATACCAAGGATCGAATCCCCTGAGACTCCGAGGGTCAACAAGAAGGTGTCAACTGCTAGCGGCGCAACTTAGCGATTGACAGGACATGCACACAGATACAAATAACTTTGCTCCCAACGAGTACAGAGAGGTTGTCAATCCCTCCGGCCTTGTCGTTTACAAAGGATCAAACGCAAGAGATAATAGTGATAGGTATGACTGCAACTAGTAAGTAAGAACAGAAAGTAAATAGCGGGTGTGATCAGTGATGGTAATATGGACCGGGGTCCCATGATGTTCACTAGTGATGTCTCTCTCCCAAAAGACGGTAAAACATCTAAGCGAGGTAAACGAATTACAGCTGGGCAATTGACAGGATTATGTGCGCAAACCAATGCTAACTATGCTGCAAAGAAAGGTAGAGGCTCAAAAGCATGGGCGGTACGCCAAGGCAAGTAGACCGAAATCCATCTGCATCTACTACTAATCATCCACCTTGAGATATTTATCCAGAACATCTCGCTGGTATTAAGTTGCGAGTCCCACCCATAGTGTAAACTCAAAGCAACAGACAACTGCATTAAAAGAACTTTGTGTAAAGTAAACAATCCTTGCACCCGCAAGTACAAGCACCGTTGTTTTCCCCCTTGTGGCAACAGCACATCCCCTAGACTCATGTTTCTGTCAATCAAGCTAGTCATCGAGGGGCATGAACCCACAATCAAGCATAACGTTCCCTCTTGGAGTTACTACCTACTACTTGGCCAAAGCAATAAACAGCAACGGAGAACATGCAAGAATTACTCAAGAACATAAATATGAAAGAGGTAAATCAAATATATTACTCACACACAATCTGAACATAATCTCATAATCCATCGGATCCCAGCAAACTCATCATAGCAACAGCATAAGGATTACATATGTGCCTCGATCATGTAGGGCAGCTCACGAGGTCTAA
This sequence comes from Secale cereale, assembly GCA_902687465.1. Taxonomy (NCBI): domain Eukaryota; kingdom Viridiplantae; phylum Streptophyta; class Magnoliopsida; order Poales; family Poaceae; genus Secale; species Secale cereale. The sequence goes on from LR738715.1 coordinate 271,949,632, forward strand.
TCGGTGAAGAACAAAGAGGGGAGGAGAACATCACATAGCTACTGATCATGGACCCATGGTCCAAGGGAGACTACTCACAACTCATCCGGGAAGCGTCCATGGTGGTGGAGAAGCTCCCGGTGGTGATCCTCCCCTCCAGCAGGGTGTCGGGAAGAGTTCTCCTGGTGCTCCCGATCTTGGAAGCGCGACGGCGGCGGAACAGAGATGAGATCGCGAGTTCCGTCCTCGAGGGTTTCGGGACGTGGTGTAAATATATGCCAAAGGGGGGCGTCAGAAGAGGCCAGGGGGGCCCAGGCGCCCTGGCGGCGCGGCCAGGAGGGGGGCCGCCCCCTCTGGTTGCCTGGAGCCCTGGTGGCCCCCCTCTGGCCCTACTTTGGCCGCATGGAAGCTTTCGGAACGCTGATTTTTTTATATACTGTTCCCGGGATTTTTCTGGCAATTTACGCAATGGGAAAACCTGAAATACAAAAACAGCAGAAAACAGAAACTGGCACTGGGGTGCACTGAGTTAATAGGTTAGTCCAAATATGATCATAAGTGTATGGAAGTGCATAATATCATAGCAATATCACACAAAAGAGGCATGGAGCAAGCAGAAATTATAGAATCGTTTTGGACGTATCAATACTCCACTATTTGGGGGCAAAAAATTTCTTCCTATGGGTCTAGGGTTCACACAAAAAAAAGTATCGCCTTAAACAAAATGCACTGGTTCATCCGTAATCCATTTTATCCTCATATCAAATCTCTTATTACATGATGAACCAGTATTCCAAATCTCAATTTCCAAGGGTGCACCACTACAAATGCTATTATCCACATAGTCTGGTAGGGTCAAGAATTCCTTCCATCTATATTCATTGTCCTAGCTAAGGATGCTTCAGTCCCACTGGAATCGTGCAATGTGATTCTTGAAATCCTCAATCTGTTGCTCCATCCTATTGGTCGTGTGCTTCATCTCCATCATCTCTGCATGCACCTTACTTAGGCATTCATGGGTATACGAAGTCTTGCTTCGAGTATTTCTCCGATCTGTCGTATGGCCTCTATAGCCGCTTCACGAACAGAGTCGAAGAATGTTGTCCGTGGTACTCGAGAGATGAAAAGTATTGACCCATAGTTTTTGGGAAAACTCCTTTCACACGGTGGAGATGTACCTCCACATACCAAAGTTCAACTCCATTCTCCATGAAGGGATAACCCTTGTAAACTGCATCACCTTCCAGGTGAATATGCTTCATCATGTCCTTCAGGATCTTTGGGTAATCCTGATCACTAGTCAGGGTCATGATTGTTTCTCGGCCCTTGAGAAAAGACTCGTAAAGGATTGTCATCTGTAGGTATAAGACATAAGGGGTTTTCAGGACAACCTACGGATATCCTTGGGTAAAACGGGGTCGTTTGTCCGAGAAAGGTTTGGGGTCAGCTTCTCCATGGGTTCTAGGTTTTGGTCAGGGTGAGATAGCAAGAGAGGCACTCACAATCATCCAACAACTCATAACATCTCCTTCTTAGATTCCAAAATATCAACTTCTATTGCTTCACGGACTATTACAATGTTCTTTGATTCTTTCCATAACTCAACTCAACATCGTAATAAAGTGTATTCCATATTTAGCTACATGCTTCATTCTAATATCCAGATCTCAACTACTTTGCTCAATCTTTCCTGCGGTCTGACCCTTCTCTTGGCAAAATGCCCTACTTCCTTGCAGCGTAAACTAATGGCATAAGACCAATCTAAGGACTTCATGGAGACTATCCTGGTTCGCTGGGTTCTTGGCTTCCTTGTTGGGCAGTTACTAGCATAATGACCTAAATCCTTGCACCGGTAACATGTGATATGACTCAGGTCCTTTTCCGCAGAAATTGGGTTCTTGTGGGGACGCATGCTCTTTCTCTCCCTCTACTTCTTCGTTCCTATCAATTCTTCTATCTTTTGTGGTTCAAACTCCACCTCTTATGTCGGGAAGTCTCCTAGATACTCATGGATTTCCTTCGTGCAATGCTGTGAAAATTGTCCTTCTTCTCCGCATGAATAGCAAGCATGGGAGAAAAAATCTATTTAGGCCTTCTCCGTCAAGGTCGTCAACATCTTCCTCCATTGCGGATTCCTTTAAGTTTTACTCGAGGACTTATTTCATTGCTTCTTTCTTCTGCTGGATAGTTCGTTGTACCATGGGGTAAATGTGACACTGAGCAGGGTAGTGGGTAGTCCCTTCACATAAGAAACAAGTAATCTTCCTAGTTGGGCATTCTTCAGCTAGGTGACTTCCTTCACAATTAGGGCATTCATCCTTGTGCTCCTCCTGGGTGTGTCCTATTTCTCCACAAATCCTGCAGGCACAAGGCTTCTTCTTCGGGTTGTCACCACGCTCTCGGATGAGACGGGATCTTAACAGAGTCTTCTTGAATTCCTC
>LR738715.1:271971925-272000596 GCA_902687465.1 Secale cereale
TGTTTTTCACAGATTCTGTCATGTTTTGCCTTTTCTTCGTTTTGCAAACCTTGAGCTTGCTTTTTCTTTGCAAAAACCTTTTGGCAATCTTGAGAAACAGTAGCTCTTCAATATTATCTTTATTTCCAGTAGGGAAAAATTATTTTATTGTGGGTACTAACCTCGCTAATCAGATTATGATGAGTTATGTATGAAGGGAGTTTTCAAGTGTGCGAGGGAAGATGATAAAAGAAGATTCAGGAGGGTCAAACGCTCAAGCTTGGGGATGCCCCCGTGCACCCCCAAGAAATATTCAAGAAGACTCAAGCGTCTAAGCTTGGGGATGCCCCCATGCATCCCCTTCTCCATCAACAATTATCAGTTCGTTTTTCGTTCCACTATAATTTTATCACTTCATGCGTTATGTGCTATGCTTGGAGCGTCTTGCTCTTAGTTTCTTTTTTTAGTTTTCTTTAGCTTTGCTTGCTGTTCATAACAAGTTAGAACCCAGCTTTCTTTGTGCGGGAGAGAAACACGCTCCACTTCAACCTAGAACACAACATAGGATTTTCATGCTTATCTTTGCTGTGTGTGTTCTTTGTCTTTCCATAGCTGCTGTCATGTTTAGCTCTTAGTTTTCATGATTTTCTTTTTAAAGAGCTTTTGTTTAGTTGGTTGCTGAACTCTCTTGAGTTTTCATGTTTATCTTGTTAAGAGAGTTTGCCTGTTGCACTGAGTTGTGTGTCTTAACTTAAAGTAGGTAATTGAGGTTGCTATTTAATTTTAGTAGTAACTTGCAATAGTTTTGAGGTATTGCCATGAGTAATGTCTGAACTTTTGGTGTCAAGAGCTTTATCCTATTAGTGATAGATGTCGTATTTTGGGAAATCCGTGTTTATTTTCGAAAACCTACAAAATAGTTGAGAACTTTAGCTACTAGATGGATCACTAATCTTTGGAGGGATCGAATATTAGAGTACACTCACGTACCATGAGTCGAGGATGCGCAAGGATAACCAAACCCCCATACACTCCTCCTCGGGGTACTTGTCTCTTTGTGAACCTCCTAATTAGATTGAGAGTTACCGATAATAAGTGCATGAGTTCTTCGAACTAATGTGAGTATTCGAAAGTTGACACTTCCACCTAGCCATATTTTTCTAGCCTCTTCGGTACCGTGCATTGCCCTTTCTCACCTCGAGAGTTGGCGCATACTTCGCCGGTGCATCCAAATCCTTGGCACGATACGCCCTGTCATCATAAGCCTCATTATATCCTTCCTCAAAACAGCCACCATACCTACCTATCAAGGCATTTCCATAGCCTTTCCGAGATACATTGCCATGCAACATCCATCTTCTCATGACTTGATCTTCATGTCATACATGATTTTGCTTGATCGATGAGCCGCATGCTAGTTGGGCCTTGCCCTAATCATTGCTACATGACGCGCTAGTATCATTGCATACCCTGCTACACCGGCAGAGGCATACATTTGCATACATCATGATAGTTTCATTTTCTTTATGTTGAGTACTTTTGTAAAGTGTGAAAGATCTTCTATACTTCTTGTAATACATAGAGTGTTGCCCCTAAAGTGAGGAAAAGATCCCAAAGAGGACAAAATCAAAAGATCCCAAAGAGGACAAATGAGAGTTCAATAGAAAGAGCCATTGAGGCCACACAAAAATAAAAAAATAGAAAAAAGAGAAAAATAAACAAAAAGAGAGAAGGGGGCACACTACTATTCCTTTTGAGAGATCCACACTTGTACTTCATCTTATACCTTGTACTCCATAGAGATGATCATTCATGCATATAGCTATGTGGGGACCTTCACACTATAGAACTAGGCTTGTATATTCCAATGATGAGCCTCCTCAAAAGAGCTCTAGGTCTTCTTGAGCGAGCAAGTTGGATGCACCCCCACTAGTTCCATTGGAGAGCTTACCTTAGCTCATATGTGCATCCGTTGCATGGCAATCCCTACTCCTCACATCATATCTATCATTTGGCTTTCTCTCGCCTATGATTGTCCTCATTGATGTGAGCCTTTCACACCTTTTTTGTCTTCCCCCTTCATCATTTTTTCTCTCTTTGCCATCCTAAGTGTCAACTTTCTTGCTTACGCTCATCCATTGCATGAGTGCTCAAAATATCGAAAGGGAGTGGATCATTTTGACTTGTACCTGGCTAGTGGTCTGGGGATGAGTCAAGATAAGATTCCAAAGAAGACCAAGTGTGAAACTTTAGTAGATTAAGTTCTCAACAATACAAAAACTATGTTTTACTCTCTCGTATATCCCTATCCCCTTTCTTGCACGCAAACACCATTTGGAGACATTCGAGTCACGGACAGCGAGAGCTCTTGCACCTTTATGTTCTTATGTTGCTTGTTACAATGCTAATATAGACTCTTGCTTCTTATGACTTGAATTGAATTACATGCCTTGATTGCTTTACTTAAAAAGTTCTTATATGGTTGGTAGCATGTCACCATAGAAATTATGCTTCTTATCATTTACCTACTCGAGGACGAGCAGGAATTAAGCTTGGGGATGTTGATACGTCCAAAATGTATCTATAATTTCTGCTTGCTCCATGCTTCTTTTGTGTGATATTGCTATGATATTGATGCACTTCCATACACTTTTGATCATATTTGGACTAACCTATTAACTCAGTGCACCATAGTGCCAGTTCCTGTTTTCTGCAGTTTTTCAATTTCAGGTTTCCCCCATATTAAAAGTGCTCCAAAAATTCCTGGAAAAATATAGGAAAAATCAGCGTACAGGAAGCTTCGCGAAGAACCAAAGATGGGTCAGAGGGGAGCCAGGGGAGGCCCAGGCGGCCACCTGGCGCGGCCCCACCCCTGGCCGCGCCAGGGGGGCGCCTGGGGCCCCTGCTCCGCCTCTGGCTGCCCCCCTTCGCCTATATATCCCTCTCGTCCCGAAACCCTTTTTCGCGATCTCGCCTCTGTTCCGCCGCCGCAGCGCTTCCAAGATCGGGAGCATCAGGTGAACTCTTCCCGGCACCCTGCCGGAGGGGAGAACCACCACCGGGAGCTTCTCCACCACCATGGACGCTTCCCGGATGAGTCATGAGTAGTCCACCTTGGACCATGGGTCCATCATCAGTAGCTATGTGATGTTCTCCTCCCCTCTTTGCTCTTCATGGTTTAGACCTCGTGAGCCGCCCTACATGATTGAGGCACATATGTAATCTTTCTGCTGTTGCTTTGCTGAGTTTGTTGGGATCTGATGGATTATGAGACTATGTTCAGATTGTGTTTGAGTAATATATTTGATTCACCTCTTTTATATCTTTGTTCTTGAGTAATTCTTGCATGTTCTCCGTTGCTGTTTATTGCTTTGGCCAAGTAGTAGGTAGTAACTCCAAGAGGGAGCGTTATGCTTGATTGTGGGTTCATGCCCCCTGATGACTAGCTTGAGTGACAGAAACATGAGTCTAGGGGATGTGCTGTTGCCACAAGGGAGAAAACAACGGTGCTTGTACTTGCGGGTGCAAGGATTGTTTACTTTACGCAAAGTTCTTTTAATGCAGTTGTCTGTTGCATTGAGTTTACACTTTGGGTGGGATTCGCAACTTAATACCAACGAGATGTTCTGGATAGATATCTCAAGGTGGATGATTAGTAGTAGATGCAGATGGATTTCGGTCTACTTGCCTTGGCGTACCGCCCATGCTTTTGAGCCTCTACCTTTCTTTGCAGCATAGTTAGCATTGGTTTGCGCACATAATCCTGTCAATTGCCCAGCTGTAATTTGTTTACCTCGCTTTGCTGTTTTATCGTCTTTTGGGAGAGAGACATCACTAGTGAACATCATGGGACCCCGGTCCATATTACCACCGCTGATCACACCTTCTATTTACTTTCTGTTTTTATTTCCTAGTTGCATCCATAGCTATCATTATTATCTCTTGTGTTTGATCCTTTGTAAACAACAAGGCCGGAGGGATTGACAACCTCTCTGTACTCGTTGGGAGCAAAGTTATCTGTATCTGTGTGTAGGTCCCGTCAACCGCTAAGTTTCTGGCGCCGTTGACACCTACTTGTCGACCCTCGGAGTCTCACGGGATTCGATCCTTGGTATCTTTGCCAAGGGAAATTTGCCGCTACGCTACATCTCAACCTTCCACTTGGGGTAACCAACGAGGGGCAAGAGGCCATCAGTGCCCTATTTAACGTGAATGCAGTTGTGTGACACCCCGAGACCGGTGCTCCAGGTGTCAGCGAGTTATTCGTCCTCGTTGCCATGTCATCTTCTTGCATGTGCATCTTTGCCATGTCATCATGTGTGTTGCATCATCATGTTTTCGAAACTTGCATCCGCCCGAGTCCCCTCGTCCTTTCCGTTGTCCGTTCTGAGCCCAGACACACTCACACGCGCCCGCGGTGCCTCCGAATATTTATTTTATGAGTGGCCGAAAAAATTTCTCGGAATGGGTTGAAACTTGGCGCGTGGTCTTATTATAGCATAGGTAGACCACCTGTCAAGTTTCATCGCATTCGGAGCTCGTTTGATAGCCCAACGGTTAACCGTGTTAACCGCCGAAGGCCTTTTCTCTTTTGGCCCAGCTCCCCTTTCACACAGCCCACCTAGCCCATTCGAACCCCTCCATGCTCTTGGCCGTTCGATCACGATCGCGTGGCTGTGAACGGCTCCTCAGTTGGACACTCCTAGCTCCCTCTAGCTATAAATAGATGCCTCCCTCTCCATTTTCGCGCAGATCAAACCCTACCCCCGTCCTCCTCCGCGCAGTCGGACATGTCCGCTCGTCGTCGGACATGTCCAAACCAGCCTCCACGTCGCTCCAGCCAACCACACGTCGCCACGTCAGCATCACCGCCGCCCGCGTCCAACCAGGCGCCGCCACCTGTCTCCCCGCCGGCCTCCACTCCACCGCAGCCCGCTCAGGCCCGTCCCGAGCCCGTGGGGCCCATCCGCCGCCGCCCGGCGCCAAGCGCGCCCGCTCGCTGGAGCCCCGCGCTGCCTCCATCTCCGGCCGCCGCCGGCGAGCAGCGCGGCCGCCCCCTGCCGCAGTTGGCCGCACTGCCGCGGCCTTGCCTCCGCCGGAGTCTCGTCATTGCCGCCATCCTAGCTCGCCGGAGCACCCCCAACCCGTCGCCGGGCTCGTCTTGCCGCCCAGCCCCGCCTCCGGCCGGATCCGGCCCGCCGTCGCCCGGATCTACCGGATCCCGTCGCCCCAGCCCGCCAGAACCTCCTCCCGTCTCAGATCTCCGACGCCGCCGTCCCTTCGCCAGCGCCCGAGCAGCCGCCGCTGATGCGTCCTCGCGCGAGGGAGACGACGCCAACCGGCGCGCTGGGCCTCCTGTTCGTGGGCCCCGGCCGGCCCACCTGCTAGCGTCCCCACCGGCCTGCCTCCTCGGCCCCTCTCCTCCAGCCAGGCCCAGAAGCCCCAGGCTCAGCACCTCCAGCACCGGCCTGCCTCCTCCTTCTCCAGTTGGGCCGAAGCCCATGGGTGAGAACCCTATATTCCGCCCCGGGCATCACTTAGCTGCTGCGCCCGTTTGTTTTTTTGTTTTTTCCCCTAGTCTAATTTCTGCTAAGTCCTTTTATGTGTTGTTTTTGTTGCATGTTTGCATAGTGATAACTTTGTGTGTACTTGTCCAAATTGTGTAATTGATATGTCAAAATGATCGTGGTGTTATGCTCTACACTTTGTTCCATTGTGCCATGCTCATTTGAGTTCATCTAGATGTCTTAATCATCATGCCAAGAGTGCTACTTGATAAAAACTTGTGCTACTTGTTATTTTGTTGCCATGTTTGAGATATGATAACTTGGTGCATGTTTATCCAAATGATGCAAATGATATGTCAAAATGTTCATCATGAGATGCTCTTCATGTTGGTTGCTATAGCATGCTTGTTTGAGTCCATATTGCCATGTTTATCTCTGTTGCAAAAGTGCATGTGGCTGTTAGGTTTTATGACTTGTTACGAGATGCCTAGTTGAGGAGCTCGTTGCGATTGTTGTGTTTGTCCCCTTGTCACATGCCTAGATGTTTTAGAATCTCCATGATGTGGTCTTTGATGTGGTGCATTGAACTTTCCATGATATGCCTTGTGTTGACTTAAACATGCTCGCAAACATGTCATGATAATGTTACTGTTTTAACACTTAGTGAAATTTCACGAAGTCTGGAATATGTAATATCCTGATGCTATGTTTGCTTGATGCCCTACGCAAATCCATGTTAGTTTTGGGGTGGCCATTGATCTTTCCTTATTGCATATGTTGTTGTCTATCCATCCATGCTCTTACTTGCTCATTTGAGTTGATGTAGCTTATTTATTCCTTGCTCCCAAGTTGCTATAAAATATTGCTGTCAGGTTTTTAGTGTCAGGATCAAAATGTTGTAGCTTGTTGCTATTGATCCATGCCTCCTATTGAGTTGCTCCAATGGAGTTGTTTGCTGTAGGATATGTCTACTTCATGTCCATGCTTCTTGTTGCCATGTTTGAGTGCTGTAGAGTATATATTTCTTGCTCCAAAGTTGCTATGTGGCTGTTAATTACAGCTTTGCATTGTTTCTTGTTTCATGTGTATCTTTTAGCTCGTTGCTCCGTTTTGGGTGTGTTTTATATGAAACTTGTGTGATTTTGCATGTAGAATCATAATATCATCTTGTTAACATGTTTGGGGTATGTTTGCTTGATGTTTGGGTGCATCTTGCAACGTTGCCATGCTTAACTTGTTTTGCTCATATCTTCTAGGCCGTAGCTCCGAATTAAACAAACTTTATATGAAACTTGACTAGAATTCCGTGTAGATCATGATGGTGCATGTTAAATTGCTGTTTAACAACTTGAACTAAAGGTTTGTGCAGATCTGGACTAATTTCAAACTATGCATATGAGGACTTACCGGATTTGTCTTAAGTAGCTTCCGGCCTCATTTAAACGTGTTGTTCTTATGTTGCTTCTCTGTGCTTCCTACCTTGTCATGTTTTGCATCCTATATGGATCTGTCTTGCATCCTACTTGCTTGAGATTATTGCCTTGTTCTTGTGTTGTTCTGGTGTGCTTCCTGTGTTGTCATGTAATGCATCCCAAGTGCATCTGCAGTGCATCATACCTTGCCATGTATTGCATCATATATAAACTTGTGTTGTTTTTCTGTGCTTCCTACCTTGTCATGTATTGCTTCCTGTATAGACTTGTCATGCATCATACCTTGCCATGTATTGCATCATATATAGACTTGTGTTGTTTTGCTGTGCTTCCTACCTTGCCATGTTATGCTTCCTGTATAGACTTGTAGTGCTTCCTATATAGAACTGTCTTGCATCATACTTGGTTGAGCATATTGTAATGATCTTGTGTTGTGTGTTTATCGTATTGCTTGCTTCTTCTCGTTAGTGCTTGTTCCGTTGCGTTCGTGAGGATTCGTTCGTCTACCCGTGGTTCTTCTTCAAGGCTTCTTCTTCGTCTTCTTCATGGATCCGTTCTTCTTCCTTGCGGGATCTCATGCAAGATGACCATACCCTTGGATACCTTTACTATCATTGCCATTGCTTAGTTGTCTCGATGCTATCGTTATATGTCGCGCTACCCATCATTATTGTCAGCCTCTCCTTGTTGCCATGAAACCTCTAACCTTTGAAACCTTCCTAGCAAAACCATTGTTTGGCTATGTTACCCGCTTGCTCAGCCCCTCTTATAGCGTTGTTAGTTGCAGGTGAAGATGAAGATCGTTCCAGGAGGGAACTTGTTGTTGGTATATCACAATATGTTATATATATAATAACACACCTATATACTGGGCATGGGTGGAAGGCTTGGCCTTTTGCTTGGTGTTTTGTTCCACTCATGCCACCTTAGGCGCCGATAAACCGACATTATGTTCCTTGATTTTGCGTTCCTTACACGGTTGGGTATATGGGGACCCCTTGACACTTCGTCTTTGAATAAAACTCCTCCAGCAAGGCCCAACATTGGTTTTAATTTGCTCATTATAACAACTTAATTAATTTAATTAAATTGCATAGGGAGTTAGCGCTACCCGTGGATTCTTCTACATAGCAGGGGGGCCAGTGCTGATGGTGTTGGTCCCAAACGGGGTCCTGCAGGGCCACCTTGGGGGAACCCGAGGGCTGGTTTTACATGTAGGATCGCCCATCCGGTCGTGGCCTGAGACAAGATACACGCGGCTACTATCAGGGTGTCGACACACCGGGAGGTCTTGCTGGACTTGTTTTACCATTGTCGAAATTTCTTGTGCACCGGGATGTCGAGCCTGACCAGATTTCCCTAAGATAAAGGGGTGATGATATTATATTTATCACTTCAGCTGATCGTGAGAGCTTGTGATGGGCTAAGTTGGGACACCCCTGCAGGGTTATGATCTTTCGAAAGCCGTGCCCGCAGTTATGTGGAAGATTGGAATTTGTTAATGTCCGGTTGTAGAAAACTTGACAGTGGATCCGAAGTAAAACACACAACTGTGTGAGTAACCGTGACTGTCTCTTTTCACTTTGAGAAGAGAACACGGTGGGGTTATGTTTGACTCGTAGTTTGTTCAGGATCTTTAGCGATCATTTCTAGTTTGCGACCGTTTCGTAGATTCTCATCTTATTCTTGTACTCATAAGTTAGCCACCATACTTTGCTAGCCGCTGCTGCAACCTCATCACTTTGCCTCTTCCTACCTATTGAGCTTTGCTAGTCTTGTTACCCATGGTTATGGGATTGCTGAGTCCTCGTGGCTCACAGATAATACACCAACAGTTGCAGGTGTAGGTTTCCGATGTCTTGACATGAGAGCGATGATCGTTGTTTGGAGTTCTTTCTTCTTCTTCTTCTTCAGTCTTGGGTTAGGTTCCGGGTCGGCAGCCTTGGATAGCAGATGGATGTCTTGTGTTTTTCATGTTTGCATCCGTAGGCGGATGCTTTGTATTGATGTTGTTGTTTTCATGTGACTTGTATGTATTGTTGTATCCCCCATGTATGTATGTAATGGTACGATGTAATGATATCCATCTTGCTAAGCGCCCGAAATGCGGTTGTGCCCCAATCACGTAAGTGTCACGTGATCGGGATAGAATCACATCTTGGGCCTGACAAGTTGGTATCAGAGCCTCGACCGACCATAGGAGCCCCCTTGATTGATCGTAGTTTGGCCGTTGTTGAGTCTAGCAGAAAACTTTTTTGGAGTCTAGTTATATCGAAGAGTAGGAATTCTTTTTACTCCCCTGCCCCTTCGTCGCTCTGGTGAGGAATCTTGACGTAGGTGTTTTAAATTACCCCTCTTCCCCTTCAATTTTTTTTTAGGATCGCGTGGTTAGTTTTCGTTCGTTGCGTTGTCAGTTCTTTCATCTGGTGCATCTCTCATCAAGTGGATTCAACCCTCTTCTTCTTTGCAAGTTCAATACTCGGTTCCTTCCAACCGATGTTGTTTCCCCGTCCGTTGTGTTCTTTTTTTTCCACCTGCCCACCCTTTTGCTTCTCGGACCGGAGTCCTTAATCGAGTATCCATTCTACTCGTGTGAAGCCTTTGAATTCCTTTCATCAATTTGTTTCAACTGGTGATTTCTCGTCTAATGCACCATTCTTCATCTCTTTTCTTCTCCGATGAGTTCTTCTCTCGTTTGATATTCTTCACCTCTTCTTCTTTTTCCGGTGGATTCAACTCAAGTATTCGGTGTTGTTCATATTCTTTTCCCTCGGCTCAGATATTCCCTTGATCCTAAACTCTCGTCATTTAATTATCCGGAGTTCCGTAGGCATTTCGGATTCGCCTGTATTTGAATTAATTCGAGGTTGTCACCTCATTCAAGTTTTTCAATTATTCCGGTGCATTATCTCCTTTTAAATCTTTCCAACGGTGTTTTCCCTTCGGTGGGCTCATAACCCACAGGTTTTTCCCAGGATCTTACCTGACTCTTTTAATTTCCCGGAGTGTTCCGAAATTCTTCTCAAGTGTGACGTAAGTATGGATTCCATCAGTCATATGCCTTCTTCAAGATCTCTTTTAATTCTTTTCATCGTTGGTTCAACATTTCTTCTTTTCATTCTTCCGAAGTATTTCAGGAATTCTTTTCATTGTGTTCCTCCGAAGGCCATCATTTCTGAAGATTTCTTCGTTCTCAGTTTTCAACTTCGTCCTCCAAATATTCTTCTTGATGGCTCTTCGTTCGTCTCACTTTCTTCCGGTGCTTCGTTCAAGTATTCCTTAATCAGTTCACAATCTCTTCGTTCTCGTCATTCTAATTGTCCTCAAGTGCTTTATTCTTCCCGGAGATTCATTCTCTTGTGTTCACTCAATCTCAATTCTTCATGGTGGCTTGTCCTCTTGCATCGTTCAATTTCATTCCTGACGGTGGTCAATCTCGTTCTTCACTCGATTGTAATTCTTCTCGGTGGTTTGTTCTTTTCATCATTCGATTAATTCTTCCCGGTGGTTCGTTCATTTTCTTCACGTGGTTTCAATCCTTACGGTGTTTGCTCAAGAATTCTTTTCCGGTGTTATCATATCAATCCATTCTTTTATTCCAATCATACCGGTGTTTCATGAAGATTTCCCGAGTTCAAGTTATATCCCTCTTTAATCTTTTTCAACGAGAATAAGTGGTATGTGAATCCATTGCTACTCATCAATTTAATTGGTGGAGGATAAGCATAACATAATTCTTATTCTTTTTCATCAAATTGTTTTAATCCCTTCCTTCGGAGTTTATTCGTGATGAATAAATTCTAGTTCCAAGTGCTTAATATTTTTGTTTCCGGAGTTCAAGTTTTTCTTGGTTATCTCGTCGGAACCCTGTTTAATCATCGCAAGGCTTTCATCTTATTCTTTTCGTCCGTCATTTCTATATCATCATCCTTCGTACCGGAGTTCCTCAAGGTGGTTCTTCATCATTTAATTCAATCTTCAAATATTCATCTAATTCTTCTGGAGCAGCTCAACCATTCTTATTCTCTTTCCTTTCGAGTGCAAATAATTCTCTGTATTCTTTCGAAGTGGAGTTTTGCAATTCCTCATTCTCAGCTAATCCATCTTTTGGTTGCAGCACAATTCACCTCAAGTCTTGAGATGTTTTAAATAAGCCCACATCAAGCTTTCTTTTGTTGTTGATTTTCTCAACAACTCCGTTCAAGTATTTCTCTTGAAGATCCTCTTCAAATTAATTCGTGGTAGAACTTGTTGTTCTATTATCCGTTCTTTTATTCCATCATTTCAATTCTTCCGGAGGCATTGAGTTGTTGCTCTCGTCGAGTAACATCTCATCTTTTCGAATTCTTGTTCCATTCCATTCATATTCAACCGGTGTGCTATTTCTTTCAGTTTCAGCCGGAGTGCTGCCCGAATTACTTCGTTCAGATTCCTTCTATCTTTGTTAACTGGAGTGGTTTCGAATTCATTCTTATTCCTTCAACCTTTTGGATTCTCGTCGAATTCCTTCTTCCTCTTGGCTAACGAAGTCCTTGCAACTTCGTTCTTCTTTGTTGCATTCCTCTTCTTTTTGAGTGGCTCATCCTATGAACATCCTTTGGTCTCACTCTATTGTTCTTGAAGAACTTTGTTCTTCCTTTTCTCTTCCGTCTCGTTCCTAAGATCTCAGGACAAGATCTCTTGTTAGTAGGGGAGTGTTGTGACACCCCGAGACCGGTGCTCCAGGTGTCAGCCAGTTATTCGTCCTCGTTGCCATGTCATCTGCTTGCGTGTGCATCCTTGCCATGTCATCATGTGTGTTGCATCATCATGTTTTCGAAACTTGCATCCGCCCGAGTCCCCTCGTCCTTTCCGTTGTCCGTTCTGAGCCCAGACACACTCACACGCGCCCGCGGTGCCTCCGAATATTTATTTTATGAGTGGCCGAAAAATGTTCTTGGAATGGGTTAAAACTTGGCGCATGGGTAGACCGCCTGTCAAGTTTCGTCGCATTCGGAGCTCGTTTGATAGCCCAATGGTTAACCGTGTTAACCGCCGAAGGCCTTTTCTCTTTTGGCCCAGCTCCCCTTTCACACAGCCCACCTAGCCCATTCTAACCCCTCCATGCTCTTGGCCGTTCGATCACGATCGCGTGGCCATGAACGGCTCCTCATTTGGACACTCCTAGCTCCCTCTAGCTATAAATAGGTGCCTCCCTCTCCATTTTCGCGCAGATCAAACCCTACCCCCGTCCTCCTCCGCGCAGCCGGACATGTCTGCTCGCCACTAGACATGTCCGAATCAGCCTCCACATCGCTCCAGCCAACCACACGTCGCCATGTCAGCATCGTCGCCGCCCGCGTCCAACCAGGCGCCGCCACCTGTCTCCCCGTCGGCCTCCACTCCACCGCAGCCCGCTCAGGCCCGTCCCGAGCACACGTGGCCCATCCGCCGTCGCCCCGCGCCAAGCGCACCCGCTCGCTGGAGCCCCGCGCTGCCTCCGTCTCCGCCCACCGTCGGCGAGCAGCGCGGCCGCCCCCTGCCACAGTTGGCCGCACCGCCGCGGCCTTGCCTCCGCCGGAGTCTCGTCGTCGCCGCCGTCCTAGCTCGCCGGAGCACCCCCAGCCCGCCGCCGGGCTCGTCTTGCCGCCCAGCCCCGCCTCCAGCCGGATCCGGCCCGCCGCCGCTCGGATCCGCCGGATCCCGTCGCCCCAGCCCGCCGGAACCTCCTCCCGTCTCAGATCTCCGACGCCGCCGTCCCTTCGCCAGCGCCCGAGCAGCCGCCGCTGATGCGTCCTCGCGCGAGGGAGACGACGCCAACCGGCGCGCTGGGCCTCCTGTTCGTGGGCCCCGGCCGGCCCACCTGCTAGCGTCCCCACCGGCCTGCCTCCTCGGCCCCTCTCCTCCAGCCAGGCCCAGAAGCCCCAGGCTCAGCACCTCCAGCACCGGCCTGCCTCCTCCTTCTCCAGTTGGGCCGAAGCCCATGGGTGAGAACCCTATATTCCGGCCCGGGCATCACTTAGCTGCTACGCCCGTTTGTTTTTTTGTTTTTTCCCTAGTCTAATTTCTGCCAAGTCCTTTTCTGAGTTGTTTTTGTTGCATGTTTGCATAGTGATAACTTTGTGTGTACTTGTCCAAATTGTGTGAATGATATGTCAAAATGATCGTGGTGTTATGCTCTACACTTTGTTACATTGTGCCATGCTCATTTGAGTTCATCTAGATGTCTTAATCATCATGCCAAGAGTGCTACTTGATATAAACTGCTGCTACTTGTTATTTTGTTGCCATGTTTGAAATATGATAACTTGGTGCATGTTTATCCAAATGATGCAAATGATATGTCAAAATGTTCATCATGAGATGCTCTTCATGTTGGTTGCTATAAAATGCTTGTTTGAGTCCATATTGCCTTGTTTATCTCTGTTACAAAAGTGCATGTGGCTGTTAGGTTTTGTGACTTGTTACGAGATGCCTAGTAGAGGAGCTCGTTGCTATTGGTGTGTTTGTCCCCTTGTCACATGCCTAGATGTTTTAGAATCTCAATGATGTGGTCTTTGATGTGGTGCATTTAACTTTCCATGATATTCCTTGTGTTGACTTAAACATGCTCGCAAACATGCCATGATAATGTTACTGTTTTAACACTTGGTGAAATTTCACTAAGTCTGGAATATGTAATATCCTGATGCTATGTTTGCTTGATGCCCTAGGCAAATCCATGTTAGTTTTGGGTTGGCCATTGATCTTTCCTTGTTGTATATGTTGTTGTCTATCCATCCATGCTCTTACTTGCTCATTTGAGTTGTTGTACCTTATTTATTCCTTGCTCCCAAGTTGCTATAAAATATTGCTGTCAGGTTTTTAGTGTCATGATCAAAATGTTGTAGCTTGTTGCTATTGATCCATGCCTCCTATGGAGTTGCTCCAATGGAGTTGTTTGCTGTAGGATATGTCTACCTCATGTCCATGCTTCTTGTTGCCATATTTGAGTGTTGTAGAGTATATATTTTTCGCTCCAAAGTTGCTATATGGTTGTTAATTACAGCTTTGCATTGTTTCTTGTTTCATGTGTATCTTTTAGCCCGTTGCTCCGTTTTGGGTGTGCTTTATATGAAACTTGTGTGATTTTGCATGTAGAATCATAATATCATCTTGTTAACATATTTGGGGTATGTTTGCTTGATGTTTGGGTGCATCTTGCACCGTTGCCATGCTTAACTTGTTTTGCTCATATCTTCTAGGCCGTAGCTCTGAATTAAACAAACTTTATATGAAACTTGACTATAATTCCGTGTAGATCATGATGGTGCATGTTAAATTGCTGTTTAACAACTTTAACTTAAGGTTTGTGCAGATCTGGACTAATTTCAAACTATGCATATGAGGACTTACCGGATTTGTCTTAAGTAGCTTCCGGCCTCATTTAAACTTATTGTTCTTATGTTGCTTCTATGTGCTTCCTACATTGTCATGTTTTGCATCCTATATGGATCTGTATTGCATCCTACTTGCTTGAGATTATTGTCTTGTTCTTGTGTTGTTCTGGTGTGCTTCCTATGTTGTCATGTAGTGCATCCCAAGTGCATCTGCAGTGCATCATACCTTGCCATGTATTGCATCATATATAAACTTGTGTTGTTTTTCTGTGCTTCCTACCTTGTCATGTATTGCTTCCTGTATAGACTTGTCATGCATCATACCTTGCCATGTATTGCATCATATATAGACTTGTGTTGTTTTGTTGTGCTTCCTACCTTGCCATGTTATGCTTCATGTATAGACTTGTAGTGCTTCCTATATAGAACTGTCTTGCATCATACTTGATTGAGCATATTGTAATGATCTTGTGTTGTGTGTTTACCGTATTGCTTGCTTCTTCTCGTTAGTGCTTGTTCCGTTGCGTTCATGAGGATTCGTTCGTCTACCCGTGGTTCTTCTTCAAGGCTTCTTCTTCGTCTTCTTCATGGATTCGTTCTTCTTCCTTGCGGGATCTCATGCAAGATGACCATACCCTTGGATACCTTTACTATCATTGCCATTGCTTAGTTGTCTCGATGCTATCGTTATATGTCGCGCTACCCATCATTATTGTCAGCCTCTCCTTGTTGCCATGAAACCTCTAACCTTTGAAACCTTCCTAGCAAAACCATTGTTTGGCTATGTTACCCGCTTGCTCAGCCCCTCTTATAGCGTTGTTAGTTGCAGGTGAAGATGAAGATCATTCCAGGAGGGAACTTGTTGTTGGTATATCACAATATGTTATATATATAATAACACACCTATATACTGGGCATGGGTGGAAGGCTTGGCCTTTTGCTCGGTGTTTTGTTCCACTCATGCCACCTTAGGCGCCGATAAACCGGCATTATGTTCCTTGATTTTGCGTTCCTTACACTGTTGGGTATATGGGGACCCCTTGACACTTCGTCTTTGAATAAAACTCCTCCAGCAAGGCCTAACATTGGTTTTAATTTGCTCATTATAACAACTTAATTAATCTAATTAAATTGCATAGGGAGTTAGCGCTACCCGTGGATTCTTCTACATAGCAGGGGGCAGTGCTGATGGTGTTGGTCCCAAATGTGGGTCCTGCAGGGCCACCTTGGGGGAACCCGAGGGCTGGTTTTACCTGTAGCATCGCCCATCCGGTCGTGGCCTGAGACGAGATACGCGCGGCTACTATCAGGGTGTCGACACACTGGGAGGTCTTGCTGGACTTTTTTTACCATTGTCGAAATGTCTTGTGCACCGGGATGCCGAGCCTGATCGGATTTCCCTAAGATAAAGGGGTGATGATATTATATTTATCACTTCAGCTGATCGTGAGAGCTTGTGATGGGCTAAGTTGGGACACCCCTGTAGGGTTATGATCTTTCGAAAGCTGTGCCTGCGGTTATGTGGCAGATTGGAATTTGTTAATGTCCGGTTGTAGAAAACTTGACAGTGGATCCAAAGTAAAACACACAACTGTGTGAGTAACCGTGACTGTCTCTTTTCACTTTGAGAAGAGAACACGGTGGGGTTATGTTTGACTCGTAGGTAGTTCAGGATCTTTAGCGATCATTTCTAGTTTGCGACCGTTTGCGTAGATGCTCATCTTATTCTTGTACTCGTAAGTTAGCCACCATACTTTGCTAGCCGCTGCTGCAACCTCATCACTTTACCTCTTCCTACCTATTGAGCTTTGCTAGTCCTGTTACCCATGGTTATGGGATTGCTGAGTCCTCGTGGCTCACAGATAATACAACAACAGTTGCAGGTGCAGGTTTCCGATGTCTTGACGTGAGAGCGATGATCGTTGTTTGGAGTTCTTTCTTCTTCTTCTTCTTCAGTCTTGGGTTAGGTTCCGGGTCGGCAGCCTGGGATAGCAGATGGATTTCTTGTGTTTTTCATGTTTGCATCCGTAGGCGGATGCTTTGTATTGATGTTGTTGTATTCATGTGACTTGTATGTATTGTTGTATCCCCCATGTATGTATGTAATGGTACGATGTAATGATATCCATCTTGCTAAGCGCCCGAAATGCGGTTGTGCCCCAATCACGTAAGTGTCACATGATCGGGATATAATCGCATCTTGGGCCTGACAAGTTGTCTCTAAAGCATAACCCCAAAACGATAGTGGTAAATCGGTAAGAGACATCATAGATCACACCATATCCAATAAAGTACGGTTACGACGTTCAGACACACCATTACGCTGTGGTGTTCGATGTGGCGTGAGCTGTGAAACTATTCCACATTGTTTTAAATGAAGACCAAACTCGTAACTCAAATATTCGCCTCCATGATCAGATCGTAGAAACTTTATTTTCTTGTTACGATGATTCTCTACGTCACTCTGAAATTCTTTGAACTTTTTAAATGTTTCAGGCTTGTGCTTCATTAAGTAGATATACCCATATCTGCTCAAATCATTAGTGAAGGTCAGAAACTAACGATACCCGCCGCGAGCCTCAACACTCATCGGTCCACATACATCAGTATGTATGATTTCCAACAAATCTGTTGCTCGCTCCATTGTTCCGAAGAACGGAGTTTTAGTCATCTTGCCCATGAGGTATGGTTCGCAAGCACCAAGTGATTCATAATCAAGTGATTCCAGAAGTCCATCAGTATGGAGTTTCTTCATGCGCTTTACACCAATATGACCTAAACGACAGTGCCACAAATAAGTTGCACTATCATTATCAACCTTGCATCTTTTGGCTTCAATATTATGAATATGTGTATCACTACGATCGAGATCCAACAAGAATATACCACTCTTTTAAGGGTGCATGACCGTAAAAGATATTGCTCATAAAAATAGAACAACCATTATTCTCTGATTTAAATGAATAACCGTCTCACAACAAACAAGATCAAGATATAATGTTCATGCTCAAGGCTGGCACCAAATAACAATTATTTAGGTCTAAAACTAATCCCGAAGATAGATGTAGAGGTAGCGTGCCGGCGAAGATCACACCGACTTTGGAACCATTTCCCACGAGCATCGTCACCTCATCCTTAGCTAATCTTCGTTTAATCTGTAGCCCATGTTTTGAGTTACAAATATTAGCAACCGAACCAGTATCAAATACCCAGGTGCTACTGCGAGCATTAGTAAGGTACACATCAATAACATGTATATCAAATATACCTTTGTTCATTTTGACATCCTTCTTATCTGCCAAATACTTGGGGTAGTTCCGCTTCCAGTGTCCAGTCCCTTTGCAGTAGAAGCACTAAGTTTCAGGCTTGGCTCCAGACTTGGATTTCCTCGTGGGAGTAGCAACTGTCTTGCTATTCTTCTTGAAGTTTCCCCTCTTTCCCTTGCCCCTTTTTCTTCAAACTAGTGGTCTTATTAACCATCAACACTTGATGCTCCTTTTTGATTTCTACCTCCGCAGCTTTGAACATAGCGAAGATCTCGGGAATTGTCTTCTGCATCCCTTGCATATTATAGTTCATCACGAAGCCTTTATAGCTTGGTGGCAGTGATTGAAGAACTCTATCAATAACACTATCTTCGTCAACTTTGCAACCAAGTTGAGTCATATGATTGTAGTGTTGGGGAACGTAGTATTTTAAAATTTTCCTACGATCACGCAAGATCTATCTACTAGATGCATAGCAACGAGAGGGGAGAGTGTGTCTACGTACCCTCGTAGACCGGGAGCGGAAGCGTCAAGTGACGCGGTTGATGTTGTCGAACTTCTTTGCGATCCAACCGATCAAGCACCGAACGTACGGCACCTCTGCGTTCAGCACACGTTCAGCTTGATGACCTCCCACGAGCTCTTGATCCAGTTGAGCCTCACGGGAGAGTTTCGTCAGCACGACGGCGTGGTGACGGATATGATGTATTCACCGGCGCAGGGCTTCGCCTAAGCACTGCAACGGTATGACCGAGGTGTGTTTCTGTGGAGGGGGACACCGCACACGGCTAAAACAATTCAACTTGTCTGTCTTTGGGTGCCCCCCTGCCCCCGTATATAAAGGAGCAAGGGAGGAGGGGCCGGCCAACTCTCCTGGTGCGGCTAGGGAAGGGATTCCTACTAGGAATAGGATTGCAATCCTATTCCTAGTAGGATTCACCGAAAGGAAGAAGGGGGAAAGGAATAGGAGAGGTGGCGCCCCCCCAATCCTAGTCCAACTAGGATTCCTAGGTGGGGGCGCCGGCCAGCTCTATGGGCTGCCTCTCTCTCACCCTTTAGGCCCACTATGGACCATCCCCTCTCGTAGGGGGTTCCGGTAACCCCCTCCGGCATTCCCGATAAATCCGAAACTTTTCCGGTATACTTCCGGTGTCCGAATATAGCCGTCCAATATATCAATCTTTATGTCTCGGACATTCCGAGACTCCTCGTCATGTCCGTGATCTCATCCGGGACTCCGAACTACCTTCGGTACATCAATACTCAAAAACTCATAATACCAATCGTCATCAAACGTTAAGCGTGCGGACCCTACGGGTTCGAGAACTATGTAGACGTGACCGAGACTCATCTCTGGTCAATAACCAATAGCGGAACCTGGATGTTCATATTGGCTCCTACATATTCTACGAAGATCTTTTATCGGTCAGAACCGCATAACAACATACGTTGTTCCTTTTGTCAAACGGTATGTTACTTGCCCGAGATTCGATCGTCGGTATCTTTATACCTAGTTCAATCTCGTTTACCGGCAAGTCTCTTTACTCGTTCCGTAACACATCATCTCGTGACTAACTCATTAGTCTTTTGCTTGCAAGGCTTATTATGATGTGTGTTACCGAGAGGGCCCAGAGATACCTCTCCGACATTCGGAGTGACAATCCTAATCTTGATCTATGCCAACACCACGAATACTTTCGGAGACACCTGTAGAGCATCTTTATGATCACCCAGTTACGTTGTGACGTTTGATAGCACACAAGGTGTTCCTACGGTATTCGGGAGTTGCATAATCTCATAGTCATAGGAACATGTATAAGTCATGAAGAAAGCAATAGCAGTTAAACTAAACGATCATAGTGCTATGCTAACAGATGGGTCTTGTCCATCACATCATTCTCCTATTGATGTGATCCCGTTGATCAAATGACAACTCATGTCTATGGCTAGGAAACATAACCATCTTTGATCAATGAGCTAGTCTAGTAGAGGCATACTAGGGACATACTGTTTTGTCTATGTATTCACACATGTATTAAGTTTCCGGTTAATACAATTCTAGCATGAATAATAAACATTTATCATGATATAAGGAAATAAATAATAACTTTATTATTGCCTCTAGGGCATATTTCCTTCAGTCTCCCACTTGCACTAGAGTCAATAATCTAGCTCACATCGCCATGTGATTTAATATCGATAGTTCACATCGTTATGTGACCAACACCCAAAGGGTTTACTAGAGTCAATAATCTAGTTCACATCGCTATGTGATTAATACCCAAGAGTAATAAGGTGTGATCATGTTTTGCTTGTGAGAGAAGTTTAGTCAACGGGTCTGTCATATACAGATCCCTATGTATTTCGCAAATTTCTATGTCTACAATGCTCTGCATGGAGCTACTCTAGCTAATTGCTCCCACTTTCAATATGCATCCAGATTGATACTTAGAGTTATCTGGATTTAGTGTCAAAGCTTGCATCGGCGTAACCCTTTACGACGAACTCTTTATCACCTCCATAATCGAGAAATATTTCCTTAGTCATTCAATTACTAAGGATAATTTTGACCGCTGTACAGTGATCCACTCCTGGATTACTTTGGTACCTCCCTGCTAGACTTATAGCAAGACACACATCAGGTCTAGTACACAGCATTGCATACATGATAGATCCTATGGCTGAGGCATAGGGAATGACTTTCATTTTCTCTCTATCTTCTGCAGTGGTCGGGCATTGAGTCTTACTCAATTTCATACCTTACAAGTCAGGCAAGAACTTTCTTCTTTGACTGATCCATTTTGAATTACTTCAAAATCTTATCAAGGTATGTACTCATCGAAAGTCTTATCAAGCGTCTTGATCTATCTATATAGATCTTGATGCTCAATATGTAAGCAGCTTCACCGAAGTCTTTCTTTGAAAAACTCCTTTCAAACACTCCTTTATGCTTTCCAGAAAATTCTACATTATTTCCGATCGACAATATGTCATTCACATATACTTATCAGAAAGGTTGTAGTGCTCCCACTCACTTCTTGTAAATACAGGCTTCTCCAAAAGTCTGTATAAAACCATATGCTTTGATCACCTCATCAAAGCGTATATTCCAACTCCGAGATGCTTGCACCAGTCCATAGATGGATCGCTGGAGCTTGCACATTTTGTTAGCACCTTTTGGATTGACAAAACCTTCTGGTTGCATCATATACAACTCTTCTTTGAGATATCCATTTAGGAATGCAGTTTTGACATCCATTTGCCAGATTTCATAATCATAAAATGTGGCAATTGCTAACATGATTCAGACAGACTTAAGCATCGCTACAGGTGAGAAAGTCTCATCGTAGTCAACTCCTTGAACTTGTCAAAAACCTTTCGCAACAAGTCGAGCTTTGTAAACAGTAATATTACCGTCTGCGTCGGTCTTCCTCTTGAAGATCCATTTATTTTCGATGGCTTGCCGATCATCGGGCAAGTCAACCAAAGTCCACACTTTGTTCTCATACATGGATCCCATCTCAGATTTCATGGCTTCAAGCCATTTTGCGGAATCTGGGCTCATCATCGCTTCCTCATAGTTCGTAGGTTCATCATGGTCTAGTAACATGATTTCCAGAACTGGGTTGCCGTACCACTCTGGTGCGGAACGTACTCTGGTTGATCTACGACGTTCAGCAGAAACTTGATCCGAAGTTTCATGATCATTATCATCAACTTCCTCACTAATTGGTGTAGGAATCACTGGAACAATTTCCTGTGATGTACTACTTTCCAATATGGGAGAAGGTACAATTACCTCATCAAGTTCTACTTTCCTCCCACTCACTTCTTTCGAGAGAAACTCTTTTTCTAGAAAGGATCCGTTCTTAGCAACGAATATTCTGCCTTCGGATCTGTGATAGAAGGTGTACCCAACAGTCTCTTTTGGGTATCCTATGAAGACACATTTTTCCGACTTGGGATCGAGCTTATCAGGTTGAAGTGTTTTCTCATAAGCATCGCAGCCCCAAATTTTAAGAAACGACAACTTTGGTTTCTTGCCAAACCATAGTTCATAAGGCGTCGTATCAACGGATTTAGATGGTGCCCTATTTAACGTGAATGCAGCTGTCTCTAAAGCATAACCCCAAAACAATAGTGGTAAATTGGTAAGAGACATCATAGATCGCACCATATCCAATAAAGTACGGTTACGACGTTCAGACACACCATTACGCTGTGGTGTTCCAGGTGGCGTGAGTTGTGAAACTATTCCACATTGTTTCAAATGAATACCAAACTCGTAACTCAAATATTCTACTCCACGATCAGATCGTAGAAACTTTATTTTCTTGTTACGATGATTCTCTACTTCACTCTGAAATTCTTTGAACTTTTCAAATGTTTCAGACTTGTGTTTCATTAAGTAGATATACCTATATCTGCTCAAATCATCAGTGAAGGTCAGAAAATAACGATACCCGCCGCGAGCATCAACACTCATTGGTCCACATACATCAGTATGTATGATTTCCAACAAATCTGTTGCTCGCTCCATAGTTCAGGAGAACGGAGTTTTTAGTCATCTTGCCCATGAGGCATGGTTCGCAAGCACCAAGTGATTCATAATCAAGTGATTCCAAAAGTCCATCATTATGGAGTTTCTTCATGCGTTTTACACCAACATGACTTAAACGGCAGTGCCACAAATAAGTTGCACTATCATTATTAACCTTGCATCTTTTGGCTTCAATATTATGAATATGTGTATCACACGATCGAGATCCAACAAACTATTTTCATTGGGTGTATGACCATAGAAGGTTTTATTCATGTAAACAGAACAACAATTATTCTCTAACTTACATGAATAACCATATTGCAATAAACATGATCAAATCACATTCATGCTCAACACAAACACCAAATAACAGTTATTTAGGTTCAACACTAATCCCGAAAGTATAGGGAGTGTGCAATGATGATCATATCAGTCTTGGAACTATTTCCAATACACATCGTCACTTCATCCTTTAACTAGTTTCTGTTCATTATGCAACTCCCATTTCGAGTTACTACTTTTTAGCAACTAAATCAGTATCAAATACCGAGGGGTTGCTATGAACACTAGTAAAATACACATCAATAATCTGTATATCAAATATACCTTTGTTCACTTTGCCATCCTTCTTATCCGCCAAATATCTAGGGCAGTTCCACTTCCAGTGACCATTTCCTTTGCAGTAGAAGCACTTAGTTTCAGGCTTGGTTCCATAATTGAGGCTTTCTGCGAGAACAGCAACAATCTTGCTATTCTCCTTGAAAATCCCTTCCTTGCCCTTTTTCTTGAAACTAGTGGTATTGTTAACCATCAACTTTTGATGCTCCTTTTTGATTTCTACCTCCGCAGCTGTGAGCATAGCGAAGAGCTCGGGAATTGTCTTTTGTATCCCTTGCATATTATAGTTTATCACGAAGTTCTACTAACTTGGTGATAGTGTCTAGAGAACTTTGTCAATTACTATCTTATCTGGAAGATTAACTCCCACTTGATTAAAGTAATTGTAGTACCCAGACAATCTGAGCACATGCTCACTGGTTGAGCTATTCTCCTCCATCTTGTAGGCAAAGTACTGTCAGAGGTCTTATACCTCTCGACACGGGCATGAGTATGAAATACTAATTTCAACTCTTGGAACATCTTATATGCTCCGTGGCGCTCAAAACATTTTTTGAAGTCCCGGTTATAAGCCGTAAAGCATGGTGCACTAAACTATCAAGTAGTCATCATACTGAGCTTTTGTCAAAACGTTCATAACGTCTACATCTGCTCCTGCAATAGGTCTGTCACCTAGCGGTGCACTAAGGACATATTTCTCTGTGCAGCAATGAGGATAATCCTCAGATCACGGAACAATTCCGCATCATTGCTACTAACATCTTTCAACTTGGTTTTCTCTAGGAACATATGAAAAATAAACGGGGAGCAACATCGCGAGCTATTGATCTACAACATAGATATGCTAATACTACCAGGACTAAGTTCATGATAAAATAAAGTTCAATTAATCATATTACTTAAGAACTCCCACTTAGATAGACATCCCTCTGGTCATCTAAATGATCACGTGATCCAAATCAACTAAACCATGTCCGATCATCACGTGAGATGGAGTAGTTTTCAATGGTGAACATCTTATGTTGATCATATCTACTATATGATTCACGCTCGACCTTTCGGTCTCCAGTGTTCCGAGGCCATATCTGTATATGCTAGGCTCGTCAAGTTTAACCCGAGTATTCTGCGTGTGCAAAACTGGCTTACACCCGTTGTATTTGAACGTAGAGCTTATCACACCCGATCATCACGTGGTGTCTCGGCACGACGAATTTTCGCAACGGTGCATACTCAGGGAGAACACTTATACCTTGAAATTTAGTAAGGGATCATCTTATAATGCTACCGTCGTTCTAAGCAAAATAAGAAGCATAATAAGATAAACATCACATGCAATCAAAATATGTGACATGATATGGCCATCATCATCTTGTGCTTTTGATCTCCATCTCCAAAGCACCGTCATGATCACCTTCGTCACCGGCTTGACACCTTGATCTTTATCGTAGCATCGTTGTCGTCTCGCCAACTATTGCTTCCATGACTATCGCTACCGCTTAGTGATAAAGTAAAGCAATTACATGGCGATTGCATTTCATACAATAAAGCGACAACCATATGGCTCCTGCCAGTTGCCGATAACTTTACAAAACATGATCATCTCATACAAAACCGTATAACTCATCATGTCTTGACCATATCACATCACAACATACCCTGCAAAAACAAGTTAGACGTCCTCTACTTTGTTTGTTGCAAGTTTTACGTGGCTGCTACGGGCTTAGCAAGAACCGTTCTTACCTACGCATACAAAACCACAACGATGTTTCGTCAAGTATGTGCTATTTTAACCTTCACAAGGACCGGGCGTAGCCACACTTGATTCAGCTAAAGTGAGAGAGACAGACACCCGCCAGTCACCTTTAAGCAACGAGTGCTCGTAACGGTGAAACCAGTCTCGCATAAGCGTACGCGTAATGTCGGTCCGGGCCGCTTCATCTCACAATACCGCCGAAGCAAAGTATGACATGCTGGTAAGCAGTATGACTAGTATCGTCCACAATCTCATTGTGTTCTACTCGTGCATATCATCTACACATAGACCTGGCTCTGATGCCACTGTTGGGGAACGTAGTATTTTAAAATTTTCCTACGATCACGCAAGATCTATCTACTAGATGCATAGCAATGAGAGGGGAGAGTGTGTCTACGTACCCTCGTAGACCGGGAGCGGAAGCGTCAAGTGACGCGGTTGATGTTGTCGAACTTCTTTGCGATCCAACCGATCAAGCACCGAACGTACGGCACCTCCGCGTTCAGCACACGTTCAGCTTGATGACCTCCCACGAGCTCTTGATCCAGTTGAGCCTCACGGGAGAGTTTCGTCAGCACGACGGCGTGGTGACGGATATGATGTATTCACCGGCGCAGGGCTTCGCCTAAGCACTGCAACGGTATGACCGAGGTGTGTTTCTGTGGAGGGGGGCACCGCACACGGCTAAAACAATTCAACTTGTCTGTCTTTGGGTGCCCCCCTGCCCCCGTATATAAAGGAGCAAGGGAGGAGGGGCCGGCCAACTCTCCTGGTGCGGCTAGGGAAGGGATTCCTACTAGGAATAGGATTGCAATCCTATTCCTAGTAGGATTCACCGAAAGGAAGAAGGGGGAAAGGAATAGGAGAGGTGGCGCCCCCCAATCCTAGTCCAACTAGGATTCCTAGGTGGGGGCGCCGGCCAGCTCTATGGGCTGCCTCTCTCTCACCCTTTAGGCCCACTATGGACCATCCCCTCTTGTAGGGGGTTCCGGTAACCCCCTCCGGCATTCCCGATAAATCCGAAACTTTTCCGGTATACTTCCGGTGTCCGAATATAGCCGTCCAATATATCAATCTTTATGTCTCGGACATTCCGAGACTCCTCGTCATGTCCGTGATCTCATCCGGGACTCCGAACTACCTTCGGTACATCCATACTCAAAAACTCATAATACCGATCGTCATCAAACGTTAAGCGTGCGGACCCTACGGGTTCGAGAACTATGTAGACGTGACCGAGACTCATCTCTGGTCAATAACCAATAGCGGAACCTGGATGTTCATATTGGCTCCTACATATTCTACGAAGATCTTTTATCGGTCAGAACCGCATAACAACATACGTTGTTCCTTTTGTCAAACGGTATGTTACTTGCCCGAGATTCGATCGTCGGTATCTTTATACCTAGTTCAATCTCGTTTACCGGCAAGTCTCTTTACTCGTTCCGTAACACATCATCTCGTGACTAACTCATTAGTCTTTTGCTTGCAAGGCTTATTATGATGTGTGTTACCGAGAGGGCCCAGAGATACCTCTCCGACATTCGGAGTGACAAATCCTAATCTTGATCTATGCCAACACCACGAATACTTTCGGAGACACCTGTAGAGCATCTTTATGATCACCCAGTTACGTTGTGACGTTTGATAGCACACAAGGTGTTCCTACGGTATTCGGGAGTTGCATAATCTCATAGTCATAGGAACATGTATAAGTCATGAAGAAAGCAATAGCAGTTAAACTAAACGATCATAGTGCTATGCTAACGGATGGGTCTTGTCCAACACATCATTCTCCTAATGATGTGATCCCGTTGATCAAATGACAACTCATGTCTATGGCTAGGAAACATAACCATCTTTGATCAATGAGCTAGTCTAGTAGAGGCATACTAGGGACATACTGTTTTGTCTATGTATTCACACATGTATTAAGTTTCCGGTTAATACAATTCTAGCATGAATAATAAACATTTATCATGATATAAGGAAATAAATAATAACTTTATTATTGCCTCTAGGGCATATTTCCTTCGTGTAGTACCCACACATTCTGAGCAAGTGTTCACTGATAGAACTGTTCTCCCCCATCTTGCAGCTATAGAACTTATTGGAGACTTCATATCTCTCAATTCGGGCATTTGCTTCAAATATTAACTTCAACTCTTGAAACATCTCATATGCTCCATGACGTTCAAAACATTGTTGAAGTCCTCATTCTAAGCCGTAAAGCATGGCACACTGAACTATCGAGTAATCATCAGAACGAGCTTGCCAGATGTTCATAACGTCCGGAGTTGCTCCTGCAGCAGGCATGTCACCTACCGATGCTTCCAGGACATAATTCTTCTGTGCAGCAATGAGGATAATCCTCAAGTTACGGACCCAGTCCGTGTAGTTGCTACCATCATATTTCAACTTAGCTTTCTCTAGGAATGCATTAAAATTAAAGGGAACGATAGCACGGGCCGTTGATCTACAACAACATAGATATGCAAAAACTATCATGACTAAGTTCATGATAAATTAAAGTTCAATTAATCATATTACTAAAGAACTCCCACATAGATAGACATCCCTCTAGTCATCTAAATGATCAAGTGATCCAAATCAACTAAACCATGTCCGATCATCACGTGAGATGGAGTAGTTTTCAATGGTGAACATCTTATGTTGATCATATCTACTATATGATTCACACTCGACCTTTCGGTCTCCAGTGTTCCGAGGCCATGTCTGTACATGCTAGGCTCATCAAGTTTAACCCAAGTATTCTCCATGTGCAAAACTGTCTTACACCCGTTGTATTTGAACGTAGAGCTTATCACACCCGATCATCGCGTGGTGTCTCAGCACGAAGAACTTTCGCAACGGCGCATACTCAGGGAGAACAGTTGTACCTTGAAATTTTGTAAGGGATCATCTTATAATGCTACCACCGTACTAAGCAAAATAAGAAGCATAATAAGATAAACATCACATGCAATCAAAATATGCGACATGGTATGGCCATCATCATCTTATGCTTTTGATCTCCATCTCCAAAGCATCGTCATGATCTCCATCGTCACCGGCTAGACACCATGATCTAGCGTCGTGGTCGTCTCGCCAACTATTGCTACTACTTCTATTGCTAACTCATAGTGATAAAGTAAAGCAATTACATGGCCTTCGCAATTCATACAATAAAGAGACAACCATAAGGCTCCTGCCGGTTGCCGGTAATTTACAAAACATGATCATCTCATACAATAACGTATAACTCATCATGTCTTGACCATATCACATCACAACATGCCCTGCAAAAACAAGTTAGACGTCCTCTACTTTGTTGTTGAAAGTTTTACGTGGCTGCTACGAGCTTAGCAAGAACCGTTCTTACCTACGCATACAAAAACCACACCAATTTTTCATCAAGTGTGTTGTTTTAACCTTCACAAGGACCGGGCGTAGCCACAGTCGATTCAACTAAAGTGAGAGAGACAGACACCCGCCGGTCACCTTTAAGCAACGAGTGCTCTTAACGGTGAAACCAGTCTCGCGTAAGCGTACGCGTAATGTCGGTCTAGGCCGCTTCATCTCACAATACCGCTGAATCAAAGTATGGCATGCTGGTAAGCAGTATGACTATTATCGCCCACAACTCATTGTGTTCTACTCGTGCATACCATCTACGCATAGACCTGGCTCATGATGCCACTTTTGGGGAACATAGTATTTCAAAAAAAAATCCTACAATCACGCAAGATCTATCTAGGAGAAGCATAGCAACGAGCGGTGAGAGTGTGTCTATGTACCCTCGTAGACCGAAAGTGGAAGCGTCTAGTGACGCGGTTGATGTAGTCGAACGTCTTCGTGATCCAACCGATCCAAGCACCGAACATACGGCACCTCCGCGTTCAGCACACGTTCAGCTCGATGACATCCCACGAGCTCTTGATCCAGTTGAGCATCACGGGAGAGTTTCGTCAGCACGACGGCGTGCTGACGGTGATGATGAAGTTACTGGCGCAGGGCTTCGCCTAAGCACTGCAACGATATGACCGAGTTGTGTAACTGTGGGGGGGCGCCGCACACGGCTAAGAAATGAACGTGTGTGTCTATGGGGTGCCCCCTTCCCACGTATATAAAGGAGGGAGGAGGAGGAGGAGGAGGCCGGCCGGACCAAGGGGTGGCGCGCGCCCTAGGGGGGCAATCCTACTCCAAGTAGGACC
>LR738715.1:272000660-272029699 GCA_902687465.1 Secale cereale
CAATTCGGTTTGGGCTAGGGGGCCCGCGTGCCCCGAGCTGGGCGCGCCTCCTCTTCCTCCACTTGGGCCCATGTGGTCCAATAACCCATCGGGAGGTTCCGTTAACCTCCCGATACTCCGGTATTTATCCGATAACCCCCGGAACTCATCCAGTGTCTGAATATAACCTTCCAATATATAAATATTTATGTATTGGACATTCTGAGACTCCTCTTCATGTCCGTGATCACATCTGGGACACCGAACTACCTTCGGTACATCAAAACACATAAACTCATAATACCGATCATCATTGAACGTTAAGCGTGCGGACCCTACGTGTTCGAGAACTATGTAGACATGACCGAGACTCATCTCCGGTCAATAACCAATAGCGGAACCTGGATGCTCATATTGGTTCCTACAAATTCTACGAAGATCTTTATCGGTCAAACAACAACATACGTTGTTCCCTTTGTCATCGGTATGTTACTTGCCCGAGATTCGATCGTCGGTATCATCATACTTAGTTCAATATCGTCACCGGCAAGTCTCTTTACTTGTTCCGTAATACATCATCTTGTGACTAACTCATTAGTCATTTGCTTGCCAGTCTTATTATGATGTGTATTACCGAGAGGGCCCAGAGATACCTCTCTGACACTCAGAGTGACAAATCATATTCTCGATCTATGCCAACACCACAAACACCTTCGGAGACACCTGTAGAGCATCTTTATAATCACCCAGTTACGTTGTGACGTTTGATAGCATACAAGGTGTTCCTATGGTATTCGGGAGCTGCATAATCTCATAGTCATAGGAACATGTATAAGTCATGAAGAAAGCAATAGCAGTAAAACTAAACGATCAAGTTGCTAAGCTAACAGATGGGTCTTGTCCATCACATCATTCTCATGATGTGATCTCGTTGATCAAATGACAACTCATGTCTATGGTTAGGAAACATAACCATCTTTGATCAATGAGCTAGTCTAGTAGAGGCATACTAGGGACACTCTGTTTTGTCTATGTATTCACACGTGTACTAAGTTTCCGGTTAATACAATTCTATCATGAATAATAAACATTTATGATGATATAAGGAAATACAAATAACAACTTTATTATTGCATGTAGGGCATATTTCCTTCAAATGGGTCCTCATCCTGTATGGAAGAGGTTTTGGGAGTGATGTGCCCCCCCCCCAAAGTAAATAGCAAGAAACTATTATAATTGAGATTAGGGTTTATTTTTGAAATAAAAGGTAGAGCAATCTCTTCCTTATCCATTTCAGAACAGGCGAAAGCCTGGATGACAAAAGTCAATTACACCAGAGACTATCTAGGTATAGGATATGAGTACACACCTCCTCCGCACAACCTTTCTCAAATAGAATAGAAGATTTATCCATATTTAACTCTCTCACATCATTGAGTCGATCAGATTTATCCATATCCGTTGATCAGTTGATCAGATGATGGCGGCACTCAGATGTTGTTCCCACCGTGGGGACGCCATTCTCGAAGGTGTGCATTGGCTTGAGGGACCAGTGGTCGGTTCCAACGGTGGAGCAGCGTTCCATGTGACACATGGACAATGTGGAGTCGCGGCAGCGTGGCGTGACAAGGTCTCGGCGACGGATGTGCGATGATTGACGCGCGTAGGAAGGTGGCGTTGTCTGGTGCATGTTGGGGAACGTAGTATTTCAAAAAAAATCCTACGATCACGCAAGATCTATCTACTAGAAGCATAGCAATGAGAGGGGAGAGTATGTCTACGTACCCTTGTAGACCGAAAGTGGAAGCGTCTAGTGACGCGGTTGATTAGTCGAACGTCTTCACGATCCAACCAATCCAAGCACCGAACGTACGGCACCTCCGCGTTCAGCACACGTTCAGCTCGATGACGTCCCACGAGCTCTTGATCCAGTTGAGCATCATTGGAGAGTTTTGTCAGCACAACGGCATGGTGACGGTGATGATGAAGCTACCGGCACAGGGCTTCGCCTAAGCACTGCAATGATATGACCGAGGTGTGTACCTGTGGAGGGGGGCACCGCACACGGCTAAAACTAATGTTAACTTGTGTGTCTATGGGGTGCCCCCTGGCCACGTATATAAAGGATGGAGGGAGGAAGAGGCTGGCCCTCATAGGGCGCGCCCAAAGTGTGGAGTCCTACTAGGACTCCCTAGTCCTAGTAGGATTCCTCCTCCCACATGAAATAGGAAAAGGGGAAGGGAGAAGGAGAAGGAAGGAAGGGGGCGCCCCCTTTCCCTAGTCCAATTCGGACCAGTCCATGGGGAAGGGGCGCGGCCACCCTTGAGGCCTTTCTCTCCTTTCCCGTATGGCCCATTAAGGCCCAATACGAATTCCCGTAACTCTCCGGTACTCCGAAAAATACCCGAATCACTCGGAACCTTTCCGATCTCCGAATATAGCCTTCCAATATATCGATCTTTACGTCTCGACCATTTCGAGACTGTTAGTCATGTCCGTGATCTCATATGAGACTCCGAACAAACGTCGGTCATCAAATCACATAACTCATAATACAAATCGTCATCGAACATTAAGCGTGCGGACCCTACGGGTTCGAGAACTATGTAGACATGACCGAGACACATCTCCGATCAATAACCAATAGCGGAACCTGGATGCTCATATTGACTCCTACATATTCTACGAAGATCTTTATCGGTCAAACCGCATAACAACATACGTTGTTCCCTTTGTCATCGGTATGTTACTTGCCCGAGATTCGATCGTCGGCATCATCATACCTAGTTCAATATCGTTACCGGCAAGTCTCTTTACTCATTCCGTAATGAATCATACCGCAACTAACTCATTAGTCACATTGCTTGCAAGGATTATAGTGATGTGCATTACCGAGAGGGCCCAGAGATACCTCTCCAACAACCGGAGTGACAAATCCTAATCTTGATCTATGCCAACTCAACAAACACCATCGGAGATACCTATAGAGAATCTTTATAATCACCTAGTTATGTTGTGACATTTGATAGCACACAAAGTGTTCCTCCGGTATTCGGGAGTTGCATAATCTCATAGTCATAGGAACATGTATAAGTCATGAAGAAAGCAATAGCAATATACTAAATGATCAAGTGCTAAGCTAACGGAATGGGTCAAGTCAATCACATAATTCTCTAATGATGCGATCCCATTCATCAAATGACAACTCATGTCTATGGCTAGGAAACTTAACCATCTTTGATTTATGAGCTAGTCAAGTAGAGGCATACTAGTGACACTCTGTTTGTCTATGTATTCACACATGTACTAAGTTTTCAGTTAATACAATTCTAGCATGAATAATAAACATTTATCATGATATAAGGAAATAAATAATAACTTTATTATTGCCTCTAGGGCATATTTCCTTCGGTCTCCCACTTGCACTAGAGTCAATAATCTAGTTCACATCACCATGTGAGTTAACACCAATAGTTCACATCCACATGTGATTTAACACTTTATAGTTCACATCGCCATGTGACCAATAACCAAAAGGTCTATAGTCAATAATCTAGTTCACATCGCCATGTGATTAACACCCAAAGAGTACTAAGGTGTGATCATGTTTTGCTTGTGAGAGAGGTTTAGTCAATGGGTCTGCCACATTCAGATCCGTATGTATTTGCAAATTTCTATGTCTACAATGCTCTATACGGAGCTACTCTAGATAAATGCTCCCACTTTCAATATGTATCCAGATCGAGACTCAGAGTCATCCAGATCGGTGTCAAAGCTTGCATCGACGTAACTCTTTACGACGAACTCTTTATCACCTCCATAACCGAGAAATATTTCCTTAGTCCTCTAAGGATAATTTTGACCGCTGTCCAGTGATCTACTCCTAGATCAAAATTGTACTCCCTTGCCAAACTCAGGGCAGGGCATACAAATAGGTCTGGTATACAGCATGGCATACTTTATAGAACCTATGGCTGAGGCATATGGAATGACTTTCATTCTCTCTCTATCTTTTTCTGTGGTCGGGCTTTGAGTCTTACTCAACTTCGCACCTTGCAACATAGGCAAGAACTCTTTCTTTGACTGTTCCATTTTTAACTACTTCAAGAACTTGTCAAGGTATGCACTCATTGAAAAAACTTATCAAGCGTCTTGATCTATCTCTATAGATCTTGATGCTTAATATGTAAGCAGCTTCACTGAGGTCTTTCTTTGAAAAACTCCTTTCAAACACTCATTTATGCTTTCAAGAAAATTCTATATCATTTACGATTGACAATATGTCATTCACATATACTTATCAGAAAGGCTGTAGTGCTCCCACTCACTTTCTGTAAATACAGGCTTCACTGCAAGTCTGTATAAAACTATATGATTTGATCAACTTATCAAAGCATATATTCCAACTCCGAGATGCTTGCACCAGTCCATAGATGGATCGCTGGAGCTTGCAC
This sequence comes from Secale cereale, assembly GCA_902687465.1. Classification (NCBI taxonomy): domain Eukaryota; kingdom Viridiplantae; phylum Streptophyta; class Magnoliopsida; order Poales; family Poaceae; genus Secale; species Secale cereale. Next base: position 272,005,094 of record LR738715.1, read on the forward strand.
ATTTTGTTAGCGCCTTTAGGATTGACAAAACCTTCTGATTGCATCATATACAACTCTTCTTTAATAAATCTGTTAAGGAATGCAGTTTTGTTATCCATTTGCCAGATTTCATAAAATGCAGCAATTGCTAACATGATTCGGACAGGCTTAAGCATCGCTATGAGTGAAAAAAACTCATCGTAGTCAACACCTTGAACTTGTTGAAAACCCCTTTTTTGCGACAAGTCGAGCTTTGTAGATAGTAACACTACCATCAACGTCCGTCTTCCTCTTGAAAATCCATTTATTCTCAATGGCTTGCCGATCATCGCACAAGTCAACCAAAGTCCACACTTTGTTCTCATGCATGAATCACATCTCAGTTTTCATGGACTCAAGCCATTTTGCGTAATCTGGGCTCATCACCGCTTCCTCATAGTTTGTAGGTACATCATGGTCAAGTAACATGACTTGCAGAACCGGGTTACCGTACCACTCTGGCCCGGAACGTACTCTGGTTGACCTACGAGGTTCAATAGTAACTTGATCTGAAGTTTCATGATCATCATCATTAGCTTCCTCGCTGATTGGTGTAGGAATCACTAGAACTAGTTTCTGTGATGTACTACTTTCCAATTCGGGAGAAGGTACAATTACCTCATTAAGTTCCACTTTCCTCCCACTCACTTCTTTCGAAAGAAAACTCCTTCTCTAGAAAGTATCCATTTTTAGCAACGAATATCTTGCCTTTGGATATGTGATAGAAGGTGTACCCAACAGTTTCCTTTGGGTATTCTATGAAGACACATTTCTCCAATTTGGGTTCGAGCTTATCAGGTTGAAGCTTTTTCACATAAGCATCGCAGCCCCAAACTTTAAGAAACAACAACTTTAGTTCCTTGCCAAACCACACTTCATAAGGTGTCGTCTCTGTTGGGGATCGTTGCAGAAATTCAAAAAAATTCTATGCATCACCAAGATCTATCTATGGAGTTACTAGCAATGAGAGGAGAGTGTATCTTCATACATTTGAAGATCGCGATGCGGAAGCGTTGCAAGAACGCGGTCGGTGGAGTCGTACACGAAGCGATTCAGATCGCGGACGAATTCAATCTAAGCACCCAACAACGGTGCCTCCGCGTTCAACACACCTACAGCCCGGTGACGTCTCCCGTGACTTGATCCAGCAAGGAGAGGGAGAGGTTGGGGAAGACTCCGTCCAGCAACAGCATGACGGCATGGTAGTGGTGGAGGAACGTGGTACTCCGGGAGGGCTTCGCCAAGCTTCGTAGGAGAGGAGGAGGAGTTGGGAGAGGGGAGAGCTGCGCTAGGGTTCAGGTGCGGCTGCCCTCCCACCCCCTCTCTTTATATAGGGTCAAGGGAGAGGGGGCCGCCCCCCTAGATCAGATCTAGAGGGGGTGCAGCGGCCAGGTGGGGGGACTTGCCCCCCAAGCAGGTGGGGCGCCCCACCCCCTAGGGTTTCCCAACCCTAGGTGCCTTGGGCCCTTCGGGGGTGCACCAGCCCACCAGGGGCTGGTTCCCCCCTTACTTGGTCCACTTGGCCCATCAGGTTAGGTGGCCCCACCCGATGGACCCCCGGACACCTTCCGGTGGTCCCGGTAGAATACCGGTGACCCCGATATCACTCCAGTGACCAAAATATGACTTCCCATATATAATTCATTACCTGCAAACTATTCCGGAACTCCTCATGACGTTCGATATCTCATCCGGGACTCCGAACAACATTCGGTAACCACGTACATACATTCCCTATAACCCTAGCGTCATCGAACCTTAAGTGTGTAGACCCTACGGGTTCGGGAATCATGCAGACATGACCGAGACATCTCTCTGGACAATAAACAACAATGGGATCTGGATACCCATGTTGGCTCCCACATGTTCCACGATTATATCATCGGATGAACCACAATGTCAAGGATTCGTTCAATCTCGTATACGATTCCCTTTGTCTACCGGTATAGTACTTGCCCTAAATTCGGTCGTCGGTATACCGATACCTTGTTCAATCTCGTTACCGGCAAGTCTCTTTACTCGTTCTGTAACACATCATCACATGACCAACTCTTTAGTCACATAGAGCTCATTACGATGATGTCTTACCGAGTGGGCCCAGAGATACCTCTTCGTCATACGGAGTGACAAATCCTAGTCTCAATTCGTGCCATCCCAATAGATACATTCGGGGATACCCGTAATGTACCTTTATGGTCACCCAGTTACGTTGTGACGTTTGGCACACCCAAAGTATTCCTACGGTATCCGGGAGTTGCAGAATCTCATGGTCTAAGGAAAGGATACTTGACATTGGAAAAGCTTTAGCATACGAACTACACGATCTTGTGCTATGCTTGCGATTGAGTCTTGTCCATCACATCATTCTCCCAATGATGTGATCCCGTTATCAATGACATCCAATGTCCATGGTCAGGAAACCGTAACCATCTCTTGATCAACGAGCTAGTCAACTAGAGGCTCACTAGGGACATGTTGTGGTCTATGTATTCACACATGTATTACGATTTCTGGATAATACAATTATAGCATGAACACTAGACAATTATCATGAACAAGGAAATATAATAATAACCATTTTATTATTGCCTCTAGGGCATATTTCCAACAGTCTCCCACTTGCACTAGAGTCAATAATCTAGTTACATTGTGATGAATCGAACACCCATAGAGTTCTGGTGTTGATCGTGTTTTGCTCGTGGAAGAGGTTTAGTCAACGGATCTGCGACATTCAGATCTGTATGCACTTTACAAATATCTATGTCTCCATCTTGAATATAACTTCGAATGGAGTTGAAGAGACGCTTGATGTGCTTGGTCTTCTTGTGAAACATGGGCTCCTTGGCAATGGCAGTAGCTCCAGTGTTGTCACAGAAGAGAGTCATCGGGCCCGACGCGCTTGGAATAACTCCTAGGTCGGTGATGAACTCCTTCATCCAGACTCCTTCCTGTGTTGCTTCGGAAGCATCTATGTACTCCGCTTCACATGTAGATGCCGCCACGACGCTTTGCTTGCAACTGCACTAGCTGACTGCCCCACCATTCAAAATATACATGTATCCCGTTTGTGACTTGGAGTCATCCGGATCTGTGTCAAAGCTAGCATCGACGTAACCCTTTACGACAAGCTCATCGTCACCTCCATAAACGAGAAACATATCCTTAGTCCTTTTCAGGTACTTCAGGATGTTCTTGACCGTTGTCCAGTGTTCCATTCCGGGATCACTTTGGTACCTCCCCACCAAACTTATGGAAGGTTCACATCAGGTCTGGTACACATCATGTCATACATAATAGAACCTATGGCCGAGGCATAGGGGATGACATTCATCTTTTCTCTATCTTCTGCCGAGGTCGGGCATTGAGCCGTGCTCAATCTCATACCTTGCAATACAGGCAAGAACCCTTTCTTGGGCTGATCCATATTGAACTTCTTCAATATCTTGTCGAGGTATGTGCTTTGTGAAAGACCAATGAGGCGTCTCGATCTATCTCTATAGATCTTGATGCCTAATATGTAAGCAGCTTCTCCAAGGTCCTTCATTGAAAAACACTTATTCAAGTAGGCATTTATGCTTTCCAAGAGTTCTACATCATTTCTCATCAGCAATATGTCATCCACATATAATATGAGAAATGATACAGAGCTCCCGCACACTTTCTTGTAAATACAGGCTTCTCCATAAGTCTGTATGAACCCAAACGCTTTGATCACTTCATCAAAGCGAATGTTCCAACTCCGAGATGCTTGCACCAGTCCATAGATGGTGCGCTAGAGCTTGCATACCTTGTTAGCATTCTTAGGATCGACAAAACCTTCCGGCTGTATCATATACAATTCTTCCTTAAGGAAGCCGTTAAGGAATGCCGTTTTGACGTCCATTTGCCATATCTCATAATCATAGAATGCGGCAATTGTTAACATGATTCGGACGGACTTCAGCATCGCTACGGGAGAGAAAGTCTCATCGTAGTCAATTCCTTGAACTTGTCGATAACCCTTAGCGACAAGCCGAGCCTTAGATGGTCACATTTCCATCCGCGTCAGTCTTCTTCTTAATAATCCATTTATTTTCTATGGCTTGCCGATCGTTGGGCAAGTCAACCAAAGTCCATACTGATGTGACCATCGATAGCAAAGTACAGGATATCACATGTGTTATAGAAGCTCTGCCACACATTAATCAAGAGGAGGGAGATGCATGTAACGTCAAGGCTTCTGTGCATGCAACTATACAAACTTCATCTGTGTTTTACATCGATTCTCTTTGCATGGAGGTGCCACCAGACGAGCCAAAGAAAAATATGGTGACACCAAATTTCAGAACTCATCCGATGGTAGTCTAGAGCGTGCAAGGGATATATCATCTATCTTTATTTGATTAGATGCTATATGATCAACGTGGCCGGAATATTTAATTAGTTTCCTTATAGTAATTAGAGAGTCCCAGTACTAAAGTTGTTTTTGGAGTCTGTATACGTGGGCTTAAAAATAGGAAAAGATTAGAGATCGTTTGTTAGCTTTTGGACAGGTTTGTTTTGATTCGTACGAGTCCAACTAGGAGTCATACTCCCGTGCCTGCATGCACTATAAAAGGACCGATAGGTCGATCGTGTAAGGGGGAGGTGGAAAAAAATACAAGAAAAGCATCATGTCCGATGCGTCAAATATCTGAGTTCTTCTGCTAATCCTTGAGGGATTTAGTTGCTGCTGCGCGGCCGGATTGATCTATTTGATTCCGTTCGTAAATTTTATTCTTTGGTTTTCTTGCATTGCTTGATCCGAAGAACCCATCTGCTACTTCATTGTCTACGTCGGTTATTACTAGAAGACTTGCTCGTTGTGTTCGTCGCTGATTTTTGTGTACCGTGAAAGATTGGGCCTACTAACGACTCACCGTTCTAGTCGGGTCACATCAAGTGTTTTTTCAGAGCAAGATTGATCATGGTACAATTTTTTTCTCTCTGATTCTTTAGTTGATCTACTTGAGTTGCTACTATGGTGAATTCACAGAAATCAAATTCAAGTGTGCATGGAGCACATGAAGGAGATGTGGAGGACGAGGTGCCCTTGCCCACCTATGATTCGAGTGTTGCGCCGGCTATCGTGCTAGGATTGGAGGCAACTCGTGACTATGTGTTGAATCTAGTGGGGAGGCGCATCGACAAGGTTGAGGAAAGTCTAGGAAAAAAGATTGCTGAATTGACTGAGGCCGTTCATCTATTGAGACCACGTTCACCGCCTAGTGATGGGTCTGCTACACCGCGTCGTCATCGGCAATTATCTAGACAGCAGGTAGGCGAACAAGTTCGCAACAATGGTGAGCATCAAGACCATGAGTCTGAGGGGGCTGGTAACTATTATGAGCATGTGCGGCGTGCTTATAATCATCATGGAGGTGGCCTACACCATGGGGAAGGACATGAACGTCCGCGGCGTGCCTACGAAGATGATGGTATTGGAAGAATAAAAATTTCCATACCATCGTTTAGCGGCAAAGACAACGCGGATGATTATTTGGAGTGGGAGATGCGCGTGGATCAGATTTTTGATGGACAACGGTACACCGAGGAGAAAAAGATTCGTGTTGCATCTATTGAGTTCACGGGCTATGCTTTAATATGGTGGAACCAACTATGTCGCGCGGGAGGACGTCCAGAGTCTTGGAATCAGATGAAGAGTATCATGAAGAGACGTTTTGTTCCATAGCACTTCACTAGGACCTTGTACACCCGTTTCCAACAGTTTCGACAAGGTAACTCTAGTGTTGAGGAGTATTATAAGGAGATGGAAATATTATTAATTCGTACAGGGGTAGAGGAGCAAGAAGAGGTTACAATGGCACGGTTCATGCATGGTCTGAAATCAGAGATACGAGACTGTGTCGATATGGTTGAATATACGGGGTTACAGGGATTATTACACCATGCCATTCGAGCGGAGCAGCAAGTAAAGCGTCGTGGTGGTCATGATAATTTATCAAACTCAGTGCGACGTAATTTTCAGCGAGAAGGTGGTGGTAATAGCAGTTTCAAATCTGATTCTAAGCGGGCTACCAAGGAAGTATCTCCATCCAAGGTTGAATCGTCTCATGCTTCTAACTCTCGTACTAGTGATATTGTGTGCTTTAAGTGTGGTGGCAAGGGGCATAAAAAGTTTGAGTGTCCTAATGAGAGGAGAGTACTCCTCACAGAAGAAGGATACAAGTCTGCGAGTGATGGAGAAAAAAATATTGACACGTCTAGTGAGAAATCTGAAGGTGATGAAAAGGTGACTGAGATGAGTTTTGAAGCTGCAGAAGCATACCCATCATTAATGGTGCAACGAGTGCAGGAAGACCGTATTGAGGATAAGGGGCAGCGATGGAATATTTTTCAGTCCGAGTGTAAGATCAACAATACCAATTGCAAGCTAATAATAGATGGTGGGAGTTACACCAATGCAGTCAGCAAAGGGTTAGTTGATGCTTTGGGGTTGCCTGCATGGAAGCACCCACAGCCCCACCGTGTCGAGTGGTTGTACCATACCGGAAAGCTCAAGGTCACTCATAAGGTACGCGTTAAATTCTCCATTGGAGATTATACTGATATGGTCATCTGCGATGTTATACCCATGGATGCATGCCACTTGTTATTGGGAAGGCCATGGCAATACGACCATAACGCAACGCATGAAGGTCGAACCAACACTTACTCATTCTGGAATGCTGGGAAGCGACATGTGTTGCGGCCGATGTTTGATAGTGCAATCAAGGTGGATGCCGTTGTTTCATTACTGAGGAAAACTGAGAAAACCAAATTAAAACCGAGGACGGTTTTTCTTAAAGGAGGAGGAGATGATGTGACCATCGATAGCAAAGTAAAGGATATCACATGTGTTATAGAAGCTCCGCCACACATTAATCAAGAGGAGGGAGATGCATGTAACGTCAAGGCTTCTGTGCATGCAACTATTCAAACTTCATCTATGTTTTACATCGGTTCTATTTGCATGGAAGTGCCACCAGACGAGCCAAAGAAAAATATGGTGACGCCAAATTTCAGAACTCCTCCGATGGTAGTCTAGAGCGTGCAAGGGATATATCATCTATCTTTATTTGATTAGATGCTATGTGATCAACGTGGCCGGAATATTTAATTAGTTTCCTTATAGTAATTAGAGAGTCCTAGTACTAAAGTTGTTTTTGGAGTCTGTATACGTGGGCTTAAAAATAGGAAAAAGATTAGAGATCGTTTGTTAGCTTTTGGACAGGTTTGTTTTGATTCGTACGAGTCCAACTAGGACTCATACTCCCGTGCCTGCGTGCACTATAAAAGGACCGATAGGTCGATCGTGTAAGGGGGAGGTGGAAAAAATACAAGAAAAGCATCATGTCCGATGCGTCAAATATCTGAGTTCTTCTGCTAATCCTTGAGGGATTTAGTTGCTGCTGCGCAGCCGGATTGATCTATTTGATTCCATTCGTAAGTTTTATTCTTTGGTTTTCTTGCATTGCTTGGTCCGAAGAACCCATCTGCTACTTCATCGTCTATGTCAGTTATTACTAGAAGACTTGCTTGTTGTGTTCGTCGCTGATTTTTGTGTACCGTGAAAGATTGGGCCTACTAATGACTCGCCGTTCTAGTCGGGTCACATCACATACTTTGTTATCATACATGGATCCTATCTCGGATTTCATGGCTTCAAGCCATTTGTTGGAATCCGGGCCCGCCATCGCTTCTTCATAGTTCGAAGGTTCACCGTTGTCTAACAACATGATTTCCAGGACAGGATTGCCGTACCACTCTGGTGCGGAACGTGTCCTCATGGACCTACGAAGTTCAGCAGTAACTTGATCCAAAGTTTCATGATCATTATGATTAACTCCCTCTCTAGTCGGTGCAGGCACCACAGAAACATCTTCCTGCGCTGCGCTACTTTCCGGTTCAAGAGGGGTGACAATCACCTCATCAAGTTCCACTTTCCTCCCACTTACTTCTTTCGAGAGAAACTCTTTCTCCAGAAAGGATCCATTCTTGGCAACAAAGACCTTGCCTTCGGATCTGAGGTAGAAGGTATACCCAATAGTTTCCTTAGGGTATCCTATGAAGACGCATTTTTTCGATTTGGTTTCGAGCTTTTCAGGTTGAAGTTTCTTAACATAAGCATCGCATCCCCAAACTTTTAGAAACGACAACTTGGGTTTCTTCCCAAACCATAGTTCATACAGTGTCGTCTCAACGGATTTAGACGGTGCCCTATTTAAAGTGAATGCGGCAGTCTCTAAAGCATAACCCCAAAATGATAGCGGTAAGTCGGTAAGAGACATCATAGATCGCACCATGTCCAACAGAGTACGATTACGATGTTCGGACACACCATTACGTTGAGGTGTTCTAGGCGGCGTCAATTGTGAAACAATTCCACATTTCCTTAGGTGCGTGCCAAATTCGTGACTTAAATATTCTCCTCCACGATCTGATCGTAAGAACTTTATTTTTCTGTCATGTTGATTCTCAACCTCATTCTGAAATTCCTTAAACCTTTCAAAGGTCTAAGACTTGTGTTTCATTAGGTAGACATACCATATCTACTTAAGTCATCAGTGAGGGTGAGAACATAACGATAACCACCGCGAGCCTCAACGCTCATCGGACCGCACACATCAGTATGTATGATTTCCAACAAGTTGGTTGCTCGCTCCATTGTTCCGGAGAACGGAGTCTTGGTCATCTTGCCCAAAAGGCATGGTTCGCACATGTCAAATGATTCATAATCAGGAGACTCCAAAAGTCCATCTGCATGGAGCTTCTTCATATGTTTGACCCCAATATGACCAAGGCGGCAGTGCCACAAATATGTGGGACTATCATTATCAACCTTACATCTTTTGGCATTCACACTATTAATATGTGTAACATCACGTTCGAGATTCAATAAGAATAAACCATTGACCAGCGGGGCATGACCATAAAACATTTCTCTCATATAAATAGAACAACCATTATTCTCAGATTTAAATAAGTAGCCATCTCGCATTAAACGAGATCCAGATGCAATGTTCATGCTCAAAGCTAGTACTAAATAACAATTATTGAGGTTTAAAACTAATCCCGAAGGTAGATGCAGAGGTAGCGTGCCGATGGTGATCACATCGACCTTGGAACCATTCCTGACGCGCATCGTCACCTCATCCTTCGCGAGTCTCCGCTTATTCTGCAGCTCCTGCTTTGAGTTACAAATGTGAGCAACTGCACCGGTATCAAATACCCAGGAGCTACTACGAGCGCTGGTAAAGTAAACATCAATAACATGTATATCACATACACCTTTGACGTTGTCGGCCTTCTTATCCGCTAAGTATTTGGGGCAATTCCGCTTCCAGTGACACGTTCCCTTGCAATAAAAGCACTCAGTCTCAGGCTTGGGTCCATTCTTTGGCTTCTTCCCGGCAACTGGCTTACCGGGCGCGACAACTCCTTTGCCGTCCTTCTTGAAGTTCTTTTTACCCTTGCCTTTCTTGAACTTAGTGGTTTTATTCACCATCAACACTTGATGTTCCTTTTTGATCTCCACCTCCGCTGATTTCAGCATTGAATATACCTCGGGAATGGACTTCTCCATCCCTTGCATACTGAAATTCATCACAAAGCTCTTGTAGCTAGGTGGGAGCGACTGAAGGATTCTGTCAACGACCGCGTCATCCATGGGCGGAGCCAGGATTTGAGGTTGGGGGGCAACTGGCAAGACACAAGAAGCAAAAAAATCTAGCATTGCAAAGATGATACTACTTTTTCATGGTTCGGTACAGACCATACCATACGGTCAATCAAACATTGCAAAGAAGTTACATCTCTATTAGTTTGAAATTGGCTTTGCGACAACCAAGAAGATCAAATATGTCTATAATTTCATCAGAACTAAACTTTGACTCTATATCCTTCTCGATGTAGATTATCATACAATGTCGAAGAAAATCATCACCCATTGTACTTCGAAGACGAGTCTTGACAAGTTTCATAGCTGAAAATGCTCTCTGTGCTGTTGTAGTCGACATCGGGAGAGTTATTATTAATCGTAATAACCTGTCGACCATTGGATACATAGATGATTTACCTGTTTTGACCAGACCATGTGCCAAAGCTGCAAGTGATGGTAACATTTTCAGTTCTTGATGGTTGCATGTGTCAAGTTGAAAATGTGGTAGCTGACACTCCAACTGAGCTCTTTCTTGAGAAGAAAAATCTGCAGGATATAATTTTTCAACTAGCGTGCATATTATTGATCTGTCAAATGTGTCACGTCTTGGATCCAATTATGCACAAAGGCTTAAAAGCTCTGTCGCTTGAAGACTGAAACGATCACCTAACTCTGTCAGTTGTTGGTCTATGGCAACATTAAATACATCCATTTTGTAGTGATGGAGTGTTGTGGTGTTGTCATGCTTGTTTCTGGATTTGGTCACATCAATGTACCTAATAATAATAATATACATAAGAATTAGTTTCACTAGGTAATATGTATGTAACATAATCTTAAGTACAGAGTTGGGAAAAGGTGCATACTTGCGATTAAGATCCGGAATATCAATCTTGTGCTTCAGGCAAAAAGAATTAACCTCTTCAAGAAGAGATTCCCAACCATTTTCTCTTAAGTCAGCAAGCAGCACCTTTGTGTTGGACACACAATCCAAAGCATTCAAAATATCCAAAGATTTAGTTTGCAGTCTTACACACAACACATCAGTGATCTTCATGATTTTTTTCATTAGGTGCAAAATAAACACAAAATCAAATGAGATGAGAATCCTAAGAGCACCAACAACATCTCCTCGAGAAAATTGTGAGACCGAACGATCACTTGCTATACTTCTTAAAACAGAAACAGAAGCAGCAAACATATTTCTTAAGCTTTGGATTGATTTATAGTGGGAGCTCCATCTAGTGTCTCCTGCTCTTTGTAAAGAGCCTAACTGACTTGCCCCTCGGCTGATGTCTACTACACGTTTCTATTCCTGTAGACAGTGTTGGGCCTCCGAGAGCAAAGGTTTGTAGGACAGCAGCAAATTTCCCTTAAGTGAGTAACCCAAGGTTTATCGAACTCAGGGAAGTGGAGGTTGAACGTACCCCTTTCAAGCAACCCTGCAATCAAGATACAAGAAGTCTCTTGTGTCCCCAACACACCTAATACACTTGTCAGATGTATAGGTGCACTAGTTCGGCGAAGAGATGTTAAATGGCAAGTGATATGGATGGCAAAAGATGTATTTGTAAATCTGAAATAAAAAGTGCAGCAAGCAAACAAGTGGTAAACGTGAGCACAAATGGTATTGCAATTGTGGAAACAAGGCCTAGGCTTCATACTTTCACTAGTGGCAACTCCCAACAACATTAACATAATCGAATCACATGATATTTCCCATAAAACATGCAAGGGGAACGCACTCGGAGGTCATTCCTTTGTGGTCAAGAGAGGACGAGAATTATGTAGGGCTACAAAAGCACACCTCAAAGTTCGTAGTTCTCAATCTATGGATTTCCCAATGTCACCGTGGCCATCCAAAGAGAATACCACAATCACCACAACATATCTCAAGGATAGTCAAAGACAAGCACCAAGAGACTCTCAATCTTCAATCCACACACAAAAGAGGAAATCACTCATGAAAATATTCTTCTAATCCATGTCCAATAGACCGCTGTCACCTTGGTCTCGAAGATTATACTAGATAAAGACAAGTGAGTACATCAATCCAATACATAGAGGAAGGGGAAATATCATGGGATCACCCTAGATTAACATAGCCTATGATCACAACGAAGATCACATCATGGGAGAGAGAATTGACCACATAGCTACTGGTAGAAACCTCAGCCCCGAGGAGGAACTACTCCCGCATCATGGAGGGAGGAAGCAACGTCGATGGAGATGAATCCGGGGGCACTTCCCCGTCCCGGCAGGATGCCGGCACAGGAATTCTGGTCCCCCGAAACTTGGTGGCGATGGCGGCGGAGATCGGAATAGCTTCTGGAGAAAAGGGTTCTGGAATCGAGGGTTTCAGGACGCGTGGTAAATATATGCCAAAGGGGGTCACCAGAGGCGGAGAGGGGGGCCCAGGCGCCCCCGGCGCGGCCAGGAGGGGGGCCGCGTGGGCAGGCCGCCTGGGCTGCCCCTGGCTCCCCTCTGGCCCCACTTCTGGCGTGTGGAAGCTTCCGGAGCGCTGATTTTTTATATATTTTTCCTGGAATTTTTCTGGCAATTTAAGTAATGGGAAAACCTGAAATAGAAAAACAGCAGAAAACAGAAACTGGCACTGGGGTGCACTGAGTTAATAGGTTAGTCCAAAGATGATCAAAAGTGTATGGAAGTGCATAAATATCATAGCAATATCACACAAAAGAGGCATGGAGCAAGCAGAAATTATAGATACGTTTTGGACGTATCAACATCCCCAAGCTTAATTCCTGCTCATCCTCGAGTAGGTAAATGATAACAAGCATAATTTCTGTGGTGACATGCTACCAAAGAGTCTTTCACAATCACATGACAAATGCTTATTGAGATAATGAATCTTTAGTAATTAAGTTGCCTCATGAGAATATCACAAAGAACTGAAAGTTTACAATATGATACTGAAATACCCAATAGATTTGTAGTGATCATGGTGTGCAAACATGACAAAGTGATACCTCGCTTGCCCCCTTTAGTTAAGCAAAACATAAATGCAGGAGCACCTCCGAAGTTTAAGTGATGACTAGATACAATGATTTCAGAATAAGCGATATCATAATCATGCAGAAGACATTGGTACTTTGGGACAATGCACGTTACACTCAGAATGACAATCATGCTCTCAATAGTTGGTGCTTTGAAGAAAGAAGGTGGAGACTCTCGAACCGTGGATTTTGATGGTAAGGTTGAAAACCCGTGGTTGGAAGCAAAGACTAAACAAGTACCAGAGCTCGTGGTTTTAAAAACAGAGGTAAAAAGCTTTTTTTTGGGAGGTGCATATTTCGTCAACGAATGTTAGTAGACAACCCAATCACTTCTCGAACTGGACAAGTTTCGAGGAACGGCTCCCGCACGGGGACGATCACGTCCCCTTAATCTCCTTTGTTTATCACTGCCAAAAGTTTTCTGATTTCTCATGAACAAAGCGTGAAGGAGGGTTTGTTTGTTGTATTATCTTTTATGAGCCGGGCGCACTCATGCCAGTTCCTCCTCGTATTAGGGGTTTGCAGATTAGACATGCAATCCCGGGGTAAAACTTGTCCAACTTAAAAAGATCATGAATTAACTACTACTTCCTCATAAGCTAAAACAGAGGCACAAAAGAGAAATGCTTTTGAATAATTTTGAGATGGTACAAGAAAGTCTTCGTTAGGAATGGCAAGTAAATACCATATATAGGAAGGTATGGTGGACTCATATGGCATAACTGGTTTCAAGGATTTTGGATGCACAAGCAGTCGGTCCGCTTAGTACAGGTGAAGGCTAGCAAAAGACTAGGAGCGACCAACTAAGAGAGCAATGACGGCCATAATCATGCAGAGCGACAAAGCAACATTGAATCGGGCATGGAAGTTATATCACTACTCAGAAATTAAAGATCATCAAGGCTTGATTGACTTTCTTTACAGTCTTAAATATGCTTGAGCATATGCCAAGTCAATCAAAATAAATTCTTGGAGGAAGATATCACTAAACCATACCACATCATAAGCAAACAAATCATGCTGGCACTTCAATAACACATTAAGAACCCCCAGCTATTTAAGACTAACCATAAGAAAACATGAACTACTAAGCACCATTATGCACATAACATTTTTATCATAGACATATCAACCAGTGCCACTGTGGGGACCCCGACTTAGAAGTCGAGATCACCGAATGCACGTGTACAGTGATCCCAGAGATCAATGCTCACTGAACACACAGAAGCTGAAATAACAAGAGTCTTACATCCATACAAATAGTCTTACACGAATTAAGGCCATTATGGCCAAGTCTTACATAGATAGAGCCTCACGGGCTGAATAGCAAATAACTCAAATAGCGGAAGTCTTCGATAACGGGTAGAACCCATGCCATCTGCCTTAACCCTACAGGCATTCTGACTGGGATAGCATCCTAGTTCGCATGTTCGTCTCCAAAGAACTCTTCCTCATAATCCTGTTCTTCCATGCCTGGCCAATTAAATAACCAGTGGCAAGCCAATGAGTACTTTGAATGTACTCGCAAGCAACCCATGATGTGGTTCAAAGTAACAATGCAATTGAATAATAATGATCAATCTAGCAAGGCTAGAACAAATATTCTACCATCAGGTTAATGCATCAATAAACTCGCGTAACCTCGAAGACAGGTTACCGATATCAACATGAATATGATTCATCTCGTCGAGTCAAGTCACCATCTTGACTCACATACACACGCATGGTTTCACAAACATTGGACGTAGCCCAAGAGCGGTTACCCAACTGTCCTTGACCGTGGACACGGCTATTCGAATAGTTTGACACTCTGCAGAGGTTGTACACTTTACCCACAAGATCCGGGGAACTTCCGTGTCATCCACGACCCGCGGTACCTCAAGTACCCGGGGTAAGCACCCGGTCATTACCTTTCCTTAGACGACACTAACATAGAGTCCACTCGTTGGTACACGGCCCTCGGGTACAAATAATAGATCACGGGACTTGCCCTAATTTCAATGTCACGCATACCCGAAGGGACCAACGGTGTGTCCGGTGCCCTGTAAAAACAGTCATGGCCGTCTATCCAAGCACGACCCCGTCCCGGGAAAGACCTCAAGTATTCCCGTCACTAGTAATGCGGGCACCATGCTAGTATCGACCTAAGTAGTCAATAAAGCCCCGTCCCATAAGGGGTAGTGTGGTTGCACATGTATGGTTGGAATAACGGTCGCAACTTAAACCAATCCGTTTGAAAAACACACACACTTGCCTTGGCACACCACTTCGTCATCAAGTGGTCACCCAACTCATCATCATCATCTCCCTCGGGCATAAATGGCACCCGACGGGGTTTTATGCAAAGACTTCAACCATGAAGGTTCATGTCACACATGCACCACTAATCATAGCCACTAACCATATGCAAGTCATCTAGCACATAGCAAGATCAAGAACATGGCATGCATCATATGGTGGAATCACTAGGTCACTATCGTAACCCTAATCATCATGCATCGGAAACAATCGGGTTCCGAAGAACAAGTGTATCATGGTCAAAGGGCTGCTTGCCTGGATTGGCTTGGTCTTCAAAGTCTTCAAGTCCTTCTCCTTCTTCTTCCACAACAACTTCGTCAAATACGGGATCTATACGTCGCATAATAACCACGGAAAAATAAGAATACAAACAAAACAGAAAAATCAAAGTGCTCAGAAAAATGTCAACTCATTTTTGTAAAATACTAGAGGGATTTCTAAGATAGGGAAAAATCTTAGTTGGAATTTTGGAGTTACAGAATAGAATATATTGATTTTTGAACAGGAGTATTACTGCCCAAATTTGAATTTAAATTTGAACAGTACAGCAAAGTTTCATGGATTTGAATGAAAGTGGTACCATTAAATAGGTTGGAATATTATAAGATTTCTGGAGTTGGAAATATTTAATTTGGACCATTATTCTTTTCTGTAGAAATGTTTAAAACATTAACAAAAAAGAAAAGGAAAAAGGGTCCTGTGCACTGGGCCAGAGGGGGCCACAGTGCACGGCCCGGGCGGATCGGCCCAGCCGCACGGGAGCCTGCGCGCGCACGTCAGGTGTTTGAACCTGACGGGCGGGGCCCGTGGGTCAGTGGCACAGAGGAGGGGGAGAGAGGTGAGGGGATGACAGGCGGGGCCCGCCTGTCATCTCTAACCCCACGGCCACGGCGACGGCGAGCTCACCGGCGAGGTTCCCGGCCACGGCGACGGCAACGGAGGGCAGGTTTGGAATCAGCGTCATGTCGCGGTTGCTGTGGTGGTGGTGCGGCACGGCGGGGAGGTCTGGTTCACCGGCGGCGAGGTGGGACGGCGGAAGCTCGTCGGAGGGTCGTGGTTGAGGTTGTTTCCGACTGCCACAGAGAGGGGAAACAGGGGGGGAGGGTCAGGGTGGCTCGGCGGCTCCGAAACGGGTGGAAGGAAGGGCAGGGGAGGCCCGTACCACGAGATCACCGGCGGCCCGACGCGGCGGCGCTCCAGTCGATCCCGAGCACTGGGACCTCTTGGGGTCGAACTGGAGGTGCTGGGGGACTCAGTGGAGTGGAGTGAGGCTTGTGGTGCCGTTGGAGAGGCTCGAGAGGGGCTACTTATAGGAGCTCGACGGAGACCCGTGGTCCAGTGCGTCGGCGAGCTCCGTCTCGAAGCTACAGCGCACGGGAGGCCAAGGGAGTGAGTCCGTGGAGTTCCTGGACGATCTCCACGTCCAGTGGAGGTGAGAGGAGGAGCGGGGGAGCGTCAGAAGCGTGCGCGCGTGTGAGGCAGAGGAGTGGCCGCCGCGGGCGGCCAGCGCGCGTGCGACGACGGCCACTGGAGGGCGCAGGAGGAGGGGGGACAGCGCCGGGGAGGTCGCGGACGTCGAGGGGCCTCGACTGGCGCGAGGGGGAGGCCCGAGGCTGTCGGGGGAGGTTGATTGGCCGGAGCCAGTGTGCGGAGGTGCACTGTTACGCGCTCCAGAGCGTGCGTATTGCTGGCATCATCGCGCTCTCGCCGGTTTGGTCCAAACCAGCGTGTCCAACAGTGTCCAGCACGTTGAGGGAGGAGTAAAGAAATGGCCTGAGGCCTTGGATGCCCTCGAGATGCTGAGAGAGAGTGAGAGTGCTGGTGAAATGGTGAAAGCTTGCTGTACAGCAAGGTAAAACAGGGCTTTCACCCCCCAATCATGGAGCTGGGGGGCTGGGGAAGTTACTGGAGGTAGCTGGTAACTCAATGATCATGTGGTAAGAAGTTGAGGCCATGGAAAAAAGTAAAAGTGATCAAGTTGGAGGTTTTAGCAATTCTGCAGAAGGTGTTTGATCAGTGTTTGGTCAAGTAAATGAACTCCACTTGACATGGCACTTAACAAGGTTGAAAGACATGAGAAAATAAGGTGCTTCACCAAGTTTGGGCTCATTTGAAGAAACTAGCCAATGTAACTTTGGTGAACCCTAGAAATCAACAGAAACAGTTTCATCTTGATTGAGTCAAGCTAATCATCTCCCCTTGATGCACCACTTGGTGTTGCATCATCATTTGGGGTATTGATCATGCCCACAAAGTTTGAAGCTCCAGATAAAAAGTTGGTAATGTAAAGTTGTTCAAATTTGCATTTGAACAAAAAGGGTTTTGAGGTGATCTGATCAAGTTGCTCTATTCCAAATCTTGTGCCATTTGGTCTAGATGCCTTATTAGTCCATTCTAACATGTGCACCAAGTTTGAGAGCATTTGGACAAGTTTGGCAATGTAAAGTTGCTCAAACTTCAAATATGGACAGAATGGTTATGAAGGGGTTTGAGGATGTTTTCTTGCTTCCCAAGGCATAGGACTTGGCAAGATCATCAAATATGTCATATATGACATGATAGAATTTCCCTGGAATTTTTGGAGAAAAATTCCTTTGTAAATATTTCAAAAGCTTGAAATATCCAGAAAGGGTTTTAGAGGGTTTAGCCCATTATTTTGAACATGACCAAGTGTTGAAACTCTTATATATGGACAATATATGTCCTATGAGTCTTTCTGAATTTTGGCAAATATTTTTGAAACAGTTAAATAATTTTCTCCTATTAAAGACCATTTCTGTCCTTAAGAAAAAGCTTTTTAATAAAATAGGAAAATAACTTTTAAAATTATACCTTTGTGGTTTCTGGAAGTCCTATGACTACTAGGTCTCAAATAAACCTTTTGAAATAATTTTCTCACCCTAAATCAAGTACTTGCAGTGCAAATCTCAATTCAGGGGTTTTTGGAAAACTAAATTTATAAAATACTTTTTGGCCAAAATAATTTTGTAAGAAAATACTATACTGCTATTTAACACTTGGCATGATCATTGGGCAGAAGTTTTGGGTATGGAGATGAAATCTACAAGAGATCATAGTTGACTTAATGACCACAAGAAAAAGCACATGAAGAAAAACTCAATTCCAAATAAAGCCAAATGATGCTAAAAAAAATTGCTGGTCCAAATTTTCATGCTTCAAAGTTACAATTAACATGTTACAAAATGCAGGGTGTGACAGACCTACCCCCCTTACAAGAATCTCGTCCCCGAGATTCCTAAACTAGGGCTTAAAAGAGGTCGGGAAACTCGGATCTAAGATAGTCTTCTCGTTCCCAGGTTGCTTCTGCTTCGGTGTGGTTGCTCCACTGGACCTTGAAGTACTTGATGGTACGGCTCCGCGTACGTCGTTCTGCTTCGTCCAGAATGCGAATGAGCTTCTCGCGGTAGGTCAAATCAGGCTGCAGATCAATGGCTTGGTGATTCATATCCTTGTAGAGATTGGGCTTGTCTGGAACTTGGAGACATTTCCGGAGTTGTGACACATGGAATACATTGTGCACATCGGATAGCTCAGGTGGTAGTTCCAACTGGTAAGCCACTTCTCCTCGTCGGTCGATGATCTTGAAAGGGCCAATGAACCTTGGCGCGAGCTTCCCCTTGACGTGGAAACGCTTGGTTCCCTTCAGAGGAGTTACCCGCAGGTACACATGATCTCCGACACGGAAACTCATGTCTCGGCGTCGAGTGTCAGCATAACTCTTCTGCCTTGACTTGGCTGCCTTTAATCGCTCTCTGACTAGTTGGACTTGCTCTTCTGCTGCGCGGAGAATATCCGGTCCAAAGACTAGTCCTTCTCTAGTCTCTGACCAATTGAGGGGTTGAAAGTGCAACTAATCCCCGGGTGGTTTTGGCAATTAATAACAACATATATATCATTGAACTAATAGTTACTTGAGAATCATTTCAGAGAAGTTCAGTGATATGGGTATGGCAAGGACTGAAGAAGTGGACCCCTCAAAATGCTAAGGCAAGCATTGGCAAAAGCTCAAGACTCCATTTTTGGTTTAGTGATCCAAGATCACATTTAGTCCATAGGAAAAGCCAATACTATTAAAAGGGGATGAGGTTATGTTGATGATCTGGTTGCTCAAGTGCTTAGTGATACATCTCCTAAACTATCAGCAACTTTCACTGCCATATACACTCATAAGTAATCTCGGTCCCACCGATATTCCAAACTCAGTCACACCGAGATGAACCACCTCAGCCATAAGCCAAACCCTAGCAAAATCGGATATTCCGATTCTGAAATCGGTTTCACCGAAACATGGGCTGCCAAGCTTCTGTAACCTTCTGTCATCAAATTGGTGTCACCGAGATGATAAAGTCGGTCTCACCAAAACTGGCATGCTCTTGTCTTTGCTCGAATCGGACTAACCGAGATGGTATTTTCGGTCCCACCGAAAACCCCAACGTTCACATTACTTGAACTTTCGGTCTCACCGAGTTGTCCACTTCGGTCCCACCGAGATTGCTCAAATATGTGTGTAACGGTTGGATTTTGTGTGGAGGCTATTTATACCCCTCCACCCCCTCTTCATTCGTGGAGAGAGCCATCAGAAAGAACTACCACTCCTACCTTACATTTCTGAGAAGAGAACTACCTACCCTTGTGTTGAGATCAAGTTGCTCCACTCCCACCATATGAAGCTTGATCTCTAACCTTCCCAAGTTGCTTTCCACTCAATCCTTCCTCCACCACAGCCAAATCAGTGAGGAGAGTTGAGTGTTGGGGAGATTATCATTTGAAGCACAAGAGCAAGGAGTTCATCATCATCTACAACATCTATTCCCTTTTGGAGGGTGGTGCCTCCTAGATTGGTTAGGTGTCGCTTGGGAGCCTCCATCATCGAGATGTGGAGTTGAACCAAGAAGTTTGTAAGGGCAAGGAGATCGCCTACTTCGTGAAGATCTACCCCGAGTAAGGCTAGCCCTCCGTGGGCGTAGGCCATGATGGAATAGACAAGGTTGCTTCTTCGTGGACCCTTCGTGGGTGGAGCCCTCCGTGGACTCGCGCAGCCGTTACCCTCCGTGGGTTGAAGTCTCCATCAACGTGGATGTACGATAGCACCACCTATCGGAACCACGGGAAAAATCACCGCGTCTCCAAAATTGCGTTTGCTCTTCTCCACCTCTCTTTACTACATGTGCAATTTACTTTCCGCTGCCTATACTCTAGAATTGCATGTGTAGGGTGATGCTTGACTTGATCATAATTGTGAATCTGCCAAAAACTGTTCTTTGTCAAAAGGCAGAATTTTTATATTTACAAGTAGTCTAATCACCCCCCCCCTCTAGACATACTTTCGATCCTACAAGTGGTATTAGGGCTTTGGTCTCCATTGTTTTGGTTTCCATTGCATTGGACTCCATAAGCTTGGTTTCACAACCTAGGAGAGTATGGCGTCTAGTGAGGGTAATTTTCGTAGAGGTCCTTACTTTGATGGTACAAATTTTGCTAGTTGGAAGCATAAAATGAAAATGCATATTCTTGGTCATAACCGAGCCGCATGGGGCATTATTTGTGTTGGTATGCAAGGTGAATTCTTCGAGGAAGGAAAAGTTCCGGATCGCGAAGCTACACCGGAAGAATTGCGGATGTTGCAAAACAATGCTCAAGCTTGTGACATTCTCTTCAATGCTTTGTGTCCCGAGGAGTTCAACAAAATCAGCCGTCTTGAAAATGCAAAAGAAATTTGGGATACTTTGGTTGAAATGCACGAAGGTACCGAGTCTGTGAAGGAATCAAAGCTAGATATTCTTCAAGGTCAACTTGACAAGTTCAAGATGAAGGATGGTGAAGGAGTCGCTGAAATGTACTCTAGGCTTGCTCTCATCACAAATGAGATTGCCGGCTTAGGAAGCGAAGAAATGACCGACCGATTCATCATCAAGAAGATTCTCAGAGCTTTGGATGGAAAGTATGACACCGTGTGCACTTTGATCCAAATGATGCCAAACTACAAGACTCTCAAGCCAACCGAAGTCATTGGAAGAATTGTTGCTCATGAGATGACACTTAAGGATAAGGAAGAGCTTCACAACAAGTCGAGTGGTGCTTACAAAGCTACAAGTGATGCTCCCACAACCTCAAGTGACAAGTTAGTTTCCAATGAAGAGATAAGCCTAATGGTTAAGAACTTCAACAAATTCTACAAGTATACAGGCAAAGAGAGAAGCTCAAAGTCTAGATCATATGATGAAAAGAGATCTTCTAGTCTTGATCGAAACTGCTACAATTGTGGAAGACCCGGACACTACTCAAATGAGTGTACGGCTCCCCACAAGAGAAGAGAAGAATCTCCAAGAAGAAGAAGTTCAAGAGATGAGTCACCTCGGAAAGAGAGAAGGAGTAGAGATGATCGTTATGAACGAAGACCCTCTCGGAGAAGCAAGGATTCGGAGAGGAAAGACAAGTCATCAAGGAGCTATACAAGAAGAAGACATCAAGCTCATGTAGGTGAATGGGTCTCCGGCTCCGACTCCGACAATCAATCCGATGGAAGCTATCACTCCGACTCCGACTACAGTCAAGATGAAGGTGTTTCCAGTCTTGCTCTCGTATCCTCCAACTCCAACTCCTACGACTTATTTGATTCACCAAATGAGGGAATTGGAAGATGCTTCATGGCTAAAGGCCCCAAGGTATCACACCCTGAATTCTTTGACTTCAATAGTGATGAGGATGACTTGCTTGGTGAAGATGAGCTCTTGCATGATAAATCTAGTGAGCCTAGTAACGATGAAAATGCTAGTAGTCTTTATAGTCGAGAAGAGTCGAATGACAATGCTATGAAGGAGATTGAGCGTCTAACTAAAGAACTAAACATTCTTAAGTTAGCTCATGAAACAACTCAAGAAGATCATAGAGAGCTCCTAAGATCTCATGAGAAGCTACACTTCGAGAAGCTCACTCTAGAGCAAGAACATGAGTTTCTAAAAGCAATCAATGACGATCTTCGAAAGAAGAGTTCTTCATATCTTGCCAAACGACTTCTCTTGTCTAATTTCTTGCCACCCATTAAGACTAAGCATGACAAGCATAATAAAAATTCTTCCTCTAGTAGTAACAATAACCATGTTAAATCCAATGTTGTTGCTTCTAGTAGTTCTTTTGATTCCACTAATAATGTTTCAAGCCAAGTTACACTTGAGCAAGAGAATAGTCTATTGAAAGGGATCATAGAGAAAGGTGTCTACAAGAGCCTTGCCGGAAGCAAGAACTTTGAGGAAATTATTCGCAAGCAAGGAAGGCATCGGAAGAATCAAGGAATTGGTTTTGAGCGAAAGTTCAACGCTGAAGGTGTTGAGTGGGAAGAAGGTCAATATCCTACTCCACAGTTTGTTTCTCAAAAGGAGAAGTATGATCCTACTTCTTCCAATGTGGAACAAGCTCAAGATGACCTTCCACCACAAGACCACAAGCTAAAAGCCAAGGACAAGCTTCAAGAGGAGATTGATGCATTCATTGAAGCACCTCAAGCAATGGTCAAGTGGGTTCCCAAGGAAACGTCAAGTTCTACTTCGTCAAGCTCAACTACAACCCCAAGGATTCCCATCAAGATGATATGGATCCCGAAGAAGAAGAACTAGAAAGTTCTTGAGGGTGACTCCGCCAACATACTTCACTCACATTCATTTTGGCAAAGAACGTGTGCAATCAACTTCCACATCATGCACTAGTTCATGGAGTCACAAACCCTCTTGTTGGTAAGTCAAGGGACAAGGTAATCATTGCTTTCATGGACATCATCTATTGTGAACTTCAATCTATGTCCATGGATATCCTTGTTTGTTCCTTGTGGGACTAACCCATGTAGGTATTGAAAGTGCCCGAATCCAAAGGATAGCTCCCAACTCTTGATGATCTCCATCAACATTGAGCATCCACATCTTCAACATCTACATGAAGTCTTCTACGACAACCCAAGGTTAGTTTGACCCTTTAAAAGGGGTTCTCACATCTAGGGGGAGCTTTGCTCTAAAAAAAATTGAGCTAAAGCATCTTCAAATGATGTGAACACATCAATGCTTTATGTAAAAGTGGTAACCCCACTTGTGCTTAAACGATGAGTATGACCTATGATCAAATGTTCTCATTTGGCTCCTAAGTCAATATACTCATATAAAGATGACCTAGTCATCGACAAATTGTGTGTTAGTTGCTAGAGTTTTGGTTGTGCATGTTTGACACATATTTCATTTGCTATCTTATTGTGTGAGCATGTTGGATGCATGATTTTATCCATTCGAGGACATCCATTTGTTGTTTTGGTTGTTTTGATTTTTCTGACCAAATGGATGGACAAGAATGCCTAAGTACCTCCCCTAGCTATCTATGCTTTCTTGTCTCAAATTCTATTCATGCTTACATCACAAACTTTGAACAAGTCATTTTCGGACCCTCCGGGTGAGGAGCACTCGGAGCCACCGATCCGTCAAGGGCTAAATTTCCAAAACCTTCTAATTGATTTCGGTCAGACCAACTCACTCAAACTCGGTCGAACCGAAAGCACTTAGACTGATCTAGGTTTTCATCTCGGTGAAACCGAGTTGTGATTTTCGGCGTGACCGAAGTGCATAACTGCCTAGCAGTTATCCATCTCGGTGCCACCGAGTTTTACAACTCGGTCCCACCGACAGCAAAGGGATATATATACCAAGGGCCGCGCGCGTTGATTCCTCCTTCAAACGTTTCGCCCCACATCCCCTGCTGCCGTCGCCTTGATCTCCGGATCATCGTCGTCGTCGCCTGTGCGCCCTCGCCGCAGGTCTCCATCGCCGTCAACGGACATCTCCTCCGCGCCGTTGCCGCCGTAGAGAAACTCCACCAAGTTAGGGTGAGTTTTGATCCCACTCGAGCTCCCATCTCCGATTCAATGCACGTTTGGTTTGCCCAATATCTTGCCACGATTGAAATCTTCCTGTACACCAGATTGGTTCGTTTGAACTAGATTCGAGTAAAAAATTTAGGGTTAGGTTTCCACGGAACACATCTCGGTGAAACCGATTTTATGATTTCGGTGTGACCGATTTGGCCTCTGGCCATTGCACTGCACCCTTCGGTCCAACCGAGTTGTGCAAATCGGTGTGACCGAAATGTAGTTTTTGTGAAACCCTAGTGTTTTCGGCAGGACCGAAACCCACTTCGGTCAAACCGAAAGTGGTGTGCCAAGCCCTGTTTAACACTTCGGATTCACCGAAACTGAAACTCGGTCTGACCAAAATGTCTTCTGTGAAAACTTAAAACTAGAATTTGAACTCATTTTTTTTGCAAAAACTTCTGCAGTTTGTGATAACTCTTCTTCTCTGCCTATACCTTATCTATTCACAGGTTGTCAGCCATGTCAGATGCCAGTGACAGTCAGAACAGGTCAGAGTCACCCATTGCAGACATTCCAGAGGCAGACACTAGTCCTGAGACTAGTAGCCCATTTGATGATGGTGAGAGGAGTACACCAAGTGGCATGCCTCCTGCAGCCACCAGAGCTAGAAAGGAGAAGAATTCCGATGATGAAGATTCAGACTTTGTTGTTGAGGAAGAGGTGACCTC
>LR738715.1:272029816-272042486 GCA_902687465.1 Secale cereale
TCAAGCAGTCAACTGTTGCCAAGAAGCTGAACTTGGGAGAGGCAGCTGCAAGCAAAGTGAAGAAAACCTCCAAGAGAAAGAGGGTAGTGTATACTGATTCTCATGCAGATGCAGCAGTCGAGGATGAGGATGAGGAAGCACCCCAGCCTGCACCTCAGAAGCAGAAGCTCATAGGTGATGCCATTAAGGCCAGAGCCACTTCAAAGCCCAAGAAATCTGCTCAAGCTAAGGCAGCTCCAGCAAAGCCTGCTGCCAAGCCCAAGAGGACCACCAGAAATATTCCAGCGTCTGAAAAGAACAAGGATGATGTGCCACCAGCTGAGTCTGACGAGGAAGGACAAGTTTTGTTGAAACTCCGTCCAAAACTGCCACTTCACAATGATGCTCATCCTCAAGCTGAGGACATGAAGGCAAGGAAAGATAGAGGTCTCAGGCTATGGAGACAAGCTGACCCATATGCCGTGAGGAGAAGAACTGCTGTAGATCCCAGATTTCACACCAGAGAGCAGCAGGACTTCTATGAGACCGTGCTGATGGACAAGAAGCCCATAGTCGCAGACACCAGATATGTTGACTGGGAGTACATTGACAGCGAAGAGCACAGAGATTTCTTTCCACATGTGCATGAAAGCTTCACTGCATGTGGAGTTGCAGAGTTTGTGGGTCAGAAATTGACCAGTTGGAACGATGAGATGATTATGCAATTCTATGCCACAGCTCACTTCTATCCTGATGGAAAGATCACATGGATGACTGAAGGTCAAAGATTCTCTTCTTCTGTTGAAGAATGGGCAGAAATTCTGAATGCTCCAGTGCAACGAGAAGATGATATTGATGTCTATGGGATTCCAAAGAAGAATCATGAATCCATGAAGAACATGTACAAAGAGATTCCGGCAGAGGATTTGGAAGTCTGGAAGCTCGGCTCAGTCTACCATCTCCAGGCAGGCTTACCTACCACTAATACTATTTTGAGGCATACCTTGATGCCCAAGTCTGGAGATCATCGCATGATCAGAGGATATTCTATCAACATGCTGCATATACTTGATGAGAAAGCACCTTTCAAGGTGATGGACTTAATGGTAGAGACCATTAAGAGGACTGCAGCTGACCAGAAAAGGTCATGTGGATTTGCCCCACAGATTCAGATGCTTATCAATGCCAAGTTTGGCATGGGCAAATTCTTGTTGGATAGAAAACACTTACCCCTACAGCCAGAGCATGAAGACAATGTTGTTGTGATGGACGAGGAGGATCTGACATCAGTTGAGGGTCAAGCCAAGATCGAAGCTGCTAAGAAAGCCAAAACTGACAAAGAAGCAGCAGCAGCAGCAGCTAAACCAAAGAGTTTCGGAGAGCAAATTCTTGAAGCTACTCAAAGGATTGAACAACGCCTGGCCAGCATTGAACAATCTCAGGAGAGCTTAGAGAGGATTGTTGACAAGAAGATCCACGCTCTGGACGTGAAGCTGACTGAAATTCAAGTGACCGTCAACAAGCTTGAGGCAGACATTGAGGAAGCAAAGCAGGACAAGGCAGAGCTTGTGCAGGATGACTTAGTCCAGGACTCTCATCGACAGACTGCTCCGGTTCCCAAAGGATCCCGATCAGCTGCTATTCCAGTGACTGACACCAGGACCACAGTTCCAGCAGTTACTCCAGCTACAGCTCCAGTGTCCACTACTCCAGCACATACATCAGCTGAAGTCTTCGCCGATGCCGTCATATCCACTCCGACATCAACCCAGACGGGAGCCGCCAGCAGAGCCCACAGTGACGTTTAGCTCTATGCTTTTTCGAACTTTTTGGTAACTTGTTGCCAAAGGGGGAGAAATTGTATAGATCATAGGGCTTCAAGAGAGAGAGTGATGTTATCTTTGCGCTTTTGCTCTTTCGTTCTTTTGCGGTTTCTTTGAGATACTTTTGTTTTTCGAGACTTTCAGTGTGCTTGATACTCCGTTTGATGCTACCTTAATGAGTGCTTGGTCATACTATGCTTTAATGTGTGCTTAATGCTTATCATATGCTATTCCTATTTTGTATGACTATTTACTCATGTCTTGGTGATTGGGTGCATGTTGTTCATTCTTATCATTTTGTGCGCTCCACCAAGATGTATGTGACATGGAAGAGTGACCCATGATCCTAATCGATTGTGCATTTGCATTCAAACGCAAATCTTAAATAATGCACAAATTTAGGGGGAGCTCTTGCTTATCACATACTTCTCAAAGCGACGATATTATTCATTGATTATATCTCTTGTCGAAGCTTTGATCTATATGTTGTCATCAATTACCAAAAAGGGGGAGATTGAAAGTGCAACTAATCCTCGGGTGGTTTTGGCAATTAATAACAACATATATATCATTGAACTAATAGTTACTTGAGAATCATTTCAGAGAAGTTCAGTGATATGGGTATGGCAAGGACTGAAGAAGTGGACCCCTCAAAATGCTAAGGCAAGCATTGGCAAAAGATCAAGACTCCATTTTTGGTTTAGTGATCCAAGATCACATTGAGTCCATAGGAAAAGCCAATACTATTAAAAGGGGATGAGGTTATGTTGATGATCTGGTTGCTCAAGTGCTTAGTGATACATCTCCTAAACTATCAGCAACTTTCACTGCCATATACACTCATAAGTAATCTCGGTCCCACCGATATTCCAAACTCAGTCACACCGAGATGAACCACCTCAGCCATAAGCCAAACCCTAGCAAAATCGGATATTCCGATTCTGAAATCGGTTTCACCGAAACATGGGCTGCCAAGCTTCTGTAACCTTCTGTCATCAAATCGGTGTCACCGAGATGATAAAGTCGGTCTCACCGAAACTGGCATGCTCTTGTCTTTGCTCGAATCGGACTAACCGAGATGGTATTTTCGGTCCCACCGAAAACCCCAACGTTCACATTATTTGAACTTTCGGTCTCACCGAGTTGTCCACTTCAGTCCCACTGAGATTGCTCACATATGTGTGTAACGGTTGGATTTTGTGTGGAGGCTATTTATACCCCTCCACCCCCTCTTCATTCGTGGAGAGAGCCATCAGAAAGAACCACCACTCCTACCTTACATTTCTGAGAAGAGAACTACCTACCCTTGTGTTGAGATCAAGTTGCTCCACTCCCACCATATGAAGCTTGATCTCTAACCTTCCCAAGTTGCTTTCCACTCAATCCTTCCTCCACCACAGCCAAATCAGTGAGGAGAGTTGAGTGTTGGGGAGATTATCATTTGAAGCACAAGAGCAAGGAGTTCATCATCATCTACAACATCTATTACCTTTTGGAGGGTGGTGCCTCCTAGATTGGTTAGGTGTCGCTTGGGAGCCTCCGTCATCGAGATGTGGAGTTGAACCAAGAAGTTTGTAAGGGCAAGGAGATCGCCTACTTCGTGAAGATCTACCCCGAGTAAGGCTAGCCCTCCGTGGGCGTAGGCCATGATGGAATAGACAAGGTTGCTTCTTCGTGGACCCTTCGTGGGTGGAGCCCTCCGTGGACTCGCACAGCCGTTACCCTCCGTGGGTTGAAGTCTCCATCAACGTGGATGTACGATAGCACCACCTATCGGAACCACGGGAAAAATCACCGCGTCTCCAAAATTGCGTTTGCTCTTCTCCACCTCTCTTTACTACATGTGCAATTTACTTTCCGCTGCCTATACTCTAGAATTGCATGTGTAGGGTGATGCTTGACTTGATCATAATTGTGAATCTGCCAAAAACTGTTCTTTGTCAAAAGGCAGAATTTTTATATTTACAAGTAGTCTAATCACCCCCCCCTCTAGACATACTTTCGATCCTACAGGGGTGTGCGGCATCTGCGTCCATACAATACCTCAAATGGTGCCATTTGAAGGCTTGACTGGTAACTGTTGTTATAGGAGAACTCGGCAAAAGGGAGACAGTCTTCCCACTTGGCTCCATATGCCAGGACATAGGCTCGGAGCATGTCTTCGAGAATCTGATTGACTCGCTCTGTCTGACATCCGGTCTGTGGGTGGAAAGCTGTGCTGAAAGACAACTTGGTTCCCAAGGCTTCTTGGAATCTCTTCCAGAACCTTGAAGTGAACTGGGTGCCTCGATCTGACACAATCTCCTTGGGAACACCATGAAGACTTACGATTCGGTTGATATAGAGAGTTGCCAGCTGGTTGCCTGAGTAGGTAGTCTTGACAGGAATGAAATGAGCCACCTTGGTCAAATGATCGACTATGACCCAGATAGAGTCATGTCATTTATTCGACCTTGGTAATCCAGTGATGAAGTCCATTCCGACTTTATCCCACTTCCACTCAGGAACCTTGAGTGGTTGAAGCAATCCAGCAGGTCGCTGATATTCAGCCTTGACCCTTTGGCACACATCACACTTTGCAACATAGGTTGCAATCTCTCTCTTCATACCGTGCCACCAGAATCGTGCCTTCAAGTCTTGGTACATCTTGGTTCCTCCAGGGTGGATGGAATACGGAGTGTCGTGGGCTTCTTGCAGAATCATCGTCTTCAGCTCGGTGTTGTTTGGTACACAGAGGCGGCCTTTGTACCAAACAATCCCGTGCTCGTCTTCGGAGAATCCTGGAGCCTTGCCCAGCTTCATCTTCCTCTTGATGCCTTCGATGCTTGCGTGTCCAACTTGAGCCTTCTTGACGTCGTCCATCAGGGTCAGTCTGACCTCCAAATGATCAAGAAATCCAGGGGTGACCAATTCCAAACTGACTTGTTCGATCTCCTTAAACAAGGCTGGCTGCCTTTCTTGAATAACGATATTCAAAGAGCAAGCCTTCCTGCTTAAGGCATCGGCCACCACGTTAGCCTTCCCAGGGTGATACTGAACACTGAGGTCATAGTCTTTGATGAGTTCCAACCATCTCCGCCGCCTCATGTTCAATTCCTTTTGGGTAAAAATATACTTCAGACTTTTGTGGTCTGTGTAAATCTCACACCGTTTCCCTAGGAGGTAATGCCGCCATGTCTTCAAGGCATGAACTACTGCCGCTAGCTCAAGATCGTGAGTAGCATAGTTCTCCTCATGGGGTCGTAGCTGCCTGGAGAGGTATGCTATGACGCGGCCTTCTTGCATCAGAACGCTTCCCAATCCGGTTCGAGAGGCATCACAATATATCACGAACTCCTTGTGAATATCAGGTGTTGCCAGAACTGGGGCGGTGGTCAATCTCTTCTTGAGCTCTTGGAAGCTCTCTTCGCATTTTGGCGTCCATTCGAACTTCTTGTCCTTCTTGAGGAGCTGAGTCATTGGTCGTGCAATGCTAGAGAATCCTTCCACGAACTTGCGGTAATAGCCCGCTAGTCCGAGGAAGCTTCTGACTTCCTTGGCGGTCGTTGGAGATTGCCATTGGGTCACCGCTTCGATTTTTGCAGGATCAACAGATAATCCTTCCTCTGTCAAGACATGACCTAAGAATCCAACTTTATGCAGCCAGAACTCACACTTTCTGAATTTGGCATACAGTTGGTGCTCACGAAGCTTGTCTAGGACCATCCTCAGATGCTGCTCATGCTCTTCCTCCGACTTCGAGAACACAAGAATGTCATCAATGAAGACAACAACAAACTTGTCCAAATATTCCATGAAGACTTTATTCATGAGATACATGAAGTAAGCTGGGGCATTGGTTAACCCAAAAGACATGACCGTGCACTCGTACAGGCCATATCTGGTTACGAATGCCGTCTTCGGAATATCTTGGGGTCTGATATTCAGCTGGTAATACCCAGATATGAGGTCGATCTTGGAGAATACCTTGGCTCCGCTGAGCTGATCAAACAGATCTTCGATCTTGGGAAGCGGGTACTTGTTCTTGATTGTAACTTCATTGAGGGAACGATAGTCAATGCATAAGCGGATGGTACCATCCCTCTTTGCCACAAACAGAACAGGAGATCCCCAAGGGGAGGCACTTGGGCGAATAAATCCCTTCCTTAGCTGCTCTTCTAGCTGCTTCTTCAACTCGGCTAATTCTTCCGTCCCCATTCTATAAGGCTTCTTATAGATGGGTCCTGCTCCGGGCACGAGCTCGATGATGAACTCAATGTCACGGTCAGGGGGCATTCCCGGTAGTTCATCCGGAAAGACATCAGGATACTCACATACCACCGGTACTTGATCTAGCCCAACTTCAGACAGACAGTTGACTTTAGCGGCTTGAGCGGAAGAGGAGTTGGGAGCAAACTTGACTTCGACTCCTTGGTCATTGGTCACAGTGACTGTCCGATTGGCACAGTCTAACAAGCATTGGTGCTTACTGAGCCAATTCATGCCTAGGATCACATCCAAGCCTTGCGATCTCAGGACGATAAGGTCTGCTAGGAGGTCTACACCGTTAATGGTAATACCGACTCCTTTACAGCCTATCTTGGCTCTAATCTCGGCTCCGGGGGTTTGTACCACCATAGGGTTATTCAGGGGTGTAGGGGTCATGCCACTTTTTAATGCAAATCTTTGAGTGACAAATGAATGCGTTGCTCCAGAATCAAACAAGACAGTTGCAGGTGCTGAGTTGACAAGGAACGTACCCAGCACGACGTCCGGGTCTTCCTGGGCTTCTTCAGCAGTGACGTGATTCACACGCCCCTTCCCATAGTTCGGTGGATTGCGAGGAGCTGGGTTCCTTGGTGGCATTCCACGGCCTTGTCCCTGGTTCTGCGCATTGGGGCGCGGGGCATCAGGCTTCTTGTTGGCGCACACCCTTGAGATGTGTCCGGGCTGACCACATCCAAAGCAAGTGACTTGGTTTGGATTGATCTTGTTGCCACCACTGGTATTGGGGTTGAAAGCTGGCCTGGAGTTGGCATACTGCTGAGGCTGAGGATTGGCACGAGGTGCAGGAGCTCTTGGCTGCTGATAGGTTGGCTTGGCCGGGGCTGACTGCCATGGACGAGGTTTCTGGTTGCTGGAACTTCCCTTACTGACCAACTTGCGCTTGCGAGTGTCTTCCAAAGCACGCCGCTTGTCTTCAAGCATAAGTGCCTTGTTCACCAGGTCAGGGAAGGACGGGCAGTCGCACACGACAAGCGAGTATTGCAGAGTCTGATTAAGGCCTTCCATGAAGCGCTCCCTTTTGGCAGCATCAGTGCTGACATCCTCAGGGGCATACCTTGACAGAACACTGAACTTCTGCATGTACTCCTTGACAGTGCCACTTCCTTGCTTCAGGGCTCGGAACTCACGCTTTTTGATAGCCATGATTCTGGAAGGAATGTGGGCCTTGCGGAATTCTGCCTTGAAGTTAACCCAAGTGATGTCTTGTTCAGCATGCATGACCTTGAATCCATCCCACCTAGCTCTAGCAGTTCCCCCGAGGCAGTGGGCTGCATAAGCCACCTTCTCGCGATCTTCGGTGCATCCGACTAGTTCCAGGATTTCCTCAATGGAACGGACCCAGTCATCTGCATCCAGGGGTTCAGCAGTCTCGATGAAGGTTGGCGGTGCATGCTTCTTGAACTCTGCCAACGTGGAACATCCATTGCCATTCCCCGCCGGCTGGCGGTTGTTGGTGACAGCTTGAGCAATCAGCTGAAGAGCTGCAGTGTTGGCTTGGCGTTCCTCTCGGAAGGCTTGGAGAAGCTGAGCCATGTCCATGCTTGGAGGAGGTGGTGGTGGAGCTTGGTCGTTGGTTTGGTCGTGGCCTGCCTCTGGCTGAGAGGATGCTCCGGCTTCGGGCTGCTGGGTAGAGGTACCAGTACGAGTTACAACAGGCATCCTGTTGGAGCGGTAAAAGGTCTCATGACTCGGAAGAGGGAAAGCAAGATAGATGGGTGCCTAGTAAGGGGGTGGGTGTGACACTAAATCAAATCATGCAAGGGCCGTAAGGCCAAAACACATTCATTAAAAATCCAAATGGGTGATGTAGCCGTTTACACATTCCCGAAGGAAGATTACGACTTACATCCAGACACAACAAAAGCAAACACTAGATGGTTTCATATGAACCATACAAGGACTCGACTGCGCATAGGGGTTACACGACCTATCCTACCGTAGGGGTTACAACTGGCATATCCGAGTAGCGAATAATGCCTAAGCGGCGGAATGCTCGGTCGCGTATTCCGGCTCTTCTGGGTCTTCCTCCTTGTCTTCATCTGTCTGGGCTCCCTTGTCGCTTGAGGGTGTGGGGGAGTGGAGGAGTTGGATACGACGGTGCTTCGTCGGTGGTGTAGGGAAAAGCTTGCGATATTCCCTTGCCGTCATCCGGCGTCGCCGAGGTGGTTCTTCACCCTTGGAAGATACATCCTCGGAGGGCCTTCCGCCTCGATATGCGATAGCGGATTGTCCAGAAGGTGCTCCTTCCTTCTTGATCCTATTTTCCTTCTCTTGAGCTCGACGAAGAAGTGCCTTGGTCTTGTGAAGTTCTTCTCGAAGCTTCATTGATTCCGAGGCCAAGTCTTGTGCCAGGCTGTCGGCACATAAACTGAAGTAGGTCTGGAACCGAAGTGAGAGTCCTTCCTTCAGTGGAGGGGCTAGTGCGCTGCTTTCTTCGTCACCTTCCTTCCGGTAAGGTAAGAAGCGAGTTGCCATCTTGGCTGCCATCTCCGGAAGAAGCTCGCGGAGACGGGTTAGTGCCTTGAGTGTAGCAGCCTCGCCAGCGAGTGGTAGTGTTGCCATCTGGGGTCCCTCGAAGAACCAACTTGTGGGAGGATCGTTTGCCTTCACAATCACCTCCACATGGTACTCCACCTCAGTATCGCTCACCCAATGCTCAAGGTAGGTGAGGATGGGTGCTCGGTGGAACTGACACTCCTGGAGGCTATCCTCGAGAAGTAAGGGAAACCCAGTGGTCAGGTGCTCTTCGGGTACAGCGGCCCTCTACAAAGGTGGAATAGGAGGGGTTAATAAGCTGATGAAATCTCAGGTTTAGAAAAGAAGAGAGGTTCAGAAGGTTTTTGAAAAAGGGTCTCAACTAACTAACGCCCATGCTAACTAAGGCTTCCTACAGTCAGGATGGCTCTGATACCAGCTCTGTGGGGACCCCGACTTAGAAGTCGAGATCACCGAATGCACGTGTACAGTGATCCCAGAGATCAATGCTCACTGAACACACAGAAGCTGAAATAACAAGAGTCTTACATCCATACAAATAGTCTTACACGAATTAAGGCCATTATGGCCAAGTCTTACATAGATAGAGCCTCACGGGCTGAATAGCAAATAACTCAAATAGCGGAAGTCTTCGATAACGGGTAGAACCCATGCCATCTGCCTTAACCCTACACGCATTCTGACTAGGATAGCGTCCTAGTTCGCATGTTCGTCTCCAAAGAACTCTTCCTCATAATCCTGTTCTTCCATGCCTGGCCAATTAAATAACCAGTGGCAAGCCAATGAGTACTTTGAATGTACTCGCAAGCAACCCATGATGTGGTTCAAAGTAACAATGCAATTGAATAATAATGATCAATCTAGCAAGGCTAGAACAAATATTCTACCATCAGGTTAATGCATCAATAAACTCGCGTAACCTCGAAGACAGGTTACCGATATCAACATGAATATGATTCATCTCGTCGAGTCAAGTCACCATCTTGACTCACATACACACGCATGGTTTCACAAACATTGGACGTAGCCCAAGAGTGGTTACCCAACTGTCCTTGACCGTGGACACGGCTATTCGAATAGTTTGACACTCTGCAGAGGTTGTACACTTTACCCACAAGATCCTGGGAACTTCCATGTCATCCACGACCCGCGGTACCTCAAGTACCCGGCGTAAGCACCCGGTCATTACCTTTCCTTAGACGACACTAACATAGAGTCCACTCGTTGGTACACGGCCCTCGGGTACAAACAATAGATCACGGGACTTGCCCTAATTTCAATGTCACGCATACCCGAAGGGACCAACGGTGTGTCCGGTGCCCTGTAAAAACAGTCATGGCCGTCTATCCAAGCACGACCCCGTCCCGGGAAAGACCTCAAGTCTTCCCGTCACTAGTAATGCGGGCACCATGCTAGTATCGACCTAAGTAGTCAATAAAGCCCCGTCCCATAAGGGGTAGTGTGGTTGCACATGTATGGTTGGAATAACGGTCGCAACTTAAACCAATCCGTTTGAAAAACACACACACTTGCCTTGGCACACCACTTCGTCATCAAGTGGTCACCCAACTCATCATCATCATCTCCCTCGGGCATAAATGGCACACGACGGGGTTTTATGCAAAGACTTCAACCATGAAGGTTCATGTCACACATGCACCACTAATCATAGCCACTAACCATATGCAAGTCATCTAGCACATAGCAAGATCAAGAACATGGCATGCATCATATGGTGGAATCACTAGGTCACTATCGTAACCCTAATCATCATGCATCGGAAACAATCGGGTTCCGAAGAACAAGTGTATCATGGTCAAAGGGCTGCTTGCCTGGATTGGCTTGGTCTTCAAATTCTTCAAGTCCTTCTCCTTCTTCTTCCACAGCAACTTCGTCAAATACGGGATCTATACGTCGCATAAAAACCACGGAAAAATAAGAATACAAACAAAACAGAAAAATCAAAGTGCTCAGAAAAATGTCAACTCATTTTTGTAAAATACTAGAGGGATTTCTAAGATAGGGAAAAATCTTAGTTGGAGTTTTGGAGTTACAGAACAGAATATATTGATTTTTGAACAGGAGTATTACTATCCAAATTTGAATTTAAATTTGAACAGTACAGCAAAGTTTCATGGATTTGAATGAAAGTGGTACCATTAAATAGGTTGGAATATTATAAGATTTTTGGAGTTGGAAATATTTAATTTGGACCATTATTCTTTTCTGTAGAAATGTTTAAAACATTAACAGAAAAGAAAAGGAAAAAGGGTCCTGTGCACTGGGCCAGAGGGGGCCACAGTGCACGGCCCAGGCGGATCGGCCCAGCCGCACGGGAGCCTGCGCGCGCACGTCAGGTTTTTGAACCTGACGGGCGGGGCCCGTGGGTCAGTGGCACAGAGGAGGGGGAGTGAGGTGAGGGGATGACAGGCGGGGCCCGCCTGTCATCTCTAACCCCACGGCCACGGCGACGGCGAGCTCACCGTCGAGGTTCCCGGCCACGGCGACGGCAACGGAGGGCAGGGTTGGAATCAGCGTCGTGTCGCGGTTGCTGTGGTGGTGGTGCGGCACGGCGGGGAGGTCTGGTTCACCGGCGGCGAGGTGGGACGGCGGAAGCTCGTCGGAGGGTCGTGGTTGAGGTTGTTTCCGACTGCCACAGAGAGGGGAAACAGGGGGGAAAGGGTCAGGGTGGCTCGGCGGTTCCGAAACGGGTGGAAGGAAGGGCAGGGGAGGCCCGTACCACGAGATCACCGGCGGCCCGACGCGGCGGCGCTCCGGTCGATCTCGAGCACTGGGACCTCTTGGGGTCGAACTGGAGGTGCTGGGGGACTCAGTGGAGTGGAGTGAGGCTTGTGGTGCCGTTGGAGAGGCTCGGGAGGGGCTATTTATAGGAGCTCGACGGAGACCCGTGGTCCAGTGCGCCGGCGAGCTCCGGCTCGAAGCTACAGCGCACGGGAGGCCAAGGGAGTGAGTCCGTGGAGTTCCTGGACGATCTCCACGTCCAGTAGAGGTGAGAGGAGGAGCGGGGGAGCGTCAGAAGCGTGCGCGCGTGTGAGGCAGAGGAGTGGCCGCCGGGGGTGGCCAGCGCGCGTGCGACGACGGCCACTGGAGGGCGTAGGAGGAGGGGGGACAGCGCCGGGTAGGTCGCGGACGTCGAGGGGCCTCGACTGGCGCGAGGGGGAGGCCCGAGGCTGTCGGGGGAGGTTGATTGGCCGGAGCCAGCGTGCGGAGGTGCACTATTGCGCGCTCCAGAGCGTGCGTATTGCTGGCATCATCGCGCTCTCGCCGGTTTGGTCCAAACCAGCGTGTCCAACAGTGTCCAGCACGTTGAGGGAGGAGTAAAGAAATGGCCTGAGGCCTTGGATGCCCTGGAGATGCTGAGAGAGAGTGAGAGTGCTGGTGAAATGGTGAAAGCTTGCTGTACAGCAAGGTAAAACAGGGCTTTCACCCCTCAATCATGGAGCTGGGGGGCTGGGGAAGTTACTGGAGGTAGCTGGTAACTCAATGATCATGTGGTAAGAAGTGGAGGCCATGGAGAAAAGTAAAAGTGATCAAGTTGGAGGTTTTAGCAATTCTGCAGAAGGTGTTTGATCAGTGTTTGGTCAAGTAAATGAACTCTACTTGACATGGCACTTAACAGGGTTGAAAGACATGAGAAAATAAGGTGCTTCACCAAGTTTGGGCTCATTTGAAGAAACTAGCCAATGTAACTTTGGTGAACCCTAGAAATCAACAGAACCAGTTTCATCTTGATTGAGTCAAGCTAATCATCTCCCCTTGATGCACCACTTGGTGTTGCATCATCATTTGGGGTATTGATCATGCCCACAAAGTTTGAAGCTCCAGATAAAAAGTTGGTAATGTAAAGTTGTTCAAATTTGCATTTGAACAGAAAGGGTTTTGAGGCGATCTGATCAAGTTGCTCTATTCCAAATCTTGTGCCATTTGGTCTAGATGCCTTATTAGGCCATTCTAACATGTGCACCAAGTTTGAGAGCATTTGGACAAGTTTGGCAATGTAAAGTTGCTCAAACTTCAAATATGGACAGAATGGTTATGAAGGGGTTTGAGGATGTTTTCTTGCTTCCCAAGGCATGGGACTTGGC
>LR738715.1:272042496-272086448 GCA_902687465.1 Secale cereale
GGCAATTTAAGTAATGCGAAAACCTGAAATAGAAAAACAGCAGAAAACAGAAACTGGCACTGGGGTGCACTGAGTTAATAGGTTAGTCCAAATATGATCAAAAGTGTATGG
Source organism: Secale cereale (assembly GCA_902687465.1). Lineage (NCBI taxonomy): Eukaryota > Viridiplantae > Streptophyta > Magnoliopsida > Poales > Poaceae > Secale > Secale cereale. Next base: position 272,042,608 of record LR738715.1, read on the forward strand.
AAGTGCATAAATATCATAGCAATATCACACAAAAGAGGCATGGAGCAAGCAGAAATTATAGATACGTTTTGGACGTATCATCGGCCAGTATCAAGTTCTCCTAGTTTGATCTCTCGTTCAATTTGAGCTTCCTAGTTTGCTAGCAATTCATCGTTGTGTTTGGAATAAGCACTAACAACATTGACTATAAAATTTGCATGCTGAAAGAAGTTGTGTACCTCATGCACCTCTGTGGATGCTGCAACAAGAGCTAACTGCAGCTGATGAGCCATACAATGAATGTAGTATGCATATGGACACTCCCAAAGAATAAGAGCCTTCAATCCATTCCACTCTCCCCTCGTGTTGCTAGCCCCATCATATGCTTGGCCCCTAATATCTTGCACATTCAGGTTATTGAAAGCTAGAACAGCAAGTATCTTGTCTTTGAGAGTTGTTGCAGCAGTATCTTTAACATGCACTACATCAAGAAAGCGCTCTGTAATAATTGATTCTTCATTGGCAAATCTAATAACGACCTCCATCTGCTCTTTTTTGGATTCATCCCTAGCTTCATCAACCATTATACAAAACTTGCGATTGCCAATTTCTTCTTTAATTGATTTCTGCACTTTACGAGCAATTATGCTTACAATTTCTTTCTGGACTTCTCCGCAAGTGTACTTTGCATTTCTTGGAGCATTTTCTAACACCACTTCATTGATATATTTATTATACGACGCCAGAATCTTGAGCATCTCAATAAAATTACCTCGGTTTTTAGATCCTGGAGATTCATCATGGCCTCTAAAGGGACACGCTTGAAATGCTAACCACCTGTAGATGCAACAATTGCTTAATATAGAATTTGCAAGTAACAAGTCCACTTGGAACATAATAGATATAGAAATCATGCTTACCTGATGGCATCAATTCTAGTCTTGAGTCTTAGTCTCACATCTGCCACTCTTTTCTCACATTGCTTCACCATTACCTTGTCTATATGAGACATGCTATTCTTAAGATTTTCAAAACATCTAACAACAAAGTTATGAGCTGAGTTAGGATCATGACCCATGTGAGTTAGAAAAGCACATTCTTTTCCATTATTGACCTTTTTCCAGTTTTGAAATCCCTTGAATGTAAATGTATCTGAGCCACACCTTCCAATTGGCTTTTTGGAAAAGAGGAAACAAGGCAAGCATTATGCCCTATGTGTGTCGGTTGAATACTCCAACCAAAAATGGTTTGTAAACCAATCTTTCTGGAATCGACGGTGGTGAGTACCAGTTCCAGCAAATGGGTATTCCTTTGGTTGGAGGATCGGTTGATATGCGCCCTCAGATATATAAAAACGTCGAGCTTCGTCTTGCTTGGCAGGAGGGAGTTGCCAAATTTGAAGACGTTTGCCGGGGTCTCTAATATAATATGTTTCTGTTGTTACAACTGTCTCTTGCTGTGGACCTTCTACAGATGCTGAAATATTCTGATCAAGAGTGTTACTCTGTCCACTACTTTGTCCTTGTTCGGCTGTGTTGGAATCATCAACACCGGTAGCAGTAGGTTCAGGTTGGGAGCCAGGGCAGGAGCTTGATCCAACCTTCTCAAAAAAATAAAGCATTGTCTTCCTCTTCATGACTACACAAACACAAAAATACAGATCGGTGACAACAGACAATAAATCCAAACAAAAGAACAGGCCTAATCTGTGTCGTGCCTAATTTGTAGTACATGTTTGTGAGGATAAACAAGATATTAGTTCCCCTAATTTCCCTGATCCAATTTAACCTAAGTACCTAACTCAAGAATATCTGCAGACTGCAGTACAGATCAGTTCGTCGGCAACTCGGCATATAAATTATATAGCATGAATTAATGAAGACTCACTTGCAGGTTTGGCTGTCTGCGCCGCCGGAGCCGGCGCCAAGCCTGGCCGGCGCTGATTGGAGCCGCAGGACGGCAGGAGGGACGAGGGAGAGGGAGAGACCGAGAGATGCGTCTCGTCTGTTGTGCGTGCGTGGGTGCGTGTGTCGAGCCGTCGATCGATTCCTATTATGTAGCACGTAGGAGACCTCAGACCTGCCTCTTTGTCTTCCTTGTTGGTCTAGTGGGCTAAACATATGGGCTTGAGATCACCGTTGGGGGGGCGTAATTAGTTCTAACTAGTCCCGATCGAACATAAAATGTGCTATACAACGTTGGTTCGACGCGCACGTTGGGGGGGTGGCGTGGCCCCCGCTCGTCCCCCCGTAGCTCCGCCCCTGGCGTCATCTAGGAGATTAACTCCCAACTGAGACAAGCGATTGTGCAACCCAGACATTTTGAGTATATGCTCGCTGACAGAACTATTCTCCTCCATCTTACAAATGTAGAACTTATCGGAGACTTCATATCTCTCGACTCGGGCATGATCTTGGAAAACCATTTTCAGCTTTTGGAACATCTCATACGCTCCGTGTTGCTCAAAACATTTTTGGAGCCCCGATTCTAAGCTGTAAAGCATGCTGCACTGAACCAGGGAGTAATCATCACTACGCGACTGCTAGACATCCATAACGTCTTGAGTTGCTGGGAAAACGGGTGCATCACCTAGCGGTGCTTCAAGGACATATGCTTTCTTGGCAGCTATGAGGATGATCCTCAAGTGACGGACCCAATCCGTATAGTTGCTACCATCGTCTTTCAGCTTCGTTTTCTCTAGGAACGCGTTGAAGTTGAGGGCAACATTAGCGTGGGCCATTTGATCTACAAGACATATTGTAAAGATTTTAGACTATTTTCATGACAATTATGTCCATCTAAAACAAATTTTTAACTCCCACTTAGATAGACATCTCTCTAGTCATCTAAGTGATACATGATCCGAATCGACTAGGCCGTGTCCGATCATCACGTGAGACGGACTAGTCATCAACGGTGAACATCTTCACGTTGATTGTATCTTCTATACGACTCATGTTCGACCTTTCGGTCTTCCGTGTTCCGAGGCCATGTCTGTACATGCTAGGCTCGTCAAGTCAACCCCAAGTGTATTGCGTGTGTAAATCTGGCTTACACCCGTTGTATGCAAACGTTAGAGCCTATCACACCCGAACATCACGTGGTGCTTCAGAACAACGAACCTTAGCAACGGTTCACAGTTAGGGGGAACACAATTCTTGAAATTTTTAGTGAGAGATCATCTTATTTATGCTACCGTCGTTCTAAGCAAATAAGATGTAAAACATGATAAACATCACATGCAATCAAATAGTGACATGATATGGCCAATATCACTTTGCTCCTTTCGATCTCCATCTTCGGGGCTCCATGATCATCATCGTCGCCGGCATGACACCATGATCTCCATCATCGTGTCTTCATGAAGTTGTCTCCCCAAACGTTACTTCTACTACTATGGCTAACGGTTAGCAATAAAGTAAAGTAACTACATGGCGTTTTCAATGATACGCATGTCATACAATAAAATAAGACAACTCATATGACTCTTGCCGGTTGTCTCCCCAAGTCGTGATTCCTATTACAAGAACATGATCAATCTCATACATCACACACACACACACACAGAGATATATGTGTGTGTGTGTGTGTGTGTGTATATATATATATATATATATATATATATATATATATACACAGACGGTCTATTCTCATAACATTATGAGAATAATATTCTCATAACACTTCCGAACTGTTTTGTTTTACTGCATTGGAAAGCTATGCGCACTGCACACATACTGCAACAGAACCTCATGTTTGAAAAAACTGTACGTGTTGTTTTTTCGGTACCTTTTTTGATCTAGTTTTTTAACCGTTTATCGAAATTATGCGTGTAATATACCGTTGAAAAGCTATGGAGTAGACCCAACTTCGCCATGTTGAACACTTTTCAAAATTCATCATAGTTTAAGAGCAGTTTCGAAAATCGTGCGGCTCACAACGAATGGCAGCGAGCGTTTTTTTGCGTTTATTTCTAAACCGCTCGTCGGAATGAAACGTATGATACACCGTTGGAAAGGTATCGTCGGCGCGCATCTTTTTCATATATATTATTTTTTCTAATTCACTACCGTTTAAGAGCAGTTTTGAATTTACTAAATCGCGGAATTGTGTTTTTCGAATTTTTTCAAATTTTCGGTACTGTTTTCACTCCAGTTTTCTAACCGTTTGTCGAAACAAGGCGTGTAATATATCGTTGGAAAGCTACGAACGAGGCACAACTTTCATATGTTGAAATGTTTTTTAGATTCCTTACGGTTTTTAGTTAAATTTGAAAATCGTGCGGCTGACTACGAAGGGCAGTGGCCGTTTTTCGTGAAATATTTACAAAACGTTGGTCGAAATGATCCAAATGATACACCGTTGGAAAGATATCATCGAGACGCTACTTTTTCATTTAGAACACCCCCTCTAATTTATTACGGTTTAAGAGCAGTTTTGAAATTACAAAAACACGGAAACTCTGTTTTTCGTGACACCCAAATCGACGCGTTTTTTTGCGCTTTCGAACTGCATGTTACTGCAACACAGAGACCAGTGAACTGCATGTTTGAAAAAGTTGTACGTGTTGTTTTTCGGTACCTTTTTTGCTCTAGTTTTTTAACCGTTTATTAGAATTATGCGTGTAATATATCGTTGAAAAGATATGGAGTAGACGCAACTTCGCCATGTTGAACACTTTTCAAAATTCATCATAGTTTAAGAGCAGTTTCGAAAATCATGCGGCTCACAACGAATGGCAGCGAGCGTTTTTTTGTGTTTTTTCTAAACCGCTCGTCGGAATGAAACGTATGATACACCGTTGGAAAGATATCGTCGACGCGCATCTTTTTCATATCTATTATTTTTTCTAATTCGCTACGATTTAAGAGCAGTTTTGAATTTACTAAATCGCGGAATTGTGTTTTTTGAATTTTTTCAAATTTTCATTATTGTTTTCACTCCAGTTTTCTAACCGTTTGTCGAAACAAGGCGTGTAATATACCATTGGAAAGCTACGAACGAGGCGCAACTTTCATATGTTGAAATGTTTTTGAGATTCCTTACGGTTTTTAGTTAAATTTGAAAATCGTGCGGCTGACTACGAAGTGTAGTGGCCGTTTTTCGTGAAATATTTACAAAACGTTGGTCGAAATGATCCAAATGATACACCATTGGAAAGATATCGTCGAGACACTACTTTTTCATATAGAACACCCCCTCTAATTCATTACGGTTTAAGAGCAGTTTTGAAATTACAAAAACGCAAAAACTGTGTTTTTCGCGACACCCAAATCGACGCGTTTTTTTGCGCTTCCGAACTGCATGTTACTGCAACATAGAGACCAGTGAACTGCATGTTTGAAAAAACTGTACGTGTTGTTTTTCGGTACATTTTTTGCTCTAATTTTTTAACCGTTTATCGGAATTATGCGTGTAATATACCGTTGAAAAGCTATGGAGTAGACGCAACTTCTCCATGTTGAACACTTTTCAAAATTCCGCACGGTTTAAGAGCAGTTTTGAAAATGGTGAACTGCATGTTTGAAAAAACTGTACGTGTTGTTTTTTCGGTACCTATTTTCCTCTAGTTTTTTAACCGTTTATCGGAATTATGCCTGTAATATACCGTTGAAAAGCTATGGAGTAGATGCAACTTCGCGATGTTGAACAATTTTCGAGATTCCGCATGGTTTAAGAGCAGTTTTGAAAACGGTGAACTGCATGTTTGAAAAAACTGTACGTGTTGTTTTTTCGGTACCTTTTTGGCTCTAGTTTTTAACCGTTTATCGGAATTATGCGTGTAATATACCGTTGAAAAGCTATGGAGTAGACGCAACTTCGACATGTTGAACACTTTTCGAGATTCCGCATGGTTTAAGAGCAGTTTTGAAAACGGTGCGACCGACGAATAATGGCAGCGAGCGTTTTTAGCAAGAACAAGTTGCAAGTTTTGGCCATATCACATCACACGGCACATGCTGCAAGAACAAGTTAGACGTCTTCTAATTGTTGTTGCAAGTTTTTTACATGGCTGCTATAGGTTTTTAGCAAGAACATTTCTTACCTACGCCAAAACCACAACGTGATATGCCAATTTCTATTTACCCTTCATAAGGACCCTTTTCATCGAATCTGATCCGACTAAAGTGGGAGAGACAGACACCCGCTAGCCACCTTATGCAACTAGTGCATGTCAGTCGGTGGAACCTGTCTCACGTAAGCGTACGTGTAAGGTCGGTCCGGGCCGCTTCATCCCACGATGCCGTCGAATCAAGATAAGACTAGTAGCGGCAAGTAAATTAACAAAATCTACGCCCACAACAACTTGTGTTCTACTTGTGCATAGTAACTACACATAGACCTAGCTTTGATACCATAGTTGGGGATCGTTGCAGAAATTCAAAAAAAATTCTACGCATCACCAAGATCTATCTATGGAGTTACTAGCAACGAGAGGGGAGTGGATCTTCATACCTTTGAAGATCGCGATGCGGAAGCGTTGCAAGAACGCGGTCGGTGGAGTCGTACACGAAGCGATTCAGATCGCGGCCGAATCCGATCTAAGCACCGAACAACGGTGCCTCCGAGTTCAACACATGTGCAGCCCGGTGACGTCTCCCGCGCCTTGATCCAGCAAGGAGAGAGGGAGAGGTTGGGGAAGACTCCGTTTAGCAGCAGCATGACGGCGTGGTGGTGGTGGAGGAGCATGGTACTCCGGCAGGGCTTCGCCAAGCTTCACAGGAGAGGAGGAGTTGGGAGAGGGGGAGGGTTGCGCCAGGGTTCAGGTGCGGCTACCCTCCCACCCCCTCTCTTTATATAGGGGCAAGGGAGAGGGGGGCGGCCCCCTAGATCAGATCTAGAGGGGGGCGGCGGCCAGGTGGGTAGGGCCCTTGGGGGGTGCACCAGCCCACCAGGGGCTGGTTCCCCCTTACTTGGTTCACTTGGCCCACTGGGGTAGGTGGCCTGATGACCCACAAGTGTAGGGGATCTATCGTAGTCCTTTCGATAAGTAAGAGTGTCAAACCCAACGAGGAGCACAAGGAAATGATAGGCAGTTTTCAGTCAGGTATTTTCTCCAAGCACTGAAATTATAGGTAATAGATAGTTTTGTGATAAGATAATTGGTAGCAAGTGACAAATGGTAAATGTAAATAAGGTGCAGCAAGGTGGCCCAATCCTTTGTGTAGCAAAGGACAAGCTTGTACAAACTCTTATGCAAGGTAAAGCGCTCCCGAGGACATATGGGAATTATCGTCAAGCTAGTTTTCATCACGATCGTGTGATTCGCGTTCAGTACTTTGATAATTTGGTATGTGGGTGGACCGGTGCTTGGGTGCTGCCCTTACTTGGACAAGCCTCCCACTTATGATTAACCTCTAATGCAAGCATCCGCAACTACAAAATAAGTATTAAGGTAAACCTAACCATAGCCTGAAACATATGGATCCAAACCAGCCCCTTACGAAGCAACGCATAAACTAGGGTTTAAGCTTCTGTCACTCTAGCAACCCATCATCTACTTATTACTTCCCAATGCCTTCCTCTAGGCCCAAATAATGGTGAAGTGTCATGTAGTCGACGTTCACATGACACCACTAGAGGAGAGACAACATACATCTCATCAAAATATCGAACGAAGACCAAATTCACATGACTACTAATAGCAAGACTTCTCCCATGTCCTCAGGAACAAAAGTAACTACTCATAAGATATAATATTGTTCATGAACGGAGGGGTACTAATATGCATAATGGATCTGAACATATGATATTCCACCAAATAAACCAACTAGCATCAACTACAAGGAGTAATCAACACTACTAGTAACCCACGGGTACCAATCTGAGGTTTGGGTATAAATATTGGATACAAGAGATGAACTAGGGTTTGAGAGGAGATGGTGCTCAAGATGGGAGAGTTGTTGGTGATGACGACGGTGATGATTTCCCCCTCCCGGAGGGAAGTATCCCCGGCAGAACAGCTCTGCCGGAGCCCTAGATTGGTTTCCGCCTCGGTTCCGCCTCGAGATGGCGGCGTCTGGTCCCGAAAGCCTCTCTCTGATTTTTTCCAGGTCAAAACGCTTCATATAGGAGAAGATGGGCACCGTGGGCCTGCCGGCTGGCCCTCGAGGCAGGGGGGCGCGCCTTGGGAAGGGGGCGCCCCCCCCACCCTCGAGGCCAGCCAGTGGCCTCTCTCTTGGGTTTCTTTCGCCAGATATTTTTTATATTTTCCGAAACGATGTTCTGTGGAGTTTCAGGGCTTTTGGAGTTGTGTAGAATAGGTTTCTAGGGTTTGCACTCTTTTCAGCCTAGAATTCCAGCTGTCGGCATTCTCCCTCTTCATGTAAACCTTGCAAAATAAGAGAGAAAAGGCATAAGTATTGTGACAAAACATGTAATAACAGCCCATAGTGCAATAAATATCAACTTATAAGTATGATGCAAAATGGACGTATCAACTCCCCCAAGCTTAGACCTCGCTTGTCCTCAAGCGAAAGCCAATATCGAACAATATGTCCACATGTTTAGAGATAGGGGTGTCGATAAAACAAAATACGGACATGAGGGCATCATGATCATTTTTATAACAGCAACTTATAAATATGGTCATATGATTCTCATGCTAAAGTAACAATTCATCCACAATATCAAGTATGCATCATAAACTTCATTGGAAACTAACAAACTTTAGTCTCGATCATTGAAGCAATTGCAATTTATTGTAACATCGGAAAGAGTCAATATAAGAGTTTTTCAGCAAGCCTACATACTCAACTATCATATAGTCTTTCACAATTGCTAACACTCACGCAATACTTATGTTTACGGAGTTTTAATCGGACACAGAGAAAGATAGGGGCTTATAGTGTTGCCTCCCAACCTTTTACCTCAAGGGTAATGTCAACAGTAATAGATCACGAAAACTTACATCCAAGTGGGTATATATATCCGGATCTTTCAAACACAATGTGCTTGCCAGAGGATAAAATGTAAAAGGGAAAGGTGGATTTCACCTTGACACTTATAATACAAGAATAAATGATAGGCCCTTCGCAGAGGGAAGCACAGGTTGTCATGTGTTTTTATGGTTGGATGCACAAAGTCTTAGCATAGAAGAACTTTGTTTTATATTGCCGCTTGTGATAAGGACCTTTATTATGTAGTCCATCGCTTTTATTACTTCCATATCACAAGATTGTATAAAGCTAATTTCTACCACACTAATAAATCATACTTATTTTAGCGGATTTGCAACATGACAACTTCATTGGAAGGATCTTTCTCAATCCATAGGTATGTATGGTGGACTCTCATGGCAAAACTGGGTTTAAGGATATATGGAAGCACAAGTAGTATCTCTACTTAGTGCGAGGAGTTTTGGCTAGCATGAGGGGGAAAGGCAAGCTCAACATGTTGGATTATCCAAGACAATATACTTTATTTCAGATATAAGAAGACATATCCCATTATGTTGTCTTCCTTGTCCAACATCAACTCTTTAGCATGTCATACTTTAATGAGTGCTCACAATCATAAAAGGTGTCCAAGATAGTATATTTGTATGTGAAGCCTCTTTTCTTTTATTACTTCCTATTAGTTGCAACAATGACCAAAACTATGTTTGTCACCTCCCAACAACTTTTATTTATCATACTCTTGTATGTGAGGTCATTACTTCCCATAAGATTGATATGATCTCTTTGATACTCTTTATGTTCTCTTTCTTTTTATCATGACCCAAGTGAGGAAATCAAGCCCTTAACTCAACACTAATCTTTATTATATAGCTCACGGACTCGATTACAAAGGATAAAGCTCACAAAGCAAAAGTTCACAACTAGATCATGCTAACTTTTATTCTAATAGATCAAGATACTACCAAAAGGATCGAACTAAGTAAAATGGTAAAGATAGGAGTCATGGTGATACGATACCGGGGTCACTCCCCCAAGCTTGGCAGTTGCCAAGGGGAGTGCCCATACCCATATGATTATGTCTCCTTCTTCGGGGTTGGTGATGATGACTTCTTCCCCAGCTTACGCTTAAGGGCAGAATTTTGCTCCTTTAGCTCATTGATCTCTTGCTCAAGGTTTAATATCTTCTTGCATAATGCCTGCTTGTATTCCTGCAAGAGGTTAAAAGGGATAAATTCGATCTTAGGTTTCTTTACTCTGTCGGGGAGGCTTGACTTTTTGAATTCCACATGCATGTCCCCCGGTTGAGGTAGTGGGACTTCGTCTTCATCCGAGCTGGTCCAATCCTTCCTCTTTGAATCATGGTCCTCTTCTTCTTCCGTGGTCCAACCATAATGCTCCAAATCACCATAGAACTTAGGGTCAGCAAGGGAATCAGCCACAAAACTTTCTCCCTCCGAATCTTGGGACGACATGTTGCTTTGATCTGTGACAGAAACAGCTCCAAACAAGAACAGAGGATTTCTGCGTGATACAGAGGTCAAAACCTTCGGGAGTATATATAATGAATTTTTCCCAAACAAAAGGAGTAACCCACAAGAAAACGGAGTCCAGGGGACACACGGGGTGTCCTCGAGGCAGGGGTGTGATGGCCTGGCTTATTAGGGATGATAGACTACTCATATCAATAAGGAATTCCTTCTTTTCCGGGAGCCCATTCGGATAGAACTCCAAAGTTAAGCGTGCTTAGCTTGGAGTAGTTTCAGGATGGGTGACCGACCGGGAAGTTGCTCCCGGGTGCGCATGAGTGAGGACAAAGTGCGCAGAAAAGACTAGTATTGATATGTGAGGCCAGTCTAGATCCCGCCAGGAGTAACGACCACCGGCGGGTGTGTCCGGGGCGTTACAAGTTGGTATCAGAGCCGACCCTCGCGGTTACACGGATGTTTGCGGACAGTTTGCAGTCATGTTGTGCTTGACGTTTGTGACCCGTCATGGCACACGGCATGACACATGTGCTGTCCTGGAAGCACAGCCGGTTGTGCCAAGAGGGAACGTTCCTGTGGCCCGACGAGGACGTCGGTTCCTCTGAGTGAGGGTGTATGTGATGGCCTGGCTTATTAGGGATGATAGACTACTCACATCAATAAGGAATTCCTTCTTTTCCGGGAGCCCATTCGGATAGAACTCCAAAGTTAAGCGTGCTCAGCTTGGAGTAGTTTCAGGATGGGTGACCGACTGGGAAGTTGCTCCCGGGTGCGCACGAGTGAGGACAAAGTGCGCAGAAAAGACTAGTATTGATATGTGAGGCCAGTCTAGATCCCGCCAGGAGTAACGACCACCGGCGGGTGTGTCCGGGGCGTTACAAGGGGGGCGCGCCCTGGGAAGGGGGGCGCACCCCCTACCCTCGAGGAGGCCCCGTGTCTCCTCCGGACTGCGGTTTATTTTTCTATTTTTCTAAATATTGCAAAACGAAGAAAAATTACCTTTAGAACTGTTTTGGAGTCGGTTTACTTACCGTATCACGTACCTCTTCCTTTTCGGAGGCTGAATCATTCTGGAAAGTGTCCCTTATGTATTCCTCCGGGGTTATGGTTTCAATAATATTAGTTTCAACATTTATAGGATTACCTGAGATATAATGTTTGATCCTTTGACCATTCACCACCTTTGGATTTGTGCCTTCAAAATTGTTGATTTTTATGGCACCGGAACGATAGACCTCCTCGATAACATAAGGTCCTTCCCACTTGGAGAGAAGTTTTCCTGCAAAAAGTCTTAAACGAGAGTTGAATAGCAAGACATAATCACCTACGTAAACTCACGCTTTTGTATCCTTTTGTCATGCCATCTCTTAACTTTTTTTAAATAACTTGGCATTCTCGTAGGCCTGGGTTCTCCATTCATCGAGACAACTAATATCAAATAGCCTCTTTTCACCGGCAAGTTTGAAATCATAATTGAGCTCTTTGATAGCCCAATATACTTTATGTTCTAGCTCAAGAGGTAAGTGACAAGCTTTTCCATATACCATCTTATATGCAGTTCTATAGTCCCATAATGCATCATCTAGTTTCTTGGACCAATTCTTTCTAGACCTATTAACTGTCTTTTGCAAGATTAATTTCAACTCCCTATTACTTAATTCAACTTGACCACTAGTCTGTGGGTGATAAAGTGATACGATTCTATGGTTGACATCATACTTAGCAAGCATCTTACGGAAAGCACCATGAATAAAGTGTGAACCACCATCAGTCATTAGATATCTAGGGAATCCAAACCTCGGAAATATAACTTCTTTAAGCATCTAAATAGAGGTGTTATGATCAGCACTACTAGTTGGAATATCTTCTTGATGACCCTCAAGTGTAGGGGATCTATCTTAGTCCTTTCGATAAGTAAGAGTGTCGAACCCAACGAGGAGCAGAAGGAAATGATAGGCAGTTTTTAGTAAGGTATTTTCTGCAAGCACTGAAATTATAGGTAACAGATAGTTTTGTGATAAGATAATTGGTAGTAAGTGACAAACGGTAAAAGTAAATAAGGTGCAGCAAGGTAGCCCAATCCTTTGTGTAGCAAAGGACAAGCCTGGACAAACTCTTATGCAAGGTAAAGCGCTCCCGAGGACACATGGGAAGTATCGTCAAGCTAGTTTTCATCACGATCATTTGATTCGCGTTCGGTACTTTGATAATTTGGTATGTGGGTGGACCGGTGCTTGGGTGCTGCCCTTACTTGGACAAGCCTCCCACTTATGATTAACCTCTAATGCAAGTATCCGCAACTACAAAAGAAGTATTAAGGTAAACCTAACCATAGCCTGAAACATATGGATCCAAATCAGCCCCTTACGAAGCAACGCATAAACTAGGGTTTAAGCTTCTGTCACTCTAGCAACCCATCATCTACTTATTACTTCCCAATGCCTTCCTCTAGGCCCAAATAATGGTGAAGTGTCATGTAGTCGACGTTCACATGACACCACTAGAAGAGAGACGACATACATCTCATCAAAATATCAAACGAAGACCAAATTCACATGACTACTGATAGCAAGACTTCTCCCATGTCCTCAGGAACAAAAGTAACTACTCACAAGACATAATATAGTTCATGATGAGAGGGGTATTAATATGCATAATGGATCTGAACATATGATCTTCCACCAAATAAACCAACTAGCATCAACTACAAGGAGTAATCAACACTACTAGCAACCCACAGGTACCAATCTGATGTTTGGATACAAAGATTGGATACAAGAGATGAACTAGGGTTTGAGAGGAGATGGTTCTGGTGAAGATGTTGATGAAGATAGCCCTCCCCAAGATGGGAGAGTTGTTGGTGATGACGGGATGACGATTTCCCCCTCCCGGAGGGAAGTATCCTCGGCAGAACAGCTCTGCCGGAGCCCTAGATTGGTTTCCGCCTCGGATCCGCCTCGAGACGGCGGCGTCTGGTCCCGAAAGCCTCCCCTTGATTTTTTCCAGGTCAAAACGCTTCATATAGGAGAAGATGGGCACCGGGGGCCCACCGGCTAGCCCTCGAGGCAGGGGGACGCGCCCTGGGAAGGGGGGCGCGCCCCCACCCTCGAGGCCAGCCAGTGGCCCCTCTCATGGGTTTCATTCGCCAGATATTTTTTATAATTTCCGAAACAATGTTCTGTGGAGTTTCAGGGCTTTTGCAGTTGTGCAGAATAGGTTTCCAGAGTTTCCTCCTTTTCCAGCCCAGAATTCCAGTTGCCGGCATTCTCCCTCTTCATGTAAACCTTGCAAAATAAGAGAGAAAAGGCATAAGTATTGTGACAAAACATGTATGAACAGCCCATAATGCAATAAATATCAACTTATAAGCATGATGCAAAATGGACGTATCAACTCCCCCAAGCTTAGACCTCGCTTGTCCTCAAGAGAAAGCCGAAATCAAAAAATATGTCCACAAGTTTAGAGATAGAGGTGTCGATAAAAACAGAATACGGACATGAGGGCATCATGATCATTCTCATAACAACAACTTATATAAATATAGTCATATGATCATTATGCTAAAGTAAAAATTCATCCACAATATAAAGTATGGATCATAAACTTCATTGGAAACTAACAAACTTTGATCTCGGTCATTGAAGCAATTGCAATTTATCGTAACATCGGGAAGAGTCAATAGAAGAGCTTTTCAGCAAGCCTACATACTCAACTATCATATAGTCTTTCACAATTGCTCACACTCACGTAATACTTATGTTTATGGAGTTTTAATCGGACATATAGAAAGATAGGGGCTTATGGTGTTGCCACCCAACCTTTTACCTCAAGGGTAATGTCAACAGTAATAGATCATGAAAACTTACATACAAGTGGGTATATATATCAGGATCTTTCCAACACAATGTGCTTGCCAAAGGATAAAATGAAAAAGGAAAGGTGGATTTAACCTTGACACTTATAAGACAAGAATAAATGATGGGCCCTTCGCAGAGGGAAGCAGAGGTTGTCATGTGTTTTTATGGTTGGATGCACAAAGTCTTAGCATAGAAGGACTTCGCTTTATATTGCCGCTTGTGATAAGGATCTTTATTATGCAGTCCGTCGCTTTTATTACTTCCATATCACAAGATCGTATAAAGCTAATTTCTCCCACACTGATAAATCATACATATTTTAGCGGATTTGCAACATGACAACTTACTTGGAAGGATCTTTCTCAATCCATAGGTAGGTATGGTGGACTCTCATGGCGAAACTGGGTTTAAGGATATAGGAAGCACAAGTAGTATCTCTACTTAGTGCGAGGAGTTTTGGCTAGCATGAGGGAGAAAGGCTAGCTCACCATGTTGGAAGATCCATGACAATATACTTTATTTCGGATATAAGAAGACATATCCCATTATGTTGTCTTCCTTGTCCAACATCAACTCTTTAGCATGTCATACTTTAATGAGTGCTCACAATTATAAAAGATGTCCAAGATAGTATATTTGTATGTGAAGCCTCTCTTCTTTTATTACTTCTTATTAATTGCAACGATGACCAAAACTATGTTTGTCACCTCCCAACAACTTTTATTTATCATACTCTTGTATGTGAAGTCATTACTTCCCATAAGATTGATATGATCTCTTTGATATTCTTTATGTTTTCTTTCTTTTTATCATGACCCAAGTGAGGAAATCAAGCCCTTGACTCAACACTAATCTTTATTATATAGCTCACAGACTCGATTACAAAGGATAAAGCTCACAAAGCAAAACCTCACGACTAGATCATGCTAACTTTATTCTAATAGATCAAGATACTACCAAAAGGATCGAACTAAGTAAAATGGTAAAGATAGGAGTGATGGTGATATGATACCGGGGTCACTCCCCCAAGCTTGGCAGTTGCCAAGGGGAGTGCCCATACCCATACGATTATGTCTCCTTCTTCGGGGTTGGCGATGATGGAGTTGCAAGTACTGACGGGGGATCCTCATGTATCGAGCGTAGGAGATCTTCCAGCTTGCGGATAATACCTTTGAGAGCAGCTATGTAATCCTTAAACAAAAGATTTTCACTTGTGAGATGCTTGTTGCGGATCTGAGCTAACACAAGCATCCTGAAAGCTTCTAGCTCAGTTGAGGTAAAGAGATTAGGAAGGGATTTGGAGGTGTCTTCTTCTCCTGCTGCCGGAGCCGAATCCTCCACCTCCATCTTGATCTTCTTCTCCTTGTGGATCTCCTCGGGTCCTTCTCTCTTCAGATCTATCTTCATTAGCCAAGCATCGTTGCCTTTGTTGTTGGAGGAGGGAGACGACATGACGCCTAGCTTCGCAAACCCTAGCAGAAAATAGCTCGAAACAAAAACAAAGGAATTCTGTGTGATACAGAGGTCAAAACCTTCGGGAGTATATATAATGATTTTTCCCAAACAAAATGAGTAACCCACAAGAAAACGGAGTCCGGGGACACACGGGGTGCCCTCGAGGCAGGGGGCGCGCCCCCTACCCTCGAGGAGGCCCCATGTCTCCTCCGGACTATGGTTTATTTTTCTATTTTTCTAAATATTCCAAAACGGAGAAAAATTGCCTTTAGAGCTGTTTTGGAGTTGGTTTACTTACCGTATCACGTACCTCTTCCTTTTCGGAGGCTGAATCGTTCTAGAAAGTGTCCCTTATGTATTCATCCGGGGTTATGGTTTCAATAAAATTAGTTTCAACATTTATAGGATTACCTGAGATATAATGTTTGATCCTTTGACCATTCACCACCTTCGGATTTGTGCCTTCGAAGTTGTTGATTTTTATGGCACCGAAACGATAGACCTCCTCGATAACGTAAGGTCCTTCCCACTTGGAGAGAAGTTTTCCTGCAAAAAATCTTAAACGAGAGTTGTATAGCAAAACATAATCACCTACGTTAAACTCACGCTTTTGTATCCTTTTGTCATGCCATCTTTTAACTTTTTCTTTAAATAACTTGGCATTCTCGTAGGCCTGGGTTCTCCATTCATCGAGACACCTAATATCAAATAGCCTCTTTTCACCGGCAAGTTTGAAATCATAATTGAGCTCTTTGATAGCCCAATATGTGTTGGGGAACGTAGTATTTTAAAATTTTCCTACGATCACGCAAGATCTATCTACTAGATGCATAGCAACGAGAGGGAAGAGTGTGTCTACGTACCCTCGTAGACCGGAAGCGGAAGCGTCAAGTGACGCGGTTGATGTAGTCGAACTTCTTCGCGATTCAACCGATCAAGCACCGAACGTACGGCACCTCCGCGTTCAGCACACGTTCAGCTTGATGACGTCCCACGAGCTCTTGATCTAGTTGAGCTTCACGAGAGAGTTTCGTCAGCACGACGGCGTGGTGACGGATATGATGTATTTACCGGCGCAGGGCTTCGCTTAAGCACTGCAACGGTATGACCGATGTGTGTTTCTGTGGAGGGGGGCACCGCACACGGCTGGAACAATTCAACTTGTGTGTCTTTGGGTGCCCCCCTGCCCCCGTATATAAAGGAGCAAGGGGGGAGGCCGGCCGGCCCTCCTATGGTGCGGCTAGGGTGCAATCCTACTAGGAATAGGATTGCAATCCTATTCCTAGTAGGAACTACCAAAGAAGGAAGAGAGGGAAAGGAAAAGAGGGAGAGGTGGCGCCCCCCCAATCCTAGTCCAACTAGGATCCCTAGGTGGGGCGCCGGCCAGCCTCTATGGGCTGCCTCTCTCCTTTCCTTAAGGCCCACTATGGACCATCCCCCCTCGTAGGGGGTTCCGGTAACCCCCTCCGGTAATCCCGTTAAATCTGAAACTTTTCCGGAACACTTCCGGTGTCCGAATATAGTCGTCCAATATATCAATCTTTATGTCTCGGACATTCCGAGACTCCTCGTCATGTCCGTGATCTCATACGAGACTCCGAACTACCTTCGGTACATCAAAACTCATAAACTCATAATACCGATCGTCATCAAACGTTAAGCGTGCGGACCCTACGGGTTCGAGAACTATGTAGACATGACCGAGACTCATCTCCGGTCAATAACCAATAGCGGAACCTGGATGTTCATATTGGCTCCTACATATTCTACGAAGATCTTTTATCGGTCAAAACCGCATAACAACATACGTTGTTCCTTTTGTCATCGGTATGTTACTTGCCCGAGATTCGATCGTCGGTATCTCCATACCTAGTTCAATCTCGTTATCGGCAAGTCTCTGTACTCGTTCCGTAACACATCATCTCGTGACTAACTCATTAGTCTTTTGCTTGCAAGGCTTATTGTGATGTGTGTTACCGAGAGGGTCCAGAGATACCTCTCCGACACTCGGAGTGACAAATCCTAATCTTGATCTATGCCAACACCACGAATACTTTCGGAGACACCTGTAGAGCATCTTTATGATCACCCAGTTACATTGTGACGTTTGATAGCACACAAGGTGTTTCTATGGTATTCGAGAGTTGCATAATCTCATAGTCATAGGAACATGTATAAGTCATGAAGAAAGCAATAGCAGTAAAACTAAACGATCATAGTGCTATGCTAACGGATGGGTCTTGTCCATCACATCATTCTCCTAATGATGTGATCCCGTTGATCAAATGACAACTCATGTCTATGGCTAGGAAACATAACCATCTTTGATCAATGAGCTAGTCTAGTAGAGGCATACTAGGGACGTACTGTTTTGTCTATGTATCCACACATGTACTAAGTTTCCGGTTAATACAATTCTAGCATGAATAAAAGACATTTATCATGATATAAGGAAATACAAATAACATCTTTATTATTGCCTCTAGGGCATATTTCCTTCAGTCTCCCACTTGCACTAGAGTCAATAATCTAGCTCACATCACCATGTGATTTAATACCGATAGTTCACATCGTTATGTGAATAACACCCATAGTTCACATCGCCATGTGACCAACACCCAAAGGGTTTACTAGAGTCAATAATCTAGTTCACATCGCTATGTGATTAATACCCAAGAGTAATAAGGTGTGATCATGTTTTGCTTGTGAGAGAAGTTTAGTCAACGGGTCTGTCACATTCAGATCCGTATGTATTTTGCAAATTTCTATGTCTACAATGCTCTGCATAGAGCTACTCTAGCTACTTGCTCCCACTTTCAATACGCATCCAGATTTATACTTAGAGTCATCTGGATTTAGTGTCAAAGCTTGCATCGGCGTAACCCTTTACGACGAACTCTTTATCACCTCCATAATCGAGAAACATTTCCTTAGTCATCCAGTTACTAAGGATAATTGTGACCGCTGTACAGTGATCTACTCCTGGATCACTATTGTACCCCCTTGACAAACTCATGGCAAGGTACACAACATGTTTGGTACACAGCATGGCATACTTTATAGAACCTATGGCTGAGGCATAGGGAATGACTTTCATTCTCTCTATATTTTTCTGCCGCGGTCCGGCTTTGAGTCTTACTCAACTTCACACCTTACAAGTCAGGCAAGAACTCCTTCTTTGACTGATCCATTTTGAACTACTTCAAAATCTTATCAAGGTATGTACTTATCGAAAGTCTTATCAAGCGTCTTGATCTATCTCTATAGATCTTGATGCCCAATATGTAAGCAGCTTCACCAAGGTCTTTCTTTGAAAAACTCCTTTCAAACACTCCTTTATGCTTTCCAGAAAATTCTACATCATTTCCGATCGACAATATGTCATTCACATATACTTATCAGAAAGGTTGTAGTGCTCCCACTCACTTCTTGTAAATACAGGCTTCACAGTAAGTCTGTATAAATCTATATGCTTTGATCAACTTATCAAAGCGTATATTCCAACTCCGAGATGCTTGCACCAGTCCATAGATGGATCACTGGAGCTTGCACATTTTGTTAGCACCTTTAGGATTGACAAAACCTTCTGGTTGCATCATATACAAGTCTTCTTTAATAAATCCATTAAAGAATGCAGTTTCGTTATCCATTTGCCAGATTTCATAAAATGCGGCAATTGCTAACATGATTCGGACAAACTTAAGTATCGCTACGGGTGAGAAAGTCTCATCGTAGTCAACTCCTTGAACTTGTTGAAAAACTTTCGCAACAAGTCGAGCTTTGTAAACAGTAACATTACCGTCAGCGTCGGTCTTCCTCTTGAAGATCCATTTATTTTCGATGCCTTGCCGATCATCGGGCAAGTCAACCAAAGTCCACACTTTGTTCTCATACATGGATCCCATCTCAGATTTCATGGCCTCAAGCCATTTTGCGGAATCTGGGCTCATCATCGCTTCCTCATAGTTCGTAGGTTCATCATGGTCTAGTAACATGACTTCCAGAACCGGGTTGCCGTACCACTCCGATGCGGAACGAACTCTGGTTGATCTACGAAGTTCAGCAGAAACTTGATCTGAAGTTTCATGATCATCATCATTAGCTTCCTCACTAATTGGTGTAGGAATCACTGGAACTAGTTTATGTGATGTTCCACTTTCCAATTCGGGAGAAGGTACAATTACCTCATCAAGTTCTACTTTCCTCCCACTCACTTCTTTCGAGAGAAACTCCTTCTCTAGAAAGGATCCACTCTTAGCAACAAAGACCTTGCCTTCGGATCTGTGATAGAAGGTGTACCCAACAGTTTTTTTGGGTATCCTATGAAGATTTACTTCTCCGATTTGGGTTCGAGCTTATCATGTTCAAACTTTTTCACATAAGCTTCGCAGTCCCAAACTTAAAAAAATGACAGCTTAGGTTTCTCGTCAAACCATAGTTCATACGGTGTCATCTCCACGGATTTAGATGGTGCCCTATTTAACGTGAATGTAGCTGTCTCTAATGCATAACCCCAAAAGCAATAGTGGTAGATCGGTAAGAGACATCATTGATCGCACCATATCTAATAAAGTACGGTTATGACGTTCGGACACACCATTACACTGTGGTGTTCCAGGTGGCGTGAGTAGTGAAACTATTTCACATAGTTTTTACTGAAGGCCAAACTCGCTAACTCAAATATTTTACCTCTACGATCATATCGTAGAAACTCTTATTTTCTTGTTACGATGATTCTCCACTTCACTCTGAAATTCTTTGAACTTTTCAAATGTTTCAGACTTGTGCTTCATTAAGTAGATATACCCATATGTGCTCAAATCATCAGTGAAGGTCAGAAAATAACGATTCCCGCCGTGAGCTTCAACACTCATTGGTCTGCATACATCAGTATGTATGATTTCCAACAACTTTGTTGCTCGCTCCACAGTTCCGGAGAACGGAGTTTTAGTCATCTTGCCCATGGGGCATGGTTCGCAAGCACCAAGTGATTCATAATCAAGTGATTCCAAAAAGTCCATCACTATGGAGTTTCTTCATGCGCTTTACACCAATATGACCTAAACGGCAGTGCCACAAATAAGTTGCACTATCATTATTAACCTTGCATCTTTTGGCTTCAATATTATGAATATGTGTATCACACGATCGAGATCCAACAAACTATTTTCATTGGGTGTAGACCATAGAAGGTTTTATTCATGTAAACAGAACAACAATTATTCTCTAACTTACATGAATAACCGTATTGCAATAAACATGATCAAATCATATTCATGCTCAACACAAACACCAAATAACACTTATTTAGGTTCAACACTAATCCCGAAAGTATAGGGAGTGTGCGATGATGATCATATCAATCTTGGAACTGCTTCCAATACACATCGTCACTTCATCCTTTAACTAGTTTCTGTTCATTATGCAACTCCCATTTCGAGTTACTACTCTTTAGCAACTGAACCAGTATCAAATACCGAGGGGTTGCTATGAACACTAGTAAAATACACATCAATAATCTGTATATCAAATATACCTTTGTTCACTTTGCCATCATTCTTATCCGCCAAGTATCTAGGGCAGTTCCACTTCCGGTGACCATTTCCTTTGCAGTAGAAGCACTTAGTTTCAGGCTTGAGTTTAGCTTTGGGTTTCTTCATGGGAGTGACAACTTGCTTGTCATTCTTCTTGAAGTTCCCCTTCTATCCCTTTGCCCTTTACTTGAAACAAGTGGTCTTATTAACCATCAACACTTGATGTTCTTTCTTGATTTCTAACTTCGCCGATTTTAGCATTGTGAAGAGCTCGGGAATTACCTTCGTCATCCCTTGCATATTATAGTTCATCACGAAGTTCTACTAACTTGGTGATAGTGACTAGAGAACTTTGTCAATTATTATCTTATCTGGAAGATTAACTCCCACTTGATTCAAGTAATTGTAGTACCTAGACAATCTGAGCACATGCTCACTGGTTGAGCTATTCTCCTCCATCTTGTAGGCAAAGTACTGTCAGAAGTCTTATACCTCTCGACACGGGCATGAGTATGAAATACTAATTTCAACTCTTGGAACATCTCATATGCTCCGTGCCGTTCAAAACGTTTTTGAAGTCCCGGTTATAAGCCGTAAAGCATGGTGCACTAAACTATCAAGTAGTCATCATACCGAGCTTTTGTCAAAACGTTCATAACGTCTATATCTGCTCCTGCAATAGGTCTGTCACCTAGCGGTGCATCAAGGACATATTTCTCTGTGCAGCAATGAGGATAATCCTCAGATCATGGAACAATTCCGCATCATTGCTACTAACATCTTTCAACTTAGTTTTCTCTAGGAACATATATAAAAAATAAACGGGGAGCAACATCGTGAGCTATTGATCTACAACAGCATAGATATGCAAAAAACTATCAGGACTAAGTTCATGATAAGTTAAAGTTCAATTTAATCATATTAATTAAAGAACTCCCACTTAGATAGACATCCCTCCGGTCATCCAAATGATCACGTGATCCAAATCAACTAAACCATGTCCGATCATCACGTGAGATGGAGTAGTTTCAATGGTGAACATCTTATGTTGATCATATCTACTATATGATTCACGCTCGACCTTTCAGTCTCCAGTGTTCCGAGGCCATATCTGCGTATGCTAGGCTCGTCAAGTTTAACCCGAGTATTCCGCGTGTGCAAAACTGGCTTACACCCGTTGTATTTGAACGTAGAGCTTATCACACCCGATCATCACGTGGTGTCTCGGCACGACGAACTTTCGCAACGGTGCATACTCAGGGAGAACACTTATACCTTGAAATTTAGTGAGGGATCATCTTATAATGCTACCGTCGTTCTAAGCAAAATAAGAAGCATAATAAGATAAACATCACATGCAATCAAAATATGTGACATGATATGGCCATCATCATCTTGTGCTTTTGATCTCCATCTCCAAAGCACCGTCATGATCACCTTCGTCACCGGCGCGACACCTTGATCTCCATCGTAGCATCTTTGTCGTCCCGCCAACTATTGCTTCTACAACCTCGCTACCGCTTAGTGATAAAGTAAAGCAATTACATGGCGACTGCATTTCATACAATAAAGTGACAACCATATGGCTCCTGCCAGTTGCCGATAACATTACAAAACATGATCATCTCATACAAAACCGTATAACTCATCATGTCTTGACCATATCACATCACAACATGCCCTGCAAAAACAAGTTAGACGTCCTCTACTTTGTTGTTGCAAGTTTTACGTGGCTGCTACGGGCTTAGCAAGAACCGTTCTTACCTACGCATACAAAACCACAACGATGTTTCGTCAAGTATGTGTTGTTTTAACCTTCACAAGGACCGGGCGTAGCCACACTTGATTCAGCTAAAGTGAGAGAGACAGACACCCGCCAGTCACCTTTAAGCAACGAGTGCTCGTAATGGTGAAACCAGTCTCGCGTAAGCGTACGCGTAATGTAGGTCCGGGCCGCTTCATCTCACAATACCGTCGAAGCAAAGTATGACATGCTGGTAAGCAGTATGACTAGTATCGCCCACAACTCATTGTGTTCTACTCGTGCATATCATCTATGCATAGACCTGGCTCTGATACCACTGTTGGGGAACGTAGTATTTTAAAATTTTCCTACGATCACGCAAGATCTATCTACCAGATGCATAGCAACGAGAGGGAAGAGTGTGTCTACGTACCCTCGTAGACCGGAAGCGGAAGCGTCAAGTGACGCGGTTGATGTAGTCGAACTTCTTCGCGATTCAACCGATCAAGCACCGAACGTACGGCACCTCCGCGTTCAGCACACGTTCAGCTTGATGACGTCCCACGAGCTCTTGATCCAGTTGAGCTTCACGGGAGAGTTTCGTCAGCACGACGGCGTGGTGACGGATATGATGTATTTACCGGCGCAGGGCTTCGCTTAAGCACTGCAACGGTATGACCGGGGTGTGTTTCTATGGAGGGGGGCACCGCACACGGCTGGAACAATTCAACTTGTGTGTCTTTGGGTGCCCCCCTGCCCCCGTATATAAAGGAGCAAGGGGGGAGGCCGGCCGGCCCTCCTATGGTGCGGCTAGGGTGCAATCCTACTAGGAATAGGATTGCAATCCTATTCCTAGTAGGAACTACCAAAGAAGGAAGAGAGGGAAAGGAAAAGAGGGAGAGGTGGCGCCCCCCCAATCCTAGTCCAACTAGGATCCCTAGGTGGGGCGCCGGCCAGCCTCTATGGGCTGCCTCTCTCCTTTCCTTAAGGCCCACTATGGACCATCCCCCCTCGTAGGGGGTTCCGGTAACCCCCTCTGGTAATCCCGTTAAATCCGAAACTTTTCCGGAACACTTCCGGTGTCCGAATATAGTCGTCCAATATATCAATCTTTATGTCTCGGACATTCCGAGACTCCTCGTCATGTCCGTGATCTCATACGGGACTCCGAACTACCTTCGGTACATCAAAACTCATAAACTCATAATACCGATCGTCATCAAACGTTAAGCGTGCGGACCCTACGGGTTCGAGAACTATGTAGACATGACCGAGACTCATCTCCGGTCAATAACCAATAGCGGAACCTGGATGTTCATATTGGCTCCTACATATTCTACGAAGATCTTTTATCGGTCAAAACCGCATAACAACATACGTTGTTCCTTTTGTCATCGGTATGTTACTTGCCCGAGATTCGATCGTCGGTATCTCCATACCTAGTTCAATCTTGTTACCGGCAAGTCTCTTTACTCGTTCCGTAACACATCATCTCGTGACTAACTCATTAGTCTTTTGCTTGCAAGGCTTATTGTGATGTGTGTTACCGAGAGGGCCCAGAGATACCTCTCCGACACTCGGAGTGACAAATCCTAATCTTGATCTATGCCAACACCACGAATACTTTCGGAGACACCTGTAGAGTATCTTTATGATCACCCAGTTACGTTGTGACATTTGATAGCACACAAGGTGTTCCTACGGTATTCGGGAGTTGCATAATCTCATAGTCATAGGAACATGTATAAGTCATGAAGAAAGCAATAGCAGTAAAACTAAACGATCATAGTGCTATGCTAACGGATGGGTCTTGTCCATCACATCATTCTCCTAATGATGTGATCCCGTTGATCAAATGACAACTCATGTCTATGGCTAGGAAACATAACCATCTTTGATCAATGAGCTAGTCTAGTAGAGGCATACTAGGGACATACTGTTTTGTCTATGTATCCACACATGTACTAAGTTTCCGGTTAATACAATTCTAGCATGAATAAAAGACATTTATCATGATATAAGGAAATACAAATAACATCTTTATTATTGCCTCTAGGGCATATTTCCTTCAATATGCCTTATGTTCTAGATCAAGAGGTAGGTGACAAGCTTTTCCATATACCATCTTATATGGAGACATACCCATGGGATTTTTGTATGCAGTTCTATAGGCCCATAATGCATCATCTAGTTTCTTGGACCAATTCTTTCTAGACCTGTTAGGGATATTACTAGCAGGTATAAACCGGCTAGGAAGGTCCGGGTTACACTTACATAGTTGTATTATCATAAGCCCAGTAGAATAAGAACCGAAGGTTATGACCCATAAGGGCTTAGGGCCCATATTGTAAATCTTACGGTTTATGAACCGTCATACCATGTAACTTGAGGTGTAAGATAGAAAGAGCAGAGACCGAGGCGGACACGATTATGAACCGGCCTCGGGACTCTGTAAACTGGACCGGGCGTTGCCTCCTATATAAAGGGACGACCCGGCGACGGTTCAAGGACAAGCAACAACCCGTCGAGACACAGGCAAGCAATCCGCTCCCTGTTCATCGGCGCTCAAGCAATATCAAACCAAACTAGACGTAGGCTTTTACCTTCATCGAAGGGGCCAAACTAGTATAAACCCTCTGTGTTCTTTGTGTGCTTTAACCTCTTCAAGCTAACCCGCGCGATGGCTCCACACCTAAGTCCTCTAAACCGGACATTTGCCGTGCTAATTCCACGACAGTTGGCGCCCATCGTGGGGCTATCGCCCGATGGTTTCGAGTTCTTGAAGGGCAGCTTTGAAGGACTCAAGGGTTACGCGGTTGGCCGGATGACCAAGAGTCGCCGCGGCCGGATCTACATCAACGACGCAGGCTGGGGCCCCGAGGCCGATTCAATTGAATACGGGTACCGGGTCCCCTTCGACGGCATCCACGTCTTCATCGACAAGATTGGTGAACCGGGACCTGAGCCGGACATCTTCCCCAACATCGTCGAGCCGGCTCAGCGTGCGAGATCGGCCCGGATTCAGCCCGCCATGAAGCATGTTTTCGTTGGAGCAGTACATGGAGTCCAAGTCGAGGACGGATCGGATTCTGGTGGCGAGACAGTTTTCTATTCTGACGATGAATCTTCATCCGGGGAGACCGAATCTTTGTATCTGTTGCAGGACGGCCGATCCGGGGGTGTATACGATGGTGACAGTATTCCGGACCCCTTTGATCCGCCAAACCGGGTGGCTGTCTTCATGGCCGGATCACAGTCTATGTAGCAGCCCACGGTGACTGGGGCGTTCACAGCAGAGGTAGCTGGTGCAGGGGCGAGCAGCCAAGCCCTCTCACCCTCTAACGCTTTACCCACCTTGGTCGAGGAGTTGACAGCACGTGCAATAGCAGAAGTAGCTCCTGCCAACAAGGCGCAGCATGATGCGGAGATCCTTCAGCTGAAGGGCCGGATTGAGCAAGCTAAACGAGATCTGAACGCAGAGAAAGCCATGATGGTTACAAGGCAGGCAGAGCTGGATTCCCAAGCTTTCCGGCTCAGGATTGATCAGGCTTCTGCGTAGGAGGTAAGGAACAGAAGGCAGCAAACTCGTCTACCGCCGGTCTATGAGGCGATGAATCTCTTTGGCACACCAGGTGCGGGAGCCAGCAATAACCTAGAAGTAAACCGGGGAGGAGCCATAGGTGCAGGCGCGCCGGTTCAACAGTCGGCCACAGAGCGAAATCGTCAGGTTGTGCCCACGCCGCACATCCCCACCCCTCCTGGCCATTATTCAAACCCATTGGATAATATTGTCGCCGCCGCTTCACGACTGGCCGCTTTACCTATTGAGGGGACATCCCCCGTGGCGATGGAAGCGCGCAGGGTCAAGGAATTGCTGGACACAGCGTTGACACAGCAGCAGGCGTACTCTTACAGCAGGGAGAGGATTCATTCAACCCCCCGCCATAGCAGGAGTTACACTAGGCGTTGGGATGAACCGGAAGTGTCTAGCAGCGAACGGAGACGTCACCGTCATAGGCAGGATAATCCGGTAGGAGTAGAGGCGCACACCCAGGAGGCGATGAACCGGGCTAGACCTACCGCCCGTGAGGATACCCGTCAAATGACGCTGGTTCACCCAACCACAGCAGAGACAGGAGTCACGGCGAGTTCCTTTGGAGTACAGTGTCTTGTCCCCGCTTTATGAAGCGTAAGGTTACCCAAAGACTTCAAAGGTCCGCGCAAGGTGCCCAACTATACGGCAGACCTGGCTCCAGAGGCGTGGGTTGAGAGCTATGAGATGGCTATGGAGATGCTAGATGTGGATGAAGCGGCATGCGCCAAGTATTTTACCATGATGCTTGAGGGTACAGCCCGGACATGGTTAAAGGGCTTACCACCTAACCCCATCGGATCATGGGGTGAGCTACGTCGCCAGTTTATCAAAAATTTCGAAGACACGTGCAAGCAGCCAATGTCAGTAGTAGACTTAGCAGCATGTTCAAGGAGAGCAGGAGCCTACGAGCACCTGGGTGCGGCGAGTGTCAGAAATCTTGCACTCTTCCAATAGCATCAACCCCAGTACGGCGATAGTGACACTAGAAAACAATTGCCGGTTTGAGTCTCTGAAGTTGAAGTTGGGACGGCTCAAGCGGGATTGTAATGACATGGGGACACTCATGAGCGCTCTGGTGAAGTATGGGGACTCTGATAACGCTAAGTACCCAGAGGCAGATGGAGACAAGTCCGGGAAAGCAAACAAGGCTGGTAAACCGGCACAGGCTAATCCGGCAGGAACAAGTTTTAATGGTAAGCGAAAGGCAGAGGGCGGCTCTGATTTTGTGGCTAATACCAATGTTCAAGGAAATTTTCAGCGCCGCAAGGGTAGGCCACCTCCACGGAGTGGAGGAGGATCCGTCAATCTGGATCAACAGTTGAATGAGCCTTGCCCGAAACATAGCACGCCGGAACACCCGGCTAAACATACATGGGGGCAATGCCAGATCATGGTAGAGGCCATGAGACAAGCCAAATACAACAATGGACCATCGGGCGGCGGCTCGAGTTACGATTTTCAAGGTCCGGGTCACCAGGGTGATGGATCCGGATCAGCATATCATGGCGGCAACAATAACTACAACCAAGGCAACCACCACCAGGATGGTCAGGGCGGTTATAACAACCAAGGCAACCACCAGCATGGTCAGGGTGGTTACAATAACCAAGGCAATCAGCAGCGTCAACAACAGCAGCAATCCGGATATCAGAGTAATCCGAAGGAGCTAAGTAGTGGACAGTACCATGTCTTTACTACGAGTTTGTGCAAAAGAGATCAAAAAATCCTGAAGCGGGCGGTAAACGCAGTTGAACCGGCAACACCACGTTTTTTGCGTTGGTCGGAACAACCTATTGTGTGGAGTAGAGAGGATCACCCGCCACGGATTGATAACCCGGGCCAGTTGGCCTTAGTGGTGGCACCACAGGTGGGTGGCTACAAATTCACAAAGGTACTCATGGATGGCGGCAGCAGTATCAACATCTTATATTATGAGACTTTCTGTCGCATGGGGTTGACGGACAAGAAGTTGAGACAGTCCAACACGGTGTTCCATGGAGTGGTGCCAGGCAAATCGGCTTACTCAGTTGGGAAAATTGATTTGGAGGTCACCTTTGGAGATGAGCAGGACTCCAGGTCAGAGACAGTAACATTTGAGGTTGTAAAGATCCGGAGCCCATATCTTGCTCTGTTTGGAAGGCCGGTTTACGCCAAGTTCATGTCTAGACTGTGCTATGTTTATCTACAACTCAAGATGCCGGGTCACAAGGGAACCATCACGGTTCACGGAAGTCGTAAAATTGCATTGGAGTGCGAGGAAGGAGACGCAGCCTATGCAGAGGCAGTATGTGCTACAGAGGAGTTAAAGTTTTACAAAGACAACGTTGATCCGGCAGATTTGTCCCCGTTAAAGAAGCCAACTACAAAGCATGATCCAGCGTTGAAGTTTAAATTGGCAGAGGAAACCAAGCAAATTGACTTTGTGCCACGCGATTCATCCAAGCAGTTCACTATCAGCGCTAACCTAGACCCCAAATAGGAAAGCGCGCTCATCGAGTTCATCCGTGAGAACCAGGATATCTTTGCATGGAAACCTTCTCACATGCCAGGTATACCGAGGGAACTCGCTGATCACAGTCTTAATATTGATCCAAAATTCAAACCGGTCAAGCAATATCTGCACCGCTTCAACGAAGAAAGGCGCAAGGCTATAGGTGAGGAAGTGGCCAGGCTTTTGGCCGCAGGGTTCATAGTTGAGGTGTTCCATCCGGAGTGGTTGGCTAATCCGGTTCTGGTGTTAAAGAAAAATGGAAAGTGGAGGATGTGTGTGGATTACACAGACCTAAACAAGGCTTGTCCAACTGATCCTTTTGCTCTCCCCCGTATTGATCAGATCATTGATGCTACGGCGGGATGTGAGCGGCTAAGTTTTTTGGATGCATATTCAGGGTATCACCAGATCAAGATGGCAGTTAAGGACCAGGAGAAGACAGCCTTCATAACTCCATTTGGAGCCTTCTGCTATGTATCTATGCCATTCGGGCTCAAGAGTGCCCAAGCAACTTACCAGCGTTGCGTACAGAACTACCTTAAGGGGCAGATCGGAAAAAATGTCCATGCTTATGTGGATGACATCGTTATAAAGTCAAGGAAGGAGGATACGCTAATAGAGGACCTAAAGGAAACCTTTGACAATCTCCGGGTTTATAAGATGATGCTTAATCCGGAGAAGTGCGTTTTTGGTGTTCCAGCAGGCAAGCTCCTTGGATTCTTAGTGTCAAACAGTGTAATAGAGGCCAATCCGGAGAAGATCAAGGCGATCACATCCTTAACTAAACCAGCTTGTATCAATGATGTCCAGCGCATAGCTGTCCGGATTATAGCATTAAGCCGATTCATCAGCCGTTTGGGAGAGAAGGCAATTCCGCTTTATCAGATGTTGAAAAAGACAGACCGGTTTATATGGAGCGATGCTGCGAACGCTGCGTTTGAGGACTTGAAGCGGCAATTAGCAGAACCGCCGGTCCTTGCTGCCCCTGTTAACAACGAGCCGCTGCTGTTATACGTGGCCGCTAATGCCCGTGCAGTTAGCGTTGCAATTGTGGTGGAGCGCAAAGAAGCATGCAAGGAATATCCGGTTCAGCGCCCGGTTTATTACGTCAGTGAGGTTCTAATTGAATCGAAGCAAAGGTACCCACACTGGCAGAAACTGGTGTATGGCGTGTTCATGGCAAACCGGAAACTGAAGCACTACTTCCAGGGCCACCCAATCACTGTTGTTAGCTCAGCTCCGTTGGGAGATATAATCCAGAACAGAGAAGCCACTGGCAGAGTAGCAAAGTGGGCCATTGAGCTTAGCCCACATGGATTGAAGTATGTCCCACGTACTGCTATTAAATCCCAGGCATTGGTAGATTTCATCAATGATTGGACAGAATTGCAAACACCAGAGGAGAAGCCGGATCATACATACTGGACTATTCACTTTGACGGATCAAAGCAATTAGAAGGCTCGGGGGCTGGAGTCGTGTTAACTTCCCCACGAGGGGACACGTTTTGTTATGTCCTCCGACTAATGTTTCCTTGTACTAACAATGCGGCTGAATATGAAGCACTGCTTCATGGCCTGCGGATGGCTAAGGAGATGAACTTGAGCCGGGTCAAGTGCTTTGGCGATTCAGATCTAGTGGCGCAACAGGTGTCTGGCAAGTGGGACTCTAAGGACCCTCTCATGGCAGCTTACAGGCGAGAAGTGGAAGCAGTTGCATGATGTTTCAAAGGATATCAGGTGGATCACATAGACCGGCGGAAAAATGAAGCGGCCGATGCTCTAAGCTGGCTAGGTTCTCAACGTAAACCGGTGCCGCCAAATACTTTCTTGGATGAGCTACATAGTCCATCAGTTCAGGTACCATCGGAGGAGGATTTGGCTGTTCCTGATCCGGAAGCACAGTTGGTCGCATCGCTTCATATCATTCCGGATTGGACACTACCTTACTTGGCATACTTGAGCCGAGGAGAGTTGCCAGATGATGAGGTTGAAGCTAGGCAGATAATCCGGCGATCCAAGTCTATGGCCATTGTTAACGGAGAACTTCATCACCGCAGCGTTTCTGGGGCATTCCAGCGTTGTGTATCATCGGAAGAAGGCAATGATATTCTTCGAGAGATACACGAAGGGGATTGTGGTCATCACGCCGGTTCAAAATCGCTGGTAGCCAAGGCTTTTCGTCACGGGTTCTACTGGTTAACGGCCCATGCTGATGCAGAGGATCTAGTCCGGAAATGTGACGCTTGTCAGAAATTTTCACGTCGTGCTCTTGTTCCAACACAGGAGCTACGGATGACTCCAATTACTTGGCCGTTTGCGGCTTGGGGGCTTGATATGGTTGGGCCTTTTAAACGATCCCAAGCTAAAAAAACCCACCTATTGGTAGCGGTGGACAAGTTTACAAAGTGGATTGAGGCAGAGCCTGTCAGTAAGTGTGATGCGGCAACAACGGTTAAATTCATCAAAAAGGTAATTTTCCGGTTTGGCTTTCCACACAGCAGTATTACTGATAATGGCACCAATCTATCTAAAGGAGAGATGGAAGAGTTTTGCCAAAGGGAACATATTCGCCTGGATGTGTCTTCAGTAGCTCACCCTCAATCCAATGGTCAAGTTGAGAGGGCCAACCAAGAGATATTGCGAGGCATCAAGCCCCGGCTTATGACTCCCTTACAAAGAACACCAGGGTGCTGGGTTGAGGAGTTACCTTCTGTCCTCTGGAGCATCAACACTACGCCTAACAGGTCTACAGGTTACACACCCTTCTTCATGGTGTACGGTGCTGAAGCGGTTCTTCCAAGTGATATCCGACATGAATCCCCACGGGTGGCAGCTTATGTTGAAGCGGCTAATGAGCAAGTAAGACAGGACAGCTTAGACCGGCTGGATGAAGAGCGTCACATAGCAGCAGCACGATCTGCAATTTATCAGCAGGACCTGCGCAGATATCATAGTAGCCGGGTTAAGACCAGGACGTTCCAGGAGGGGGACCTGGTACTCCGGCTTATACAAGACCAGACAGATATGCACAAGCTATCCCCACCTTGGGAAGGACCCTTTGTGGTTAGCAAGAACCTACACAACAGTTCATACTACCTGGTGGACGTTCGAGACACAAAGACTCACGGACAGCAGAGGAAGAGACGAAGAGGCCATGGAATATTGCTCTTCTACGGCCTTACTACACTTGAGCTATGAGCTCCGCTTCATGTATCTTGTATATATTATGACTAATAAATAAACCGGCACCCCTGGTAAACCGGGGGATCAGCCTTTTTCTTCTAAATAAGTGTCTTATGGGAGTTAACTCAGATGCTTTGACAGTCTATTTTGCTATGCAGGACAATTCTATAAGGGACCAACCAGGACTTGCCATTCAAGCGCAACTCTTTCATAGGTACCCTACCTCCACGGTCACTAGGGGGCTACGGATCACATTCGAATCCTTGCTTAATCCCTTCTGGTCCGGTTTATATGATCATCTTCGAATCATTGCTCCTTGGATTACATCCATTGATTGGCAAAATAAGTCCTTGCTCCTCGGATTACATCCATTGATTGGCAAAAGAAATCATTGCTCCTTGGATTATATCCATTGATTGGCAAAATAAGTCCTTGCTCCTTGGATTACATCCATTGATTGGCAAAAGAAATCATTGCTCCTTGGATTACATCCATTGATTGGCAAAATAATTCCTTGCTCCTTGGATTACATCCATTGATTGGCAAAAGAAATCATTGCTCCTTGGATTACATCCATTGATTGGCAAAATAAGTCCTTGCTCCTTGGATTACATCCATTGATTGGCAAAAGAAATCATCGCTCCTCGGATTACACCCATTGATTGGCAAAATGAATCATAGCTCCTTGGATCACGTCCATTGATTGGCAAAATGAATCATAGCTCCTTGGGTCACATCCATTGATTGGCAAATATGGAGCCTGGCAGCTCGCAAAAAGCCTCGACTACATGGTCTTATTTGCAACAGTGTTTTGTGTTTTGTGGTTTTTCAAAGTTTTTTGTGGTTAACCAAGTTTTTGATCCGGAACTGGGCAACTTTAAAGTTGACCACATATCTACAAAAGTCTGGGCCATAGAACACCAGCATGATTTAAACCAGCGTCTATCATAGCTCGGAACAATCATTGGGCAAACGCCAAGTGGGCCAAGAGCCTAATCAGAATCTACATATTCAATTATGCCTACCGGATTAAGGATGTCAAGCACAATTAGTTAAAGGTATGAAGTATTTTTTGGTATAAAACAGATACTCTTTCAATATATATGCCTATGGGAGCAATGTAATAGGTCCGGTGGTAAACCACCAGGACATCTTTTTAGCGTTGTCTATGTAGATACATATAACATAAAGGATCAACCATAGCAGACAAGGGATTAAAATTGGCAGACGCAAAGTCAAGATGTGACATCCGGATTGAGACAGACAATGTTTCGAACTATCCTATTACAAGGCACTTGCAGGCCTGAACGGATTAAAGTTTTTTGGCAACAGATTTCAGCAGCTAAGAGTTAAACTGAGCAGTTTATGATTCTTCTTCCTGCTGCGAAGGCTGAGGATCAGCTTGTTCCGGAACTTCTTCATATTCATGAAGCGGCTGGAAGTCGGGAACGCGCTAGTCAATCTTGGATAGTGCACGGAAGTACATTTCCTCAGTAATAAGATCGGACGGATCAATATCTGGAGCGAAAGTATGGGCACGCACTGGCGGGATCAGATTCTCGGTATCATAAACCGGCCAGTCCACACGTTTGTTTTATAAGTCATATGCCGGATGATACCTGGTCAAGTCCGCTTCATCGGCAAGCTTGTTGGCAAGAGGGCGCATCTCCTTGGTTAAAGCACGAAGATCCTGGCGAGAGAAGGCAGATCCATCTTCCTTGTTACTGGGATACCCGTTCATAGCTTCCTCCGGATCAAAATCCGGACCCATGCCTTGGCCCTAGTCAGTGCTACAAGAGAGCCGGCCCGTGCAGCAGATTTCTTCACTTCTACCAAGCGTACATCCAGTATGGATAGCTTCTCCAAAGTACCTTGGATAGTAGTGGGGGCCACTTTCTAATGGGACATTGCACTTATAATCCTTTGAGCGCCGGAATACAGCTGCTCCACCAGAGTATAAGAGGCCTTGAGTTTCTTCCGGATGTCATCCCCAAGATGGGTTATACGTCGCCCTGAATATGATTGTTAAAGTTAAACCGGAGCGGAACAAAGACTGCAGAGATAAAAATACATGCAAAATGAGTGCTCACCAAAGATAGCAGAGGTCATAAGTTCTATTTGTTGTCTTAAACCGGTCAGCTCTTGCGTCACCGGATTAAGGGCCTCTTCAGCATCCTTTGCTCTTTTCTCAAGAGCATTCCTCTGCACCTCCCAGGTGGACCGCTCCGCTTCAAAGTCCTTTTTCAACTTTTAGGCACTGGTTAAGTTCAGAGCAAGCTCTTCCTTAGCTTTGGCAGCAGCAGTTTCAGTAGCAGCCAGTCTATTCCGGAGCTCAGTTATCTCTGCAGCCCTCCGGGTCAAGTCAGCCTACAAGGAAATCAAATGGATTAAAAGACAATTCAGACAAGTCTCAAGCATATAAACAAGTTATCCACTTGAAACTTGGGGGCTAATGTACAGTTGAAGTATTAAAAGAGAAATTCTGACAAGTCTCAGGCACATAAAACAAGTTATGCCCCTGGCACTTGGGGGGCTAATGTAAATTCATTTTGCATACATTGGAAGTGCCGGTTCACCTACAACGAAGCTAAACCGGCACTTGGGGGCTACTATGGCCTAAAGACAGGAGTACAAAGAATATAAAACAAAGACAATTGAAGGAAGTTACCTCGTACTTATCCTTCATCATATTAACCAATCCCAATTCATAATCGCGGCTGGTATGAAGCCGGTTCAAATACCCGGAATAAAGTTCCTAGGCACTCAATTGGGCATAGTTGGACAAGTCCGTGCTCCACTTGCCCTTTTCTTGTTGAAGCTTCTCCTCTTTGGCAGTATGTTTGGCCAAGATGATAGGCTCAGCAGGAGCGGTAAAACCTGACCCGGTTATCTGAACATCCGGGGAAGAAGCAGTAGTTAGTTAAGAAGGGGCAACAATAGGTGTCGGGCTAACAGGAGTCGGGTTAGTCCGAGGAGGGCTAACAGGAGTCGGGTTAGTCCGAGGAGGGCGAACCCGGACAGGACTCGCCGGTTCAACTACGTTTTCCATATTAGCATCTTCCAGGGCAATAATGTCATCGTGATCCATGGGAATAGGGTCGTCAAACTGAGCTGCAAGATCATTCTCTGGAGTGATGATTTTGTCCGGATCAGCTGCCGGTTTAGCGGTAGCAGTCTCGGTAGCCACTTTGGTGGCTTTCGCCTTCTTGCTAGGCTTAGGCTTGCTGGAGAAAATTGAAGGAACAATGAGAATCAT
Source organism: Secale cereale (assembly GCA_902687465.1). Taxonomy (NCBI): domain Eukaryota; kingdom Viridiplantae; phylum Streptophyta; class Magnoliopsida; order Poales; family Poaceae; genus Secale; species Secale cereale. The sequence continues at coordinate 272,078,086 of LR738715.1, forward strand.
CAAGGTACAAATACAAAGATAAACCGGATGTTGAAAAGGACTTACCCAGGCACGGTTTTCAGCACAGGGACTTGTGTGGAAGTTGACTCGCCAGAAGAGGACAAAGGAGTCTCCTGATAGTTAGGATCAGACGGTTTAAGCGGTTTACGTATAAGTCCAGCCTTTGGATGGAGAAGAGTTGGAAAAAGTAAAACCTCAGAGCAGCGCTTGCGAGCCGGAGTAAGAGATATTCCAGAGGATTCTACTACATGGCCACTATGGCGCGTAGTCCGGCGTGCTTCATGCTGCTGCTTCTTCAAAAGAAATTTGGGGTCCAGTTGAGCGTAAGGATGAGAAAAAGGGTATTTCCAGGACGCCCGACGAATTTTGGGCGCCGGCGATTCTAAGTCGGAAGAAAGAGAGATTACCTCAACTTCTGCCGCTTTACTTCCTTCAGCCAAATCCTTTGGAAAGACACTGTTAACATAAATTTGGATAAAGGGAGATTAAAACATATCAGGATTAATTCATACCTCGGAATCCGGATCATCTTCCTCAGGATGTGAACCGCAGGCAGCGGCCGCCTTTTTCTTCTTGATAACATACGTCTTCCGGCGTGGCTGCTTGCCGGACTTATCTTGAGGTTTTCTCTTCCAGAAGGGGTCGTTGGCCTATGCAGAAGATGAAAAATAAATAGAAGACAATTGATATGGACGGATCAGAAAAAACAGAAGAGGTCAGTGGGAACTTACTGCTGGCGGTTTGTTGTTTTCGTAGAATGGAGCCAATCCGGTCTGGCTGCATTCTTCTAGGGAGATGTTGAGCATTTTCTTTGCGGATTCAGTGATTTCTTTCTCAGGAAGTATTATGTCAATATGGCGTTGAGGGTCATCCGTTTTTCCGGTATACTGGCACATCAGGCTGGAGCGCCGGCTCAGTGGAAGGATGCTCCAGGCGAGCAAACAGCGAACAAAATCTACTCTGGTTAAACCGTTGGCCATAAAGGCCCTAAGCTTAGCAAGCTGAGGGGCAAACCTGGCCCGTTCTGGAGCACTAAGTGTTGGGGAACGTAGTATTTTAAAATATTCCTACGATCACGCAAGATCTATCTACCAGATGCATAGCAACGAGAGGGAAGAGTGTGTCTACGTACCCTCGTAGACCGGAAGCGGAAGCGTCAAGTGACGCGGTTGATGTAGTCGAACTTCTTCGCGATTCAACCGATCAAGCACCGAACGTACGGCACCTCCGCGTTCAGCACACGTTCAGCTTGATGACATCCCACGAGCTCTTGATCCAGTTGAGCTTCACGGGAGAGTTTCGTCAGCACAACGGCGTGGTGACGGATATGATGTATCTACCGGCGCAGGGCTTCGCCTAAGCACTGCAACGGTATGACCGAGGTGTGTTTCTGTGGAGGGGGGCACCGCACACGGATGGAACAATTCAACTTGTGTGTCTTTGGGTGCCCCCCTGCCCCCGTATATAAAGGAGCAAGAGGGGAGGGCCGGCTGGCCTCCTATGGTGCGGCTAGGGCAATCCTACTAGGAATAGGATTGCAATCCTATTCCTAGTAGGAGTCCATCAAGAAGGAAGAGAGGGAAAGGAAAAAGAGGGAGAGGTGGCGCCCCCCCCCCCCCCAATCCTAGTCCAACTAGGATCCCCTGGTGGGGCGCCGGCCAGCCTCTATGGGCTGCCTATCTCCTTTCCTCAAGGCCCACTATGGACCATCCCCCCTCGTAGGGGGTTCCGGTAACCCCCTCCGGCAATCCAGTTAAATCCGAAACTTTTCCGGAACACTTCCGGTGTCCGAATATAGTCGTCCAATATATCAATCTTTATGTCTCGGACATTCCGAGACTCCTCGTCATGTCCTTGATCTCATCCGGGACTCCAAACTACCTTCGGTACATCAAAACTCATAAACTCATAATACTGATCGTCATCAAACGTTAAGCGTGCGGACCCTACGGGTTCGAGAACTATGTAGACATGACCGAGACTCATCTCCGGTCAATAACCAATAGCGGAACCTAGATGTTCATATTGGCTCCTACATATTCTACGAAGATCTTTATCGGTTAAACCGCATAACAACATACGTTGTTCCTTTTGTCATCGGTATGTTACTTGCCCGAGATTCGATCGTCGGTATCTCCATACCTAGTTCAATCTCGTTACCGGCAAGTCTCTTTACTCGTTCTGTAACACATCATCTCGTGACTAACTCATTAGTCTTTTGCTTGCAAGGCTTATTGTGATGTGTGTTACCGAGAGGGCCCAGAGATACCTCTCCGATACTCGGAGTGACAAATCCTAATCTTGATCTATGCCAACACCACGAATACTTTCGGAGACACCTGTAGAGCATCTTTATGATCACCCAGTTACGTTGTGACGTTTGATAGCACACAAGGTGTCGTGGAATTAGCACGGCAGATGTCCGGTTTAGCGGACTTGATGATGGAACCATCGCACGGGTTAGCTTGAAGGGGTTCATAGCACACAAAGGACACAGAGAGTTTATACTAGTTCGGCCCCTTCGATGAAGGTAAAAGCCTATGTCTAGTTGGTTTGGTATTGCTTGGGCGTCGGTTTACAGGGAGCGGATCGCTTACCTGTAGTCTCGACGGGTTGATTCTTGCTCCTCCCTGAACCATCGCCGGGTCGTCCCTTTATATAGAGGTGACGCCTGGTCCGGTTTTACAGAGTCCCGAGGCCGGCTCATACCTGTGTCTACCTCGGTCTCTGTCTTTTCTTCCTTATCTCTCAAGTTACATTGCTTGCCGGTTTACAAACCATAATTCTATACATGGGCCCTAAGATCTCATGGGCCGTAGCCTTTACTAAATATTACAACTAAACATATTATAATTGAGCCGGTTTACACTAGCCGGTTCATACCTGCTAGTCATATCCCTGACATTAGGCCCCAGAATGATTTGAACTTGTTCATATCAATCTCCCTTGTCTTGTATAATTTTCTTCTGTGTCTTCTCATTTTTTTGTAAACCGGCTCTGACGTCATCTTCGAGAATCATTGAATCTGACCGTGACATCATCCCCGCATTTAACGCTGTGAGCTGTATTGTAGCTTTGTTTAATGGTTATCCCGAAGATCGAGGCGTCAAGGGATCTTTATCCGATCTTTGCCCCCTCAAATCCCGCACCTGTCACTTCGTATTTGACCTTCCCTTATAAATACCGCCGTCCTCATTCGTTTTATCTCCTTCTCGCATCTTCTTCCTCCGTCCGTCGCCCGAGCTTCAAAACGCCATTGACGCCCGAGCTCGAACCGCCGCCGTCGACCACCGAGCCTGAGACTTCACTGGCCGCTGCATCAACCTGACCTTTGACCAGAGAACTTCCGCCGCCGATCTCCACTGTTCCAGGTACGTTTCTCCACCTCATTATAGATCCGCGACTTCTAGGGTTCTTCCTCGTGCTTCCGCCATTAGAGCCTCCATGAGAACTTCGCCTTGCACCCCGAAACTTTAACCTTTACGTCCTATTCTTAGATCCTGCCTTCAGCTTGCTGCTTCTATGCTTTAGATCTCGTTACTTTTCATAACCTGTAGATTCATTTGCTCCGTCTATTACCCTTGTAGTTCTTCCCGTATCTTCATATATTTATTTTTCTTTTTCTCGCATACTCAGATCTGTTCTGCCCTAGTTGCCTGTCGAAACTTGTTTCTTCCCTTTGTAAATCTGCTAAGTATACTCCGGTTTATACTGTCATGCCCTGTTCCTGTAAAAAATTTGGAGTTGAACGTGACAGTTTAGCTGTTCCTCGTTTGCTGTCATAAGCCGGCAATGACATAGCTTCCTGTTATTGCCGGTTTAACCATATCATTAGTCCCCTGTCTAAACCGTTACGCAATATTTATAGATATCTTCCGGTTTATCCTGTTATACTCACATAATCCGGTTTTATACTTTATCTTTTTCAGTACTTTTCCTTCTGTTGCTACGGCCAAGCAGTTTGTTTCTTGTGACTGGGTCCCTTCCATTATCACGGAAGAAGACTTGGTCAAAATTGCTGAAATTGGTACTTTAGGCCCTCAGTCCGTTTTGAAGTGGCGGGCTCCGGGAAATGAATGCCCTCCTACTCCCAGGCAAGGGGAGGTTATTGTTTTCTTCGACCACATATCTCGAGGCTTCTCTCCCCCCGGTTCAAAGTTTTTCTGGGACGTTCTTGCTGCCTTCCAACTCCACCCTCAGGACATTGGGCCCAACTCCATTTCAAATATCTGTGATTTCCAAGTCTTCTCAGAGGTATATCTGCAAGAAGAATCGTCTGTTGATCTATTCCAGGACTTTTTTCACCTGAACCGGCGTACGGAATTCACCAGCAGACCACATCAGGAACTTGGCGGGATTAGCATCCAGAAAAGGAGAGACGCTGTCTTTCCCCACGCCGCTCTCCACACGCACCCAAAGGAATGGAACAAATCATGGTTTTACTGTGTTGACACTTCTCCTGAAGGGGAGAACCCTCTGCCGGGTTATCGTGAGCACCGTATTCCGGAGGATCATCCTCTGCCACAACGACTCAGCTCTGTCGAATAGACCCGGTTTGCATCTCAGCTCTCCAGACTGAAAGCTTTCATGGCCAATGGTTTAACTGGAACCGACTTTATGCGCTGCTGGCTGTCTTGGAGTATCCTTCCCTTGAGCCGGCGATCGCAGCTAATGTGCCAGTATTCTGGTAAACCGGACGACCCTCAACGGTTTACCAAGGAAAAACTCTCTGAATCGGAAGTTATTGAATCGGCTAAGAAGATGCTCAACGTCTCCTTAGCAGACTGCAGCAAAGTCGGGTTAGCTCCGTATTACAAGAAGAATAAGCTGCTTGCGGTAAGTTTTGCTTTGTCCTGTATTTGTAATCCGTTCCTTTAAACTGTCCTTTCAATTGTCTTTCCTTCATTTGAATAGGCTGATAATCCTTTCTGGAAGAGAAAACCTCAGGAGAAAACCGGCAAACAAGCACGCCGGAAGACCTTTGCGAATAAGAAAAGAAAAGCGGCTGTTGACTCTAGTTCTCACGCCGAGGATGATGATCCAGATTCCGAGGTACGAATTAATCCGGTTTTAATTTGCTTTCTTGTACTCATCTGTATCTAATGATAACTTTCCACAGGAGTTAGCTGAAGGTGATAAACCGGCCGAAGTTGAGGTAACTATCCTTTCTTCCGATTCAGAACCTCTTCCATAAAAAAGTCGTCGGACCGTCCGGAAATACCAATTTTCTCATCCTTATGCTCAATTGGATCCTAATTTTCTTTTGAAGAAACAACAGCATGAAGCTCTTCGCCGGACCACTCGCCATAGCGGCCTGGCAGTGGAAACATCCGGGATTTCTCTAACTCCGGCTCGGAAACGCCGCACTGAGGTGATACTTTCTCCGACCCTCCTTCATCCCAAGGCCGGGCTTATCCGAAAACCTCTTAAACCGTCTGACCCTGATTATCAGGAAACTCCACTATCCTCTTCTGGTGAATCGACTTCCACACAACTTCCCCCATTGAAAACTGTCCCAGGGTAAGTCTTTTTAACATTTCCGGTTTATAATTACCTTTTTGTTTCACAATGTTAACTCATCTTGCCAACTTTTTTCAGCAAGCCAAAGCCTAGCAAAAAACACAAGGCAAACAAATCCACTTCTGAGATTTCTGCAGAAGATCCGGCGGTTGATCCGGCAACAACCGTTCCTCCAGAAGGCGAGCCTATGGCTCCTTTTGAAGATCCTGCGCCTACGGATCATGTCCCAGTAACCGAGAACCCTACTGCTGATGACGTCCATAATCCGCGAAGTCCTGCCCGGGTCAACTCTCCTCAAGTTAATCCGTCATCTCCCAATCCGGTTCACACTGCGACTCCACCAACTGCACCTGCCTCTCCAGAAGTTGTAGTGACTGGGGCTGCTTTCGTTGCTCCGGCTGAGCCCACCGTTTTAGCCAAACATACGGCTAAAACGGAGAAATTATATAAAGAGAAGGGTAAATGGAGTACTGAGTTATCCAATCTTGCTGATATGAGTGCCCAAGAAATCTATTCCGGGTACTTAAACCGGCTCCACAGTAGCCGAGATTACGAAGCGGGCTTGGTTAACTTGATGAAGGAAAAATATGAGGTAACCCTTTTCTTCTGGCTTTGTGCTTGTGATATGCTTCTATCCCATAACAGCCCCCAAGTTCCGGTTTAGCTGCGTACTGAAGGTGAACCGGAACTTTATAGTTTAAACAATTGATCTTTACATTAGCCCCCAAGTATCAAGTAGATAACTTGTTTATGTATTTGATACTTGTAAAAAATTTATGCTGATACTTCAATCATCCATTAGCCCCCAAGTGTCAAGTAGACAACTTGCTTGTGTGCTTGAGACTTGTAACTTTTAATTGCTGTTGTTTATTGCTTCAACTGCCATTAGCCCCCAAGTGTCAAGTAGACAACTTGTTTGTGTGCTTGAGACTTATCTGATTTTCACTTCTTATCACTTGGTTGTACTCGCAGGCTGACTTAAACCGGAATGCTGATGAGATCAAAGAGCTTCGGAACCGTCTTGCTGAGACAGAGTCTGCTGCTTCGAAAGCCAAGAAGGATCTTCAGGTGAGTTTAAAGACCGCTGAAGATCTTAAAAAATACTTTAAAGAAGAACGGACCACTTTTGAAGTTCAGAAAAAAGAGCTGGAGAAAAGGGTTCAGGACGCTGAAGGGGCGCTTAATCCGGTTACTGAAGAGTTAACTGGTTTAAAGCAGCAAATTGAGTTGATGACCTCTGCAATCTTTGGTAAGTATAATCTGAACTCCTGCTTTATCCTTGTAATCTTCCATCTGTGCCGGTTTAACCGTAATATTTATATGCAGGGCGTCGTGTCACCCATCTTGGGGATGACCTACGGAAGAAACTTAAAGCATGTTACACTTTGGTCGAGCAGCTGTATTCCGGCGCTCAGAGGATCATTAGTGCAACATCTTTCGGTAAACCGGCCCCGACAACTATTCAAGGCATGTTGGAAAAGTTATCTGTTCTGCCGGTTCGTCTTGAAGAAGTTAAAAAATCTGCTGCTCGAGGCGGTGCCCTCCTGGCACTTACCAGGGCTAAAGCCTAGGTCCCGGATCTTGATCTGGAGGAAGCTTTAACTGGATTTCCTGACACAAAAGACGACGGTTCCACTTTTACCGCAAAGGATCTCTATGCCTTGACGAAGGAGATGCGCCCCCTCGCCAGCAAGCTTGCAGCTGAATCCGATTTATCCAGGTATCATCCGGGGTACGACTTGCAAAACGAGCGGGTGGAGCGGACGGTTTATGACACCGTCAATTTAATCCCACCGGTTTGCCCTCATACCTTCGCTCCAGATATCGAACCTTCTGAACTTATCAGTGAAGAGATGTACTTCCGGGCTTTGACGAAGATTGATTGGCGTGCTCCGGACTTCCAACCGCTTCAAGAGGATGAAGATATTCCGGATCAAGGCGATGCCCAGCCGTCGCAGCAGGAGGAAGCATAGCTCATAACTTATTGTCTGTAGTTGCCTCCCTGTTTTAAACAATCTTTTAAACCGTCAGGCTTGCTATGCCTTGTAATAGGATAGCTGAAACTTTCTCTGCTTTGATCCGGATATTCTGATTTGGCATTTGCCAATTGAAATTTTGGCTGATGTCGCTTATCTTACGTATGATCTGTTCCTGCATGATTAAAACTGAAAATATGTCCTAAGACCAAATATGCTCAATACTCTTAATCCGGTAGAACTCAAAATTTCTTGATGAAGATCTTCATGGATCCAATAACAAACCCGGGTTTTGATAACAGACACCGGTTTATTTTGTTCTGAAAACTTTGTTCAGAAATTTGTGGCTTGTTGCCTGATGGATGACCTGGGTTATAATGAACACCGGTTTATTCATGCTGGTATTCATGACCCAGACTTTTCACTTGATAGATACGTGGACAGCTTCTGTAGCTATTCCACTCCGGTTTAAAGAGTCATGAAACATAAACACCAAAAAAGATGCAAATTTGTAAATAAACCATGTAGTCGAGGCTTTTTAAGAGCTGCCAGGCTCAAAGCAAGGTTCAGCCAATCACTGGATGTGGATTATCCATCTTTCCAGAGGGCCTAGCCAATCACTGAATGTGGATTATCCATCTTTTCAGAGGGCCGTAAGAACCAGAAGAAAAAATTAAGCCAATCACTGGATGTGGATTATCCATCTTTCCAGAGGGCCTAGCCAATCACTGAATGTGGATTATCCATCTTTTCAGAGGGCCGTAAGAACCAGAAGAAAAAATTGAGCCAATCACTGGATGTGGATTATCCATCTTTCCAGAGGGCCTAGCCAATCACTGAATGTGGATTATCCATCTTTTCAGAGGG
>LR738715.1:272086753-272112626 GCA_902687465.1 Secale cereale
CCATCTTTTCAGAGGGCCGGTCGATGGTGCAGAAGAAAAAATTTAGCCAATCACTGGATGTGGATTATCCATCTTTCCAGAGGGCCTAGCCAATCACTGAATGTGGATTATCCATCTTTTCAGAGGGCCGATGAATGTGGAGTATCCTTCTTTCCACTTAATAAACCATCATAAACAATGTAGCCAATCACCGGATGTGGATTATCCATCTTTCCAGAGGGCCTAGCCAATCACTGAATGTGGATTATCCACCTTTTCAGAGGGCCGGTCGATGGTGCGGGTAAACCCGACTTTTCATATAGTTTTCCTTGGCTCCGTGGAATCATGGGTAGATCTTGAAGCGCCCTCTCTTGAACCGGATGTGATCTCATGTTCTTTAGAGAGTTTTATTGCTTCTGTGTATACTCTGCAAAAAATCAAATTTAAACCGGCCAATATGTTGAAATATAATATATGATACAACTTGCATGGTTGACCTCACAAGATATTTGTATTGGAAAAAAGGCTGAGCCCCCGGTTTACCGAGGGTGCCGGTTTATTCATTGATCATAATATATACATAGGATACAGTGGAGCGCATAGCTCAAGTATAGTATGGCCGTAGATGGGCGATGTTCCATGGTCGCTTCGTCTCCTCCTCTGATGTCCGTGAGTCCTTGTGTTCTCGAACGTCCACCTGGTAATATGAACCGTTGTGTAGATTCTTACTGACCACAAAGGGCCCTTCCCAAGGTGGGGATAGCTTGTGCATATCTGTTTGATCTTGGATGAGCCGGAGTACCAAGTCGCCCTCCTGGAACGTCCTTGTTTTGATCCGGCGGCTGTGATATCTGCGCAAGTCTTGTTGATAAATTGCAGATCGTGCCGCAGCTATATCACGCTCTTCGTCTAGCCGGTCCAAACTGTCTTGCCTTGCTTGCTCATTGGCCGCTTCAACATAAGCCGTTACCCTTGGTGAATCATGACGGATATCACTTGGAAGAACTGCTTCAGCACCATAGACCATGAAGTAAGGTGTGTAACCTGTGGACCGGTTTGGTGTAGTGTTGATACTCCAAAGAACAGATGGTAACTCCTCAACCCAACATCCTGGGGTTCTCTGCAAAGGAGTCATAAGCCGGGGCTTGATACCTCGTAAAATCTCCTGATTTGCCCTTTCGGCCTGACCATTAGATTGGGGATGGGCCACAGAAGATACATCCAAGCGAATATGTTCTCGTTGACAGAACTCTTCCATCTCACCCTGAGATAAATTGGTGCCATTGTCTGTGATGATGCTGTGCGGAAAGCCAAACCGGAAAATTACCTTTTTGATGAATTTGACTGCCGTCGCCGCATCACACTTGCTTATAGGCTCTGCTTCAATCCATTTTGTAAACTTATCCACTACTACTAATAGATGAGTTTTCTGGTCTTGGGATCGCTTGAAGGGTCCAACCATGTCAAGCCAAATAAGGCAGCGTCCAATCCGGAATAACATGAAGCGCTGCAACTAACTGTGGCTCCGGATCAGGAACAGCTAGATCTTCCTCCGATGGTATTTGAACCGAAGGACTGTGCAATTCATCCAAAAAAGTGTTTGGTGGCACCGGTTTACGTTGAGAGCCCAGTCGGCTTAGAGCGCCGGCCGCTTTGTTCCGTCGCCGGTCTATATGATCCACCTGATACCCTTTGAAGTATCCTGCGACTGCTTCAACTTCTCGCCTATAAGCTGCCATGAGGGGATCTCTTGAATCCCACTTGCCTCAAACTTGCTGTGCCACCAAATCTGAGTCGCCAAAACACTTAACCCGGCTCAAGTTCATCTCTTTTGCCAGCCGCAAGCCATGAAGTAATGCTTCATATTCCGCTGCATTGTTAGTACAAGGAAACAATAGTCGAAGGACGTAACAAATTTATCACCTCGGGGGGAGGTTAAAACAACTCCAGCCCCCGAGCCTTCCAACTGTCTTGAACCGTCAAAGTGAATTGTCCAGTAAGTAAGATCCGGCTTCTCCTCAGGGGTTTGCAACTCTGTCCAATCATTGATGAAATCCACCAATGCCTGTGATTTTATAGCGGTGTGTGGCACATACTTCAACTCATGTGGGCTGAGCTCTATAGCCCACTTCGCTACTCTACCTGTAGCTTCCCTGTTCTGGATTATGTGCCCCAACGGTGCTGAACTAACCACAGTTATTGGATGACCCTGGAAATAGTGCTTCAGCTTCCGGTTTGCCATGAACACACCATACACCAACTTCTGCCAATGAGGGTACCTCTGCTTCGATTCAATGAGTACTTCACTCACGCAATAAACCAGGCGCTGAACCGGGTATTCCTTCCCTGCTTCCTTGCGCTCAACCACGATTGCCACGCTAACTGCCCGTGCATTGGCAGCGACGTATAACAGCAACGGCTCCTTGTCAATAGGGGCAGCTAGGACCGGTGGCTTTGCCAATTGCCGTTTTAGATCCTCAAACGCTGCGTTTTCCTCATCACTCCATATAAACCGGTCTGTTTTCCTCAGCATCTGGTAAAGCGGAATCGCCTTTTCTCCCAAACAGCTGATGAACCGGCTTAATGCTGTGATCCGGCCAGCGATACGCTGAACATGGTTGATGCAAACCGGCTTAGTCAAAGATGTGATGGCCTTGATTTTCTCCGGATTAGCTTCTATTCCTCTGTTTGAGACCAAGAACCCCAGTAGTTTACCTGTCGGAACACCAAAGGCACACTTCTCCGGGTTAAGGATCATCTTATAAGCTCGAAGATTGTCGAAAGTTTCTTTAAGATCCTCTATCATTGTCTCTTCCTTCCTTGATTTAACCACAATGTCATCCACGTAGGCATGAACATTCCTCCCTATCTGCCCTTTAAGACAATTCTGAACGCAACGCTGATAAGTTGCTTGCGCACTCTTAAGCCCAAAAGGCATAGATACATAGCAAAAAGCACCAAAAGGGTTATGAAAGCTGTCTTCTCTTGGTCTTTAACTGCCATCTTGATCTGGTGATATCCTGAATATGCATCCAAAAAGCTTAGCCGCTCACATCCCGCTGTGGCATCGATAATCTGATCAATGCGGGGGAGAGCAAAGGGATCAGTTGGGCAAGCTTTATTGAGGTCTATGTAATCCACACACATTCTCCACTTCCCATTCTTCTTTAACACCAGCACCGGATTAGCCAACCACTCCGGATGAAAAACTTCCACTATGAATCCTGCGGCCAAAAGCATGGCCACTTCTTCTCCTATAGCCTTGCGCCTCTCTTCGTTGAAGCGGCGCAAATATTGTTTAACTGGTTTATATTTCGGATCAATGTTAAGGCTGTGCTCAGCGAGTTCCCTCGGTATACCTGGCATGTCAGAAGGTTTCCATGCAAAGATATCCCGGTTCTCACAGATGAACTCGATGAGCGCGCTTTCCTATTTGGGATCAAGGTTAGCGCTGATAGTGAACTACTTGGACGAATCTCCTGGCACAAAATCAACTTGCTTGGTCTCCTCTGCCGATTTAAACTTTAACGCCGGATCATGCTCTGTAGTTGGCTTCTTCAGCGGAGTCATATCTGCCGGATCAACATTATCTTTATAAAATTTCAACTCTTCTGTGGCACATACTGCCTTCGCATAAGCTGCATCTCCTTCTTCACATTCCACCGCTATCTTGCGGCTTCCATGAACCGTAATCGTGCCCTTATGACCCGGCATTTTGAGCTGCAGATAAACATAACATGGCCTAGCCATAAACTTAGCATAAACCGTCCTCCCAAACAGAGCGTGAGAAGGGCTTTTGATCTTGACGACCTCGAAAGTTATCATCTCTGACCTGGAATCATGCTCATCTCCAAAGGTAACTTCCAAGTCAATCTTTCCAACCGGATAGGCTGACTTACCTGGGACCACCCCATGGAACACCGTGTTCGATTGTCTTAGCTTCTTATCCGTCAGGCCCATACGACGGAAAGTCTCATAGTACAAGATGTTGATGCTGCTACCACCATCCATGAGAACCTTAGTGAATTTATAACCTCCCACCTGAGGTGCCACCACCAAGGCCAAGTGGCCCGGATTATCCACCCGCATTGGGTGGTCTTCCCTACTCCATACAATGGGCTGTTCTGACCAGCGCAGAAATTGCGGTGTTGCCGGTTCAACCGCGTTAACTGCCCGCTTCAAAACCTTCTGATCCCGTTTACACAGACTTGTGGTGAAGACATGGTATTGCCCACTGCTCAATTCCTTCGGATTACTCTGATATCCGGATTGCGGCTACTGTTGCTGACGCTACTGATTCCCCTGATTATTGTAATTCCCTTGGCCCTGCTGCTGATTGCCTTGGTTATTATAATTACCTTGGCCATGCTGCTGACTGCCTTGGTTATTGTAACCACCCTGGTTACGCGGTTGATTGCCCTGGTTATTATAACTTCCTTGACTATTGTGATTACCAGCCCGGTTCTGATAACCACCGTTATTGCCCCTATATCCTGATCCTGAGCTGTTCCCCTGATGACCCGGACCATAAAACCCTGGACCTGAACCGCCATTTGGAGGCCTGTCCTGAGGATTAAAGCGGCCCACTATTGCTTCCATAAGGGGCCTGCACTCTCTTATAGTGTGCTTTGCCGGTCGATTTCTCGTGCCATGCTTCGGACAAGGCTGATCTAACTCTTGGTCCCAGCTAACAGCCCCTCCGCCGGTTTGTGGAGGTGGGTTGCCCATGCTACGCTGAAAGCCCCCTTGAACTTGAGTATTAGCCACGAAGTCAGAGCCACCTTCTGCCTTTCGTTTGCCCAAAAAACTTGTAGTAGCCGGATTAACTTGCGCCGGTTTACCAGACTTGCTAACCTTCCCCGCCTTGTCTCCTTCAGTTTCTGGATACTTGGTATTATCAGAGTCCCCATATTTTACCAAGGCACTCATGAGAGTTCCCATATCATTACAATCCCTTTTAAGCCGTCCGAACTTTAACTTTAAAGATTCAAACCGGCAATTGTTTTCCAAAGTCACTATCGCCGTGCTAGGATTGATACCATTCGCAGAGTGCAAAATCTCCGCTACTCTCCGCACCCAAGCAGCCGTAGACTCCTGCTCTCCTTGCACACAAGCTGCTAGATCCACTACTGACATCGGTTGTTTGCATGTATCCTTGAAATTTTTGATAAACTGCCTGCGTAGCTCTCCCCATGATCCGATGGAATTCGGGGGTAAACCCTTCAGCCAGGTCCGGGTTGTACCCTCAAGCATCATAGTAAAGTATTTTGCACAAGCCGATTCTTCTACGCCCAGCATCTCCATGGCCATCTCATAACTTTCAACCCAAGCTTCTGGAGCTAAATCCGCTGTGTAATTAGGTACCTTGCGGGGCCCCTTAAAATCTTTAGGCAGCTTGACACTTCGTAAAGCGGGGATAAAACATTGCACCCCAAAAGAACTCGTCGTAACTCCTGTTTCTGCTGTGGCTGTGTGAACCGGCGTCGTTTGACGAATCTCTTCCCGGGCTCCTGATCTAACCCGGTTCATATCCGGAACTGGTGCCACTGCACCTGCCGGATTATCCTGTCTGCGCTGATGCCGCCTGCGTTCACTGCTAGACACTTCTGGCTCTTCCCAATGCCTAGTGTAACTCCGGCTAGGACGTGGTGTTGAATGTAGCCTTTCCCTGCTATGAGAATATGCTTGCTGCTGTATTAACGCTGTATTAAGCAGTTCCTTGACCCGGCGCGCCTCCAAAGCTACCCGGGACGTCCCCTCATCGGGTAAAGCGGCCAGTCGCGCTGCAGCAGCAACGATGTTATCCAACGGGTTCGAATAGTGACCTGATGGGTGAGGTGTAGACGTGATCCGCCGGTCTTGCTCCGTAATGGGCTGCCGAACCGGCTCATCTCTGACTGGGGGTGCCCTTCGGTTTAAAGCGGGATTATTGCTAGTCCCTGCCCCTCGCGTTCTAAACAGATCCGTAGCTTCGTAAACTGGCGGTATACGAGATTGATATTTTCGACTTCTTACTCCCTGCGTAGAGGCTTGTTCCATCCTTAGGTGAAAAGCTTGATCATCCAATTTTGCTTGCCTCCTTACTATCATCGCCTTCTCTGCTTCCAGATACTCCTTTAACTGATCAATCCGGCCCTTTAACTGAAGGAGCTCTGCATCATGCTGCGCCTTGTCTGCTGGAGCTACTGTTTCCACCGCTTTAGCTGTGAACTCCTCGATCAAGGTGGATTGAACATCAGTAGGTGAGAGGGTCGTGCCGCTCCCCCCTACACCAGCTTCTGCTGTCGTCCCGTTCACTGGGGGCTGTGAACCGGCCATAAAGACAGCCACCCGGTTTGGCGGATCGAAGGGGTCCGGAATACTGTTTCCATCGGACTCGCCCTCAGACCGACCGTCCTGCAACTGATACAAAGACTCAGTTTCTCCGGATGAAGATTCGTCGTCGGAGTAGACAACTGTTGCACCATCGGATTTCGATCCGTCTTTGGCTCGAACTCCGTGGATTGCTCCAACGAACACGTGCTTCATGGCGGGCTGAATCCGGGCCGATCTCGCACGCTGAGCCGGCTCGACGATGTTGGGGAAGATGTCCGGCTCAGGTCTCGGTTCGCCGATTTTGCCAATGAAGACTTGGATGCCACCGAAGGGAACCCGGTACCCGTATTCGATCGAATTGGCCTCCGGTCCCCAACCTGCGTCGTCGATGTAGATCCGGCCGCGGCGACTCTTGGTCATCCGGCCGACCGCGTAACCCTTGAGCCCTTCAAAGCTGCCCTTCAAGAACTCGAAACCATCGTGCGGAGGCCCCACGGTGGGCGCCAACTGTCGTGGAATTAGCACGGCAGGCGTCCGGTTTAGCGGACTTGATGATGGAACCATCGCACGGGTTAGCTTGAAGGGGTTCATAGCACACAAAGGACACAAAGAGTTTATACTAGTTCGACCCCTTCGATGAAGGTAAAAGCCTACGTCTAGTTGGTTTGGTATTGCTTGGGCGTCGGTTTACAGGGAGCGGATCGCTTGCCTGTAGTCTCGACGGGTTGATTCTTGCTCCTCCCTGAACCGTCGCCGGGTCGTCCCTTTATATAGAGGTGACGCCTGGTCCGGTTTTACAGAGTCCCGAGGCTGGCTCATACCTGTGTCCGCCTCGGTCTCTGTCTTTTCTTCCTTATCTCTCAAGTTACATTGCTTGCCGGTTTACAAACCATAATTCTATACATGGGCCCTAAGATCTCATGGGCCGTAGCCTTTACTAAATATTACAACTAAACATATTATAATTGAGCCGGTTTACACTAGCCGGTTCATACCTACTAGTCATATCCCTGACACAAGGTGTTCCTACGGTATTCGGGAGTTGCATAATCTCATAGTCATAGGAACATGTATAAGTCATGAAGAAAGCAATAGCAGTAAAACTAAACGATCAAAGTGCTATGCTAACGGATGGGTCTAGTCCATCACATCATTCTCCTAATGATGTGATCCCGTTGATCAAATGACAACTCATGTCTATGGTTAGGAAACATAACCATCTTTGATCAATGAGCTAGTCTAGTAGAGGTATACTAGGGACACCTTGTTTTGTCTATGTATTCACACATGTACTAAGTTTCCGGTTAATACAATTCTAGCATGAATAATAAACATTTATCATGATATAAGGAAATATAAATAACAACTTTATTATTGCCTCTAGGGCATATTTCCTTCAGTCTCCCACTTGCACTAGAGTCAATAATCTAGCTCACATCGCCATGTGATTTAATACCGATAGTTCACATCGTTATGTGAATAACACTCATAGTTCACATCGCCATGTGACCAACACCCAAAGGGTTTACTAGACCAATACCCAAGAGTAATAAGGTGTGATCATGTTTTGCTTGTGAGAGAAGTTTAGTCAACGGGTCTGTCACATTCAGATCCGTATGTATTTCGCAAATTTCTGTGTCTACAATGCTCTGCATAGAGCTACTCTAGCTAATTGCTCCCACTTTCAATACGCATCCAGATTGATACTTAGAGTCATCTGGATTTAGTGTCAAAGCTTGCATCGGCGTAACCCTTTACGACGAACTCTTTATCACCTCCATAATCGAGAAACATTTCCTTAGTCATCCAGTTACTAAGGATAATTTTACCGTTGTACAGTGATCTACTCCTGGATCACTATTGTACCCCCTTGACAAACTCATGGCAAGGTACACAACATGTTTGGTACACAGCATGGCATACTTTATAGAACCTATGGCTGAGGCATAGGGAATGACTTTCATTCTCTCTATATTTTTCTGCCGTGGTCTGGCTTTGAGTCTTACTCAACTTCACACCTTACAAGTCAGGCAAGAACTCCTTCTTTGACTGATCCATTCTGAACTACTTCAAAATCTTATCAAGGTATGTACTCATCGAAAGTCTTATCAAGCGTCTTGATCTATCTCTATAGATCTTGATGCCCAATATGTAAGCAGCTTCACCAAGATCTTTCTTTGAAAAACTCCTTTCAAACACTCCTTTATGCTTTCCAGAAAATTCTACATCATTTCCGATCGACAATATGTCATTCACATATACTTATCAGAAAGGTTTTAGTGCTCCCACTCACTTCTTGTAAATACAGGCTTCACCGCAAGTCTGTATAAATCTATATGCTTTGATCAACTTATCAAAGCGTATATTCCAACTCCGAGATGCTTGCACCAGTCCATAGATGGATCGCTGGAGCTTCCACATTTTGTTAGCACCTTTAGGATTGACAAAACCTTCTGGTTGCATCATATACAAGTCTTCTTTAATAAATCCATTAAAGAATGCAGTTTTGTTATCCATTTGCCAGATTTCATAAAATGCGGCAATTGCTAACATGATTCGGACAGACTTAAGCATCGCTACGGGTGAGAAAGTCTCATCGTAGTCAACTCCTTGAACTTGTTGAAACACTTTCGCAACAAGTCGAGCTTTGTAAACAGTAACATTACCGTCAGCGTCAGTCTTCCTCTTGAAGATCCATTTATTTTCGATGGCTTGCCGATCATCGGGCAAGTCAACCAAAGTCCACACTTTGTTCTCATACATGGATCCCATCTTAGATTTCATGGCCTCAAGCCATTTTGCGGAATCTGGGCTCATCATCGCATCCTCATAGTTCGTAGGTTCATCACGGTCCAGTAACATGACTTCCAGAACCGGGTTGCCGTACCACTCTGATGCGGAACAAACTCTGGTTGATCTACGAAGTTCAGCAGAAACTTGATCTGAAGTTTCATGATCATCATCATTAGCTTCCTCACTAATTGGTGTAGGAATCACTGGAACTAGTTTCTGTGATGTTCCACTTTCCAATTCGGGAGAAGGTACAATTACCTCATCAAGTTCTACTTTCCTCCCACTCACTTCTTTCGAGAGAAACTCCTTCTCTAGAAAGGATCCACTCTTAGCAACAAAGACCTTGCCTTCGGATCTGTGATAGAAGGTGTACCCAATAGTTTCTTTTGGGTATCCTATGAAGAGTTACTTCTCCGATTTGGGTTCGAGCTTATCATGTTGAAACTTTTTCACATAAGCATTGTAGTCCCAAACTTAAAGAAATGACAGCTTAGGTTTCTCGTCAAACCACAGTTCATACAGTGTCATCTCCACGGATTTAGATGGTGCCCTATTTAACGTGAATGTAGCTGTCTCTAATGCATAACCCCAAAAGTGATAGTGGTAGATCGGTAAGAGACATCATCGATCGCACCATATCTAATAAAGTACGGTTATGACGTTCGGACAAACCATTACACTGTGGTGTTCCAGGTGGAGTGAGTAGTGAAACTATTTCACATTGTTTTTACTGAAGGCCAAACTCGCTAACTCAAATATTTTACCTCTACGATCATATCGTAGAAACTCTTATTTTCTTGTTACGATGATTCTCCACTTCACTCTGAAATTCTTTGAACTTTTCAAATGTTTCAGACTTGTGCTTCATTAAGTAGATATACCCATATCTGCTCAAATCATCAGTGAAGGTCAGAAAATAACGATTCCCGCCGTGAGCTTCAACACTCATTGGTCTGCACACATCAATAATCTGTATATCAAAATATACCTTTGTTCACTTTGCCATCCTTCTTATCCGCCAAGTATCTAGGGTAGTTCCACTTCCAGTGACCATTTCCTTTGCAGTAGAAGCACTTAGTTTCAGGCTTGAGTTTAGCTTTGGGTTTCTTCATGGGAGTGACAACTTGCTTGTCATTCTTCTTGAAGTTCCCCTTCTATCCCTTTGCCCTTTACTTGAAACAAGTGGTCTTGTTAACCATCAACACTTGATGCTCTTTCTTGATTTCTACCTTCGCCGATTTCAGCATCGCGAAGAGCTCGGGAATTACTTTCGTCATCCCTTGCATATTATAGTTCATCACGAAGTTCTACTAACTTGGTGATAGTGAATAGAGAACTTTGTCAATTACTATCTTATCTGGAAGATTAACTCCCACTTGATTCAAGCAATTGCAGTACCCAGACAATCTGAGCACATGCTCACTGGTTGAGCTATTCTCCTCCATCTTGTAGGCAAAGTACTGTCAGAGGTCTTATACCTCTCGACACGGGCATGAGTATGAAATACTAATTTCAACTCTTGGAACATCTCATATGCTCCGTGGTGTTTCAAAACGTTTTTGAAGTCCCGGTTATAAGCCGTAAAGCATGGTGCACTAAACTATCAAGTAGTCATCATATCAAGCTTTTGTGAAAACGTTCATAATGTTTGCATCTGTTCCTGCAATAGGTCTGTCACCTAGCGGTGCATCAAGGACATAATTCTTCTGTGCAGCAATGAGGATAATCCTCAGATCACGGACCTAGTCCGCATCATTGCTACTAACATCTTTCAACTTAGTTTTTCTCTAGGAACATATAAACAATAAACGAGGAGCAACATCGCGAGCTATTGATCTACAACATAGATATGCTAATACTACCAGGACTAAGTTCATGATAAATTAAAGTTCAATTTAATCATATTAATCAAAGAACTCCCACTTAGATAGACATCCCTCTGGTCATCTAAATGATCACGTGATCCAAATCAACTAAACCATGTCCGATCATCACGTGAGATGGAGTAGTTTCAATGGTGAACATCTTATGTTGATCATATCTACTATATGATTCACGCTCGACCTTTCGGTCTCCAGTGTTCCGAGGCCATATCTGCATATGCTAGGCTCGTCAAGTTTAACCTGAGTATTCTGCGTGTGCAAAACTGGCTTACACCCGTTGTATTTGAACGTAGAGCTTATCACACCCGATCATCACGTGGTGTCTCGGCACGATGAACTTTCGCAACGGTGCATACTCAGGGAGAACACTTATACCTTGAAATTTAGTAAGGGATCATCTTATAATGCTACCATCGTTCTAAGCAAAATAAGAAGCATAAAAAGATAAACATCACATGCAATCAAAATATGTGACATGATATGGCCATCATCATCTTGTGCTTTTGATCTCCATCTCCAAAGCACCGTCATGATCACCATCGTCACCGGCGCGACACCTTGATCTCCATCATAGCATCGTTGTCGTCTCGCCAACTATTGCTTCTACGACTATCGCTACCGCTTAGTGATAAAGTAAAGCAATTACATGGCGATTGCATTTCATACAATAAAGCGACAACCATATGGCTCCTGCCAGTTGCCGATAACATTACAAAACATGATCATCTCATACAAAACCGTATAACTCATCATGTCTTGACCATATCACATCACAACATGCCCTGCAAAAACAAGTTAGACGTCCTCTACTTTGTTGTTGCAAGTTTTACGTGGCTGCTACGGGCTTAGCAAGAACCGTTCTTACCTACGCATACAAAACCACAACGATGTTTCGTCAAGCATGTGCTGTTTTAACCTTCACAAGGACCGGGCGTAGCCACACTTGATTCAGCTAAAGTGAGAGAGACAGACACCCGCCAGTCACCTTTAAGCAACGAGTGCTCTTAACGGTGAAACCAGTCTCGCGTAAGCGTACGCGTAATGTCGGTCCGGGCCGCTTCATCTCACAATACCGCCGAAGCAAAGTATGACATGCTGGTAAGCAGTATGACTAGTATCGCCCACAACTCATTGTGTTCTACTCGTGCATGTCATCTACGCATAGACCTGGCTCTGATACCACTGTTGGGGAACGTAGTATTTTAAAATATTCCTACGATCACGCAAGATCTATCTACCAGATGCATAGCAACGAGAGGGAAGAGTGTGTCTACGTACCCTCGTAGACCGGAAGCGGAAGCGTCAAATGACGCGGTTGATGTAGTCGAACTTCTTCGCGATTCAACCGATCAAGCACCGAACGTACGGCACCTCCGTGTTCAGCACACGTTCAGCTTGATGACGTCCCACGAGCTCTTGATCCAGTTGAGCTTCACGGGTGAGTTTCGTCAGCACGACGGCGTGGTGACGGATACGATGTATCTACTGGCGCAGGGCTTCGCCTAAGTACTGCAACGGTATGACTGAGGTGTGTTTCTGTGGAGGGGGGCACCGCACACGGCTGGAACAACTCAACTGTGTGTCTTTGGGTGCCCCCCTACCCCCGTATATAAAGGAGCAAGAGGGGAGGGCCGGCTGGCCTCCTATGGTGCGGCTAGGGCAATCCTACTAGGAATAGGATTGCAATCCTATTCCTAGTAGGAGTCCATCAAGAAGGAAGAGAGGGAAAGGAAAAAGAGGGAGAGGTGGCGCCCCCCCAATCCTAGTCCAACTAGGATCCCCTGGTGGGGCGCCGGCCAGCCTCTATGGTCTGCCTCTCTCCTTTCCTCAAGGCCCACTATGGACCATCCCCCCTCGTAGGGGGTTCCGGTAACCCCCTCCGGCAATCCAGTTAAATCCGAAACTTTTCCGGAACACTTCCGGTGTCCGAATATAGTCGTCCAATATATCAATCTTTATGTCTCAAACATTCCGAGACTCCTCGTCATGTCCGTGATCTCATCCGGGACTCCGAACTACCTTCGGTACATCAAAACTCATAAACTCATAATACTGATCGTCATCAAACGTTAAGCGTGCGGACCCTACGGGTTCGAGAACTATGTAGACATGACCGAGACTCATCTCCGGTAAATAACCAATAGCGGAACCTGGATGTTCATATTGGCTCCTACATATTCTACGAAGATCTTTATCGGTTAAACCGCATAACAACATACGTTGTTCCTTTTGTCATCGGTATGTTACTTGCCCGAGATTCGATCGTCGGTGTCTCCATACCTAGTTCAATCTCGTTACCGGCAAGTCTCTTTACTCGTTTTGTAACACATCATCTCGTGACTAACTCATTAGTCTTTTGCTTGCAAGGCTTATTGTGTTGTATGTTACCGAGAGGGCCCAGAGATACCTCTCCGATACTCGGAGTGACAAATCCTAATCTTGATCTAGGCCAACACCACGAATACATTCGGAGACACCTGTAGAGCATCTTTATGATCACCCAGTTACGTTGTGACGTTTGATAGCACACAAGGTGTTCCTACGGTATTCGGGAGTTGCATAATCTCATAGTCATAGGAACATGTATAAGTCATGAAGAAAGCAATAGCAGTAAAACTAAACGATCAAAGTGCTATGCTAACGGATGGGTCTAGTCCATCACATCATTCTCCTAATGATGTGATCCCGTTGATCAAATGACAACTCATGTCTATGGTTAGGAAACATAACCATCTTTGATCAATGAGCTAGTCTAGTAGAGGCATACTAGGGACACTCTGTTTTGTCTATGTATTCACACATGTACTAAGTTTCCGGTTAATACAATTCTAGCATGAATAATAAACATTTATCATGATATAAGGAAATATAAATAACAACTTTATTATTGCCTCTAGGGCATATTTCCTTCAGTCTCCCACTTGCACTAGAGTCAATAATCTAGCTCACATCGCCATGAGATTTAATACCGATAGTTCACATCGTTATGTGAATAACACTCATAGTTCACATCGCCATGTGACCAACACCCAAAGGGTTTACTAGAGTCAATAATCTAGTTCACATCGCTATGTGATTAATACCCAAGAGTAATAAGGTGTGATCATGTTTTGCTTGTGAGAGAAGTTTAGTCAACGGGTCTGTCACATTCAGATCCATATGTATTTCGCAAATTTCTATGTCTACAATGCTCTACATAGAGCTACTCTAGCTAATTGCTCCCACTTTCAATACGCATCCAGATTGATACTTAGAGTCATCTGGATTTAATGTCAAAGCTTGCATCAGCGTAACCCTTTACGACGAACTCTTTATCACCTCCATAATCGAGAAACATTTCCTTAGTCATCGAGTTACTAAGGATAATTTTACCGTTGTACAGTGATCTACTCCTGGATCACTATTGTACCCCCTTGACAAACTCATGGCAAGGTACACAACATGTTTGGTACACAGCATGGCATACTTTATAGAACCTATGGCTGAGGCATAGGGAATGACTTTCATTCTCTCTATATTTTTCTGCCGTGGTCTGGCTTTGAGTCTTACTCAACTTCACACCTTACAAGTCAGGCAAGAACTCCTTCTTTGACTGATCCATTTTGAACTACTTCAAAATCTTATCAAGGTATGTACTCATCGAAAGTCTTATCAAGCGTCTTGATCTATCTCTATAGATCTTGATGCCCAATATGTAAGCAGCTTCACCAAGATCTTTCTTTGAAAAACTCCTTTCAAACACTCCTTTATGCTTTCGAGAAAGTTCTACATCATTTCCGATGACAATATGTCATTCACATATACTTATCAGAATGGTTGTAGTGCTCCCACTCACTTCTTGTAAATACAGGCTTCACCGCAAGTCTGTATAAATCTATATGCTTTGATCAACTTATCAAAGCGTATATTCCAACTCCGAGATGCTTGCACCAGTCCATAGATGGATCGCTGGAGCTTCCACATTTTGTTAGCACCTTTAGGATTGAAAAAACCTTCTGGTTGCATCATATACAAGTCTTCTTTAATAAATCCATTAAAGAATGCAGTTTTGTTATCCATTTGCCAGATTTCATAAAATGCGGCAATTGCTAACATGATTCGGACAGACTTAAGCATCGCTACGGGTGAGAAAGTCTCATCGTAGTCAACTCCTTGAACTTGTTGAAACACTTTCGCAACAAGTCGAGCTTTGTAAACAGTAACATTACCGTCAGCGTCAGTCTTCCTCTTGAAGATCCATTTATTTTTGATGGCTTGCCGATCATCGGGCAAGTCAACCAAAGTCCACACTTTGTTCTCATACATGGATCTCATCTCAGATTTCATGGCCTCAAGCCATTTTGCGGAATCTGGGCTCATCATCGCATCCTCATAGTTTGTAGGTTCATCACGGTCCAGTAACATGACTTCCAGAACCGGGTTGCCGTACCACTCTGATGCGGAACAAACTCTGGTTGATCTACGAAGTTCAGCAGAAACTTGATCTGAAGTTTCATGATCATCATCATTAGCTTCCTCACTAATTGGTGTAGGAATCACTGGAACTAGTTTCTGTGATGTTCCACTTTCCAATTCGAGAGAAGGTACAATTACCTCATCAAGTTCTACTTTCCTCCCACTCACTTCTTTCGAGAGAAACTCCTTCTCTAGAAAGGATCCACTCTTAGCAACAAAGACCTTGCCTTCGGATCTGTGATAGAAGGTGTACCCAATAGTTTCTTTTGGGTATCCTATGAAGATTAACTTCTCCGATTTGGGTTCGAGCTTATCATGTTGAAACTTTTTCACATAAGCATCGCAGTCCCAAACTTAAAGAAATGACAGCTTAGGTTTCTCGTCAAACCACAGTTCATACGGTGTCATCTCCACGGATTTAGATGGTGCCCTATTTAACGTGAATGTAGCTGTCTCTAATGCATAACCCCAAAAGTGATAGTGGTAGATCGGTAAGAGACATCATCGATCGCACCATATCTAATAAAGTACGGTTATGACGTTCGGACACACCATTACACTGTGGTGTTCCAGGTGGCGTGAGTAGTGAAACTATTTCACATTGTTTTTACTGAAGGCCAAACTCGCTAACTCAAATATTTTACCTCTACAATCATATCGTAGAAACTCTTATTTTCTTGTTACGATGATTCTCCACTTCACTCTGAAATTCTTTGAACTTTTCAAATGTTTCAGACTTGTGCTTCATTAAGTAGATATACCCATATCTGCTCAAATCATCAGTGAAGGTCAGAAAATAACGATACCTGCCACGAGCTTCAACACTCATTGGTCCACATATATCTGTATGTATGATCTCCAACAAATCTATTGCTCGCTCCATTGTTCCGGAGAACGGAGTTTTAGTCATCTTGCCCATGAGGCATGGTTCGCAAGCACCAAGTGATTCATAATCAAGTGATTCCAAAAGTCCATCACTATGGAGTTTCTTCATGCGCTTTACACCATTATGACCTAAACGGCAGTGCCACAAATAAGTTGCACTATCATTATTAACCTTGCTTCTTTTGGCTTCAATATTATGAATATGTGTATCACCACGATCGAGATCCAACAAACTATTTTCATTGGGTGTATGACCATCAAAGGTTTTATTCATGTAAACAGAATAACAATTATTCTATGACTTTAAATGAATAACCGTATTGCAACAAATATGATCAAATCATATTCATGCTCAACGCAAATGCCAAATAACATTTATTTAGGTTTTACACTAATCCCGAAAGTATAGGGAGTGTGCGATGATGATCATATCAATCTTGGAACCACTTCCAACACACATCGTCATTTCACCTTTAACTAGTCTCTGTTCATTCTGCAATTCTCGTTTCGAGTTACTAATTTTAGCAACTGAACCGGTATCAAATACCCAGGGGTTGCTATGAACACTAGTGAAGTACACATCAATAATCTGTATATCAAAATATACCTTTGTTCACTTTGCCATCCTTCTTATCCGCCAAGTATCTAGGGTAGTTCCACTTCAAGTGACCATTTCCTTTGCAGTAGAAGAACTTAGTTTCAGGCTTGAGTTTAGCTTTGGGTTTCTTCATGGGAGTGACAACTTGCTTGTCATTCTTCTTGAAGTTCCCCTTCTATCCCTTTGCCCTTTACTTGAAACAAGTGGTCTTGTTAACCATCAACACTTGATGCTCTTTCTTGATTTCTACCTTCGCCGATTTCAGCATCGCGAAGAGCTCGGGAATTACTTTCGTCATCCCTTGCATATTATAGTTCATCACGAAGTTCTACGAACTTGGTGATAGTGAATAGAGAACTTTGTCAATTACTATCTTATCTGGAAGATTAACTCCCACTTGATTCAAGCAATTGCAGTACCCAGACAATCTGAGCACATGCTCACTGGTTGAGCTATTCTCCTCCATCTTGTAGGCAAAGTACTGTCAGAGGTCTTATACCTCTCGACACGGGCATGAGTATGAAATACTAATTTCAACTCTTGGAACATCTCATATGCTCCGTGGTGTTTCAAAACGTTTTTGAAGTCCCGGTTATAAGCCGTAAAGCATGGTGCACTAAACTATCAAGTAGTCATCCTATCGAGCTTTTGTGAAAACGTTCATAACGTTTGCATCTGCTCCTGCAATAGGTCTGTCAACTAGCGGTGCATCAAGGACATAATTCTTCTGTGCAGCAATGAGGATAATCCTCAGATCACGGACCTAGTCCGCATCATTGCTACTAACATCTTTCAACTTAGTTTTTCTCTAGGAACATATAAACAATAAACGAGGAGCAACATCGCGAGCTATTGATCTACAACATAGATATGCTAATACTACCAGGACTAAGTTCATGATAAATTAAAGTTCAATTTAATCATATTAATCAAAGAACTCCCACTTAGATAGACATCCCTCTGGTCATCTAAATGATCACGTGATCCAAATCAACTAAACCATGTCCGATCATCACGTGAGATGGAGTAGTTTCAATGGTGAACATCTTATGTTGATCATATCTACTATATGATTCACGCTCGACCTTTCGGTCTCCAGTGTTCCGAGGCCATATCTGCATATGCTAGGCTCGTCAAGTTTAACCTGAGTATTCTGCGTGTGCAAAACTGGCTTACACCCGTTGTATTTGAATGTAGAGCTTATCACACCCGATCATCACGTGGTGTCTCGGCACGATGAACTTTCGCAACGGTGCATACTCAGGGAGAACACTTATACCTTGAAATTTAGTAAGGGATCATCTTATAATGCTACCGTCGTTCTAAGCAAAATAAGAAGCATAATAAGATAAACATCACATGCAATCAAAATATGTGACATGATATGGCCATCATCATCTTGTGCTTTTGATCTCCATCTCCAAAGCACCGTCATGATCACCTTCATCACCGGCGCGACACCTTGATCTCCATCGTAGCATCGTTGTCGTCTCGCCAACTATTGCTTCTACGACTATCGCTACCGCTTAGTGATAAAGTAAAGCAATTACATGGCGATTGCATTTCATACAATAAAGCGACAACCATATGGCTCCTGCCAGTTGCCGATAACATTACAAAACATGATCATCTCATACAAAACCGTATAACTCATCATGTCTTGACCATATCACATCACAACATGCCCTGCAAAAACAAGTTAGACATCCTCTACTTTGTTGTTGCAAGTTTTACGTGGCTGCTACGGGCTTAGCAAGAACCGTTCTTACCTACGCATACAAAACCACAACGATGTTTCGTCAAGTATGTGCTGTTTTATCCTTCACAAGGACCGGGCGTAGCCACACTTGATTCAGCTAAAGTGAGAGAGACAGACACCCGCCAGTCACCTTTAAGCAACAAGTGCTCTTAACGGTGAAACCAGTCTCGCGTAAGCGTACGCGTAATGTCGGTCCGGGCCGCTTCATCTCACAATACCGCCGAAGCAAAGTATGACATGCTGGTAAGCAGTATGACTAGTATCGCCCACAACTCATTGTGTTCTACTCGTGCATATCATCTACGCATAGACCTGGCTCTGATACCACTGTTGGGGAACGTACTATTTTAAAATATTCCTACGATCACGCAAGATCTATCTACCAGATGCATAGCAATGAGAGGGAAGAGTGTGTCTACGTACCCTCGTAGACCGGAAGCGGAAGCGTCAAGTGACGCGGTTGATGTAGTCGAACTTCTTCGCGATTCAACCGATCAAGCACCGAACGTACGACACCTCCGCGTTCAGCACACGTTCAGCTTGATGACGTCCCACGAGCTCTTGATCCAGTTGAGCTTCACGAGAGAGTTTCGTCAGCACGATGGCGTGGTGACGGATATGATGTATCTACCGGCGCAGGGCTTCGCCTAAGCACTGCAACGGTATGACCGAGGTGTGTTTCTGTGGAGGGGGTACCGCACACGGCTGGAACAATTCAACTTGTGTGTCTTTGGGTGCCCCCCTGCCCCCGTATATAAAGGGCAAGAGGGGAGGGCCGGCTGGCCTCCTATGGTGCGGCTAGGGCAATCCTACTAGGAATAGGATTGCAATCCTATTCCTAGTAGGAGTCCATCAAGAAGGAAGAGAGGGAAAGGAAAAAGTGGGAGAGGTGGCGCCCCCCAATCCTAGTCCAACTAGGATCCCCTGGTGAGGCGCCGCCAGCCTCTATGGGCTGCCTCTCTCCTTTCCTCAAGGCCCACTATGGACCATCCCCCCTCGTAGGGGGTTCCGGTAACCCCCTCCGGCAATCCAGTTAAATCCGAAACTTTTCCGGAACACTTCCGGTGTCCGAATATAGTCGTCCAATATATCAATCTTTATGTCTCGGACATTCCGAGACTCCTCGTCATGTTCGTGATCTCATCCGGGACTCCGAACTACCTTCGGTACATAAAAACTCATAAACTCATAATACTGATCATCATCAAACGTTAAGCGTGCGGACCCTACGGGTTCGAGAACTATGTAGACATGACCGAGACTCATCTCCGGTCAATAACCAATAGCGGAACCTGGATGTTCATATTGGCTCCTACATATTCTACGAAGATCTTTATCGGTTAAACCGCATAACAACATACGTTGTTCCTTTTGTCATCGGTATGTTACTTGCCCGAGATTCGATCGTCGGTATCTCCATACCTAGTTCAATCTCATTACCGGCAAGTCTCTTTACTCGTTCCGTAACACATCATCTCGTGACTAACTCATTAGTCTTTTGCTTGCAAGGCTTATTGTGATGTGTGTTACCGAGAGGGCCCAGAGATACCTCTCCGATACTCGGAGTGACAAATCCTAATCTTGATCTATGCCAACACCACGAATACTTTCGGAGACACCTGTAGAGCATCTTTATGATCACGCAGTTACGTTGTGACGTTTGATAGCACACAAGGTGTTCCTACGGTATTCGGGAGTTGCATAATCTCATAGTCATAGGAACATGTATAAGTCATGAAGAAAGCAATAGCAGTAAAACTAAACGATCAAAGTGCTATGCTAACGGATGGGTCTAGTCCATCACATCATTCTCCTAATGATGTGATCCCGTTGATCAAATGACAACTCATGTCTATGGTTAGGAAACATAACCATCTTTGATCAATGAGCTAGTCTAGTAGAGGCATACTAGGGACACTCTGTTTTGTCTATGTATTCACACATGTACTAAGTTTCCGGTTAATACAATTCTAGCATGAATAATAAACATTTATCATGATATAAGGAAATATAAATAACAACTTTATTATTGCCTCTAGGGCATATTTCCTTCACTAAGGCGCTGCGGCAGGGGATGATCCTCGGGTAGACGATGGGCACGATAACCCGAGAGTGGGTTTTCTCCTTCAAGAGAGGTGTCTTTACAATAGAACCATGATTGGTTCCATTCCTTGGGGTGTGTATGGAGAGCAGCGTGAGGGAAGGTCAGATCTCTTCTCTTTTGAATGCTAACACCGCCCAACTCTTGATCCTGTCCAGCAGTAAACTCTATCTGCCGGTTTAAATGGAAAAAGTCTCGGAACAGATCCACTGATGGTTCTTCTTGAAGGTATGCTTCCGAGAAGACTTGAAAATTGCAGACATTTGATATAGAGTTCGGACCTATATCTTGAGGATGAAACTGAAAAGCAGCCAGCACATCCCGGAAATTTTTTGAACCGGGAGGGCTAAAACCCCGGGCCATGTGATCAAAGAAAACAATGATCTCTCCTTCCTTAGGGGTAGGGGGCATTCATCTCCTGGGGCCCGCCAGTGCAGAACATTTTTAGGACCCAGAAGACCAATTGAAGTGGCCTTTGTTAAATCTTCTTCCGTAATGCGGGAAGGAGCCCAGTTGCAACAAACGAACTGTTTGGCAGTCATCTCGACTAAAGGAAACGCTGAAAGATACAGTGCAAAATCCGGATTACTAAGTATTGAAGCATAAACCGGAGCGTAACATCAAATTATATCGACGGTTTAGACAAGGGACTAATGGCATTGACAACCCGGAAGCATATGTGAAACGAACTGCTACCGGTTTATGATAACAGAAAAGAGGAGGCTAAACCGTCGGGCTTATGACTAATTCTTTACAAGAAGAGCATATGATTGGTTAAACTGGCGAGTAGCTTACAGATCTACAAGACAAAGAAACATGTTTCTACAGAAGGCTAAAGTAAAAATGGATCTGAGACGTAAGAAAAAGATGAAATATATGCAAGTCTTATACAGGAAGAACCGCGAAGGGTTTCTACAGACCAAATGAGTCTAAAGTTTGAATCTAAGAGTTGAATCGAAGGTTTAAACCACAGAGCAGGAGCGCACTCAAAACGAATCCAAGGTTTGAATCTACTACAAGTATAACCTACAGGGATGAACAGCAAGCTGCGAGGTTTCATGGCGGAAGCCATGGAGGAACCCTAGATTGAGATCTACAGTGAGAAAGAAGGAGTACCTGAGGAAGAAGAAGACGGCGGCGGAGTGTTCTAGACACGGTTCAGGGTGATGCAGCGGCCTGGCTTGACGACGGCGACGGGCTGATGACCCACAACCGTAAGGGATCTATTGCAGCGTTTTCGATAAGTAAGAGTGTCGAACCCAACGAGGAGCAGAAGGTATTGATAAGTGATTCTGAGCAAGGAATAACTGCAAGCACTGAAAGATAACTTTTTAGGGGTTTTCTTGATATAAGCAACAGGAAAGTAAAAGCGAGCAAAGTAAAAGGCACTAGAGAGTAACAAGTGGCCCAATCCTTTCTGAGCAAAGGAGAGGCCTAGCAACTGAAATTATAAAGGCTAAAGTGTTCTTGAGGACACACGGGAGAGGTAGTCATGTGCTTTCGCCATATTCCGTATCGGTACTATGTGATGTGTTGATAAGTGTTGAGTGGGTGGATCTATGCTAGTACACCCTCTAGACTAAGATGAGTGCACTATTATGATTAAACACCTTGCAAGCATCCGCAAATACAAGATAGTATTTAAGGCAAAAGCCTAACCATAGCAATACGATCGATGATCCATTGTTCCCTTGTGCAAAAGCATGCGAACTGGGGTTCAGGTTTCTGGCACTCCGGCAACCCACCGTAAGCATTATTTGTACACAATGTATTCCCCTAGGTCCTTAATAAGGCGAAGTGTTGAGTGTTCGACTCACACAACACCACTAGGAAAATAACAACACAACTTAAGTATCAAACAACACATATTACTTCAACATCATATGACTACTAACAACAAGACTTCTCCCATGTCCTCAAGAACTAAAGTAACTACTCACAAGACATAAAAGAGATCATGATCAGTGGAGATAGATGGATGATAAACAATCTGGACACAATGATATTTCTCCAACAAAACTCAATAGCATTCACCACAAAGTAGTAATCAACACCGATAGGGTAGAGAGGATAGATAGTACGGATTACAACACAAGTTGCAATTGTGAGATGAGATTGGATGAAGATGGAGATGGTGCTGGTGTTGGGGATGATGTTGATGATGATCTCGATGATGACCGTGACGATGGTGATGACGATGGCGATGATCTCCCCTTCCGGGAGGTGATCTCCCCGGTGGAATCTGCCCGCCGGAGATGGCTTTTCTTCTCTGTAGGTTTCCGCCACGGAGCGGCGGCGGAACTCCGTAAACTCCCCTCCTTTTAGGGTTTCTGGATGACGAGGAGTATATAGGCCAGAGGGGGGAGCCTGGAGTGGGCCAGGGGCTCCAGGCGCCCTCCCGGCGCGGCCAGGGTGGGGGCCGCGCCAGGTGGCCGCCTGGGCACCCTGTGGCCCCCCTCTGGTTGCTCTTTTGCGTATCTTCGTGATCCTTCTGGAAAATACCCTCCGTCGATTTTCAGGTAATTTGGAGGTATTCTTCTTCAGCAACTCAGCGTCCACTTTTTACCGCTGAATCCTGCGTCTGCTGCTTTGGCACCGGAAAGTTGCAAACTGTGTAAAATAGGCCAAAACAACATAAGAACATCATCGTAATGTGAAGTATATCAATGAATAAGGATGAATTACGATATAAAATAGTGATTCATTTTGGACGTATCAACACCCCCAAGCTTAGACCTCGCTTGTCCCCAAGCGAATACTGAGCTCGGTAAACCTGTCCACAAGTTTAGAGAGTGAAGTGTCGATAAATAGAATACGGACAAGAAGCATCACAGTTTCTTCACCAAACTCAAATATCCTCAACAGCAATCTTCAACTCATAAGGCCCTTATAAAAGAGTGGTAACACTTATAATCGAAAGTAGGGCTAAGGAAACTCATCAAATCATGGCAAACATGTCCTTTGGTCAAAGAACAACTAATAGCTTTTACTTTTGCTCGTTCTCTTTATGTTTTGATGAGATTAATTGAAGCTTTTGAAAGAACATGTTATTAGGCAAGAAGTGAAAGTGTTAACACAAAGGAAGATGTTTGCTTTAGCTGGGCTTGACAAACAACTTACTTATCAAATGATAATGTCAACAAGGATATGATATGACAAATCTTAATGCAACTTTATATGAATGAATCCTCGTCAACATCAAATGTCTGCTCTCTTTAAGAATAGAAGGAAGTAGGAATAACTGACTCAACCTAAAACTAAGAGATAGGCCCTGCTCTAGGGAAGTAGGGAAAACTCATGTGCTATCCTTAAATCAAACAGAATGAAAACAAGTTTTGAGAGGTGCATGATTTGTCAACGAATGCTAATAGATAACTCAATTACTTCTCAAAACTGGACAAGTTTCAAGGAACGGCTCCCGCACGGGGACGATCACATCCCCTTAATCTCCTTTGTTTATCACTGCCAAAAGTTTTCTGATTTCTCATGAACAAAGCGTGAAGGAGGGTTTGTCTTTTATGAGCCGGGCGCACTCATGCCAGTTCCTCCTCGTATTAGGGGTTTGCAGATTAGACATGCAATCCCGGGGTAAAACTTGTCCAACTTAAAAAGATCATGAATTAACTACTACTTCCTCATGAGCTAAAACAGGGGCACAAAATAGAAGATTTTGAACATTTGAGGATAACACATAAATTCTATACTTTAGGAGGTGGTAGTGGAATACCACGAATAGGAAGGTATGGTGGACTCATATGGAAGGTATTGGTTTAAGGGTATGGATGCACAAGCAGAATTCCGCTTAGTACAGAGTTTAGGCTAGCAAAGGCTTTGAAGAACAGACAATTGATGATGACTAAGATGCAAAGCAATATAAAGCATAAACATTAAAATAAGCATAACACATCAAGTTGTCTTCCTTGTCAGCATAACACTTCAAGCATAATAACATAAAGGTTTTGGCTATGTCGCTACTTTAAGAAAATCATGCTTGTTGTTATGACCAAAGCTATGTTTGCCAAGATTAAATAAAGTTTTCAAAGCCATACCTGATATAAGGTCAATACTCCCCATAATAATCATCATATAAGGTCGATTGCGTGAAGAGAATACCGAGTGCAGCAAAGGAACCAATAGACTTCTCATTAATATTCCATCATAGACGACTCCACACTCACGGATACAATCTCTCCACAGAAGGAGTGATAGACCTCAATGCACACACCCATTTCATATAACAACCTCCCTAGACATGATACGACTCTACTTGACTCTAAAAGACAAAAGATAAAGATAAAGATACCGGGCACTCCCCCAAGCTTGGGACAAGCCAAGGGGATGCCATTACCCAAGGAGATTTCACTCCTCATTCTTGTTGACGTTGATTCTTCAAATCTCTTATGACACGGCGAAGGGTTTGGTTTTCCTTCTCCAAGATCTCCACTTGTACCTTTAGTACACGGAAATCTTCGCACAGCTGATTGGTGATGCGATAAGCCTCGGAGATGGTGGAGAGCGTACGTTGATCTTCAAGTGAAGTAGAGGGCCCTGAAAGGTTAAGAGAAAGATCATAATGAGGTTGGACAGATCCCACCATGATGGGATTGCTTGGGCCTCCTTGTTATTGGGCAGTGATAGTCTTGAATTCCTCCCTCACGGAGCGCTCCATCTCCGCTTGTCTTGCGGCAATCTCTTCTTCGGTAGCCCAGTCAACGTGCTTCCCTTGATTAAGATCCTTCTGGACTTGACGTAGACGCCATCCCAAGAAGTCCTCTCCGCTCGAGCCACAAGAAGACATCTCTAACAATAACTTTTTACCCTGGCAGAAACAGATCGAAAAGAAAACACACGAAATCGTGAGATACGTTGCCGGAACAATCCGGGCAAATATATAGCAAAAATTTCTGCACAGAAAGGAAGGTAACAAGCTAAAGTGGGGTCGGAGACGGACTCCTGGGTGCCCAGGCGGCCTCCCGGCGCGGCCAGGAGGTAGGCCGCGCCAGGGGGGCGCCTGGGCCCCCTGGAGCTTGTCTCCGGCTCCACTTAGGCTTAGAATTTTCCTAATTTTGCAAAAACTCATAATATGGAACTTTTATGGCGGTTCG
>LR738715.1:272114936-272134926 GCA_902687465.1 Secale cereale
TTCCTCCCTCACGGAGCGCTCCATCTCCGCTTGTCTTGCGGCAATCTCTTCTTCGGTAGCCCAGTCAACGTGCTTCCCTTGATTAAGATCCTTCTGGACTTGACGTAGACGCCATCCCAAGAAGTCCTCTCCGCTCGAGCCACAAGAAGACATCTCTAACAATAACTTTTTACCCTGGCAGAAACAGATCGAAAAGAAAACACACGAAATCGTGAGATACGTTGCCGGAACAATCCGGGCAAATATATAGCAAAAATTTCTGCACAGAAAGGAAGGTAACAAGCTAAAGTGGGGTCGGAGACGGACTCCTGGGTGCCCAGGCGGCCTCCCGGCGCGGCCAGGAGGTAGGCCGCGCCAGGGGGGCGCCTGGGCCCCCTGGAGCTTGTCTCCGGCTCCACTTAGGCTTAGAATTTTCCTAATTTTGCAAAAACTCATAATATGGAACTTTTATGGCGGTTCGTGATGTTTCCTTATCGTAATACATACCTTTTCTTATTCTGCTTCTGCTGGTGTCTGAAACAGGGCTGCAACATGTTCTTCGTGAGTTGTTGTGTATATCATATTCACATCAACATTGACAGGGTCTCCTGCTATGTAATGCTTAAGTCTTTACCCATTCACAACTTGAGGTTTGGTGCCTTCAAAATTGTTAATCTTGATTGCACCAGACCGATAGACTTCTTCAATATGAAATGGCCCTTCCCACCTGGAAAGTAGTTTGCCTGGAGAAAACCTGAAACGAGATCTAAACAACAAAACTTTATCACCAACATTAAATTCACGTTTCAGAATCCTCCTATCATGCCACTTCTTTACCTTTTCCTTGAACATTTTAGCGCTCTCGTAAGCTTCACTTCTCCACTCATCTAGAGAAGTCAAGTTCATGAGACGCTTCTCACCAGCTAACTTTGGGTCAGCATTAAGCTCTCTAACAGCCCAGAAAGCTTTGTGCTCTAATTCTAATGGCAAATGGCAAGCCTTGCCATAAACCATCTTATAGGGGGACATGCCCATGGGGTTTTTGTAAGCAGTTCTATACGCCCACAAAGCATCTCCTAACTTATTTGACCAGTCCTTTCTATTTCTGTTTACTTTCTTCTGTAAGATCAACTTGATCTCTCTATTGGTGAGCTCAACTTGCCCACTAGTTTGAGGATGGTATGGTGAAGCAATTCTATGATTGACATCGTACTTGGCTAAAGCTTTTCTAAAAGCTCCATGCGTGAAGTGTGATCCTCCATCAGTCATGAGATACCTAGGTACACCAAACCTAGGGAAAATCACATCTTTGAGCATTTTCAAAGATGTCTTGTGATCAGCACTTTCAGTGGGGATTGCTTCAACCCACTTGGTCACATAATCAACAGCTACTAAAATGTGAGTGTACTTGTGCGAAGAAGGAAAAGGACCCATAAAATCAAAACCCCAGCAATCAAAAGGTTCAATCACTAGTGAGTAATTCATAGGCATCTCATTCCTTCTACTAATGTTACCAACTCTCTGACATTTATCACAGGCTAAAACATAATTTCTAGCATCCTTAAAGAGAGTAGGCCAATAAAAACCTGATTGAAGAACCTTATGTGCGGTCCTCTCACCGGCATGATGTTCTCCATAGGGACTATCATGACATTGTCTGAGAATGTCCTTCTGCTCATGTTTCGGTATGCATCTTCTCACGATCCCGTCTGGACCTTCTTTGAAAAGATGTGGGTCATCCCAAAAGTAGTGCCTCAAATCATGAAAGAACTTCTTCCTTTGCTGAAATGTTAAACCTGGAGGCAAATACTTCGCAACGATAAAATTAGCATAATCTGCAAACCAAGGATCGGAAAGAGATTGTACTTTTACAACGGCAAGCTGCTCGTCTGGAAAACTGTCGTTGACTGGGATGGGATCATGCGGTATATCTTCCATCCTTGAAAGATTGTCCGCCACCGAATTGTCTTCTCCTTTCCTATCAACAATCTGCAAATCCAATTCTTGAAGAAGGAGTACCCATCTGATAAGTCTTGGCTTGGCATCCTTCTTTGTCATAAGGTACTTAATGGCAGCATGGTCAGTATGAATAATAACTTTGGAATCAACAATATAGTGCCTAAACTTATCACAAGCAAACACTACAGCTAATAATTCCTTCTCAGTAGTAGCATAATTCTTTTGAGCACTATCAAGGGTTTTACTAGCATAATGTATAACATTCAATTTCTGATCAACCCTTTGCCCTAAAATAGCTCCAACAGCAAAATCACTAGCATCACACATAATCTCAAAAGGTAAATTCCAGCCAGGTGGTTGTACTATAGGAGCGGTTATTAAAGCTTCCTTAAGAACTTCAAAAGCCTCCTTACAATCTTCATCAAATACAAAAGGAACGTCCTTCTGGAGAAGATTAGTGAGGGGTCTCGAAGTCTTAGAAAAGTCTTTAATAAATCTTCTATAGAAACCAGCATGACCGAGAAAACTGCGAATACCTTTGATGTCCCTTGGATAGGGCATCCTCTCAATTGCTTCGATCTTGGCCTTGTCCACCTCAATTCCCCTTTCGGAAATCTTGTGACCAAGAACAATTCCTTCATTAACCATGAAGTGGCACTTCTCCCAGTTGAGTACCAGATTTGTCTCCTCACATATCTGCATAACTTTATTAAGGTTGTGGAGACAATGTTCAAAGGAAGTTCCATAGACGGAGAAATCGTCCATGAAGACTTCCACAATCTCCTCACAGAAACCATGAAAGATAGCAGTCATACACCTTTGAAAAGTAGCAGGGGCATTACATAAACCAAAAGGCATACGCCTGTAAGCATAAGTACCATAGGGACAAGTAAAAGTTGTCTTCTCTTGATCAACAGTGTTAACATGAATTTGAGAGAAGCCAGAATAACCATCGAGGTAACAAAAGTGGGTATTTTTGGATAACCTTTCAAGCATTTGGTCGATGAACGGCAACGGGTAGTGATCCTTCCTGGTTGCCTTGTTTAGCTTCCTGTAATCAATACACATTCTATATCCAATAATAAATCTCTGAGGTATTAGTTCATTCTTATCATTAGGAACCACAGTTGTACCTCCTTTCTTAGGAACACAATGTACCGGGCTTACCCACTTACTATCAGCTATAGGGTAGATAATACCTGCGGCTAGAAGCTTGAGAATCTCAGTTCTTACAACATCCATCATCTTCGGGTTCAACCGTCGTTGATGATCAACAACTGGTTTAGCATCGGGCTCAAGGTTGATAGTATGTTGACAGATAGATGGACTAATCCCCTTAAGGTCATCAAGGGTATAGCCAATTGCACCTCGGTGTTTACGAAGTACTTCCAATAGTCGCTCTTCTTCATATCCTGAAAGGTTAGAGTTGATAATAACAGGATATACTTTCTTTTCATCTAAATATGCATACTTGAGTGTATCGGGAAGAGGTTTAAGATCGAACACCGGGTCTTCTTTTGGTTTTGATAAAATTCCCAAAGGTTCAACCGGAAGGTTGTGCTTCAGGATAGTAGGTTGTCTCAAGAATATTTCATCTAGTACATTTCTTTCCTGCATATGCAAATCATTCTCGTGGTCCTCCATATATTGTTGCAAAGGATCATTAGGGGGAATAGCAATAGAAGCAATACTTTCAATAATTTTATCATCACTAGGTAAATCGATACCACGAGGCTGCTTAGAGAACTTAGAAAAGTTAAATTCATATGGCTCACCATTGAATTCAACAGAAACTTTACCTTTCTTGCAATCTATTATAGCTCCACAAGTTCTGAGAAAAGGTCTACCAAAAATAATAGGACAAAAATTGTCCCTCACTGAACCAAGTACTAGAAAGTCGGTAGGGTATTTTACCTTTCCACATAGGACTTCAACGTCTCTCACAATTCCGATAGGAGAGATAGTTGCTCTGTTTGCAAGATGAATGGTAACATCAACTTCTTCAAGTTCACAAGGTGAAATCTCACCGATGATCTCTTGATAAAGTGAATAGGGGATAGCACTAGCACTCGATCCCAAATCGCATAGCCCATAATAATTGTGATCTCCTATTTTAACAGATACTACTGGAGTACCTAAAATTGGGCCTTTATTCTTGGCTGTGTGTCGGGGGAAACTGTCCGCCACGAACACCTATGGGACCGGAGCCCCTTGTCTGTGCGGTACGAGGGCGGAGGGAGCACAAAGAGCAGATCGAAGCAGACACGCGGGCAGTTTTACCCAGGTTCGGGCCGCACGGATGCGTAAAACCCTACTCCTGCTTGGTTGTGTATTAAGTTGAGTGCTCGGGAGCTTGAAGAAGCAGCTACACCGTGCGTGAGAGTAATCTAGGTTTCGAACCCCCTCCACGTTGTGCATGGGCCTCCTTTTATAGTGCAAGGGGTCACCGACAGGTGTCAACGTAGGAGAAAAGGGTAAAAATGTAAAAGATGTGGTAGTTGTAACAGTGCGGGAACAGTGGAGCTACAGTACAGAACAGTGGTCTATACCTACTTTAACAGTGGGGGACAAGGGCATTTAATGCCCGTCGCCGTCGACCCCAAAAGCTCCCGCCTTAGCGTCTCCTTCCGCCACGGCGACGGATTCATCACCGTGGAGTGCCACCGTGTACCCCAGGCTGCACAGCCATCCGCCACGCGTCCCTGGATAAGCCCCGGGGCGACGCGTGGGCCGATGAGCTGGAGCGCGGGCACACAGCGCAGTCTCCCCGGCAAGCACCTTGCCGGGGGCCTCGATCTTGCTGGGCCCGGGAACTCGCCGCTCCCCGGGCCCCTTGCCGGGGCGCGTATAGCGCCGAGGCGATGTCTTCTAGTCTTCCTGGCAAGCTCCTCTTGCCAGGGCCTTGTGTTAGGGAAACAGTCTTGAGCCTGGTACGGCCTTCCCGGCAAGCTCCTCTTGCCGGGGTCTTGATCTTATGTCTTGTATACTTTGTTTTTGAATGGTTTAATAGGGGGCAGGAAGGTCTCCGGCGAGCACGCAGTAAACCTTGCCGCGGGAAGCTGCAACTGCCCGTGCACAAGTTGGGGTACTGAGGCACCCCTACCTTAGTACACCGACAGGAGCCCCCGGGCCTGGGCCACACACGGTGCCGAGCGCTGTAGGGCCAGGCCCAAAACAGTGCACGGGCACCCGCGGCCCGCGGCGCGCCGAATCCACTTCCATATCCGCCGCACCCCACGGTAACGGCACGCGTCGATTGCGGCGCCGTGGGATGGGACGTGCCCACGATCTCTTAATGGAAAGGGCGAAACGCCCCCCACTCCCCCATAAAAGCAGAGGTAGCGGGCGCGGTTCCCCTCCCTGTGCTCTCATTACGTCGTCTTCCACCTGCAAAAGATTCCTTCTTGCGCTCCGCCTCCACACCTCCGCCGCCGCCGAGCTCTTCGTCCCCTTCCTTCCGCCGCGTCCGCCATGGCCCCAAAGACCGACAAGGCGAAGGCGGAGAAATCCAAGAAGGAGAAATCCGAGCAAGCGGCCAAGCTCATCGCTTACCGGAAGCGGCACGTCGTCTTCCCGCCGAAGCTCGGCGTGCAGGAACTCTGGAACAAGTATTACTTGTTCTGGTCCAAGGGAACCGATGCCCATCCCCGCACGCGAGCATACCCGGCCGCCGCCAAGGACAGCTATCCCGGCGGGTATCACTTCTTTGCTGCCTTTTTCCATTGTGGTCTCTGTCCTCCTTTTTCGAACTTCTTCTGTGATATCATGAACACGTATGGCTTCCATCTGCTTGACTTCACCCCCAACGCCATTCTCACCATGGCCGTTTTCGCACATATGTGCGAAAACTTCATAGGAGTCCACCCCAATGTAGCCCTCTTTAGACACTTCTTCACTCCTAGAGCCGAGGCCGATGCCCCCCTCTCCGGAGGAATTTCTTGGGTCTTCCGTCTTAATAAGAAAGGGGCGTACTTGCCGGGGGAGCTCCGCGGCAAGTGGGAGGAATGGCGAGCGGAGTGGTGCTGGATTGTAGAAGACCAGCCGCAAGCCTTCACTGCGCCGCGCACAACGCCCATCGTGCGCGGCAGGGATTGGAGTGATCTAGACTCCGACGACGTCAAGCTCGACATCGCCCTCGTCCGGATTCTTCGTCTTCGGATGGCCCGGCTGTCGGTTGCCGAGGTGGGCGCAGATTTCCTCCGCCGGCGCATCGCCCCTCTCCAAGACCGGAAGAGGCCGGCATGGGAGTACGGCGGCCCGGCAGATATCATGAGGCTGCGCCCCGGGCTTAATTTCAACTTCACCACTCTGGAGCTGCGCGGAATGGTACGGGAACTCTTCAAGTACGACCCGACGCACCCTGAGTGGTTCAGGACTCCCCGGGAAGTGGTGCCGCTCTGCAACAACGCCGCGAGGGACCGGATCCTTGCCATGATGCCCATGTGCGACTCACATGGCTTGGACCGCTCGTGGATCGCTCCGAAGCCCATCGACGTCCTCAACTTCTACGACAACCTCGCCGAGGTGGCGAGTAACAAGGAGGACCTCAAGCTGCATACGCGGGACACCACCGACCAGGAAATCGCCTACATAGCTTCTCGGGCTGAGGAGGCCGCCGCAGCCGCGGCGGCAGGAGTTTTCGGGTTCTCGCCGGAGGAGGCGGAGGCCGAGGAGGCGTCCACCCAGGCGGAGGAGGCGGAGATCCGCCGGTTGCTGAACCTTCCACCCGACGCGCTTGCCGGGGTCCCCTCGCTGAGACACTCCGGGATCCATGGGATCGCGACGGAGGCTGCGGCAATGGAGGGCACCGCCGGAGGGAGTAGAGGCGCCGCGAGGGGCGGAGGTGCCAAGGGAAAGAGGGCCGTAGCGCTGGACGCTGGGCCCAGCGAGCCGGCCGGGGCAGAGGAGGAGGAGGAGGAGGAGGCCGAAGACTCCGGCGGATCCACGGAGTTATACGCTGACGACCTCTCCTCGTCGGAGAGCTCCCCGCCCCCGGCAAGCCCGAAGCAGTCCCCGGCAAAGCGCCTCCGCAAGGCGGCGACAGGGGAGAGGGCGCAGGCGCCCCGGCAACAGCCACCTCGGCGGGCGGCTCCCCGGGGGAGTCAAGCCGCGCCAAGGCCGTCCGGCGCACCAGCCGCAGCGGAGGCGGCCCGTGCGCGGACCACGACGGAGGCGCCCCGCAGGCCAGCAGCGAGCCGGCAGGGGTCTTCTCGGAGCGGAGCAACGGCTCCGACCGTTCCTCGGGCGCCGGCAGCCACGGGGGCTGGGGCCTCGCAGCCCCCAGCCCCGGTGAACACCAAGCGCGCGAGGGAGTCTTCATCTTCCGCTCCTCGCGCCGACGCGCCCACGGTGGAGTATGACTTCTCCGCCCTGAGCGAGGACGACGAGGAGGACCAAGAGTAAGGATTCGGGACCTCATATCTTCTTGATTTCTGTCTTGATTTTTCCGCTGACACTGACTTTGTCTTCTGTTCTGATTTCAGGACCCTGGCCCATCGCGTAGCGAAGAAGGCCAAGGCGCCCGAGGCCGAGGTCGCGGAGGACTCGGCAGCGGCGGCAACAGAGGGCGTGCCGGAGCCAAGCCTGCCGGACCCGAGTGCTGCTCCGAGGAGCAGCCCCCAGCGTAGCCCGCAGCGCAGCCCCCAGCGTAAGTCTGGGTTTCTTTCTTCTTCTTTTTTTTTTTTTTGCTTTGGGGAATGCCTGAGGATTTGATTTTGTCTTCACGTATTGACATCTCTTGTCTTGTTCTGTGCAGAGGAGGAGCCGCAGCGGGAAGAGCGCCCGGAGACCACCACTGAGGAGCCGCAGGCCCCGCCATCCCCGCCAAGGCAGAACTCTCCGGCAAGGGAGAGTGCTCCGTCAAGGGCGGGTACTCCGCCAAGGCAGAGTACCCCGCCAAGGACGGGCAGCCCGGCAAGGGCGGCCACCCCGCCAAGGCCAAGTTCCCCGGCGAGGGCGACTATTCCGACGAGGCCGAGCTCCCCGGCGAGGGAGCCCGCCGCCGAGGACGTCCGCCAAGGTAATCTTTGTAACTTGTCTTCTTGGCTTGTCTCTTTTTTGGATATTTGCTTGAGTCTTGAATTTCTTTCTCTTCTTCTTCTTTCTAGATCTTCCTCCTCCTGCGCCCATGGAGACGGAGGTAATTGTCCTCGAGGAGGAGGACGCGCAGGGTGGCGGCGGCGACGCTCCAGTCGTCGAGGAGATGGCCGAGGCCGCCGAGCCGGCCGCGCAAGAGACTGCTCCGGCTGCGGACGCAGCGGCCGGGGAGGGGGACGGTGGCCGCACCGCCGACCCGGAGGCGGCGGGAGCATCGGATGCTGCACCGGCCACCGGTCCCTCCGCCGGCGAGGAGCAGAGGTTCTATCTCGAGGCCCCCAATGGCGTCTTCATCCAGATGCCGTGGGGGTCTTCGTCGCGAGCTCCTGCGGAGGGCGAGGCGTTCGACGGAGAGGTCCTCGCCTCCGCAGGCCTGAAGATCGTCCAGGCGCCCGGTGGAGGTGAGGGGCCCGAGGAGGAGCGGTTGCTTCATCAGCTCCTGGCCCTTTACCGGGCCAGGCAAGCAAAGCTCGCTTCCCGGGAAGCTCTTGCCGCCAAGGCCGCGGCAGAGATGGAGAAGCGTGCGGCGGAGCTCAGCGCCGCCAATCAGGCTGCCCTCCGCCAGGTGGCGGAGGAGCGTGAGCGTCTCGCCGGCGAGTACCAAGAGTGGGTGCTCGAGAAGGCTGAAGCCGA
Source organism: Secale cereale (assembly GCA_902687465.1). Classification (NCBI taxonomy): domain Eukaryota; kingdom Viridiplantae; phylum Streptophyta; class Magnoliopsida; order Poales; family Poaceae; genus Secale; species Secale cereale. Next base: position 272,123,604 of record LR738715.1, read on the forward strand.
TGAACAGCAGCGTCTCGCCGGGGTGGAGATGTCCCGGCGAGAGGGAGAGCTCGCGCAGCGGAAGGTTGAGCTGGACTCCCATGAAGAAGACCTTGCCGCTCGCGAGGCTGCCCTTGGCGGGGAGCTGAAGGAGGCGAAAGCCGCCGCGGTCGCCGCGGAGGACGCCAAGAAAGAGCTCGCCGCCAAGGTCGAACAACTGGAGAAGGCGATGAAGGTGAGCGCCGAGAAGGTTGCCGCGCTCATCTTGGAGCGCGAGAAGGATGCTCACACAAACTCAGAGCTTCAGGTGAGTTTATCCAAGAGGGGCGATGAGCTGAAGGCCGCCAAGGACTCCATTGAGGACTTGGAGCTAAAGGTCACCACCCTGAAGGAATCGCTCGATGCTGCCCGGGCCCAGGAGACCAAGTTGAAGGATGAGCTCCGCAAGGAGCGAACCTTGGTGGAGAGCGTCAACAAGGCATCCGAGCTTTTCCGGCAGACTATTGAAGTGTGGACCGAAGAGCTGGTTTCTTCTGCGTCCAATATTGACCAGGAGTTGCTGGCGTTGAAGGTCGAACATCTTATCTACTCGCCGGACCCGGATCTCCCGCACAGCGCCAAGCTCAGCCTCTTCTTCAGAGGGGTTGCTCCGGCTCTTGCAGGTCTCCGGAACCGCATCCCCGCGCAGCTGGCCGAGGAGTCGCGCCGGCTCTGCGCGGGAACTCTGGAGCGGGTGTTGACGAAGATCGTGTACCGCAACCCGGGAATCAACCTCACGAACGTTCTTCGCACCCTGCCGGCAGATGCGGACACGGAGGCCCTGAAGGAGCAGGTCGGCCACATCATCGCCAAGGTGGCAAAGCTTGGCAGGAAGGAAGGCGACCGCGTAGACTAGGGCTCCATTTATCTTTATCTTTTTGTTGCTGCACATTACGTTATGAACTCATTAGTCCATTGCGACAAGTTATCCTTGTAAGATATTTGCTTTACTTCGATCAATCAGTGCAATGTTATCTTCCTTGTTTCAATCTTTGACTTTGTATGTTTCTCACCCTACGCTCCCGGGGGGCTCGCCGGCAAGGGGCCCTTGCCGCGAGCGCTGAGTGCTGGACTCTGAGCAGCCTGCTGGCCAAGGTCCTCGCCGGCAAGCAACCTTGCCGCAGCCGGTCGCAACGCACTTAGCTTGCTGAGCGTACTCGGAAACGAGGCAAGGGCGCGACACTTGTCCCAGCTCACTTAAATCGTTGAGTGAACTCGAAAACAAGATAAGGGTGCGGCAAGCTACGGGTAGGTTCCTCCGCGCACAGGTTTTCCATACAAAGTGTGATCGTTCAAGGAAGACAACCAAAATTTAAAATTTGAACTGGTCAAATTCTAACAACTTATCTTTCATATGCTGCTTGCTCATATTGCTTGCTTTCCGGTAAGGCTTCTCTTACTTGAACAGCACTTAGTTCCTCCTCCACCTCCTTCTCCCCCGGCAAACTTGTGCGCGAGGAACGTTCCTTCTGCTTAAGAGAAAAGGAAAGGGAGAGGGAAACAAGCATATTGCCTTTCGGCGTAATAGTGCTTACCGTATATCCGAGTGTTGCATCAAATGCCAAACAGAACATGCAAACAGCAAGGAGAAGCATGCAAAAGGCAATCGATGCGAAAAACACGAAAGCTTTACTGATGCACGGGGTCTGCGCCCGGCTTTGTACAAAGGGTTACATGCAACAGCGGCAAAGCTTGTACAAAAGGTGGTTGCCGGAGCGGATCACGGCAACCGCGCCTTAGGGGTGAAACTTGCGAAGATGCTCTATGTTCCAGGAGTTGCTCACCGGTAAGCCTTCTTCGGTCTCGAGGCGGACAGCGCCGGGCCTCGTAACTTGTCTCACCCGATAAGGGCCTTCCCACTTCGGCGTCAACTTGTTGGAATTCTTGGCGGACTGAACACGCCGAAGAACAAGGTCGCCTTCCTCGAGACTCCTGGCCTTGACTTTGCGGCTATGGTAGCGGCACAAAGCTTGCTGGTATCGAGCAGCTCGTACAGCAGCCTGGAGACGTCCCTCCTCAAGGAGCAATGCGTCATCTTGCCGCAGTTGCTCTTGCTCGAGCTCATCATAGGCGAGTACTCGAGGAGATCCGTATACGAGTTCCGTGGGGAGAACTGCCTCTGCTCCATAGACTAGAGCAAAAGGTGTCTGTCCGGTGGCTCGACTTGGTGTCGTTCTGATTGACCAAAGAGCCGCCGGGAGCTCCTCTATCCAATTTCTTCCGCACTTGCGCAGCCTGTCAAAGGTCCTTGTCTTGAGTCCGCGCAGCACTTCAGCATTTGCCCTCTCCGCTTGGCCGTTGCTCCTCGGGTGAGCAACAGAAGCGAAACAGACCTTGGTGCCAAGGTCTTGGACGTATTGCATGAAGGTGCGACTAGTGAATTGCGTACCGTTGTCGGTGATGATCCTGTTAGGGATCCCGAAACGGCAAACAATCGACCTGAAGAACCTGACTGCTGACTGTGCTGTCACCTTCCTCACTGGCTCCACTTCTGGCCACTTTGTGAACTTGTCGATTGCAACGTACAAGTACTCAAAGCCCCCGACAGCGCGAGGGAAAGGGCCGAGGATATCGAGCCCCCAGACCAAGAAGGGCCATGACAAAGGGATTGTTTGGAGAGCTTGAGCTGGCTGATGAATCTGCTTTGCATGGAACTGGCACGCTTCACACTTGGTTACTAGTGCAGTTGCATCTTGGAGGGCTTCTTGCCAAAAGAACCCTTGCCGGAAAGCTTTCTCGGCAAGCGCCCTTGCGCCAATGTGGTGGCCGCATATGCCTCCGTGTATTTCTGCCAACAGTTTCTGTCCATCTTCTCTGGAGATGCACTTCAACCTGACACCGTTGAGTCTCCTTCTGTACAGCTCGTTATCCACGAACTGATACATACTTGACTGCCTGGTTATCTTCTCTATCTCTTGAGGGTCGTCGGGAAGTTCTCCAGTTTGCAGAAAATGGACGATCTGCTGCGCCCATGCCGGAGCCCGAGGCTCGACGGCAAAGACTAAAGGCTCGAGGGCCGCTGCGGGAACCTCAGCTTCTACGGCAAAGACCTCTGGTTCTGCCGGAGCTGACGGTCCCCCGGCAAGCTCGCCGGGGCGAGGCTTGTCGGGAACACTTGCTTCAACTGCACAAACCCGAGGGCTTGCAGGAGCAAACTGTTCCTCAGCGTCGTTGTTGATCTTGGGAACTTTAGCGGCGGTCTCAGGAAGATCCGCCGGCAAGTAGTCGCCGGAGACCAACTTTCTCTTCTTGGACTGCCCAATTGATGGTGTAACAGATGGCTGAGTCAGCTTGAGTAAGAAGGTCCCTGGTTCCACAGGTAACTTCATCGCGGCGCACTTTGAAAGGCCATCTGCAATTTCATTTTGAGCTCTCGGGACGTGCTCCATCTGCAGACCTTCAAAGTGCTCTTCAAGCTTTCTCACTTCATCGACATATGCTTCCATCAAAGGGCTCTGATAGCTCTTGTTAACTTGTCGGACCACCAACTGGGAATCGCCCCGCACAATCAGCTTTCTGATCCCAAGTTCGGCCGCAATCCTGAGGCCGGCAAGCAAGCCTTCATATTCTGCAGTGTTGTTTGTCGCTTGCTCCCTGGGAAAGTGCATCTGGATAACATATTTGAGGTGCTCTCCGGTGGGCGCGATGAGTACCACGCCGGCACCGGCGCCTTGCAGCGAGAAGGCACCGTCAAAATACATTACCCATTCACTTGTCGCTTCTTGCACGGGTGCGCTTGTTTCTTGAATTTCTTCATCTGGCGTCGGGGTCCATTCGGCAATGAATTCTGCCAAAGCTCGGCTCTGTATGGTTGAAGTACTTTCAAACTTGAGTCCAAAGCTTGACAGCTCCAGTGCCCACTCGACGATCCTGCCTGTTGCTTCTGGATTGTGCAGTATCCTCTTCAACGGAAAGCGAGTGACCACTGTTATCTCATGGGCTTGGAAGTAATGGCGCAGCTTCCTCGAGGCCATGAGGAGGCCGAAAAGCAATTTTTGCACACCAGAGTATCTTGATCTAGCCCCCTGGAGAAGGGAACTTACAAAATACACTGGGCGCTGCACCATCTTCTTCCGCACCTCTCCTTGTTCCTGCGCAGAGTCTTCCTTGTCGGGGCCAGAGCTTGTCGGGACAGCCCCCTGCTTGTCGCTAGATTCGCTTGCCGGTGATGCTGACTCCTCGTCGGACTCCCTCTCCGCTACTAACGCAGCACTAACCACCTGGTTGGTTGCCGCTAAGTATAGCAACAACTTTTCCTGTGGTTTAGGTGCGACAAGTATAGGAGTGGAGGACAGGTACCGTTTCAAATCCTGCAACGCCGCCTCCGCTTCCGGAGTCCACTTCATGGGACCTGCTTTCTTCAAAATTTTGAAGAAAGGTAGGGCGCGTTCTGCGGATTTTGAAATGAACCTACTGAGGGCAGCAACACAACCTGCAAGCCTTCTGACATCCTTAACGCGCTTCGGGGCTTCTATCTGCTCAATGGCTTTGATCTTGTCGGGGTTAGCTTCAATCCCCCTTTGTGATACAAAGAACCCGAGAAGCTTGCCGGAGGGGACTCCAAAGACGCACTTCTCGGGGTTCAGCTTGAGCTGTATCCTGCGCAGGTTCTGAAACGTTTCTTCCAAGTCTTGAATCAGGGTTTCTTTGCTCTTGCTCTTCACCACGATGTCATCCATGTAAGCTTCTACATTCCTGTGGATCTGTGGCTCAAAAGCAGTGTACACTACCCTTGCGAAGGTTGAGCCTGCATTCTTCAGTCCAAATGGCATGCGGATAAAGCAATAAGTGCCACATGGAGTGATAAATGCAGTCTTCTCTTCATCCTCCTTGGCCATGAAAATCTGATGATAGCCTGAGTATGCATCAAGAAAACAGAGTAGCTCACATCCGGCAGTGGAGTCAACGATCTGGTCAATGCGCGGCAAAGGGAATGGATCCTTGGGACATGCTTTATTGACATCGGTGAAGTCTATACACAGTCTCCACTTCCCGTTGGCCTTGCGCACGACGACTGGGTTTGCCAACCATGTCGGATGGATCACACCTCTAACTAGACCTGCTGCCTCTAATTTCTTGATTTCCTCGTTGATGAACTCTTGGCGCTCCACGGCTTGCTTCCTCACTTTCTGCTTGATGGGCCGCGCATGAGGACAGACAGCAAGCTTGTGCTCAATCACCTTCCTGGGAACACCGGGGATGTCAGATGGTTGCCAAGCAAACACATCGACATTCGCCCGCAGGAAGGCGACGAGCGCGCTTTCCTATTTGCTGTCAAGGGTGGCACTGATGGTGAAGGTACCACCAGTGCCATCCTCCTTTGCGGACACTTTCTTGGTTGCCGGAGGAGCAGCCATTCCTTTCTTGCTCTTGCCGGTGGAGCTCGATGGAACGTCCTCGACGGCAGCGCAGCACTCCGAAGAGGTGCGGTTGCCGGAGTGGGTCGCAGAGCACTTGCCGGACTTGGTCTTCGTCTTCTTCCCCCCGGGAGCTTCAGCGGCAAGAGTATCCTTCTCGGCCGCAGCTGCCGCATCCCGGTAAATCTTGTCGGCGCAAATAAGCGCATCTTTCTTGTCGCTGTGGACAGTGATGACGCTTATCGGCCCCGGCATCTTCAGCACGTTGTAGGCATAGTGGGAAGCTGCCATGAACTTGGCGAGGGCGGGACGGCCGAGTATTCCATTGTAGGGCAATGGAATATCGGCAACGTCAAAGGTGATGCGCTCAGTCCTGAAGTTGAGCTCCCCACCAAAGGTCACCGGCAGAGTGATCTTTCCCTTGGGCTTGCTCCTTCCCGGGTTGATTCCTTGGAATGAACCGGTCTCTTCGAGCTCGCCGTCTTGAATCTGGAGTTTCTTGATCACAGCAGAGGAGATCAAGTTCAGGCCGGCCCCGCCGTCAACCAACATTTTGGTGACCTTGAGGTTGCGGATGGTGGGGGAAACCAGCATCGGCAAGCACCCGACCGCGGTGGTGCGGTCAGGGTGATCCTCAAGATCAAAAACGATGGGCGTGCTGGACCATTTGAGGAGCCTGCGCGACTCCACGGGCGGCTCCGCTGCGTTTACCTCACGCACCCACTGCTTGAGTTGGCGGTGGGAGGTATGCAGAGAGGCGCCACCGTCGACGCACAGGACCTCCGTGGCCTTCTGGAACTCCTGCTCGCTGTTCTCGTCATCCTCCATGTCTTCATCGTCGTCTTCGTCGTTGTCGCGGCCCCGGGGAGGTCGATCCCCTTGCCGCTGCTTAGCCTTGCCGCGGCGTCCTCCCCGGCCATTGAACGGTCGCTTCTTGCTGGGCTCTTCCCCGCCGCCTTGGGCCTTCTCCTTGTCGCGCCTCTCGTACTCAGCTTTTTGCTGCTCGACAAGGTACTCGACGCGCTTGCAGTTGGAAAGATCGTGACCCTTGGTGCGGTGAATCTTACAGTATTGCTTGTCGGAGCTACCCGGCTTGTCGGCCGCCGCCGCAGGGGCAGGCTCCTTGCCGGAGCCGCCAGCCTGCGCTTGCTTGGCGGGGGCCTCCTTGCCGGACTTCTCGACGGCAAGCACTTCCTTCTTGCCCTTCTTTCTGTTGTTCCGCCGCCGGCTCTTCTTTGCCGGGGCGGCGTCGTCGCTGTCGCTTCCCCCTGCGCCAGCATCCTCCCCGGGGAGTTTCCTCCCCTCTTCCGCGCGGGCGCACTTGTCAGCCAGAGCGTAGAGCTCGCTGACGTCCCTAATCTTGGTCATCGCCATCTCCTCACGCATGCGGCGGTTACGCACGTTCTGATGGAACGCGCTGATAACCGCGGCAGGGTGAACGTCAGGGATGTTGTGCTGCACCCGGCTGAAGCGTTGGATATATTTGCGCAGGGGTTCGCCTTCCTTCTGGGCCAAGATGTGGAGATCGCTCTCCTGGCCATGGGGTTTGTGGCCGCCGGTGAAGGCGCCAACAAACTGATGGCAGAGGTCGGCCCAAGAAGAGATAGAGCCTTCCGGCAAGTGCATGAGCCATGAACGGACGTTCGGCTTCAGCACGAGCGGGAAGTAGTTGGCTAGGATCTTCTCGTCGCGCCCCCCGGCAGCTTGCACTGCGATAGTATAGACGCTGAGAAACTCCGAGGGGTGCGTCTTGCCGTCGTACTTCTCCGGTACGTCGGGCTTAAAGTTCTTCATGCTGGGCCACTGGACGCGCCGCAGCTCGCGGGTGAACGCAGGGCAGCCTGCCGCGTACGGCAAGTCGCCTGGTTCACCGGGCGCGTGCGCGTCGACAGTGTTCCCAGCTCTCTTGTCGGATTGTCGCCGAGCTTCTCGGTGGCGCTCGATCGTGGTTCGAGCGTCTTCATCTCGCCGATCGTCGAGGACCTGGCGCTGGTCCCGACGGGCCCGCGGGTCCGACGAGGCTGTGGAGCCGTCGTCGGGGTTGTTCCGGCGGGGAGGCGTCTTCTGCTTCTGCGGCGGGGAGTGCACGCTTGTCGCACCCCCGGCAGTCTTGTCGCCGATAGCCTTCGTCTTCTCAGGTTGCCGCGGCCGTGAGGTCGACGGCTGCTGCGGAGAGTCGTTGTTGGCGAAGTCTATCAGGCTCCGGATAGTAGCCCTCCATTCTTCGGCCTTGTCGGCCGCCGGAGGAAAATCGAGGAGCAGCTGCGCCCTTGCGAGCGCTTCTGCCGGAGTAGTGGGGAACGCGGGTGAGCGGTGCGAGGAGCGGGATACGCTCGGACTTCTAACGACGTTAGAAGGAGCGGGGTCCCGCGCCGGCGCCTTCGCTTTGCTTGTGCCCGGACGGGGGTCCGGGGCGTCCCGCGAACCTCCAGTTTGGCCTTGCCCCAGCAAGCGGATACCACCTCCCGTGGTATGGCGCTGCGGGGTCGTCGTGTGCTGTGATGGACGCGGCGCGTCCACGGAGACCGAGGTCCGGTCGTCCGTCCTGTTCTTGGATCTGGTGGCACCGTGAGTGTCCTCGCCGGCAACCACCCTTCCGACGGCGTCTCCCCCGCCCACCGTTGGCTCTGGTGGCGGCGGGTGAGACGCAGACGGGCCTCCGACCTCCGAAGGCTTCTTCTTCGGGGCCATGGGGTTGCCGCTGATGAAGTTGCTGATGAAGCTGGAGAGGTTGATGAAGAATGCGCCCGCGCGAACGCCGGATCAGGTTCGCACAACCTCGACGCCCCCTACCTGGCGCGCCAAATATGTCGGGGGAAACTGTCCGCCACGAACACCTATGGGACCGGAGCCCCTTGTCTGTGCGGTACGAGGGCGGAGGGAGCACAAAGAGCAGATCGAAGCAGACACGCGGGCAGTTTTACCCAGGTTCGGGCCGCACGGATGCGTAAAACCCTACTCCTGCTTGGTTGTGTATTAAGTTGAGTGCTCGGGAGCTTGAAGAAGCAGCTACACCGTGCGTGAGAGTAATCTAGGTTTCGAACCCCCTCCACGTTGTGCATGGGCCTCCTTTTATAGTGCAAGGGGTCACCGACAGGTGTCAACGTAGGAGAAAAGGGTAAAAATGTAAAAGATGTGGTAGTTGTAACAGTGCGGGAACAGTGGAGCTACAGTACAGAACAGTGGTCTATACCTACTTTAACAGTGGGGGACAAGGGCATTTAATGCCCGTCGCCGTCGACCCCAAAAGCTCCCGCCTTAGCGTCTCCTTCCGCCACGGCGACGGATTCATCACCGTGGAGTGCCACCGTGTACCCCAGGCTGCACAGCCATCCGCCACGCGTCCCTGGATAAGCCCCGGGGCGACGCGTGGGCCGATGAGCTGGAGCGCGGGCACACAGCGCAGTCTCCCCGGCAAGCACCTTGCCGGGGGCCTCGATCTTGCTGGGCCCGGGAACTCGCCGCTCCCCGGGCCCCTTGCCGGGGCGCGTATAGCGCCGAGGCGATGTCTTCTAGTCTTCCTGGCAAGCTCCTCTTGCCAGGGCCTTGTGTTAGGGAAACAGTCTTGAGCCTGGTACGGCCTTCCCGGCAAGCTCCTCTTGCCGGGGTCTTGATCTTATGTCTTGTATACTTTGTTTTTGAATGGTTTAATAGGGGGCAGGAAGGTCTCCGGCGAGCACGCAGTAAACCTTGCCGCGGGAAGCTGCAACTGCCCGTGCACAAGTTGGGGTACTGAGGCACCCCTACCTTAGTACACCGACACTGTGACAAGGTTAGTGGAAACAGCACAAAAATTTACATTGGAATCCAAAACATCATTAGTAACAAGGTCTTTAACCAATGCAACTTGAGGATCGACCTTGATCTGGTCCTCGGGCTCATCAATTCTTCTCTCACTTTTATTTATTATGCATGTCACAAGAGAGTGCTCCCTTATCCTTTCGGGAAAAGGAGGCTTTTCATATATAACTGCACGCAAAATAGGGTCAGCAACATGAATATCAACAGGTAACTCTTTGAAAGGTTCATGATGCTGATCTCTCTTCTTTTTAAAAGTGTCACACCCTGCATTTTGTAACATGTTATTTGCATCAATGAAGCATGAAAATTTGGACCAGCAAAATTTTTTGGCATCATTTGGCTTTTAATTGGAGTTGAGTTTTTCTTCATGTGCTTTTTCATGTGCTCAATAAAGTCAACTATTGCCTCTTGTAGAATTCATCTCCATACCCAAAACTTCTGCCCAATGATCATGCCAAGTGTTATATAACAGTATAGTATTTTCTTACAAAATTAATTTGGCCAAAATATATTTTATAAATTTAGTTTTCCAAAAACCCCTGAATTGAGATTTGCACTGCAAGTGGTTGATTTAGGGTGAGAAAATTATTTCAAAAAGTATATTTGAGACCTAGTAGTCATAGGACTCCCAGAAACCACAAAAGTATAATTTTAAAAGTTATTTTCCTATTTTATTTAAAAGCTTTTTCTTAAGGCCAGAAATGGTCTTTAATAGGGAAAAATTATTTAACTATTTCAAAAATATTTGCCAAAATTCAGGGAGACTCAGAGGACATATATTGTCCATATATAAGAGTTTCAACACTTGGTCATGTTCAAAATAATGGGCTAATCCCTCTAAAACCCTTTCTGGATATTTCAAGCTTTTGAAATATTTACAAAGGAAATATTCTCCAAAAATTCCAGGGAAATTCTATCATGTCACATATGACATATTTGATGATCTTGCCAAGTCCCATACCTTGGGAAGCAAGAAAACATCATCAGAACCCTCCATAACCATTCTGTCCATATTTGAAGTTTGAGCAACTCTACATTGCCAAACTTGTCCAAATGCTCTCAAACTTGGTGCACATGCTAGAAATGCCTAATAAGGCATCTAGACCAAATGGCACAAGATTTGGAATAGAGCAACTTGATCAGAACACCCCAAAACCCTTTCTGTTCAAATGCAAATTTGAACAACTTTACATTACCAACTTTTTACCTGGAGCTTCAAACTTTGTGGGCATGATCAATACCCCAAATGATGAAACTACACCAAGTGGTGCATCAAGGGGAGATGATTAGCTTGACTCAAACAAGATGAAGCCATTTCTGTTGATTTCTAGGGTTCACCAAAGTTACATTGGCTAGTTTCTTCAAATGAGCCCAAATTTGGTGAAACACCCTATATTCACATGTCATTCAATCATGTTAAGAGTCATGGCAAGTAGAGATCATTTGCTTAACCAAACACTGATCAAACACCTTCTGGCTTTTTACCTAAACCCTCTTCTTGACCCCTTTTACCTTTTACCTTGGCCTCAACTTTCTACCACATGTTCATCCAGTTACTAGCCACCTCCAGTAACTTCCCCAGGACTCCAGCTCCATGATTGAGGGGTAAAAACCCTAGTTCACCCTGCTGGACAGCCATTTCTTACCAAGTCACCAGCTTCCTCTCTCTCTCCTTGACTCTCCAGAGCATCCAAAGCTTTAGCCGTGTTGCTTGCATCACCCTGGACCCCCCAGACACGGTGGACGCGTCCAGAGGCCCAATGGCATGCCGTGGCATGCGATAAGGGCACTCCAGAGCGCGCTACAGTGCGCCCACGCACTGTAGCTTCGGCCAATCGTCTGCCCCGACAGCCTCGGGCTCTCCCCTCGCGCTAGTCGATGCCCCTCGACGTCCGCAACCACTCCGGCGATGTCCCCCCTCCTCCTGCGCCCTCCAGTGGCCGTCGCCGCACGCGCACCGGCCGCCCGCAACACCCACTCCTCGGCCTCACACGCGCGCACGGCCTTGAAGCTTCCCCGCTCCTCCTCTCTCCTCTAATGGACGTAGGACTCGTCCAGCAACGCCGCAGACACGCTCCCGTCGCCTCCCGTGCGCTGTAGCATCGATCAGGAGCTCGCCGGCGCACCGGTCCACGGGACCCCGCCGT
>LR738715.1:272155059-272198276 GCA_902687465.1 Secale cereale
GAAGAGCTTCAGTGCTCGGGATCGACCGGAGCTCCGCCGCGTCGGGCCGCCGGTGATCTCGCGGTACAGGCCTCCTCCGCCCTTCCTTTTGCCCGATTTGGAACCACGACACACCACTGACTCTTTCCCCTCGCTTTCCCCTCTCTGTGGCAGTTGGAATCGGCCGGAGCGACGACCTCCCGAAGCTCCTCCGCCGTCCCACCTCGCCGCCGACGAAACCGACCTCCCCGGCGTGCCGCACCACCACCCCTACCTCCGCAACACGACGCTGAGTCCGTTCCTGCCCTCCGTTGTCGTCGCCGTGGCCGGAATCAACGCCGGTGAGCTCGCCATCGCCGTGGCCGTGAGGTTAGAGATGACAGGCGGGGCCCGCCTGTCATCCTCACCACTCTCTCCCTCTCCTCACAGCCGCTGACCGTCGGGCCCCGCCCGTCAGGTTTGAAAACCTGATGTGCGCGCGCTGGCGCCCGTGCGGTTGGGATGGATGCCCTGGGCCGTGCACTGTGGCCCCTCTGGCCCAGTTGCACAGGGCATTTTCTCCTTTTCTTTTCTGTAAATATTTCAAACATTTTTACAGAAATGAATATTGGTCCAAATGAAATAATTCCAACTCCTAAATTCTTGTAATATTCCAACCTATTTAATGGTGTCACTTTCACACACATCCATGAAACTTTTCTGTTCTGTTCAAATTTAAATTCAAATTTGAGCAATAAAACTCCTGTTCTAATATCATTAGATTCCATTCTGTTACTTCAAAACTCCAACTAAGAATTTTCTCCATCTTAGAAATCCCTCTAGTATTTAACAAAAATAAGTTGACATTTTTCTGAGCACTTTGATTTTTCTGTTTTATTGTGGTCTTATTTTTCCGTTGTTATTATGCGACGTATAGATACCGTATTTGACGAAGTTGCTGAAGAAGGAGAAGGAGAAGGATTTGAAGACTTTGAAGACCAAGCCAATCCAGGCAAGCAGCCCTTTGACCATGATACACTTGTTCTTCGGAACCCGTTGATTCCGATGCATGATGATAGCATTACAATGATGACCTAGTTGAACCACCACATGATGCATGCCTTGATCTTGATCTTGCTATGTGCTAGATAGCATGCAAATAGTTAGTAGTAATGAATAGTGATGCATGTGTGACATGAACCTTCGTGGTTGAAATCTTTGCATAAAACCCCGTCGGGTGCCATTCATGCCCGAGGGAGATGATGAGTTGGGTAACCACTTGATGACGAAGTGGTGTACCGAGACAAGTGTGTGTTTTTCAAACGGATTGGTTTAAGTTGCGACCGTTATTCCAACCATACATGTGCAACCACTCTACCCCTTATGGGACGGGGCGTTATTGATTACTTAGGCCGATACTAGCATGGTGCCCGCATTACTAGTGGCGGGAAGACTTGAGGTCTTTCCCGGGACGGGGTCGTGCTTGGATAGACGACCATGACTGTTTTCACAGGGCACCGGACACACCGTTGGTTCCTTCGGGTACACGTGACATTGAAATTAGGGCAAGTCCCGTGATCTATTGTTTGTACCCGAGGGCCGTGTACCAACGAGTGGACTCTATGTTAGTGTCGTCTAAGGAAAGATAATGACCGGGTGCTTCCCCCGAGTACTTGAGGTACTGCGGGATCGTGGATGACACGAAAGCTTCCCGGATCTTGTGGGTAAAGTGTACAACCTCTGCAGAGTGTAAAACTATTCGAATAGCCGTGTCCACGGTCATGGACAGTTGGGTAACCGCTCTTGGGCTACGTCCAATGTTTGTGAAACCACGTGTGTGTATGAGAGTCAAGGTGGTGACTTGACTCGATGAGTTGAATCATATTCATGTTGATATCGGTAACCTGCCTTCGAGGTTACGCGAGTTTATTGATGCATAAACTTGATGGTAGAATATTTATTTCTAGCCCTTTGCTAGATTGTTCATTATTGCACTGTTACTTTGTACCACATCATGGGTTGCTTGCGAGTACATTCAAAGTACTCATTGGCTTGCCACTGGTTATTTAATTGGCCAGGCATGGAGGAACAGGAATATGATGAAGAGTTCTTTGGAGACGAACATGCAAACTAGGACGCTATCCCAGTCAGAATGCCTGTAGGGTTAAGGTAGATGGCATGGGTTCTACCTATTATCGAAGACTTCCGCTATTTGAGTTATTTGCTATTCAGCCCGTGAGGCTTTATCTATGTAAGACTTGGCCATAATGGCCATAATTTGTGTAAGACGATATGTATGGATGTAAGACTCTTGTTATTCAGCTTCTGTGTGTTCAGTGAGCATTGATCTCTGGGATCACTGTACACGTGCATTCGGTGATCTCGACTTCTAAGTCGGGGTCCCCACAAAAAGAATCAACGTGAGAGGCAAAATCCTTACAGAAATCAATCATTAGATGGGAATCAAGACCAATCTTAGAGCAAAAGGTATTGAAGTAATCAGTTTTCACATAGCTCTCAATATAATCATGCTCATAATTTATAGCGGGTTCAATACCTTTATTGATTTCCCAATCTTCGGTATTCCTCTGGATCCTTTCAATGAGATCCAACCTTTCTTCAACGCTCTTTGTCTGAAATACCCCACTAGAGGAGGCATCCAGCATCTCCTTATCCTGACGAGAAAGCCTGGCATAAAAATTTGTAAGTATAATTTTCTTTGGGAGCTCATGAATAGGACATTTGAGCATTAGGGACTTCAATCTCCCCCAAGCTTGAGCAATGCTTTCTCCGTCACGAGACCTAAAGTTATAGATATAGTTCCTGTCTCGATGAATTTCATGAAGAGGATAAAACTTGGTATAAAAGAGAGACATAAGCTCTTGCCAATCAAGCAAGTGTGAGTTATCGAGAAGCTTATACCAATCTGAAGCTTTATCTATAAGCGATACGGAGAACAATTTCCTCATGACAAACTCCATTGATACACCTGCAAGCTTAAATAATGAACATAGTTGTGACAGATACAGCAAGTGTTCACCGGGATGTGTGTCTCCTTCATAACGATTAGCCAAAACATAATCGATAATACCAGCTGGTATTTTATAGGGCACAATTTCAGTAGGGGGAGGAGCAACCACCACAGATGTGGGGCGTCTTCCCACAAGCAACGATCCAATAGCAAGGTTGTCCATAAGGACAAAGAGCAGCAACAGCAAAATAAAAACAGAAATATAAAAACTTCCTTACCAGCTTCACTTACCAATAGCGCTACACTCCCCGGCAACGGCGCCAAAAAACGGTACTTGATGACCCACAACCGTAAGGGATCTATTGCAGCGTTTTCGATAAGTAAGAGTGTCGAACCCAACGAGGAGCAGAAGGTATTGATAAGTGATTCTGAGCAAGGAATAATTGCAAGCACTGAAAGATAACTTTTTAGGGGTTTTCTTGATATAAGCAACAGGAAAGTAAAAGCGAGCAAAGTAAAAGGCACTGGAGAGTAACAAGTGGCTCAATCCTTTCTGAGCAAAGGAGAGGCCTAGCAACTGAACTTATAAAGGCTAAAGTGTTCTTGAGGACACATGGGAGAGGTAGTCATGTGCTTTCGCCATATTCCGTATCGGTACTATGTGATGTGTTGATAAGTGTTGAGTGGGTGGATCTATGCTAGTACACCCTCTAGACTAAGATGAGTGCACTCTTATGATTAAACACCTTGCAAGCATCCGCAAATACAAGATAGTATTTAAGGCAAAAGCCTAACCATAGCAATACGATCGATGATCCATTGTTCCCTTGTGCAAAAGCGTGCGAACTGGGGTTCAGGTTTCTGTCACTCCGGCAACCCACCATAAGCATTCTTTGTACACAATGTATTCCCCTAGGTCCTTAATAAGGCGAAGTGTTGAGTGTTCGACTCAAACAACACCACTAGGAAAATAACAACACAACTTAAGTATCAAACAACACATATTACTTCAACATCATATGACTACTAACAACAAGACTTCTCCCATGTCCTCAAGAACTAAAGTAACTACTCACAAGACATAAAAGAGATCATGATCAGTGGAGATAGATGGATGATAAACAATCTGGACACAATGATATTTCTCCAACAAAACTCAATAGCATTCACCACAAAGTAGTAATCAACACCGATAGGGTAGAGAGGATAGATAGTACGGATTACAACACAAGTTGCAATTGTGAGATGAGATTGGATGAAGATGGAGATGGTGCTGATGTTGGGGATGATGTTGATGATGATCTCGATGATGCCCGTGACGATGGTGATGACGATGTCGATGATCTCCCCTTCCGGGAGGTGATCTCCCCGGCGGAATCTGCACGCCGGAGATGGCTTTTCTTCTCTCTAGGTTTCCGCCACGGAGCGGTGGCGGAACTCCGTAAAATCCCCTCCTTTTAGGGTTTTGTCACATCCCTAGTTAGCACTTGCATTAGGGTTAGTTGGTGTGTGCATCATGTTTACTTTTCAAAGAAATTTGAAATGGGAATGACAGAAACCCCAGCACCCCTCTCCTAACAACTAGGGTTTGCTAAAATATTTTCCAATGTACCCAAAATGCCCTTCAAAAATGTTCATCATTTCTGCCTTGGTCTTAAACCTCTGCCAAAAGTGGTGCACATTTTTCTAGGACACTCAAGGGCTTTGGATTAAATCATATGGTATTTGTATTTGGGCATTTAAATACTTTAAAATATTTTAAATGCTCAAATAATCATGAACTATAATGTTTCCTACTGTTCATATTATATACAGTGGGTATGACAAGTTTCATGAGTTATAAAAATGTTTTGGCATTTTTATTAATTGAACAAAGCTGCAAAAGAAATGAAACAGAAAAGAAAATAGGAAAAAGAGAGAGAGAAGAAACTTACCTGGCGCCCCACCCGGCCCACCTGCCGGCCCAGCACAGCTGCCGCTCCAGCGAGCTGCTTGCCTCGGCCAGGCAGGTAGGCAGGTGCTCGACAGCGACCGCGCCGCGCGCCACGCAGCTGCCCGCCGCCCTGCTTCCTCCCCTCGCCGCCCTGGAAGCCTGGTTCGGTCACACACGTCGCCCCCGAGCTCGCAGACACCTCCCTCTCTCCCCAGCTCCTCTCCCTCGCTCTCCCCGCGCCATGGCCGACGCCGTTGTCCTCGCACCGTCGTAGAAGCCGCACCCACCGTCGACCCTGAGCCCCGCCTTGGTGTCCGTCATCTCCGCCGTCCTCGACTGCTTCGAACAGGCCGAGCCCCGAGCGCTCGCTCGCCCTGGAGACGCCCCCGACCTCTTCTTCCCCAACTCCGGCCGCAGAGATCCCCCTCGTCGTTCCGCTCAGTTCCGACCACCCCCGAGCTCGCTCCGGCGCCTGCTGCAACCCCTGTGAGCCCAGCTTCGTCCTCCCCCTCTCCGTTGGCTCTCTTTTGCCCTGGAACGCACCGCACGAAGCTCACCTGCACGCACCGCCGCCGTGCTCGCTGCCGGTGATGCTCCGGTGACCATTTGGTCACTGGCACCCGTCCATCACACTCACCGCAGTGCGTAGAGGCGAAAGGTGCTACGCACGCATCGCCTAGGCCCCTGCAGCCGCATTTCCACACACGCCCGACGCCTGTCGCCGCCGTCGAGCTTGTTGCCGTCGTCTCCGGCCACCCCAGGTCCGGCGACCACCAGCATTCGACGCGCCATGACAAGAGCTTTCCAACGCGCCTAGCCGCAACTCGAGCCGTGGCCCGTAGACGATTTCCGAAGCACGTCGCCGCACTTGGCCTCGCCGGCGTCACGTCGTCGGCGGTTTTGACCTGTTTGACCAGGGGGTTGACTACCCCTGGGTCACTGACGTGTGGGCCACCTTTGGCTAATTAGTTAGTTTAATTAAGTTTCTGTTAATTTAATTAGTTAATTAGTTTAGTCACTGACCCATGGGCCCAGGCCCCACTGACAGCTAATTAGTTTTAGTCTAACTCTAATTAACTTAGTTAATTAGCTGTGACACTGACCAGTGGGTCCCACTGGTCAGGTTTGACTTGGACTGGCCCTGTTGACTGACTGACGTTAGCATGATGTCATGCTGACACAGTAAAGGTTTTTCTGGGATTTTTAGATTTATAAATAATTCAAGAAATTCCAGAAAATACCCAAAACTTCTAAAAATCATATAAAATCAACCATAGCTCAGATGGAAAAGATTTATATATAAAAAATGATCAGAAAAATCTAATATTTCTAATGGCACTGGTTTCATGCATGTTTGAACAAGTTAACTTGCTGTATACATCAAAAACATGATAATGCACTTATTTAAATAATAGTTTGAACTCCAATTTGAATCTTTGATTCAAATAGGCTCAAACCCTTCTGGTTTTAGTTGCATTAGCCAACACACATGCATCTTGCCATGTCATAAGCATGCATCATATTGTTGCATTTGTTTGTTAATGATTGTATCGCCGGTATTCTCTGTGTTAGGTCCTGCTCCCGAGGATACTGCTGCGTATCCAGTTGAAGAGCAGTACCCGACAACTACTTTGTCAGGCAAGCAATCATTGATCATTCCGATACAAACCCAATCTTCTCGCTCCTGCTCTCTTTTACTGCATTAAGGCAACAACGTGTGAACTGCTACTTGCTGCGGTAGTTGAACCCTATCCCTTGCATGACCTGTCATTGCCACAGTAAATAGTTGAAACCCACTAGCATGTGTAGGAGTTGATTGAGCCATGTGATGTGTGATCCACCATGCTATTTATTTATGTTGCCTGCTATGCTTAGAGTTGTGTCTGGTCTGGTTCATCTGGGTGATGGATCAGAGTGAAATGATCATACCGATAAAGAGAAGGAAGTGTGGAATACGCTTGGTGAAGGTATCGATGACAGGCCATGTAGGAGTACATGGTGGGTTGTTTCATTGGAATCGTCCATAGGACCCGAGATCTGTATGTGTGGTTCAAGTTACAGCTACTACCACACATTGTGATCCTTAATTGACCCTCTCGGCTTATTAATTACCCTTGATCTCTGTCCAGGAGTTGCAACAAGTTTCTGGTGTTTATAGTTTACTGGAGGTCGTGCACAGCGCTGACCCTCGGGGTGGGTTGTGATGCGACAGGTACATGGCACGGTGTACCGGTTGCCCGTTTGGTGACTCGGGAACCCTGTACACATCGTTTGGGGCCGTGAGCGACACCCCGGCCGGATCTCCCCACGGATGGAACCCAAATAGGCGATAAACCTGGACGAGAGACTTGAGTAGTTAGTCAGATCGTGGCCGACACCCCCGCTGGGCTTCCGCTTGAAGGTTGCCGAGTACACGCCGAGTAAACGGCGATAAGTGGTGAAAGCGTGTGTGAAGAGGTACACCCCTGCAGGGTTATCAAACTATTCGAATAGCCGTTGTTCGCGGTACGGACTACTTGGTTGCTCTTACAGTTCATAGACAAGTTGATGGATACTACTAAAAGCCTCAAGATAAGTGTGAGTGCCGTGGATGGCCCTTCCGTAGGATGACGGAAGAGGATCCTCGGTAGTGTATTGATGTGGTGAGTAGTGGACTCGTGTTCGTAATAACATCTCGCAATCTGTTGAGAGATGTAGTATAGGATAGCCAAGGTCAAAGCTGGCATTCTGCTATGAACTCCACTACCCCCCCCCCCCTTGATAATGTTGCATATATGATAGGTTCTGTGGTAAGACTTGCTGAGTACCTTTGTACTCATGTTTGCTTAATAACTGTTGCAGAGGAGAACCATGCCCCTGCTGATGGGTTCTACATAGACGTTGACGTCGACGAGTAGCTTGACACCCAGACGGAGATCTGGAGCTTGTGAAGGGCCTTGTAGATAGTCAGGCTACACCAAGCCTGTTTTATTTTCTAAGTTGTCTGTACTCAGACATGTAGCTTCCGCTTATGCTTGTATGACTGTATGACTTGAGTGTTGGGTCATGTGACCCCTACCTGTATGGATATGTTATGTATGGCTCTTGGAGCCTTTTAAATAAAGTACTTTGAGTCATAGAGTTCTGTTGTGATGCAATGTTGTATTTGCACATATTGAGCATATTGCGTGTATGATTGAAATGAATGGTATGTGTGGGATCCGACACCTAGTTGTTTTCCTTTGGTAGCCTATCTTACAGGGAAATGCCTCCTAGTGTCTCCAATGAGCCTTGGTAGCTTGCTACTGCTCGGAACACGTAGGCTGGCCGGCATGTGTCCTTCTTCGTTCCTGTGTCTGTCCCTTAGGGGAAATGTCACGCGTTGTTCCTTTAAGTCCATGTAGCTTGCTACGACTTGGGTTCATACGTTGATGACCGACACGTTCGTTGCTGGGTCATGGATGCCTGTCTCTGTAATTTAGTGCCACTTTTGGTTTATAACTAGCCATGTCGGCCCGGTTTCTCTGTCATATGGATGCTAGCGACACTGTCATATACGTGTGCCAAAATGCGCAAACGGTCCCGGGCCAGGTAAGGTGGCACCCGTGGGGTTACCGTGCGTGAGGCCGGAAAGTAATATGACGTGTTACAGCTAGATCGATGTGACTTAGGATCGGGGTCCTGACAGCGTTGGCATCAGAGCTGGACTACCTGTAGGTTTCTCAAGCCAAACTGGTCGATGTTGAGTCTAGAAAAATTCTTAGTTGTATGTAGGGGAATTGATTGTGGAAGGGAACGTAAGGCTCTTTTTACTCCTTTACCTTATGCCCTTCTGATCCGAGTCAGTCTATTCTTTCTACGGGGATTTAGGACTAGGCCTCTTATCCTTACTAGGTTCACGTGTTACTAATCCATAGACTCTTAGGATTGTTGGTTTCAAGCCTCGGTTCAGTTTCTATCCTTTTAGTATGATGATTGTTGGACCGGAACCTTGATATGGATTGTTGAGTGGCTATGCTATCATTTGTATGATGTCTCAATTCTTGTTTGAGAATTTACAGTTGTTATGCTGCCCGATTTCTTCCAGAAACACTAATGCCTTTGCATTATTCCGTGTTTCAGATGTCTGGCCGCATCCCTCACCAAGTGGTTCGTTTGACTCGGTGCATTAATGTGCCCGGTCACACGGCCATGCTAGTCCGTGTGCTGACCGAGACCGGTTATCGCTAGTATCCTGAATACACCGTGGAGGAACAGTACCGGGATTTCAATCAGAGTCAGTATTTCTGCACAGTCCGGATATACCCCTCATATCCCGGAGCTAATGACCCCATCCATTGGTCTTATGGACTCGGGGTTACCATCGAGATGGCAGTGCAGGATGCCGCTTATTCGATGATGGCCATTCTCCGTGCTAGGCATGCCCTGTTGCTGAACACTGAGTTCTGTTACATGCCAGCTTCGCTTCCCGGAGAGGAAGGCTACTACACTGGTCTGTATATTGATGCTGCTCATGAAGAGCCACTTCTTCAGACTACTGTTCAGATGTTGGAGGATAGGTACCGTGAGGTCCGTGCCCTCCGAATGGAGCTGTATAACACTTGAGCCGCTCATTGGACTACTTTGACACGGTTTGCACCTGCTGTGCACGCCGGATATCTGGACATGCGGGATTTGTACCCCATGCGGACTCGTCTGCCTGATCGCATGGATTGGCGTGACGTTGGGGGTATTACACCTCCACGTGGGCGTCGGTTACCACCAGCATCGGGACCGAGACCACACCCATGCCCCTATGGTCCACAGCCTTCGAGTGCTCGCGAGTTCCAAGATCCATATGTTCCACTTCCAGGCTATGGTGGTAATCTTTACGAGGATTACTACGCAAATGTCTGAGCTAGGCCGTGGTTGTAGTAGTATTGTAGTAGTTGTATTTCCATAGTCCTGCGCATCTTGTGGAATATGACTTAGTGTGTACTGAGTTTCGGAGGTGTAGTTAAATAATGTATAGGAGCTTGGAATGCCTCTGATGGGATGTATCGTCTTTCACCGCAGTTGTACTTTAGCCTTGGCTTGTACTAAACTTTGTATGGTGTGTATGACCACTGTTGTATATATAGCAGTTCCTATATTGCCATGTCGTACGGATGAACATCTTTGCATTCCGTGTCATCCATTACATTCTGCACTTCTATGTCAAATTTTTGCCATCCTTGTCTAAACCGTTGTTTTGTTTTCCTAGGATGGTCAACACTCGCAGCACTCCTGTTGCTCAGGAGCAGGGTGAGGCTAGTGGGGCTAGAGATGGGAATCTGCCCCAGCCACCCTCCTTGGCGGAAGTTATGCTTGAAGCAGAACGGAACAAGAGAGAGACCAACCGTCTGCTGGAACGCATAGAGCAGAACACTGGGTTCCATCAGAGGAATGACGTGGTGTCAATCCACGATTTTATCAAGATGTGTCCGCCGAAGTTCCATCACTCCACCGAACCTCTGGATGCTGATGACTGGCTACGTAGTATCACCCACAAGCTACACTCTGCCCGTGTGGCCGAAGCTGACAAGGTTATCTACGCCGCCTACCATCTTGAGGGCCCTGCCAGTCTTTGGTGGGAAAACTTTGAAGCTATGTGTCCTGCTGGCCAAGTCACTACCTGGGCTGAGTTCAGTGAGGCATTCCGTGAACATCACATTTTGGAAGGTCTCATGGATCGCAAGCGGGAGGAATTCTGCAATTTCACCCAGGGCCATTTAACTGTGGATGGCTATAGTCGCGAGTTTGGTAACCTGGCACGCTATGCACCTGAGGAAGTATCCACCGATGCCAAGAAGCAGGCGAGGTTCCGCAAGGGACTCAGCCCTGAACTCCGCCGAGATCTACGTCTGCACGAGTGCACTTCCTTCCAGAAATTGGTAAACAAGGCTATCAGTGCTGAAACAGGCCAGACCGACTTCGAGGCCACCCGCAAGCATACCCGAGACTTTGGTTCCTCATCCGGCTCTGGCTCTCACAAGCGCCGTGTGTGGGTTCCTAACACTGCTCTGCCACCCAAGTACACACCGAGGCCATCGTATGAGGTGCCTCGCCCAACTCAACAGTTTGCACCTGCTAAGACCTATGGAGGACCACCTTCCAACTTTGCTCCACGCACCACCACTGTGACATGTTTCAAGTGTGGAGAACCGGGACACTACATGCGTGATTGTCCTCAGAACCAACCAGGAAAACCCGTTGGCCGTGGTAAGCCAACCGGCAAGGTGAATTATGTCAAGCCAATCCCCACTACACGTGGTCATGTCAACTATGTCTCTGCCGAGGAAGCTCATGAGGATCCTAACGTCGTCCTTAGTACGCTTCTCGTTAACTGCCATCCGGCATCTGTTCTTTTCGATACTGGAGCATCCCATTCGTTCATATCTGAGAGCTATGCTCGATTGCACAACATGACTTTTTGTGACATGCCTACTTCCATGGTTATTCAAACTCCTGGTTCAAAGTGGCAAACCTCTAGGGTAAGCCATGGAAATGAAATCCTTGTCGATAGACTTGTTTTCCTTGCATCTCTAATCGCTCTCAAGTCCTCGAACATAAACATCATTTTGGGTGTGGATTGGATGACAACTCATTACGCCAAGATTGATTGCTTTACTAGGACCGTTCAACTTACACATCCATCCGGCAAGAGAGTCAATGTCTTGACTCGAATGGCTCAGCGTCAGCTCTACTCTCTTAATGCCAGCCCTCTACCAGAACTCGAAGATATCCCGGTAGTCCGTGACTTCCCAGATGTTTTTCCAGAAGAACTGCCAGGAATTCCACCTGACAGAGATGTCAAGTTCGTGATAGATCTTATCCCTGGAACTGTCCCAATCTCTAGGAGACCTTATAAGATGGCACCACTAGAGTTAGCTGAGCTAAAGAAACAACTCGATGAGTCCTTGCAAAAAGGTTTCATCCGTCCTAGTTCTTCCCCTTGGGCTTGCCCCGTCCTCTTCGTCAAGAAGAAGGATGGAACGGAGCGGATGGTTGTAGATTACCGACCTGTCAATCTGGTCACCATAAAGAATAAGTATCCGCTCCCCAGGATCAACGATCTGTATGATCAGCTCGCTGGATCCGCAGTCTTCTCTAAGATGGATTTGAGGTTGGGCTACCATCAAATCAAAATCAAGAACGGGGACATTCCTAAAACGGCTTTCGTTACTCGTTATGGCCAATATGAGTACACCGTCATGTCCTTCGGATTAACCAATGCCCCAGCTACCTTTTCTCGGTTAATGAATTCTATATTCATGGAGTATTTGGATAAATTCGTCGTGGTATACCTCGATGATATACTCATCTATTCCAAGAACAAGGAAGATCATGCCGAGCATTTAAGGCTGGTATTGACGAAACTTCGAGAGCACCGCCTTTATGGAAAATTCTCTAAATGTGAATTTTGGTTGCCATAAGTAACCTATCTAGGTCATGTGATCTCTGGCAAGGGTATTGCTGTCAATCCCGAGCGAGTTCAAGCCGTCCTTGATTGGACTCCCCCTGAATCGGTCAAGCAAGTTAGGAGTTTTCTTGGCTTAGCGAGCTATTGCCGATGTTTCGTCGAGAATTTCTCCAAGGTTGCTAAACCTCTAACCGAACTCCTCAAGAAAGATAAAAGGTTTGAGTGGACCCCACAGTGCGAGTCCAGTTTTCAGGAACTGAAAAGACGCCTGACATCTGCACCTGTACTGGTACCACCAGACTTTTCCAAGTATTTTATAATCTACTGCGACGCCTCGCGACAAGGACTAGGTTGCATTCTCATGCAAGATCGTCAAGTGATTGCATACGCATCTCGACAGTTGCGTCCACACGAGGATAACTATCCTACTCATGATCTAGAGCTTGCAGCTGTAGTCCATGCACTCAAAACATGGCGACATTACCTCCTTGGTAATCGCTGTGAAATCTTCACTGATCACCAAAGTTTGAAGTATATCTTCACCCAACCGGATTTGAATCTCAGGCAAAGACGTTGGGTTGAGTTGCTCACAGACTACGACTTAGGAATCACTTACACCCCTGGAAAGGCCAATGTCATGGCTGATGCACTAAGTCGTAAGTCATATTGTAACAATTTAAGGTTACAACAAAGTCAACCACTTCTCCACGAGGAATTCCGTAAGCTTAACCTTCACATTGTTCCTCGAGGATTCCTTTCCACCTTAGTGGCGAAACCTACCCTTATGGATCAAATCATAGTTTCCCAGCGGTATGATAAAGGCATATCTCGGATCAAGGAGAACATTGCTAGCGGAGTTGCTAGAAGTTTCTCTATGGATGATCGAGGTGTAGTGTACTTCGAGAACCGCTTGGTGGTACCCAAGAAACCACAACTACGACAAATGATTCTTAAGGAGGCTCATGAATCTCCTCTCACGATTCATCCCGGTAGTACCAAAATGTATCAGGACCTACGTCAGAGATTCTGGTGGACTAGGATGAAGAGAGAAATCGCTCAATTCATTGCTAACTGCGACGTTTGTCGTCGAGTCAAAGCAGAGCATCAACGGCCTGCTGGCACCCTTCAACCTTTAGCTATTCCTGAATGGAAATGGGACAAAGTCGGTATGGACTTCATTACCGGGTTTCCCAGGTCCAGGAAAGGGAATAATGCTATCTTCGTCGTTATCGACCGTCTTTCTAAAGTAGCTCATTTCCTGCCTGTTCGCGAGAGTATTACCGCTAGCCAGCTAGCAGACTTATATGTCTCTCGAATAGTATCACTTCATGGTGTGTCGTTGGAGATTAACTCAGACCGTGGAAGTCTTTTCACTTCACGATTTTGGGAAAGTTTCCAGAATGCTATGGGAACTCATCTCTCCTTCAGTACTGCCTTCCATCCGCAGTCAAGTGGTCAAGTGGAACGAGTCAATCAAATTCTGGAAGACATGCTTCGAGCCTCTGTCATTTCTTTCGGTATGGAATGGGAAAAATGTCTTCCATTTGCCGAATTCGCTTATAACAATAGTTATCAAGCCAGCTTGGGCAAAGCTCCCTTCGAAGTTCTATATGGACGAAGGTGTCGAACACCTCTTAACTGGTCAGAGACCAGGGAAAGACAATTCTTTGGCCCGGATATGATCCAGGAAGCAGAGGAACAAGTTCGCATCGTTCGTAAGAGATTGAAAACAGCCCAGTCTCGCTAGAAGAGCCAATATGATAGTCATCATAAGGCTGTGACTTTTGAAGTCGGCGATAAGGCTTACCTTTGGGTTACTCCTCTTAAGGGAACCCATCGCTTCGGTATCAAAGGCAAATTGGCCCCTCGTTTCATCGGTCCTTTTCGCATTCTTGCCAAACGAGGAGAAGTTGCCTACCAACTGGAACTACCTCCGCACCTCTCCAGAGTTCATGATGTTTTCCACGTTTCTCAACTCAGGCGTTGCTTCTCGGATCCTATCCGCGGAGTGGACCACGAAACGCTTGATCTCCAGGACAATCTCACATATCGAGAATACCCCGTTCGTATTCTTGATCAAACTGAGCGCACCACTCGACGCCACAATATCAAATTTCTCAAGGTTCAATGGTCACATCATTCCGAGAGTGAAGCTACTTGGGAAAGGGAGGATCGTCTTCGACTTGAGTACCCCACCCTCTTTCCGGAGGAACCCGAATCTCGGGACGCGATTCTTTTAAGTGGGGGTGAGTTGTCACATCCCTAGTTAGCACTTGCATTAGGGTTAGTTGGTGTGTGCATCATGTTTACTTTTCAAAGAAATTTGAAATGGGAATGACAGAAACCCCAGCACCCCTCTCCTAACAACTAGGGTTTGCTAAAATATTTTCCAATGTACCCAAAATGCCCTTCAAAAATGTTCATCATTTCTGCCTTGGTCTTAAACCTCTGCCAAAAGTGGTGCACATTTTTCTAGGACACTCAAGGGCTTTGGATTAAATCATATGGTATTTGTATTTGGGCATTTAAATACTTTAAAATGTTTTAAATGCTCAAATAATCATGAACTATAATGTTTCCTACTGTTCATATTATATACAGTGGGTATGACAAGTTTCATGAGTTATAAAAATGTTTTGGCATTTTTATTAATTGAACAAAGCTGCAAAAGAAATGAAACAGAAAAGAAAATAGGAAAAAGAGAGAGAGAAGAAACTTACCTGGCGCCCCACCCGGCCCACCTGCCAGCCCAGCCCAGCTGCCGCTCCAGCAAGCTGCTTGGCTCGGCCACGCAGGCAGGCAGGTGCTCGACGGCGACCGCGTCGCGCGCCACGCAGCTGCCCGCCGCCCTGCTTCCTCCCCTCACCGCCCTGGAAGCCTGGTTCGGTCACACACGTCGCCCCCGAGCTCGCAGACACCTCCCTCTCTCCCCAGCTCCTCTCCCTCGCTCTCCCCGCGCCATGGCCGACGCCGTCGTGCTCGCACCGTCGTAGAAGCCGCGCCCACCGTCGACCCTGAGCCCCACCTTGGTGTCCGTCGTCTCCGCCGTCCTCGACTGCTTCGAACAGGCCGAGCCCCGAGCGCTCGCCCGCCCTGGAGACGCCCCCGACCTCTTCTTCCCCAACTCCGGCCGCGGAGATCCCCCTCGCCGTTCCGCTCAGCTCCGACCACCCCCGAGCTCGCTCCGGCGCCTGCTGCAACCCCTGTGAGCCCAGCTTCGTCCTCCCCCTCTCCGTTGGCTCTCTTTTTCCCTGGAACGCACCGCACGAAGCTCACCTGCACGCACCGCCGCCGTGCTCGCCGCCGGTGATGCTCCGGTGACCATTTGGTCACTGGCACCCGTCCATCACACTCACCGCAGTGCGTAGAGGCGAAAGGTGCTACGCACGCATCGCCTAGGCCCCTGCAGCTGCATTTCCACACACGCCCGACGCCGGTCGCCGCCGTCGAGCTTGTTGCCGTCGTCTCCGGGCACCCCAGGTCCGGCGACCACCACCATTCGACGCGCCATGACAAGAGCTTTCCAACGCGCCTAGCCGCAACTCGAGCCGTGCCCCGTAGACGATTTCCGAAGCACGCCGCCGCACTTGGCCTCGCCGGCGTCACGTCGCCGGCGGGTTTGACCTGTTTGACCAGGGGGTTGACTACCCCTGGGTCACTGACGTGTGGGCCACCTTTGGCTAATTAGTTAGTTTAATTAAGTTTCTGTTAATTTAATTAGTTAATTAGTTTAGTCACTGACCCGTGGGCCCAGGCCCCACTGACAGCTAATTAGTTTTAGTCTAACTCTAATTAACTTAGTTAATTAGCTGTGACACTGACCAGTGGGACCCACTGGTCAGGTTTGACTTGGACTGGCCCTGTTGACTGACTGACGTCAGCATGATGTCATGCTGACGCAGTAAAGGTTTTTCTAGGATTTTTAGATTTATAAATAATTCAGGAAATTCCAGAAAATACCCAAAACTTCTAAAAATCATATAAAATCAACCATAGCTCAGATGGAAAAGATTTATATATGAAAAATGATCAGAAAAATCCAATCTTTCTAATGGCATTGGTTTCATGCATGTTTGAACAAGTTAACTTGCTGTATACATCAAAAACATGATAATGCACTTATTTAAATAATAGTTTGAACTCCAATTTGAATCTTTGATTCAAATAGGCTCAAACCCTTCTAGTTTTAGTTGCATTAGCCAACACACATGCATCTTGCCATGTCATAAGCATGCATCATATTGTTGCATTTGTTTGTTAATGATTGTATCGCCGGTATTCTCTGTGTTAGGTCCTGCTCCCGAGGATACTGCTGCGTATCCAGTTGAAGAGCAGTACCCGACAACTACTTTGTCACGCAAGCAATCATTGATCATTCCGATACAAACCCAATCTTCTCGCTCCTGCTCTCTTTTACTGCATTAAGGCAACAGCGTGTGAACTGCTACTTGCTGCGGTAGTTGAACCCTATCCCTTGCATGACCTGTCATTGCCACAGTAAATAGTTGAAACCCACTAGCATGTGTAGGAGTTGATTGAGCCATGTGATGTGTGATCCACCATGCTATTTGTTTATGTTGCCTGCTATGCTTAGAGTTGTGTCTGGTCTGGTTCATCTGGGTGATGGATCAGAGTGAAATGATCATACCGATAAAGAGAAGGAAGTGTGGAATACGCTTGGTAAAGGTATCGATGAAAGGCCATGTAGGAGTACATGGTGGGTTGTTTCATTGGAATCGTCCATAGGACCCGAGATCTGTATGTGTGGTTCAAGTTACAGCTACTACCACACATTGGGATCCTTAATTGACCCTCTCAGCTTATTAATTACCCTTGATCTCTGTCCAGGAGTTGCAACTAGTTTCTGGTGTTTATAGTTTACTGGAGGTCGTGCACAGCGCTGACCCTCGGGGTGGGTTGTGATGCGACAGGTACGTGGCACGGTGTACCGGTTGCCCGTTTGGTGACTCGGGAACCCTGTACACATCGTTTGGGGCCGTGAGCGACACCCCGGCCGGATCTCCCCACGGATGGAACCCAAATAGGCGATAAACCTGGACGAGAGACTTGAGTAGTTAGTCAGGTCGTGGCCGACACCCCCGCTGGGCTTCCGCTTGAAGGTTGCCGAGTACACGCCGAGTAAACGGCGATAAGTGGTGAAAGCGTGTGTGAAGAGGTACACCCCTGCAGGGTTATCAAACTATTCGAATAGCCGTTGTTCGCGGTACGGACTACTTGGTTGCTCTTACAGTTCATAGACAAGTTGATGGATACTACTAAAAGCCTCAAGATAAGTGTGAGTGCCGTGGATGGCCCTTCCGTAGGATGACGGAAGAGGATCCTCGGTAGTGTATTGATGTGGTGAGTAGTGGACTCGTGTTCGTAATAACATCTCGCAATCTGTTGAGAGATGTAGTATAGGATAGCCAAGGTCAAAGCTGGCATTCTGCTATGAACTCCACTACCCCCCCCCCCTTGATAATGTTGCATGTATGATAGGTTCTGTGGTAAGACTTGCTGAGTACCTTTGTACTCATGTTTGCTTAATAACTGTTGCAGAGGAGAACCCTGCTCCTGCTGATGGGTTCTACATAGACGTTGACGTCGACGAGTAGCTTGACACCCAGACGGAGATCTGGAGCTTGTGAAGGGCCTTGTAGATAGTCAGGCTACACCAAGCCTGTTTTATTTTCTAAGTTGTCTGTACTCAGACATGTAGCTTCCGCTTGTGCTTGTATGACTGTATGACTTGAGTGTTGGGTCATGTGACCCCTACCTGTATTGATATGTTATGTATGGCTCTTGGAGCCTTTTAAATAAAGTACTTTGAGTCATAGAGTTCTGTTGTGATGCAATGTTGTATTTGCACATATTGAGCATATTGCGTGTATGATTGAAATGCTTGGTATGTGTGGGATCCGACACCTAGTTGTTTTCCTTTGGTAGCCTATCTTACAGGGAAATGCCTCCTAGTGTCTCCAATGAGCCTTGGTAGCTTGCTACTGCTCGGAACACGTAGGCTGGCCGGCATGTGTCCTTCTTCGTTCCTGTGTCTGTCCCTTAGGGGAAATGTCACGCGTTGTTCCTTTAAGTCCATGTAGCTTGCTACGACTTGGGTTCATACGTTGATGACCGACACGTTCGTTGCTGGGTCATGGATGCCTGTCTCTGTAATTTAGTGCCACTTTTGGTTTATAACTAGCCATGTCGGCCTGGGTTCTCTGTCATATGGATGCTAGCGACACTGTCATATACGTGTGCCAAAATGCGCAAACGGTCCCGGGCCAGGTAAGGTGGCACCCGTGGGGTTACCGTGCGTGAGGCCGCAAAGTAATATGACGTGTTACAGCTAGATCGGTGTGACTTAGGATCGGGGTCCTGACAACGTTGGCATCAGAGGTGGACTGCCTGTAGGTTTCTCAAGCCAAACTGGTCGATGTTGAGTCTAGAAAAATTCTTAGTTATACGTAGGGGAATTGATTGTGGAAGGGAACGTAAGGCTCTTTTTACTCCTTTACCTTATGCCCTTCTGATCTGAGTCAGTCTATTCTTTCTACGGGGATTTAGGACTAGGCCTCTTATCCTTACTAGGTTCACGTGTTACAAATCCATAGACTCTTAGGATTGTTGGTTTCAAGCCTCAGTTCAGTTTCTATCCTTTTAGTATGATGATTGTTGGACCGGAACCTTGATATGGATTGTTGAGTGGCTATGCTATCATTTGTATGATGTCTCAAATCTTGTTTGAGCATTTACAGTTGTTATGCTGCCCGATTTCTTCCAGAAACACTAATGCCTTTGCATTATTCCTTGTTTCAGATGTCTGGCTGCATCCCTCACCAAGTGGTTCGTTTGACTCGGTGCATTAATGTGCCCGGTCACACGGCTATGCTAGTCCGTGTGCTGACCGAGACCGGTTATCGCTAGTATCCTGAATACACCGTGGAGGAACAGTACCGGGATTTCAATCAGAGTCAGTATTTTTGCACAGTCCGGATATACCCCTCATATCCCGGAGCTAATGACCCCATCCATTGGTCTTATGGACTTGGGGTTACCATCGAGATGGCAGTGCAGGATGCCGCTTATTCGATGATGACCATTCTCCGTGCTAGGCATGCCCTGTTGCTGAACACTGAGTTCTATTACATGCCAGCTTCGCTTCCCGGAGAGGAAGGCTACTACACTGGTCTGTATACTGATGCTGCTCATGAAGAGCCACTGCTTCAGACTACTGTTCAGATGTTGGAGGATAGGGACCGTGAGGTCCGTGCCTTCCGAATGGAGTTGTATAACACTCGAGCCGCTCATTGGACTACTTTGACACGGCTTGCACCTGCTGTGCACGCCGGATATCTGGACATGCGCGATTTGTACCCCGTGCGGACTCGTCTGCCTGATCGCATGGATTGGCGTGACGTTGGGGGTATTACACCTCCACGTGGGCGTCGGTTACCACCAGCATCGGGACCGAGACCACACCCATGCCCCTATGGTCCACAGCCTTCGAGTGCTCGCGAGTTCCAAGATCCATCTGTTCCACTTCCAGGCTATGGTGGTAATCTTTACGAGGATTACTACGCAAATGTCTGAGCTAGGCCGTGGTTGTAGTAGTATTGTAGTAGTTGTATTTCCATAGTCCTGCGCGTCTTGTGGAATATGACTTACTTTGTACTGAGTTCCGGAGGTGTAGTTAAATAATGTATAGGAGCTTGGAATGCCTCTGATGGGATGTATCGTCTTTCACCGCAGTTGTACTTTAGCCTTGGCTTGTACTAAACTTTGTACGGTGTGTATGACCACTTGTGTATATATAGCAGTTCCTATATTGCCATGTCGTACGGATGAACATCTTTGCATTCCGTGTCATCCATTACATTCTGCACTTCTATGTCAAATTTTTGCCATCCTTGTCTAAACTGTTGTTTTGTTTTCCTAGGATGGTCAACACTCGCAGCACTCCTGCTGCTCAGGAGCAGGGTGAGGCTAGTGGGGCTAGAGATGGGAATCTGCCCCAGCCACCCTCCTTGGCGGAAGTTATGCTTGAAGCAGAACGGAACAAGAGAGAGACCAACCGTCTGCTGGAACGCATAGAGCAGAACACTGGGTTCCGTCAGAGGAAAGACGTGGTGTCAATCCACGATTTTATAAAGATGTGTCCGCCAAAGTTCCATCACTCCACCGAACCTCTGGATGCTGATGACTGGCTACGTAGTATCACCCACAAGCTACACTCTGCCCGTGTGGCTGAAGCTGACAAGGTTATCTACGCCGCCTACCATCTTGAGGGCCCTGCCAGTCTTTGGTGGGAAAACTTTGAAGCTATGCGTCATGCTGGCCAAGTCACTACCTGGGTTGAGTTCAGTGAGGCATTCCGTGAACATCACATTCTGGAAGGTCCCATGGATCGCAAGCGGGAGGAATTCTGCAATTTCACCCAGGGCCGTTTAACTATGGATGGCTATAGTCGCGAGTTTGGTAACCTGGCACGCTATGCACCTGAGGAAGTATCCACCGATGCCAAGAAGCAGGCGAGGTTCCGCAAGGGACTCAGCCCTGAACTCCGCCGAGATCTACGTCTGCACGAGTGCACTTCCTTTTAGAAGTTGGTAAACAAGGCTATCAGTGCTGAAACAGGCCAGACCGACTTTGAGGCCACCCGCAAGCATACCCGAGACTTTGGTTCCTCATCCGGCTCTGGCTCTCACAAGCGCCGTGTGTGGGTTCCTAACACTGCTCTGCCACCCAAGTACACATCGAGGCCATCCTATGAGGTGCCTCGCCCAACTCAACAGTTTGCACCTGCTAAGACCTATGGAGGACCACCTTCCAACTTTGCTCCACGCACCACCACTGTGACATGTTTCAAGTGTGGAGAACAGGGACACTACATGCGTGATTGTCCTCAGAACCAACCAGGAAAACCCGTTGGCCGTGGTAAGCCAACCGGCAAGGTGAATTATGTCAAGCCAATCCCCACTACACGTGGTCATGTCAACTATGTCTCTGCCGAGGAAGCTCATGAGGATCCTAACGTCGTCCTTGGTACGCTTCTCGTTAACTGCCATCCGGCATCTGTTCTTTTCGATACTGGAGCATCCCATTCGTTCATATCTGAGATCTATGCTCGATTGCACAACATGACTTTTTGTGACATGCCTACTTCCATGGTTATTCAAACTCCTGGTTCAAAGTGGCAAACCTCTAGGGAAAGCCATGGAAATGAAATCCTTGTCGATAGACTTGTTTTCCTTGCATCTCTAATTACTCTCAAGTCCTCGGACATAAACATCATTTTGGGTATGGATTGGATGACAACTCATTACGCCAAGATTGATTGCTTTACTAGGACCGTTCAACTTACACATCCATCCGGCAAGAGAGTCAATGTCTTGACTCGAATGGCTGAGCGTCAGCTCTACTCTCTTAATGCCAGCCCTCTACCAGAACTCGAAGATATCCCGGTAGTCCGTGACTTCCCGGATGTTTTTCCAGAAGAACTGCCAGGAATTCCACCTGACAGAGATGTCGAGTTCGTGATAGATTTTATCCCTGGAACTGTCCCAATCTCTAGGAGACCTTATAAGATGGCACCACTAGAGTTAGCTGAGCTAAAGAAACAACTCGATGAGTCCTTGCAAAAAGGTTTCATCCGTCCTAGTTCTTCCCCATGGGCTTGCCCCGTCCTCTTCGTCAAGAAGAAGGATGGAACGGAGCGGATGGTTGTAGATTACCGACCTGTCAATCTGGTCACCATAAAGAATAAGTATCCGCTCCCCAGGATCAACGATCTGTATGATCAGCTCGCTGGATCCGCAGTCTTCTCTAAGATGGATTTGAGGTTGGGCTACCATCAAATCAAAATCAAGAACGGGGACATTCCTAAAATGGCTTTCGTTACTCGTTATGGCCAATATGAGTACACCGTCATGTCCTTCGGATTAACCAATGCCCCAGCTACCTTTTTCGGTTAATGAATTCTATATTCATGGAGTATTTGGATAAATTCATCGTGGTATACCTCGATGATATACTCATCCATTCCAAGAACAAGGAAGATCATGCCGAGCATTTAAGGTTGGTATTGACGAAACTTTGAGAGCACCGCCTTTATGCCAAATTCTCTAAATGTGAATTTTGGTTGCCAGAAGTAACCTATCTAGGTCATGTGATCTCTGGCAAGGGTATTGCTATCAATCCCGAGCGAGTTCAAGCCGTCCTTGATTGGACTCCCCCTGAATCGGTCAAGCAAGTTAGGAGTTTTCTTGGCTTAGCGAGCTATTGCCGATGTTTCGTCGAGAATTTCTCCAAGGTTGCTAAACCTCTAACCGAACTCCTCAAGAAAGATAAAAGGTTTGAGTGGACCCCACAGTGCGAGTCCAGTTTTCAGGAACTGAAAAGACGCCTGACATCTGCACCTGTACTGGTACCACCAGACTTTTCCAAGTATTTTATAATCTACTGCGACGCCCCGCGACAAGGACTAGGTTGCATTCTCATGGAAGATCGTCAAGTGATTGCATACGCATCTCGACAGTTGCCATTCGACGCGCCATGACAAGAGCTTTCCAACGCGCCTAGCCGCAACTCGAGCCGTGCCCCATAGACGATTTTCGAAGCACGCCGCCGCACTTGGCCTCGTCGGCGTCACGTCGCCGGCGGGTTTGACCTGTTTGACCAGGGGGTTGACTACCCCTGGGTCACTGACGTGTGGGCCACCTTTGGCTAATTAGTTAGTTTAATTAAGTTTCTGTTAATTTAATTAGTTAATTAGTTTAGTCACTGACCCGTGGGCCCAGGCCCCACTGACAGCTAATTAGTCTTAGTCTAACTCTAATTAACTTAGTTAATTAGCTGTGACACTGACCAGTGGGTCCCACTGGTCAGGTTTGACTTGGACTGGACCTGTTGACTGACTGACGTCAGCATGATGTCATGCTGACGCAGTAAAGGTTTTTCTAGGATTTTTAGATTTATAAATAATTCAGGAAATTCCAGAAAATACCCAAAACTTCTAAAAATCATATAAAATCAACCATAGCTCAGATGGAAAAGATTTATATATGAAAAATGATCAGAAAAATCCAATCTTTCTAATGGCACTGGTTTCATGCATGTTTGAACAAGTTAACTTGCTGTATACATCAAAAACATGATAATGCACTTATTTAAATAATAGTTTGAACTCCAATTTGAATCTTTGATTCAAATAGGCTCAAACCCTTCTAGTTTTAGTTGCATTAGCCAACACACATGCATCTTGCCATGTCATAAGCATGCATCATATTGTTGCATTTGTTTGTTAATGATTGTATCGCCGGTATTCTCTGTGTTAGGTCCTGGTCCCGAGGATACTGCTGCGTATCCAGTTGAAGAGCAGTACCCGACAACTACTTTGTCAGGCAAGCAATCATTGATCATTCCGATACAAACCCAATCTTCTCGCTCCTGCTCTCTTTTACTGCATTAAGGCAACAGCGTGTGAACTGCTACTTGCTGCGGTAGTTGAACCCTATCCCTTGCATGACCTGTCATTGCCACAGTAAATAGTTGAAACCCACTAGCATGTGTAGGAGTTGATTGAGCCATGTGATGTGTGATCCACCATGCTATTTGTTTATGTTGCCTGCTATGCTTAGAGTTGTGTCTGGTCTGGTTCATCTGGGTGATGGATCAGAGTGAAATGATCATACCGATAAAGAGAAGGAAGTGTGGAATACGCTTGGTAAAGGTATCGATGAAAGGCCATGTAGGAGTACATGGTGGGTTGTTTCATTGGAATCATCCATAGGACCCGAGATCTGTATGTGTGGTTCAAGTTACAGCTACTACCACACATTGGGATCCTTAATTGACCTTCTCGGCTTATTAATTACCCTTGATCTCTGTCCAGGAGTTGCAACTAGTTTCTGGTGTTTATAGTTTACTGGAGGTCGTGCACAGCGCTGACCCTTGGGGTGGGTTGTGATGCGACAGGTACGTGGCACGGTGTACCGATTGCCCGTTTGGTGACTCGAGAACCGTGTACACATCGTTTGGGGCCGTGAGCGACACCCCGGCCGGATCTCCCCACGGATGGAACCCAAATAGGCGATAAACCTGGACGAGAGACTTGAGTAGTTAGTCAGGTCGTGGCCGACACCCCCGCTGGGCTTCCGCTTGAAGGTTGCCGAGTACACGCCGAGTAAACGGCGATAAGTGGTGAAAGCGTGTGTGAAGAGGTACACCCCTGCAGGGTTATCAAACTATTTGAATAGCCGTTGTTCGCGGTACGGACTACTTGGTTGCTCTTACAGTTCATAGACAAGTTGATGGA
This sequence comes from Secale cereale, assembly GCA_902687465.1. NCBI lineage: Eukaryota > Viridiplantae > Streptophyta > Magnoliopsida > Poales > Poaceae > Secale > Secale cereale. Next base: position 272,179,658 of record LR738715.1, read on the forward strand.
TACTACTAAAAGCCTCAAGATAAGTGTGAGTGCCGTGGATGGCCCTTCCGTAGGATGACGGAAGAGGATCCTCGGTAGTGTATTGATGTGGTGAGTAGTGGACTCGTGTTCGTAATAACATCTCGCAATCTGTTGAGAGATGTAGTATAGGATAGCCAAGGTCAAAGCTGGCATTCTGCTATGAACTCCACTACCCCCCTTGATAATGTTGCATGTATGATAGGTTCTGTGGTAAGACTTGTTGAGTACCTTTGTACTCATGTTTGCTTAATAACTGTTGCAGAGGAGAACCCTGCCCCTGCTGATGGGTTCTACATAGACGTTGACGTCGACGAGTAGCTTGACACCCAGACGGAGATCTGGAGCTTGTGAAGGGCCTTGTAGATAGTCAGGCTACACCAAGCCTGTTTTATTTTCTAAGTTGTCTGTACTCAGACATGTAGCTTCCGCTTGTGCTTGTATGACTGTATGACTTGAGTGTTGGGTCATGTGACCCCTACCTGTATGGATATGTTATGTATGGCTCTTGGAGCCTTTTAAATAAAGTACTTTGAGTCATAGAGTTCTGTTGTGATGCAATGTTGTATTTGCACATATTGAGCATATTGCGTGTATGATTGAAATGCTTGGTATGTGTGGGATCCGACACCTAGTTGTTTTCCTTTGGTAGCCTATCTTATAGGGAAATGCCTCCTAGTGTCTCCAATGAGCCTTGGTAGCTTGCTACTGCTCGGAACACGTAGGCTGGCCGGCATGTGTCCTTCTTCGTTCCTGTGTCTGTCCCTTAGGGGAAATGTCACGCGTTGTTCCTTTAAGTCCATGTAGCTTGCTACGACTTGGGTTCATACGTTGATGACCGACACGTTCGTTGCTGGGTCATGGATGCCTGTCTCTGTAATTTAGTGCCACTTTTGGTTTATAACTAGCCATGTCGGCCCGGGTTCTCTATCATATGGATGCTAGCGACACTGTCATATACGTGTGCCAAAATGCGCAAACGGTCCCGGGCCAGGTAAGGTGCCACCCGTGGGGTTACCGTGCGTGAGGCCGCAAAGTAATATGACGTGTTACAGCTAGATCGGTGTGACTTAGGATCGGGGTCCTGACAGGTTTCTGGATGACAAGGAGTATATAGGCCAGAGGGGGAGCCTGGAGTGGGCCAGGGGCTCCAGGCGCCCTCACGACGCGGCCAGGGTGGGGGCCGCGCCAGGTGGCCGCCTGGGCACCCTGTGGCCCCCCTCTAGTTGCTCTTTTGCGTATCTTCGTGATCCTTCTGGAAAATACCCTCCGTCGATTTTCAGGTAATTTGGAGGTATTCTTCTTCAGCAACTCAGCGTCCACTTTTTACCGCTGAATCCTGCGTCTGCTGCTTCGGCACTGGAAAGTTGCAAAGTGTGTAAAATAGGCCAAAACAACATAAGAACATCATCGTAATGTGAAATATATCAATGAATAAGGATGAATTACAATATAAAATAGTGATGCATTTTGGACGTATCACGGGCTCGAAGAACGGCGGCGGAGCTTCCGGCGACGGAGGAAGACGAAGGCAGAAGGAAGAAAGGAAACAGGCCGACGCAGTATTTATAAGCTGATGAGGTGAAACGGCAAGCGCGGGAATCAAGGAGGTCAGAGATTGGATAAAGATTATGTTGTCGCCTCGATCTTTGGGATATCATTTAACAAAGGTAACAAACAGAGGTGAGCAATAAATGCGGAGGTGATTTCACGACAGATTGAGATGATTTCCGGAGATGACGTCATAGCCGGTTTATAAAGCAGAGAAGTTACAGAGAAGAAATTTATGCAAGACTTAGAAGACTGACATGAACAAGTTCAAATCAATCTGGGGCCTAATGTCAGGGATATTACTAGTACGTATAAACCGGCTAGGAAGGTCCGAGTTACACTTACATAGTTGCATTATCATAAGCCCAGTAGAATATGAACCGGAGGTTACGGCCCATAAGGGCTTAGGGCCCATATTGTAAATCTTATGGTTTATGAACCGTCATACCATGTAACTTGAGGTGTAAGATAGAAAGAGCAGAGACCGAGGCGGACACGATTATGAACCGGCCTCGGGACTCGGACGACCCGGCGACGGTTCAAGGACAAGCAACAACCCGTCGAGACACAGGCAAGCAATCCGCTCCCTGTTCATCCGCGCTCAAGCAATACCAAACCAAACTAGACGTAGGCTTTTACCTTCATCGAAGGGGACGAACTAGTATAAACCCTCTATGTTCTTTGTGTGCTTTATCCTCTTCAAGCTAACCCGCGTGATGGCTCCACACCTAAGTCCTCTAAACCGGACATCTGCCGTGCTAATTCCACGACAAGACCTATTAACTGTCTTTTGCAAGATTAATTTCAACTCCCTATTACTTAATTCGACTTGACCACTAGTGTGTGGGCGATAAGGTGATGCAATTCTATGGTTGACATCGTACTTAGCAAGCATCTTATGGAAAGCAGCATGAATAAAGTGTGAACCACCATCGGTCATTAGATATCTAGGGACTCCAAACCTCGGAAATATAACTTCTTTAAGCATCTTAATATAGGTGTTATGATCAGCACTACTAGTTGGAATAGCTTCTACCCACTTAGTAACGTAATCAACAGCGACTAAAATATGTGTGTACCCATTAGAGGCAGGAAAGGTCCCATATAATCAAAGCCCCAAACATCAAATGGTTCAATAACAAGTGAATAATTCATAGGCATTTCTTGACGTCTACAAATATTACCAATTCTTTGACATTCATCACATGATAAGACAAACTTACGGGCATCTTTGAAGAGAGTAGGCCAATAAAAACCGGATTGCAATACCTTGTGTGCAGTTCTGTCTCCCGCATGGTGTCCTCCATAAGCTTCGGAGTGGCAGTTGCGTAGGATATGTTCATGTTCATGCTCAGGCACACAACGTCTAATAATACCATCTACTCCTTCTTTATAAAGATGTGTGTCATCCCAGAAGTAATGCCTCAAATAATAGAAGAACTTTTTCTTTTGCTGGTATGTGAAGCTAGGAGGTATAAACTTAACAACAATGTAATTAGCATAATCAGCATACCAGGGAGTAGTACGAGAAGTACTTATGACAGCTAGTTGTTCATCAGGAAAGCTATCATCAATAGGTTGTGGGTCATCAAGTATATTCTCTAACCTAGACAAGTTATCTGCTACGGGGTTCTCAGCTCCCTTTCTATCAATAATATGCAAGTCAAATTCTTGCAGGAAGAGAACCCATCTAATAAGTCTAGGTTTAGCATCTTTCTTTTCCATAAGGTATTTGATAGCAGCACGATCAGTGTGAATAGTTACTTTAGAATCAACGATGTAGGGTCTAAACTTATCACAAGCAAACACAATTGCTAAAAATTCTTTCCCAGTGGTAGCATAATTTCTTTGGGTACTGTAACACCCCGAGAATCATGCTATAGTAATCCCTTGTTGATGGTGTCATGTCATCACTCCTATTGTTGCTAATCCTCATTTGCTTCCAAACTCACAATTCAAATTCAAATTTAAAGTCCAAAATTCAAATTGCTCAAACATGAAAACAAAAATGTCCATCGTGTATCAAATAATCACTTGTTAACATTGGTGGTGAACCAACCTTTTTGTAAAATGTTTTAATGACCCAAACTGTTTAAAACAGTGGCTAAATTAATTATTAAATGCCTTTAATTAATAAACAAATACAAACCTATTTTGTTAAGGTTCCAAAATAATTGTGGCAGTGGTCTAACTTTTAAAGTTAACTTAGGGACTAAGTTTCTGTTTTATAAAGTTAAAAATAAAATAAAACTAATAAGATAACAAGAGCTATAAAAGAAAAGGAAAACCCCCCTAACCCCTGGGCCTTAGTCATCTTGGCGGCCCAACCCAGCAGCCCACCTTCCCCGGTCGCCTCCCTTCTCTCTGTTCACCCGACCCAGCGACCACGCTCGCCGGTCGCCACCGAACCCTCACGCCGTCCCCGTCGGGGAAGGATAAGGCCCCAACGCCTCGGCTCCTCCCCTCCTCCCCTGTCACTGCTCTGCTACCCCCACCCCCCAGATCCTCCTTTCCCCTCCTATCTCAGATCCCCTTCACCCTCGGCGCGAACGACGCCACCGCCGTCGTCCTCATCAAGGAACGCTGCCCCGACGCCGTGATTCTTCGCCTTGCCGACGTCCTCCCTCGTCCTGGGGCCTTCTCTGCAACGCCCATGAGCTACCCCCACGCCGTCCTTCTCCTATCCCTCTCGTCCCGAACGCCGTAGACCGCCGCATGCGCCCGAGCTCCGGTCGAGCTCACGCTCGCCCCACCTCTGCACGCACTTGCGCCACGCCACAGCTGCCCCGTTCGCGCTCCTAACCCGCGGCTGTTTCGCGCCCGCGCACACCATGGCACGCCCGGGCCGCGCCAGCGCCACCCATGGCCGCGCGCGCCGGCCTCGCGCCCATCGCGCCTAGCACCTCCACCCGGATCCGCCCATAGCCCCGCCTCTGCTCCCGCGCCCGGCGGCCGCCCCTGCAGCTCCTCCCGCCGTCGCTAGCGCCTACCGCGCCTAGCGCGTGCTCGTCGTGCCTCACGCTCACTACGCCCCACCGTCGCCTGGCCCGAGCTCGGCTCCGGGCAACTCCGGTCGAAGCCCAGGCCCCGGCCACGCCGGTGGCCGCCGCTGCCGCCTCCTCCCTTCCTCTACGCCGCCCTCAGCATCGGCGCCGCGCCGCACTGCCCCCTCGCCACCGCCGGAGACCGCCACGCCCGACTCGCTCACCGTCGTCCCGTTCCCCTCTCGCTCGCCGCGCCCCGCTCCTAGCGCCCACCGCCGCCAGAACCTCCACGCCTCCTCTGGCCAGCGCCGCTGCCGCCCCTGGCCGCCGGCCGTGCCCTCTGGCCGCCAGCCGGGCCTATCGGTTGCGCCCGCCGGCAGCGCCTACCAGCCGCGCTCCTGGCCGTGCCCGCCGGCGCTAACCAGCCGTCCAGCGGGCCAGCGCCCGTTCGGGTGCCCAGCGCTCGCTCGGGTGCACCCACGCACCCGCCCCGCTGCGTGCCCGACCCGCTAAGGGGCCCTGGCCCAATGACAGCCGGGGCCCACCCAAAAATGTTTTTTTAATATATACTATAAAAATATATTAAATAAATATTAAAATGTTAATTAATTAATTAATTAACCTAATTAATTTTGTTTAGTATAACCTAATCATTAATTAATATAATTTACTGTTAGTTAACTAAACAGTCTTTGATAGGTGGGTCCCACATGTCAGGTTTGACCCAGTCAACCTGTTGACCTGCTGACGTCATGGTGATGTCATGCTGACATCACCTTTCACTATTCTGGATAATGTTGATTTAAATTAATTAAATAAATTCCATAAAATTCTTTAAACTTGGGAAAATCATATAAAATAATCCGTAACTCAGATGAAAATGTTTTATATATGAAAATCGCTCAGAACGATGAGACGAATCCGAATACGCGGTCCGTTCGTTTGCCACACGTCCCTAGCACAGTGAACCTACAACTTTCCCCCTCTGATTCATTTGTCCGAAAACACGAAACACCGGGGATACTTTCCCGAGTGATATTCCCCTTCGCCGGTACCGTGTACCATCGCGTTAGAGCACCCTAGCACTGCGTGTTAACTTGACGTGCTTCTTTATTGCACTTGTATGCTTTGTATTTATTGTTTCTCCCCCTCTTCTCTCCGGTAGACCCCGAGATCGAAGATGCCCCGGTGATCGACTACGGTGTTGACGACCCCTCTTTCTTGCCAGAGCAACCAGGCAAGCCAACCCCCTTTGATCATTCTGATATCGCCCATTCCCTTCTCTCTTATGCTTGCATTAGAACTGCTACTGCTTTTTGTATGATCCTATTCTGATGCATAGCATGTTGTTGATACCTACTTTCATACCTTACATGTTTATACTAAACTGCTTAGTATAAGCTGGTTAGAGATCCACGAGTGACCCCCTACCTTGTCCCGACTGCCCCGCTGGATTATCAGAAGACCCGATCAACGGGATCGAAGACCAGGACCCGGCACCGCACATCACTTTCCCCTTAGTTGCTCACACTACTGGGTTACTATCGAGTGCCGAGGGTGAGACCTCATCAGCACTTCTGATGTTAACCTTGTAGGTTAGTTCATCGGTAGTGGTCATCGAGGGTGATTCCTCTTTCTCCACTCCCGATAACGACACTGTCATGCAACTCCTCAAGAGTGGACCTCGAGGGTGACTCCTCTTTCGTTCACCTTGACGATAAACATCAGGTGGAATTCCATCGAGGGTGATTTCCTCAGGTTTTCCTTTGGTGTCAGACACACAGTTACTATGGTTACTATGACTTTACACAGGACCTTGTTACTAAAGACGGGTCGGCCCTGAGGGGTACCCGCGCGAGCTAAATTGCGAGTGATGTGTAGTCGGGTTGACCTGGAAGGTGTCCGCGAGATAAATACGAGGCGTGGCCGGGCACTCGCCTTTGCCGCAAGTCCTCGAGACGGGGCGATGGGGTCACATGTTCGTGAGTCTCTGCTCATTATCACGCGTTCCCAAGACACTAAACGGTTTGGATATTTGATCCGAGGGGCCTCTGGCCTGATAGCGCTAACCACCACGTGGGCATAGTATGGGCGTTTTGCATCGTATGCATCAGTCGAAGCTTAACTGACGTCATTGCAACTGAGCGGCGCGCGCCGGGTTGGACAGGTTAGGCTCCTACCTTTTTAAAGGAGGTTGCTAGGTCTGCTCACCGGCCGCCCACGCAACGTGCAGGAGTTCCCGGGGCGATTGGCCCATGACCCATGGGGGCATAGGGTTTAGTCCGGCGTGCATGACCTCTCTATTAAGCCTAGGTCGGGTTGCGGCATATTGTTTGGCCGAGGGCGGGCATGACCTGATGGTGTGTCCGGCCGGAGTTAGGCAAGCGTGATGGGTAAGTTGGTGCACCCCTGCAGGGAAGAAAACATCTATCGATAGCCTGTCTGTGACGCCCGAAGACCGACGTCCCAGAAGATTCCAGATGTTCCGGGTTCTCCCGTGTGTTTCTTTGTGCTTGTGTTATTTATTTATTTTGCATTGCATCATGTCATCATGCCATCATGTCATATTTCTTTTGCATCTCAACCAAATAAATCGTGTGGACCTTCGGTCTATTTAAATCGAGGGAAGAATGACTTCTCTTTATAACATATAAAAGCCTCTCAATATTATTAGGGAGCTATATTAAAAATATTCCAATTGTTTGGGATCACCGTAACACACTCGCATTTATTCTTCAGACCTCTTTCGCTTCAAGTTTCACCGCCAAACCGTCTCTTCTATCCTTTTCCCTTTTGTCGAGGCTCCTCCTAAAGTCTGGACTCCTTTCAAACTCCTTCAGGCAAGCTAATTATTTTAGTTTGCACTTCCCTATTTTGTTGGAACCACTTTTGTTGGGTTGGTAATATTCCTTAAAGCCTTACAAAAATGTTCCATCATTTTATTCTTGTTCTTTGCCTCTTTTCTTATTAATTTTGGCTCTCTCTATTTTATTTCTGCTAAAGAAATAAATAGGAGATCCCAGCCCAGCTTGGGCCTCCTTGCTGCCACAGCCGGCCCAAGCAACTCCTCTGCCTTCTAGGCCGAGGCCAGCCTCCCTCTCCTCCTGGCCCATAGGCCCAGTCCCCATCTCCCCAACCCTAGCCCGACCGCACCCTCGTTCCCATCCTCTCAATCTCTTCCCGCACCCCGCCGCCAGCTCTCTCGCTTGCTCCCTCTCCTCCCTCGCAGCGCACCCCATCGATTCCCTCGAGCCCCTCTGTCTCGTCTCCCTCACGCGCGCCTCCTCGCCAGGCTCGAGCGACCTCCTTCCCCTGCGACCTCGCCGGATCTGGCGCCCCGTGCTGCCCCTCCTCCTCTCTGCCCTCGCGTGACCGCTAGCTCGCGGCCCAGTCGTCCGCCGCGTCGGGCCTCGTCCTCGCCGGCCCGACCGTCGTCCCGCTGCCATCGACGACCCCGCGACATCCGCAGGCCCCTCTGCTTCCCTCCTACGTCGACCTTGTCGCGCTCCCGCCTCCCGTCGAACTGGACCCCTTCGTCCGCGAATCCGGCCGCCGCCGGCTTCCTCGCCACCCGCTGGCAACCAGGGCTGCCAGAGCAAGCTGGCCACGAGTCCTTCCTCTCTGGATCTGGCGCATGCCGCGTCCCGGACCTCACCTGCAGCTCCGCCGCACCATCGAGTTCCTGGAGCCGCCCTTGTCCGCTGCACCTCCCCGACCGGCCTCAAGCATGAGCAGCTCGCCGGCCGCCTTCAGTGCACCTTGCTGCCTTCTTTTTCCCTTTGTTGTGAAGACTGCAGCCGCAAGACCAAGATGGTGCCAGGTACCTCGTCGACCCGTGAACGACTACCGTCGACCCTCGAGGGACCCCAAGACCGTCGAGTACATCCGGAATTGCCAAGGACTGCAAGTACCACGACGCCCGTCCAACGCCAAGTACCTCTACGTCACAAGAACCGAGACCGGACCGACAATATGAGCACCACTACAACCCGTGCACATCTCCGGAATCGTCAAGTACCCCTTCGAGTCGCCGACGACCTTCAAGTTCGACTACGCGGCGACAAAATGACATGTACCACTACGTTGCCGAGACCACGACCCCGACAAGTACCACGACGACCCGAACATCTACGGGAAAACGAGCTCCAAGTTCGACTACCGTCGCCCCGAAGGCGTCCGTTGCGCGACAAGTACCTCTATCGATGACGTGAACGGCTACATAACGTGTACCTCTATGGAACGACTACTTCCTCTACGACCCGTGTACCACTACTTCCACTACGTCCCTCGACGACTCGAACCCCTCGGAGAACGATCGCTCCGAAGGTATAATCCCGAGACGATGACCCGTGGAATGCTTGCTCGTGTTGTATGAGATGTATCCCTTGTTGCACCGTGGCTGTTGTGCCCCTCTTTTGTCGTCGACCCATGGGAACCCGGAAGCCGGGAGCACCCCATCATCTTGTTCGACTCGCTCACGCCATCTTCCTTTTGCTCCGGACTCACAACGGGTTATCGGAACCGAGATGTTGTCGTTGCATTATTTTCGGATCGTTGCCGTGGCACCTTTTTCCTTCCACCACGGTGACAGTGCTTCATATCTCTTCATGTAATGTTTAACTAAATTGCATAAACTTGATCATGTCATCCGCGTCATGTTGACAACACTAAAATGTGTGAATTGTTGTTTGCTTTAAAATTGCTAAACATGCTTATGGGGATTTTTCCCGGAATTGTTGTTGTTATTTCCGGCCTCATTTAAAATGTCTAAATAGGTAGTTTGCTCTTGCTTCACCTCTTGCCATGTTAACAAACATTTAATCTTGTCTTGTAAATAAACGAGAGTCAATTAAATATTTAAAATGTGGTGTTTCGTCAATATGCAACTCGTTGCATATTGAGCTCCACTTAACTTGTAGTTTTGTTTGTGCACATTGCCATGCCATGCATAATTAAACCGGACATGCATCATACTTGGATGTGCATCGTATGCCATGTTTATGCTTGTGTGTTTACCGTGTTGTTTGCTTCTTTCCGGTTGCTTCTCTTGTTAGCTTCGGTTTCGTTCCGGAGTTGTGAGGATTCGCTCGTCTATGTTGCTCCGTCTACTTCATGGATCTTGTTCTTCTCCCTTGCGGAATCCCAGGCAAGATGATCATACCCTTGGATACCTTTACTACCATTGCCATGCTTAGTTGTCTCGATGCTATCGTTACATGTCGCGCTACCCATCTTTTATGTCAGCCTCTCCTTGTTGCCATGAAACCTCTAACCTTTGACACCTTCCTAGCAAAACCACTGTTTGGCTATGTTACCCGCTTGCTCAGCCCCTCTTATAGCGTTGTTAGTTGCAGGTGAAGATGAAGATCGTTCCAGGTGGGAACTTGTTGTTGGAATATCACAATATCTATAATTATTATTAACACACCTATATACTGGGCATGGGTGGAAGGCTTGGCCTTTTGCTCGGTGTTTTGTTCCACTCATGCCACCTTAGGCGCCGATAAACCGGCATTATGTTCCTTGATTTTGCGTTCCTTACACGATGGGTGGATGGGGACCCCTTGACAGTTCGACTTTGAATAAAACTCCTCCAGCAAGGCCCAACATTGGTTTTAATTTGCTCATAATAACAACTTAATTAATTAATTAATTTGCATAGGGAGTTAGCGCTACCCGAGGATTCTTTCTACATAGCAGGGGGGCCAGTGCTGATGGTGTTGGTCCCAAACGGGGAGCCTGCGGGGCCACCACAGGGAAACTCGAGGATTGGCTCCCGTAGCTTCACCCATCCGGTCGTGGCCTGAGACGAGATACGCGCGGCTACTATCAGGGTGTCGACACACCGGGAGGTCTTGCTGGACTTGTTTTACCATTGTCGAAATGTCTTGTGCACCGGGATGCCGAGCCTGATCGGATTTTCCCTAAGATAAGGGGTGATGATATTATATTTATCACTTCAGCTAATCGTGAGAGCTTGTGATGGGCTAAGTTGGGACACCCCTGCAGGGTTATGATCTTTCAAAAGCCGTGCCCGCGGTTATGTGGCAGATTGGAATTTGTTAATGTCCGGTTGTAGAAAACTTGACAGAGGATCCGAAGTAAAACACACAACTGTGTGAGTAACCGTGACTGTCTCTTTTCACTTTGAGAAGAGAACACGGTGGGGTTATGTTTGATTCGTATGTAGTTCAGGATCTTTAGCGATCACTACTTTTGCGACCGTTTGCGTAGATGCTCATCTTATTCTAGTACTCGTAAGCTAGCCACCATATTATGCTTAGCCGCTGCTGCAACCTCACCACTTTACCTCTTCCTACCCATAAAGCTTTGCTAGTCTTGTTACCCATGGTTATGGGATTGCTGAGTCCTCGTGGCTCACAGATACTACAACATCAGATGCAGGTTAGGCCGAGATTGACGCAGAAGATGGGTCAGAACTTCTGGGAGCTCGATGAAGAGAGTGGCCGTATGCTTATGACGTTTTTGACGATCAGTAGTGGCTTCTACTAGGATTCGATCTTGACCTGTGGCTTTATGTTGTTTTTGGTATCTTGTCTTTTGGATCTTACCCTTAGATGGGCTGTGATGTTTTGAATGATGCTTTGCTTATGTAATGTATTGTGTGAAGTGGCGAGTGTAAGCCAACTATCTTTTCAGTTTTCCATCCCTATTTTTACATGAGATGTGCAAAGGTACCAAACTTGCGATCATTCTAGAATGGGCTTATATCTTTAAGTTGTGCCTCGACACGTAGGAGATATAGTCCCATCCTGGGCATTACACTGTCCTACGGTAACGGACACTTGCAGTTGTATCCCGATTGCTACAATTAGAACTGGATGCTGAGGCATTGTTTGGATATGTTGCTTCGTGAGTCGAGAAAGGATCCCGGAGCGTTGAAACAACAACATAAATATGACTTATGTTATACTACTCTACTCCCCCCCTGTTGCTGCAAGACGGTGGTTTCCAGAAGATGCTAGTCTTCGATAGGACTAGCTTATCCCCTCTTATTCTGGCATTCTGCAGCTTAGTCCACGGATACTACCCCCTTTCATTGATACCGATGCATATGTAGTGTAGATCCTTGCTTGTGAGTACTTTGGATGAGTACTCACGGTTGCTTTGCTCGCCCCTTTTCCCGCTTCTTCTTCTTGCTGGTTGATGCAACCAGATGGTGGAGTCCAGGAGCCAGATGCCACATTTGACGACTGCTGCTACCCCGATGGAGGCTACTACTACGTGAAGACCACCGACGACCAGGAGTAGTTAGGAGGCCCCAGGCAGGAGGCCTTGCCTTTTCGATCGTTGATGTTTTGTGCTAGCTTTCTTAAGGCAAACTTGTTTAACTTATGTCTGTACTCAGATATTGTTGCTTCTGCTGACTCTTGTGTATTCGAGCTTATGTATTCGAGCCCTCGAGGCCCCTGGCTTGTAATATAAAGCTTGTATTATTTTATTTGTGTCTAGAGTTGTGTTGTGATATCTTCCAATGAGTCCATGTTCTTTGTCGTACACATTTGCGTGCATGATTAGTGTACGGTCAAATCGGGGGCGTCACATGCACTATCTAGAGTTTTACTAGCATACTGGATAACATTTAATTTCTTATCAACCCTTTGCCCTAGAACAACTCCTACAACATAATCACTAGCATCGCACATAATCTCAAAGGGTAAATTACAGTCAGGAGGCTGGACAATAGGTGCAGAGATCAATGCTTTCTTAAGTATTTCAAATGCTTCTAGACAATCATCATCAAAGACAAAAGGAATATCTTTCTGTAAAAGATTAGTCAGAGGCCTGGAGATTTTGGAGAAGTCCTTAATGAACCTCCTATAAAACCCGGCATGACCAAGGAAACTTCGTATACCTTTGATATCCTTAGGGCATGGCATCTTTTTCAATAGCATCCACTTTAGCCTTGTCAACTTCAATACCACTTTCAGAAATTTTATGTCCCAAGACAATGCCTTCATTAACCATAAAGTGGCACTTCTCCCAATTCAAGACCAGATTAGTGTCTTCACATCTCTACAAAACTCGATCAAGGTTGCTTAAGCAATCAACAAAACAAGTTCCGTAAACGGAGAAATTATCCATGAATACATCAACAATCTTTTCACAAAAATCAGAGAATATAGCCATCATGCATCTTTGAAAGGTAGCAGGTGCATTACATAAACCAAAAGGCATACGTCTATAAGCAAAGGTGCCGAAAGGACAAGTAAAGGTGGTCTTTTCTTGATCCCCTTTTGACACAGGTATTTGAGAGAAACCAGAATAACCATCTAGAAAGCAGAAATGAGTATGTTTGGATAACCTTTCTAGCATTTGATCAATAAATGGCAAGGGGTAATGATTTTTCTTAGTAGCTTTATTTAACTTACGGAAATCAATTACCATCCTATAACATGTAACTATTCTTTGCGGGGTCAATTCATCCTTATCATTAGGGACGACAGTCATACCTCCTTTCTTAGGAACACAATGGACGGGACTTACCCACTGGCTATCAGCAATGGGATAGATAATACCTGCCTCTAGAAGCTTTAGTATTTCCTTCCTTACCACTTCTTTCATCTTAGGATTTAACCGTCGCTGATGATCGATAACTGGTTTAGCATTTTCTTCCAATTTTATCTTGTGTTGACATATAGTTGGACTAATGCCCTTAAGATCATCCAGAGTATATCAAATAGCAGCTCGGTGCTTCTTCAGGGTTTTCAATAATCTTACTTCTTCTTTCTCTGGAAGGTTAGCACTAATAATAACAGGATATATCTTCTTTTCATCAAGATAAACATACTTAAGATTATCAAGGAAAGGTTTAAGTTCAAACACGGGATCACCCTTGGGTGGAGGAGGATCCCCTAGGATTTCAACAGGCAAGTTGTTTATCAATACGGGTCCGTGTGTAAGGAATATTTCATCTATTTCCCTTCTCTCATTCATATGCATATCATTTTCATGATCTAGCAAGTATTGTTCTAAAGGATCATTAGGTGGCACGACAATAGAAGCGAGACCAATAAGTTCATCCTTACTGGGTGGTGCCTTTTCAAGGGGTTGTCTACGGAATTTAGCAAAGTTAAAATCATGAGACATGTCCCCTAATCCGGTAGTGACAATACCTTTCACGCAGTCTATCTTGGCATTAACAGTATTCAAGAAGGGTTTACCAAATATAATGGGACATAAAGCATCTTGTGGGGAACTAAGAACAAGAAAGTCGGCAGGGTATTTAACCTTTGCACACAAGACTTCAATATCTCTAACAATCCCAACTCGTGAAATAGTATCTCTATTAGCAGGCTTAATAGTAACATCAATCCCTTCTAACTCAGCAGGTGCAATATCATGCATAATTTCGTTATACGAATCAAGGGGGATAATGCTCGCACTAGCACCTACGTCACATAAACCATGAAAGCAATGATCTCCTATCTTAACAGAAATGACAGGCAAGCCTACGACAGGTTTATGTTTATTCCTAGCATTGGGTTTGGCTATTCTAGCAGACTCCTCTTGGAGATAAATAACATGTCCATCTAAGTCTTCTACCAAGAGATCTTTAACAATAGCAACACTAGGTTCAACTTTAATTTGCTCAGAGGGTGTAGGCGTTCTAGTATTACTCTTACGAACTACAGTTGAAGCTTGAACATGATCCTTTATCCTAACAGGGAAAGGTGGTTTTTCAATATAAGCGGTAGGTATAACATGATCAACATTATAAGTGATAGTCTTTTCTTCAACTTTAATAGGTTCAACTACTTTTACTTCAATAGGGGGTGGTATTTAAACCACTTCTCCTTGGGGAGATCAACATGTGTAGCAAAGGATTCATAGAAAGAAGCTACTATCTCATAGTCAAGTCCATATTTAGTGCTAAACTCACGGAAAACATCGGTATCCATAAAAGCTTTAACACAATCAAACTTAGGGATCATACCTGACTCCTTACCTTCGTCAAGATCCCAATCTTTGGAGTTGCGTTTAATTCTTTCCAATAAATCCCATTTGAATTCAACAGTCTTCATCACAAAAGATCTAGAACAAGAATTATCGAGCATGGTGCGATTATTGAGAGAAAGCCGAGCATAAAAATTTTGGATGGTCATTTTTCTTGAAAGCTCATGATTGGGGCATGAATATAACATTGACTTAAGCCTCCCCCAAGCTTGTGCGATGCTTTCTCCTTAGAGAGGCCAGAAGTTATAAATATAATTACGATCATGATGAACCTGGTGCATAGGGTAGAACTTCTGATGAAATTCCAACTTCAGACGATTATAGTTCCAAGATCCCATATCATCGCATAGCCTAAACCATATCAATGCATCTCCCTTCAAAGATAAAGGGAAGACCTTCTTCTTGATAACATCCTCGGGCATACCTACAAGCTTAAACAATCCACAGACTTCATCCACATAGATTAGATGTAAATCGGGGTGAAGTGCTCCGTCTCCTGTATAGGGATTTTCAAGCAGTTTCTCAATCATACCCGAAGGAATCTCAAAGCAAACATTTTCAATAGGTGCAGTAGGTTGAGGAGCAACTCTTTGCTCTTCTGCTCGGGGTGAAGATACCCCGAACAAGCCCCTCAAAGGATTTTGAGCCATAGAAACGAGTGACAATAAATTTCAGCACACTATATAAATTTTCCTTACCAAATTCCACTTACCAAAGGCGCTTAACTCCTCGACAACGGCGCCAGAAAAGAGTCTTGATGACCCACAAGTGTAGGGGATCTATCGTAGTCCTTTCAATAAGTAAGAGTGTCGAACCCAACAAGGAGCAGGAAATGATAGGCAGTTTTCAGTAAGGTATTTTCTGCAAGCACTGAAATTATAGGTAACAAATAGTTTTGTGATAAGATGATTGGTAGTAAGTGACAAACGGTAAAGGTAAATAAGGTGCAGCAAGGTGGCCCAATCCTTTGTGTAGCAAAGGACAAGCCTGGACAAACTCTTATGCAAGGTAAAGCGCTCCCGGGGACACATGAGAATTATCGTCAAGCTAGTTCTCATCACGATCATCTGATTCGCGTTCGGTACTTTGATAATTTGGTATGTGGGTGGACCGGTGCTTGGGTGCTGCCCTTACTTGGACAAGCCTCCCACTTATGATTAACCTCTAATGCAAGCATCCGCAACTACTAAAGAAGTATTAAGGTAAACCTAACCATAGCCTGAAACATATGGATCCAAATCAGCCCCTTACGAAGCAACGCATAAACTAGGGTTTAAGCTTCTGTCACTCTAGCAACCCATCATCTACTTATTACTTCCCAATGCTTTCCTCTAGGCCCAAATAATGGCGAAGTGTCATGTAGTCGACGTTCACATGACACCACTAGAGAGAGACAACATACATCTCATCAAAATATCGAACGAAGACCAAATTCACATGACTACTAATAGCAAGACTTCTCCCATGTCCTCGGGAACAAAAGTAACTACTCACAAGACATAATATTGTTCATGATCATAGGGGTATTAATATGCATAATGGATCTGAACATATGTTCTTCCACCAAATAAACCAACTAGCATCAACTATAAGGAGTAATCAACACTACTAGCAACCCACAGGTACCAATCTGAGGTTTGGATACAAAGATTGGATACAAGAGATGAACTAGGGTTTGAGATGAGATGGTGCTGGTGTAGATGTTGATGAAGATAGCCCTCCCCAAGATGGGAGAGTTGTTGGTGATGACGGCGGTGACGATTTCCCCCTCCCGGAGGGAAGTATCCCCGGCAGAACTGCTCTGCCGGAGCCCTAGATTGGTTTCCGCCTCGGTTCTGCCTCGAGACGGCGGCGTCTGGTCCCGAAAGCCTCCCCTTGATTTTTTCCAGGTCAAAACACTTCATATAGGAGAAGATGGGCAACGGGGGGCCACCGGCTGGCCCTCGAGGCAGGGGGCGCGTTCGCACCCTCGAGGCCAGCCAGTGGCCCCTCTCGTGGGTTTCTTTCGCCAGATATTTTTTATATTTTCCGAAACAATGTTCTGTGGAGTTTTAGGGCTTTTGGAGTTGTGCAGGATAGGTTTCCAGAGTTTGCTCCTTTTCCAGCCCAGAATTCCAGCTGCCGGCATTCTCCCTCTTCATGTAAACCTTGCAAAATAAGAGAGAAAAGGCATAAGTATTGTGACAAAACATGTATGAACAGCCCATAATGCAATAAATATCAACTCATAAGCATGACGCAAAATGGACGTATCACTTCTACCCACTTAGTAACATAATCAACAGCAACTGAAATATGTGTGTACCCATTAGAGGCAGGAAAGGGTCCCACATAATCAAAGCCCTAAACATCAAATGGTTCAATAACAAGTGAATAATTCATAGGCATTTCTTGGCGTCTACTGATATTACCAATTCTTTGACATTCATCACATGATAAGACAAACTTACGGGCATCCTTGAAGAGAGTAGGCCAATAAAAACTGGATTGCAATACCTTGTGTGCAGTTCTGTCTCCCGCATGGTGTCCTCCATAAGCTTCGGAGTGGCACTTGCGTAGGATCTGTTACTGTTCATGCTCAGGTACACAACGTCTAATAATACCATCTACTCCTTCTTCATAAAGATGTGGGTGATCCCAAAAGTAATATCACAAATCATAAAGAACTTTTTCTTTTGCTGGTATGTGAAGCTAGGAGGTATAAACTTAGCAATAATGTAATTTGCATAATCAGCATACCAAGGAGCGGTACGAGAAGTACTTATTGTTGGAAATATGCCATAGAGGCAATAATAAAATGGTTATTATTATATTTCCTTGCTCATGATAATTGTCTGTTATTCATGCTTGAATTGTATTGTACGGAAACAGTGATACATGTGTGAATACATAGACCACAACGTGTCCCTGGTAAGCCTCTAGTTACTAGCTCGTTGATCAACAGATGGTCACGGTTTCCTGTCCATGGACATTGGATGTTACTGATAACGGGATCACATCATTAGGAGAACGATGTGATGGACAAGACCTAATCCTAAGCCTAGCACAAGATCGTGTAGTTCGTAATGCTAAAGCTTTCCCAATGTCAAGTATCTTTTCCTTAGACCATGAGGTTGTGCAACTCCCGGATACCGTAGGAATACTTTGGGTGTGCCAAACATCACAACGTAACTAGGTGGCTATAAAGGTATGCAACGGGTATCTCCGAAAGTGTCTGTTGAGTTGGCACGAACCGAGACTGGGATTTGTCACTCCGTATGATGGAGAGGTATCTCTGGGCCCACTCGGTAAGACATCATCATAATGAGCTCAATGTGGCTAAGGAGTTAGTCACGGGATGATGTATTACGGAACGAGTAAAGAGACTTGCCATGATGAGATTGAACAAGGTATCGGTATACCGACGATCGAATCTCGGGCAAGTACTATACCGATAGACAAAGGGAATAGCATACAGGATTGAGTGAATCCTTGACATCGTGGTTCATCTGATGAGATCATCAAGGAACACATAGGAACCAACATGGGTATCCAGATCCCACTGTTGGTTATTGACCGGAGAGTCGTCTCGGTCATGTCTACGTGTCTCCCGAACCCGTAGGGTCTACACACTTAAGGTTCGGTGACGCTAGGGTTGTAGAGATATATGCACACGGTAACCTGAATGTTGTTCGGAGTCCCGGATGAGATCCCGGACGTCACGAGGAGTTCCGTAATGGTTCGGAGGTAAATAATTATACATAGGAAGTCCAGTTTCGGCCATCGGGAGAGTTCCGGGGGTCACCGGTAGTGTACCGGGACCACCGAAAGGGTCCCGGGGGTCCACCAGGTGGGGCCACCCATCCCGGAGGGCCCATGGGCCGTAGGGGGAAGGGGACCAGCCCATAGTGGGCTGGTGCACCCCCTTGGGCCTCCCCCCTGCGCCTAGGGTTGGGAACCCTAGGGGTGGGGGCGCCCCCCTTGGCTTGGGGGGCAAGCCTTCCCCCTGGCCGTCGCCCCCCCTAGGAGATCCCATCTCCTAGGGCCGGCGCCCCCCCTGGCCCCTATATATAGTGGGGGGGAGAGAGGGCAGCCGCGCCCTTGCCCCT
>LR738715.1:272203184-272219825 GCA_902687465.1 Secale cereale
GTGTGACTGAGTTTGGAATATCGGTGGGACCGAGATTACTTATGAGTGTATATGGCAGTGAAAGTTGCTGATAGTTTAGGAGATGTATCACTAAGCACTTGAGCAACCAGACCATCATCATAACCTCATCCCCTTTTAATAGTATTGGCTTTTCCTATGGACTCAATGTGATCTTGGATCACTAAACCAAAAATGGAGTCTTGAGCTTTTGCCAATGCTTGCCTTAGCATTTTGAGGGGTCCACTTCTTTAGTCCTTTTGCCATGCCAATGTGATTGAATTTCCTGAAACATACTTGATAAAAGCATTAGTCCAACCACAAAGTATGTTGTCATTAATTACCAAAACCACCCGGGGAGCAAATGTGCTTTCAATCTCCCCCTTTTTGGTAATTGATGGCAACACACTAAACAAGACATCAAAGCTTATTGAAAGAAAGACAGAATTATCACGAAAGCTTTGACAAACATGTAGTACACAGGCTCCCCCAACAAGTGTGCAAGATTTTCATAAATTATGGTTTTGGACTACCACAAGCACACAAGAGAGATAAGCAAGATGTGCTACACGCAGCTTGGCTATATGCATCAGAGCAGATGAAAAGAAGTGAGTGATAATGCATATGTGCATGGTGATTTCTTGCAAACAAGTATTCACAAGCAAGTCACCATCATGCACATTCTGCAAAGTGCATATACTTACCTTGAGGTTCCTTGGCATTGTACCTGAAGAGATAAACTTGGGAAAACAAGGTTAGATAACACATGAGTATTTCTTCAACCAACTGCAAGAACATCAAGAGTACCAAGCCAGGGATGACATGTATAAAGAGTGTCTCATATTGAGCACAAGCTTGAATCAGCAAACATGTCTCCGAAACTAAAAGATTTTCAATGAACTCTGAGAGATTTTGCTTTCCATAAGATATCGATTGTGAAGATTCCTCTCCCTTTGAGTTCTCTCAGATCAAGGGGTTTGATGGAAAGCGCAAAATCAAAAGAATGATGCCAAAAGAGAATGACGCCAATAGTAATGTCCAATGTGAAACACGGCAAGAAATTCTCTTATAAGGAAAGACACGGCAAAGCTTTGATGTGATTCTCTCCCCCTTAAGGTAAGATTGCTCTTCTTCTCCCCCTAAATCTTCTCTTCTCCCCCTAAATCTTCTCTTCTCCCCCTAAGTCTTCTCCCCCTTTGACATCAAGTGCCGAAAAGGACAGCAAACTAGGAAGGTCAGGGAAGATGGAAAGAAAGGAGTGGGATCCTTAAGAATCACAACAGGGCAAAAAGGAACATGCATAGAGAATCATTGAGTGGATCTGCAGAGGATGATATCCTGGAAGAAATAAATCGGTGACACCGAATTAAGATGGATCGGTGGGTCCGAAAGTCAGGGACTTAGGGTAGATCCTTTTCGGTTAGACCGAAATATTTAAATCGGTGACGCCGAGTTTAATTCCAAGGAAATACAGAAATAATTCAGCTCACTTTGCGAGGAATGTTTCAAAGGATTTGCAATGAATTTGTGAAAGATTTTCGAGGAATTGATCAGAGCCAGAAGGATATTCACAAAGACAGAAGAATAGAAATAAAATAATAATAAAAAGATTCCTAGATGAAGTTTTTTTTTTGAAAACTCAATGAGAGAACATAAGAGAAAATAGAAAGACTCCAAAACATATGTACTTCATCTAGATAAAGGTCGGCGACAAGGTCACCTATGTTTGAGTATATTGACTTAGGAGTCGAATGAGGACATTTGATCATAGGTCATACTCATCATTTAAGCTCAAAATGGGGTTGCCATTTTTGATTAAGCATTCGATGTGATCACTTCTTATGAAGCTGCTTGTACTCATGACTTTGAGCAAAGCTCCTTAAAGATGTGAAGAACATACCTTGGGCTTGTTGTTGCTTTGCTCATGTAGGTAAACTTGATGTAGGTGCTCACTGAATGTGAAGTTGGAGCGCCATTTCCACTTGTGTAGTTCATCTTCCTACATGGGTTAGGCAAGCAAGGAAATACTCAAGGATATCCAAGATGACAAGAGTGAAATACTAGATGTATAAGATGTCAAAAAGGATATGTGGAATTTTGTTCCTTGAACTCAACATCCCAAAGGGCTAGATACTTGGTCAATGACAAGAATACTCATGATTTGAGTGTGTGGTAATCTTGTGGAATGTAGATCATCCAAGTACCTGCAAGGAGTTAGATGCAATACAAGGAGGCAAATGTGTCCAAGACATATGATCACCATCATAAGAGAAATATCAAGGATTAGTCAAGAGGGCTCATGCCTTGCATGCATCAATGGAGTTCTCACTCCAAGTTTGAAGCATCAATGATGTTCAACTCACTCCTTAAGCGACAAAACACCTTCTCATCAAGAGGTTTTGTAAAGATATCAGCGAGTTGTTTGTCAGTACGAACATGCTTAAGATTGATGTCACCCTTGGCAATATGATCACGAATGAAATGGTGACGAACTTCAATATGCTTCGTTCGAGAGTGTTGCACGGGATTGTGTCCAATTTTAATCGCACTCTCATTGTCACAAAGCAAGGGAACATGTCTCACATGTATCCCATAATCCTTAAGCGTTTGTGTCATCCATAGCAATTGAGCACAACACGAACCAGCAGCAATATATTCCGCTTCGGCAGTGGATAATGATACCGAATTTTGTTTCTTGGAGGACCAAGATACAAGGGATCGACCAAGGAATTGACACGTACCCGAAGTTGACTTTCTATCAACCCTGTCACCGGCATAGTCCGAGTCGGAATAGCCAACAAGGTCGAAAGAGGCCCTCTTAGGATACCAAATGCCAAAGTTTGGTGTGTGTATCAAGTATCTCACAATCCTTTTAACAGCTTTAAGATGACATTCTTTAGGGGCTGCTTGATATCGAGCACACATGCATACACTCAACATTATGTCAGGACGAGAAGCACAAAGATATAGTAGAGAACCAATCATAGATCGGTAAACCCTTTGATCAACGGGTTCTCCATCTTTTGTCAAGTCATTATGTCCACTTGTAGGCATGGGGGTTCTCATACCTTTGCTTTCTTGCATGTTGAACTTCTTGAAGAGATCCTTGGTGTACTTTGTTTGTGAGACAAAGGTACCCTCCTTAGATTGCTTGATTTGCAACCCAAGGAAGAATTTGAGTTCACTCATCATGGACATCTCATACTTCTCCGACATGAGCTGTCCAAACTTCTTGCTAAAATGAGGGTTAGTTGAACCAAAGATAATATCATCAACATATATTTGGCACACAAATAGTTCACCATTAACCCTTTTCGTGAACAGCGTTGAGTCTATCTTTCCAATCTCAAAGCCTTTTTCAAGAAGAAAGCTAGTCAAGCATTTGTACCAAGCTCTAGGAGCTTGTTTAAGACCATAAAGAGCTTTGTGCAACTTGTAAACATGATTAGGCTTTTTGGGATTCACAAATCCGGGAGGTTCTTTCACAAATACTTCCTCCTCAATTTCACCATTTAGGAAAGCACTTTTGATATCCATTTGATAGAGAGTAATATCATGGTGATTGGCATAAGCAAGAAGAATGCGAATGGACTCAAGTCTAGCAACGGGGGCATAGGTCTCACCATAGTCCATACCTTCGACTTGTGTGTAACCTTGAGCTACGAGACGAGCCTTGTTGCGGATGACTTGTCCATCTTCATCTTGCTTGTTCCGAAACACCCATTTGGTTCCAATGACGTTTTGATCATCCTTGGGCTTCTCTACCAAAGTCCATACCTTGTTCCTCTCGAAGTTGTGTAGTTCTTCGTGCATAGCGTTCACCCAATCCGGGTCTTCAAGTGCTTCTTCTACCTTCATAGGTTCAATACTAGAGATAAATGAGTAATGCTCACAAAAGTTAGCTAAGCGAGTTTTAGAGCGAGTAATTCTCCCGGAGTTGATGTCGTTCATCATTTGTTCCACGGGATGATTTTTCTTGACTCTTGCTCGGACTCGGGATAGCTTTTGTTGAGGTCGTGGCTGAGCTTCCTCATCATCTTCATCTTCCTCTTCTTCTTCTTCATTGTTGTTGGTGTTGTCTTGAGGCGGTGGAGAAGGAGGTTGTGGTGGATCTTCTTGTTGCACTTCCTCATCTTGGTGAGTTTCACTTGTGGAGGCCTCCATGTTGCCTTGAGGTTCATCTCGCTGTGAGGTAGGGGGCTCCACATATGTAGATGAGGTACTCTCCTTCACTTCCATGGGACGGATCTTTCCAATAGATAAATCTTGGATAGCTTCCGATGGGTCCTTGTCTCCTACATCAATAGGCATTTGCTCTACTTGCGAGCCATTAGATTCATCAAACTTCACGTCTACCGTCTCTTCAACCTTTCGGGTGAAATTATTGTAGACACGGTAGGTGTGGGAGTTTGATCCATAACCAAGGAAA
Source organism: Secale cereale (assembly GCA_902687465.1). Lineage (NCBI taxonomy): Eukaryota > Viridiplantae > Streptophyta > Magnoliopsida > Poales > Poaceae > Secale > Secale cereale. Next base: position 272,207,611 of record LR738715.1, read on the forward strand.
AAGCCTTCATGAGATTTAGGAGCAAATTTAGACCGACGATGCTTATCAAGGATATAGCATTTCGAACCAAAGACACGAAAGTATCCCACTTGGGGTTTGTTACCGGTGAGGAGCTCGTATGATGTCTTGCCGAGGAGCTTATGAAGATAAAGCCTGTTGATAGCATGACAAGCTGTCTCGACCGCTTCCCCCCAAAAATGCTTCGGTGTCTTGTATTCATCAAGCATCGTTCTCGCCATCTCTATGAGCGTTCGGTTCTTCCTCTCAACAACTACATTTTGTTGAGGAGTGTACGTAGCCGAGAACTCATGTAGAATCCCTTCCTCATCGAGAAAAGAGTCTACATTGGCGTTCTTGAACTCTGTTCCATTGTCACTCCGAACTTTCTTGATCTTCACCTCAAATTGATTTTGGGCCTTTTTGGCAAAGGTTTTGAAGATTCTCTGAACCTGCGATTTGTCATCAAGGAAAAATACCCACGTAAATCTGGAATAATCATCAACTATAACTAGACCAAAGGAGTTACCACCAAGGCTTTTGTAAGCATTAGGACCGAAGAGATCCATATGAAGAAGCTCAAGCGGTCTCCTTGTGGTCATGATGTTCTTCACGGGATGACTTCCACCTACTTGTTTTCCTGCTTGACAAGCACTACAAAGTCTATCTTTGTCAAAGAAAACATCTTTAACGCCAAGAATATGATCACCTTTGATCAGCTTGTCTAGATTACGCATACCAACATGTCCAAGCCTTCTATGCCATAACCAACCTTTAGAGGATTTAGCAATGAAGCAAGCTCTAGGTTGGGCTTTCTTAGTGAAATCAACAATATATAGATCACCTCTACGGATACCGGTAAACGCCATGTTATGATTGTCACGACGAAAGACTTGGCAATCTACTTCGGTGAATAGCACATTGAATCCAAAGTCAGCTAATCTAGACACGGAAAGTAAATTGTATCCAAGAGATTCTACAAGCATGACATTTTGAATAGAGCTATCATGAGATATGGCCACCTTACCAAGGCCAAGTACCTTACCCTTGGAGTTGTCTCCAAAAGTCACATACTTGCGTGGACCATTGTTCTTTGCAAGCTCTCGAAACATGTCTTTGTCTCCGGTCATGTGGTCGGTGCATCCACTATCAAGAATCCACTCTTTTCCGCCGGACATGTAGTCTCTCAGATTTGCCATAAGATTGAGACTCTTCATGATCTTGTCTAGCTCGGTGTCCGAATCGGAGTAATCATCATCATGCTCATGCTCATCATCATATTGACCCATAGATTGTTCATCATCAACACCTAGGTCAATTTGATAACTACTTGCATTAGTTTTGTCAATGTGACAATAATCTTCGGAATGCAATATAAGAGCATTTCTAATTAAAACATTGATAAGACCGGGATCACCCTTCTTTTTCATAAGATCACGAAGCTCAAAGAAGCATTTATCAAAGTTGGGATCATTGGGGCGCATCATATCAAATTCAATAGTCTTGTATAGAATTTCATCAAGACCTCTCAAAGAGTAGTCCGGATAAAGTTCTTCCAAGAACTTCCACATAGCATAGGCGCACTCAAAGTTTGTAACGAGCTTAAGCAAGTTATCGGGTAACCCTCTAATGATAAGATTTACAGTCCTAAGGTTACGAAGCAAATCAAGCTCTTCATCCATGGTAGGGTGCAAGGGGTCAAATGGAGGCACATAGGGGGTCTCAACATATTTGCGCAAATTGTACGTCTTAAAGATACTAAGCATTTCAATCCTCCACGAGTTATAGGACACTCCATTAAGAATAGGCACTTTATGGCTAACACTCCCAAACATAGACACGTCCATCTTCCTCCAATGGTGTGTAAACCAAAGCAATGGAGACCAAAGCTCTGATACCAATTGAGGGATCGAAGAAGGTGAGAGTGTCTAGAGGGGGGGTGATTAGACTACTCGACAAGATAAAAATTCTGTCTTTTATCAAGGACAGATTTTGGCAGATTTTGCATAACACACAAGTCAAGTAGCACACTACACATGCAATTCTAGAGTATGGGCAGCGGAAAGTAAATTGCACAAGTAGTAAAGAGAAGTGGAGAAGATCAAACGCAATTTGGAGACGCAATGATTTTTCCCGTGGTTCCGATAGGTGGTGCTATCGTACATCCACGTTGATGGAGACTTCAACCCACGGAGGGTAACGGCTGCGCGAGTCCACGAAGGGCTCCACCCACGAAGGGTCCACGAAGAAGCAACCTTGTCTATTCCATCATGGCCTACGCCCACGGAGGGCTAGCCTTACTCGGGGTAGATCTTCACGAAGTAGGCGATCTCCTTGCCCTTACAAACTCCTTGGTTCAACTCCACATCTCGACGACGGAGGCTCCCAAGCGACACCTAACCAATCTAGGAGGCACCACCCTCAAAAAGGTAATAGATGTTGTAGATGATGATGAACTCCTTGCTCTTGTGCTTCAAATGATAATCTCCCCAACACTCAACTCTCCTCACTGATTTGGCTGTGGTGGAAGAAAGGATTGAGTGGAAAGCAACTTGGGAAGGCTAGAGATCAAGCTTCATATGGTGGGAGTGGAGCAACTTGATCTCAACACAAGGGTAGGTAGTTCTCTTCTCAGAAATGTAAGGTAGGAGTGGTAGTTCTTTCTGATGGCTCTCTCCATGAATGAAGAGGGGGTGGAGGGGTATAAATAGCCTCCACACAAAATCCAACCGTTACACACATTTGAGCAATCTCGGTGGGACCGAAGTGGACAACTCGGTGAGACCGATAGTTCAAATAATGTGAACGTTGGGGTTTTCGATGGGACCGAATATACAATCTCGGTTAGTCCGATTCGTGCAATGACAAGAGCATGCCAGTTTCGGTGGGACCGACTTCATCATCTCGGTGACACCGATTTGATGACAGAAGGTTACAGAACCTTGGCAACTCATGTTTCGGTGAGACCGAGTTCAGAATCGGAAAATCCGAGTTTACTAGGGTTTGGCTTATGGCTGAGGTGGTTCATCTCGGTGTGACTGAGTTTGGAATATCGGTGGGACCAAGATTACTTATGAGTGTATATGGCAGTGAAAGTTGCTGATAGTTTAGGAGATGTATCACTAAGCACTTGAGCAACCAGACCATCATCATAACCTCATCCCCTTTTAATAGTATTGGCTTTTCCTATGGACTCAATATCATCTTGGATCACTAAACCAAAAATGGAGTCTTGAGCTTTTGCCAATGCTTGCCTTAGCATTTTGAGGGGTCCACTTCTTTAGTCCTTTTGCCATGCCAATGTGATTGAATTTCCTGAAACATACTTGATAAAAGCATTAGTCCAACCACAAAGTATGTTGTCATTAATTACCAAAACCACCCGGGTAGCAAATGTGCTTTCACATGCTCTACAGCTTAGAATCGGGGCTCCAAAAGCGTTTTGAGCACCACGGAGCATATGAGATGTTCCAAGAGCTAAAAATGGTTTTCCAAGCTCATGCCCGAGTTGAGAGATATGACGTCTCCAACGCATTCTACAGTTGTAAGATGGAGGAGAATAGTTCTGTCAGCGAGCACATACTCAAATTGCCTGGGTTGTACAATCGCTTGTCTCAATTGGGAATGAATCTCCCAGACGAAGCGGTCGTTGACAGAATCCTTCAGTCGCTCCCACCTAGCTACAAGAGCTTCGTGTTGAACTTTAATATGCAAGGGATGGAGAAGTCCATTCCCGAAGTGTATTCAATGCTGAAATCAGCGGAGGTGGAGATCAAGAAAGAGCATCAAGTGTTGATGGTGAATAAAACCACTAAGTTCAAGAAGGGCAAGGGTAAGAAGAACTTCAAGAAGGACGGCAAAGGAGTTGTCGCGCCCGATAAGCCAGTTGCCGGGAAGAAGCCAAAGAATGGACCCAAGCCTGAGACTGGGTGCTTTTATTGCAAGGGAACGGGTCACTGGAAGCGGAACTGCCCCAAATACTTAGCAGATAAGAAGGCCGACAACGTCAAAGGTATATATGATATACATGTTATTTTTGTGTACCTTACCAGCACTCGTGGTAGCTCGTGGGTATTTGATACCGGTGCGGTTGCTCACATTTGTAACTCAAAGCAGGAGCTGTGAAAAAAGCGGAGACTGGCGAAGGACGAGGTGACGATGCGCATCGGGAATGGTTCCAAGGTCGATATGATCGCCATCGGCACGCTGCCTCTACATCTACCCTCGGGATTCGTTTTAAACCTTCATAATTGTTATTTAGTACCAGCTTTGAGCATGAACATTGTATCTGGATCTCGTTTGATGCGAGATGGCTACTCATTTAAATCCGAGAATAATGGTTGTTCTATTTATATGAGAGATATATTTTATGGTCATGCCCTGCTGGTCAATGGTTTATTTTTGATGAATCTCGGACGTGATGTCACACATATTCATAGTGTGAATGCCAAAAGATGTAAAGTTGATAATGATAGTCCCACATACTTGTGGCATTGGCGCCTTGGTCATATTGGTGTCAAACGTATGAAGAAGCTCCATGCAGATGGACTTCTGGAGTCTCTTGATTATGAATCATTTGACACGTGTGAACCATGCCTCTTGGGCAAGATGACCAAGACTCCATTCTCTGGAACAATGGAGCGAGCGACCAACTTATTGGAAATCATACATACCGATGTGTGCGGTCCAATGAGTGTTGAAGCTCGCAGAGGCTATCGTTATGTTCTCACCCTCACATATGACTTGAGTAGATATGGATATGTCTACTTAATGAAACACAAGTCAGAGACCTTTGAAAAGTTCAAGGAATTTCAGAATGAGGTTGAGAATCAACGTGACAGAAAAATAAAGTTCTTACGATCAGATCGTGGAGATGAATATTTAAGTCATGAATTTGGCACACACCTAAGGAACTGTGGAATTGTTTCACAATTTGACACCGCCTAGAACACCTCAGCGTAATGGTGTGTCCGAACATCGAAATCGTACTCTGTTGGACATGGTGTGATCTATGATGTCTCTCACCGACTTACCGCTATCTTTTTGGGGTTATGCTTTAGAGACTCCCGCATTCACTTTAAATAGGGATCCGTCAAAATCCGTTGAAACGACACCGTATGAACTTTGGTTTGGCAAGAAACCTAAGCTGTCGTTTCTGAAAGTTTGGGGTTGCGATGCTTATGTCAAGAAACTTCAACCTGAAAAGCTCGAACCCAAATCGGAAAAATGCGTCTTCATAGGATACCCAAAGGAAACGATTGGGTACACCTTCCACCTCAGATCCGAAGGCAAGGTCTTCGTTGCCAATAATGGATCCTTTCTGGAGAAAGAGTTTCTCTCGAAAGAAGTGAGTGGGAGGAAAGTAGAACTTGATGAGGTGACAGTCACCCCTTTCGAACCGGAAAGTAGCGCAGCGCAGGAAATTGTTCCTGAGGTGCCTGCACCGACTAGGGAGGAAGTTAATGATGATGATCATGAAGATTCAGATCAAGTTACTACTGAACTTCGAAGGTCCACAAGGACATGTTCCGCACCAGAGTGGTACGGCAACCCTGTCATGGAAATCATGTTGTTAGACAACGGTGAACCTTCAAACTATGAAGAAGCGATGGCGGGCCCGAATTCCAACAAATGGCTTGAAGCCATGAAATCCGAGATAGGATCCATGTATGAAAACAAAGTATGGACTTTGGTGGACTTGCCCGATGATTGGCACGCCATAGAAAATAAATGAATATTTAAGAAGAAGACTGACGCGGATGGTAATGTGACCATATATAAGGCTCGGCTTGTCGCTAAAGGTTATCGACAAGTTCAAGGGATTGACTACGATGAGACTTTCTCTCCTGTAGCGATGCTGAAGTCCGTCCGAATCATGTTAGCAATTGCCGCATTCTATGATTATGAGATATGGCAAATGGACATCAAAACGGCATTCCTTAATGGCTTCCTCAAGGAAGAGCTGTATATGATGCGGCCGGAAGGTTTTGTCAATCATGAGAATGCTAACAAGGTATACAAGCTCCAGCGCATGATCTATGGGTTGGTGCAAGCATCTCGGAGTTGGAATATTCGCTTTAATGATGTGATCAAAGCGTTTGGGTTCATACAGACTTGGGGAGAAGCCTGCATTTACAAGAAAGTGAGTGGGAGCTCTGTAGCATTTCTTATATTATATGTGGATGACATACTGCTGATGGGAAATGATATAGAATTCTTGGAGAGCATAAAGGCCTACTTGAATAAGAGTTTTTCAATGAAGGACCTTGGAGAAGCTGCTTACATACTAGGCATCAAGATCTATAGAGATAGATCAAGACGCCTCATTGGTCTTTCACAGAGCACATACCTTGATAAGATATTGAAGAAGTTCAATATGGATCAGTCCAAGAAAGGGTTCTTGCCTGTATTGCAATGTATGAGATTGAGCACGACTCAATCCCCGACCACGGCAGAAGATAGAGAAAAGATGAGTGTCATCCCCTATGCCTCAGCCATATGTTCTATTATGTATGCCATGCTGTGTACCAGACCTGATGTGAACCTTGCCATAAGTTTGGTAGGGAGGTACCAAAGTGATCCCGGTATGGAACACTGGATAACGGTCAAGAACATCCTGATGTACCTGAAAAGGACTAAGGATATGTTTCTCGTTTATGGAGGTGACGAAGAGCTCGTCGTAAAGGGTTACGTCGATGCTAGCTTCGACACAGATCTGGATGACTCCAAGTCACAAACCGGATACGTGTATATTTTGAATGGTGGGGCAGTCAGCTGGTGCAGTTGCAAGCAGAGCGTCGTGGCACATTCTACATGTGAAGCGGAGTACATAGCTGCTTGCGAAGCAGCGCGGGAAGGAGTCTGGATGAAGGAGTTCATCACCGACCTAGGAGTTATTCCAAGCGCATCAAGCCCGATGACTCTCTTATGTGACAACACTGGAGCCATTGCCATTGCCAAAGAGCCCAGGTTTCACAAGAAGACCAAGCACATCAAACGCCGTTTCAACTCCATCCGGAATTATGTTCAAGATGGAGACATAGATATTTGTAAAGTGCATACGGATCTGAATGTCGCAGATCCGTTGACTAAACCTCTTCCACGAGCAAAACATGATCAACACCAGAACTCTATGGGTGTTTGATTCATCACAGTGTAACTAGATTATTGACTCTAGTGCAAATGGGAGACTATTGGAAATATGCCCTAGAGGCAATAATAAAATGGTTATTATTATATTTCCTTGTTCATGATAATTATCTGTTATTCATGCTTGAATTGTATTGTACGAAAACAGTGATACATGTGTGAATATGAAAGAACATGCGGTGCCCCCATGTTTGGTTTTGGTAATTGATGACAATCTCTATGGACTAATGGTTGTCTTGAGTTATATTTGAAGGGTTTGTCCATAGGCTTTTCTTGGAGTACATTCGTTGGTTTCAAGGAGAGTTTGTGATGACCAAGGTGATATTAAGGAATTATCCAAAGATTGGTCTTGTGAGGGTTGAACTTATTGCAAGCATGTCTTGAAGAAGAAGAGTGTGTGATCATTCATGTTTACCTTCAAGACATCTTTGAAATGAAGAGAGTTGGAAAGTTTCAAGGTTGATCAAGACTAAGTCAAAGAGCGAATCAAGTTGATCAACACACAAAGCATATAAGATGTACCAAGAGGGATCAAGTGATCCCATGGTATGGTAAGCATTGTCCATTACGCTTTGTGTACTAACCCATGGTCTACGTGAGAGTTCGTTGTGGGGTTAGGTTTGTTTCCATGGGCTTGCGTCAAGAAAAAGATATTATACAACCCATGGAGGATGACATCAAATGGTAATCGTCATCAAGATTGCGGTATGAAAGTTCAAGTGGAGCATCACAAAGAGATCAAGTGCTTGAAGCTTGCCGTCCATTGTGGTGACAATGGACTTGTGAAGATGTGCCGAAGAGTAGCTCACCCATAGTGGAGTATGGGGAAGCAATCTACTAGTCTTCAGCGAGCCAACGCAATCAAGAAAGGTGGTCCAACTTGAGGGAGTGAAGATCGTCATCATCCAGCTCAAGAGGACTATGTGCAAGGCAAAGGTTTGCCCTTGATAGGTTTTCTATTTTACCGGTCTCATGGTAGTTGTGGGAGACCGGGTTATAGGATCGATTGCCGTACTATCAAGGGGGGCTCTCAAGTTGGTAGCTTGATCGTATCGTTAGTAGAGAGCTCAAACCATTGCATCCTTGCATCATGTTTCTTGGTTCTTGTTTGGTTCTCTTTGTGAGTCTTAGAGCTTATGGTTGTAGCGACCCGACCCAAATGGATCGAAGTCTCTGTGCTTAAGTGTCATCCCTGGATCGGTATGCTGACACACACAATACTCGATGAATTATAACAGAGTTCAATCACACACTTTATTACATCGAGGTCATCAAAAGAGTATTTATTACAATAATATGGCCAAAGGCCATCTGGATAAAATAATTGCGGAAGCATCAAAAGTAAAATGAGTCCATCCAACTCCACGACAAACTGAGTGCAGAACAACGACCTATCGCACCTTTACTCCTCGTCAGAAAACTCTGCAATATGAGACGTTGCAGCCGTGTAGGTCAGCACATGGAATATGCTGGCAAAGTCACACCATAGAAATAATAATAAAGAAAAAGACTATCTCTATATGCAAATTTAGCTGGTGGAGGCTCTAAGTTTAATGTTTGCATAAAGCCAATTTTTCCCTACAACAAAGGAATAAATTTTTATTTACTACAAAATTAAAATGCCATTATTGAGAAGGTTCCTCCAACTCAATCCCAAAATTCCCAAGTTATTAGTAACCCAATAATTTCATTAAATAGAGTGATGAGATCAACCAATAATTCACTTCTAGATACTCAAGTTGTCCATAACCGAGGACACGGCTAATCATGATTAGTTTGTACACTCTGCAGAGGTTTGCGCACTTTTCCCCACAAGACTCGACCACCTCCATGATCGGAAGATCGAGACATAGTCTTTCTGAAGTATTTCCTCCAAACCCTGGGTAGACCGGTACACCTACTTTCCCCTACATCAGCTAGTCTACCACGGAAAGAGGTCACACAACTTACTCAACTATGCCAGAGCCCATAATGGCTTGTGGCTGCACACGGAAGTTTCTAGGCATGAAATATCTTATGATCCCTTTGAGCCTGGGTGGCGGACCTAGGGTTATCACACGGGTACTCCGGGATTCCCCTTGGGCAAGCACTGGTTTCTCCAGGTGCCCCAAACAATCCACCCAGATGTGTATTAAAGTTGCCACCTTATGTTGTCCCAAAATTATTATTATCTCTCGCAACTTGCATGTATCACACATCCCAATCCCCGTTTACGAGCATGGCTAAGCAACATATGATATAACGAATATTCCCGGGGTGATACAAGGTCATAGGTTCCTACCACATAAACTACAAAGCATAACCACATGTTCCCAATCCTACTCATGCAATCTTTGAGGGTGAAACTAATGCATAGTAAAAACTGGGTATTTAAACTTATGATCAAAGTGTGAACTTGCCTTGCTGACGTTCGTTGAACTCTAAAGATTCGTAGTAGCAAGCTTCGCACTCCGGATGATCTAGCGTAAGCAAGCAATAACATACATAAGCATACAAGCAAGGATCCAAAAAGGAAACAAATAAAAGACTTTGAAAAACTCCAAAAACACCAAAATAAAGTTTATGTACAAAACGTAATTTTTACAGCAACAAAAATAAATGGTTTTGGTTTTAACAGAAAGTACATGTCACAAGCTTCGATTTGCAAAAAGAATCACCCAAAACGGTATTACGAAACTCAAGTTATGGCCTAACGAAGTTTGAATTCAGATATGTTTGAATTCAAATTTTAAAATTTTCAAAAATATATTTCGTTTAGTTCTCTGGATAGAGGATATTTCTACGAACCCGTAGGAAAAATAATCAACTAAATCGGATCTATAGACTAAAAGATATACTAGAAACAAGATTCGATAAAGAATCTGAATTGGAAAATATACTGATAAAAGAGAAAAAAAATCGCACAGGGTGTTCACCGGACTTGTCGCCGGAGACGAGGAAGAAGGCGGCTCCGGTGTGCTTCGGTGAAGGATGCGTGCAGGACGGTGTAGAGGACGATGAGGTGAACCACTTGATCAAGGTGTGGTTGTAGATAGCTTCATGTACACACGGTAAGAGGTCGCCGGAATTCACGAACTCCGGCGAGCAATTGGCGAGGTTAGGGAGGGGGAAAAGCTCCAGAAGGAGAGGGCTTCGGACAAGGGGTGAGAGGGGCTCGCGGGGATGCTTTATATAGGGCTTGGGGAGGTCAGAATCCGAGAAGACTATGGGAAGGGAGTTGAGGGGAGAGAGAGGTGGAGGCGCCATGGATGTCCTTCCGTTCGTGTTCCTCTGTACGTGTACGAGGAGGAAGAAGAAGATAGCGCTGGGCATGGGCCTGTTGGGCTGCGTTTTTTTTTTTGACAAAGAAAAAAAAATATAGATAGAAAATAAAAATATTTTAATATAGGACATATATATATCAAAAAATTCAGAAAAATAAATCCTACAAGATGAACTATTTTTCAGAGGCTAAATAAAAACTTTATAAAAAACATTTTCTTAAAATCCAAATGAAACTCAAATTTGAATTCAAAACTTTCGGCATTGTTTTCTTCTGACTTTTTGGAGTGTCATGTTAGCTCCTCTCACACTTTTGAACAAGTGCTTGTCAAGGATTTTTGAAATAAATTTCAAATGCCAAGTTGAATCCAAAGTCAGATAAAACTCAAATGCCTCTGAAATTTCCAAATGACACTCAATAAAAAAATGCATATATGCTTAGCTAATAATTTTAAAACATTCCAAATTGAAAATTTGGGATGTTACAAACCTACCCCCCTTAAGATGAATCTCGCCCTCGAGATTCGGGTTGGCTAGCAAAAAGGTGTGGGTGATCCTGTCGAAGATCTTCTTCGCGTTCCCAGGTGGCTTCTTCCTCAGTATGATGACTCCACTGAACCTTGCAAAACTTGATGACCTTGCTGCGGGTAACTCTGTTGGTAAACTCGAGAATCTTGACAGGTTTCTCCTCATAGGTCAGATCACTATCCAACTGCATGGCTTCTAGTGGCACTGTATCTCTCAAAGGAATATCGGCCATCTCCGCATGGCACTTCTTCAACTGGGAAACATGAAACACATCATGAACTCCTGACAAGGCTTCGGGTAATTCCAACTTGTAGGCAACTTCACCCATGCGTTCCAAAATTCTGTATGCCCCACAAATCGTGGTGCTAGTTTGCCTTTAACTCCAAATCGTTTAACTCCTCGAAGTGGAGACACACGAAGATATGCTCTATCTCCGACTTCATAAGTTACTTCCTTGCGTTTAGTATCGGCATAACTCTTCTGTCTGGATTGGGCTATCTTAAGTCTGTCACGGATCAACTTGACTTTCTCCTCTGAATCTTTAATTAAATCTGGTCCGAATAATTTACGGTCTCCAACTCCATCCCACATTAATGGTGTCCTGCACCTCCTTCCGTACAAAGCTTCGAAAGGGGCCATCTTCAAACTAGCTTGATAGTTGTTGTTATATGAGAATTATGCGTATGGCAAATTATCATCCCAACTAGATCCATAATCTAGCGCACAAGCTCTCAACATGTCCTCCAGAATCTGATTGACTCTCTCGGTCTGCCCATCTGTCTGCGGATGAAAGGCTGTACTGAACTCTAGCCTGGTACCCAAAGTTTCGTGTAACTGATGCCAAAACTTTGAGGTAAATTGTGTTCCTCTATCTGATACGATGGTCCTCGGAACTCCATGCAGACATACGATCCTGGTCATATATATCTTGGCCAACTTAGCACTTGTATATGTGGTTTTCACGGGGATGAAGTGAGCTACCTTGGTCAAGCGATCAACTACTACCCAAATAGAATCATAGCCTGATCGGGTCCTGGGTAATCCTGTAATGAAGTCCGTGCCAAGCTTGTCCCACTTCCAATCCGGTATCGGCAAAGGCTGAAGTAATCCTGCTGGTTTCTGGTGCTCTGCCTTAACCCTTTGACATACATCACATACTGCGACATACTCGGCAATATCCTTTTTCATACATGTCCACCAGAAACTTTCCTTCAAGTCCAAATACATCTTGGTGTTTCCTGGGTGTATCGAATAAGGCGAATCATGAGCCTCCTGAAGAA
>LR738715.1:272234553-272245955 GCA_902687465.1 Secale cereale
TTTTTTCCAGGTCAAAATGCTTCATATAGGAGAAGATGGGCACCGTGGGCCTGCCGGCTGGCCCTCGAGGCAGGGGGCGCGCCCTGGGAAGGGGGGCGCGCCCCCCACCCTCGAGGCCAGCCGGTAGCCCCTCCCGTGGGTTTCTTTTGCCAGATATTTCTTATATTTTCCGAAACTATGTTCTGTGGAGTTTCAGGGCTTTTGGAGTTGTGCAGAATAGGTTTCCAGGGTTTGCTCCCTTTTCAGCCCAGAATTCCAGCTGCCGGCATTCTCCTCTTCATGTAAACCTTGCAAAATAAGAGAGAAAAGGCGTAAGTATTGTGACAAAACATGTAATAACAGCCCATAGTGCAATAAATATCAACTTATAAGCATGATGCAAAATGGACGCATCATGGCCCCACCCGATGGACCCCCGGACACCTTCCGGTGGTCCCGGTACAATACCGGTGACCCCGAAATCACTCTGGTGACCAAAATATGACTTGCCATATATAAATCTTTACCCCCGGACTATTTCGGAACTGCTCATGACGTTCGGGATATCATTCGGGCTCCGAACAACATTCGATAACCACGTACATACATTCCCTATAACCCTAGCATCATCGAACCTTAAGTGTGTAGACCCTACGGGTTCAGGAATCATGCAGACATGACCGAGACATCTCTCTGGCCAATAACCAACAACGGGATCTGGATACCCATGTTGGCTCCCACATGTTCCATGATGATCTCATCGGATGAACCATGATGTCAAGGATTCATTCAATCCCGTATACGATTTCCTTTGTCTATCGGTATAGTACTTGCCTGAGATTCGATCGTTGGTATACCGATACCTTGTTCAATCTCGTTACCGGCAAGTCTCTTTACTCGTTCCGTAACACATCATCACGTGACCAACTCCTTAGTCACATAGAGCTCATTACGATGATGTCTTATCAAGTGGGCCCAGAGATACCTCTCCGTCATACGGAGTGACAAATCCTAGTCTCGATTCGTGCCAACCCAACAGATACTTTTGGGGATACCCGTAGTGTACCTTTATGGTCACCCAGTTACGTTGTGACGTTTGGTACACCCAAAGTATTCCTACGGTATCCGGGAGTTGCACAATCTCATGGTCTAAGGAAAGAATGCTTGACATTGGAAAAGCTTTAGCATACGAACTACACGATCTTGTGCTATGCTTACGATTGGGTCTTGTCCATCACATCATTCTCCTAATGATGTGATCCCATTATCAATGACATCCAATGTCCATGGTCAGGAAACTGTAACCATCTATTGATCAACGAGCTAGTCAACTAGAGGCTCACTAGGGACATGTTGTGGTCTATGTATTCACACATGTATTACGATTTCCGGATAATACAATTATAGCATGAACACTAGACAATTATCATGAACAAGGAGATATAATAATAACCATTTTATTATTGCCTCTAGGGCATATTTCCAATAGTCTCAACGAATTTAGATGGTGCCCTATTTAGCGTGAATGCAGCTGTCTCTAATGCATAACACTAAAACGATAGTGGTAAATCGGTAAGAGACATCATAGATCGCACCATATCTAATAAAGTGCGGTTACGACGTTCGGACACACCATTACGCTGTGGTGTTCCAGGTGGCGTGAGTTGTGAAACTATTTCACATTGTTTTAAATGAAGGCCAAACTCGTAACTTCAAATATTCGCCTCCGCGATCAGATCGTAGAAACTTTTATTTTCTTGTTATGATGATTTTCCACTTCACTATGAAATTCTTTGAACTTTTCAATTTTTTCAGACTTATGTTTCATCAAGTAGATATACCCATATCTGCTCAAATCATATGTGAATGTCAGAAAATAACGATACCCGCTGCGAGCCTCAACACTCATCGGACCGCATACATCCGCATGTATTATTTCCAATAAGTCAGTTGCTCGCTCCATTGTTCCGGAGAACAGAGTTTTAGTCATCTTGCCCATGAGGCATGGTTCGCAAGCACCAAGTGATTCATAATTGAGTGATTCCAAAAGCCCATCAGCATGGAGTTTCTTCATGCGCTTTACACCAATATGACCTAAACGGCAATGCCACAAATAAGTTGCACTATCATTATCAACTTTGCATCTTTTGGCTTCAATATTATGAATATGTGTATTATTACGATCGAGATCCAACAAACTATTTTCATTGGGTGTATGACCATCGAAGGTTTTATTCATGTAAACAGAACAACAATTATTCTATGACTTTAAATGAATAACCGTATTGCAACAAACATGATCAAATCATATTCATGCTCAACGCAAATGCCAAATAACATTTATTTAGGTTCTACACTAATCCGGGAAGTATAGGGAGTGTGCGATAATGATCATATCAATCTTCGAACCACTTCCAACACATATCGTCACTTCACCTTTAACTAGTCTCTGTTCATTATGCAACTCTCGTTTTGAGTTAATAATTTTAGCAATTGAACCGGTATCAAATACCCAGGGGTTTCTATGAACACTAGTAAAGTACACATCAATAATCTGTATATCAAATATACCTTTGTTCACTTTGCCATCCTTCTTATCCGCCAAGTATCTAGGACAGTTCCACTTCCAGTGACCATTCCTTTGCAGTATAAGCACTTAGTTTCAGGCTTGAGTATAGCTTTGGGTTTCTTCACGGGAGTGACAACTTGCTTGTCATTCTTCTTGAAGTTCCCCTTCTATCCCTTTGCCCTTTACTTGAAACAAGTGGTCTTGTTAACCATCAACACTTGATGCTCTTTCTTGATTTCTACTTTCGTCGATTTCAGCATCGCAAAGAGCTCGGGAATTACTTTTGTCATCCCTTGCATATTATAGTTCATCATAAGTTCTACTAACTTGGTGATAGTGACTAGAGAACTTTGTCAATTATTGTCTTATCTGGAAGATTAACTCCCACTTGATTCAGGCAATTGTAGTACCCAGACAATTTGAGTATATGCTCACTGGTTGAGCTATTCTCCTCCATCTTGTAGGCAAAGTATTGTCAGAGGTCTTATACCTCTCGACACGGGCATGAGTATGAAACACTAATTTCAACTCTTGGAACATCTCATATGCTCTGTGGCATTCAAAACATTTTTGAAGTCCCGGTTATAAGCCGTAAAGCATGGCGCACTAAACTATGAAGTAGTCATCATACCGAGCTTGTCAAACGCTCACAATGTCTGCATCTGCTCCTGCAATAGGTTTGTCACCTAGCGATGCATCACAGACATAATACTTTTGTGCAGCAATGAGGATAATCCTCAGATCACGGACCTAGTCTGCATCATTGCTACTAACATCTTCCAACTTAGTTTTCTCTAGGAACATATAAAAATAAACGGGGAGCTACATCACAAGCTTTTGATCTACAACATAGATATGCTAATACTACCATGACTAAGTTCATGATAAATTAAAGTTCAATTAATCATATTACTAAAGAACTCCCACTTAGATAGCCATCCCTCTAGTCATCTAAACGATCACGTGATCCAATTCAACTAAACCATGTCCGATCATCACGTGAGATGGAGTAGTTTTCAATGGTGAACATCTTATGTTGATCATATCAACTATATGATTCACGCTCGACCTTTCGGCCTCCAGTGTTCCGAGGCCATGTCTATACATGCTAGGGTCATCAAGTTTAACCCAAGTATTCCGCATGCGCAAAACTGTTTTGCACCCGTTGTATGTGAACGTGGAGCCTATCACGCCCGATCATCACGTGGTGTCTCAGCACGAAGAACTTTCGCAACGGCGCATACTCAAGGAGAACACTTGTACCTTGAAATTTTGTAAGGGATCATCTTATAATGCTACTATTGTACTAAGCAAAATAAGAAGCATAATAAGATAAACATCACATGCAATCAAAATATGTGACATGATATGGCCATCATTATCTTGTGCTTTTGATCTCCATCTCCAAAGTATCGTCATGATCTCCATCGTCACCGGCTTGACACCATGATCTTCATCGTAGCGTCGTGGTCGTCTCGCCAACTATTGGTACTACTACTATCGTTAACTCATAGTGATAAAATGAAGCAATTACATGGAATTCGCAATTCATACAATAAAGAGACAACCATAAGGCTCCTGCCGGTTGCCGATAACTTTGCAAACATGATCATCTCATACAATAACGTATAACTCATCACGTCATGACCATATCACATCACAACATGCCCTGTAAAAACAAGTTAGACGTCCTCTACTTTGTTGTTGCAAGTTTTACGTGGCTGCTACGGGCTTAGCAATAACCGTTCTTACCTACGCATACAAAAACCACAACGATTTTTCGTCAAGTATGTGATGTTTTAACCTTCACAAGGACCGGGCGTAGCCACACTTGATTCAACCAAAGTGAGAGATACAGACACCTGTCGGTCACCTTTAAGCAACGAGTGCTCGTAACGATGAAACCAGTCTCGCGTAAGCGTACGCGTAATGTCGGCCCGGGCCGCTTCATCTCACAATACCGCCGAATCAAAGTATGACATGCTGGTAAGCAGTATGACTATTATCGCCCACAACTCATTGTGTTCTATTCGTGCATATCATCTACGCATAGACCTGGCTCATGATGCCACTTTTGGGGAACGTAGTATTTCAAAAAAAATATTCCTACGATCACGCAAGATCTATCTACTAGAAGCATATAAACGAGAGGGAAGAGTATGTCTACGTACCCTCGTATACCAAAAGCGGAAGCGTCTAGTGATGCAGTTGATGTAGTCAAACGTCTTCGCGATCCAACCGATCCAAGCACCGAACGTACGACACCTCCGCGTTCAGGACACGTTCAGCTCGATGACGTCCCACGAGCTCTTGATCCAGTTGAGCATCACGGGAGAGTTTTGTCAGCACGACGGCATGGTGACAGTGATAATGAAGCAACTGGCGCAGGGCTTCGCCTAAGCACTGCAACGATATGACCGAGGTGTGTATCTGTGGAGGGGGCACCGCACACGGCTAAAACTGACGTTAACTTGTGTGTCTATGGGGTGCCCCCTGGCCACGTATATAAAGGATGGAGGGAGGAAGAGGCCGGCCCTCATAGGGTGCGCCCAAAGTGTGGAGTCCGCTAGGACTCCCTAGTCCTAGTAGGATTCCTCCTCCCACATGGAATAGGAAAAGGGGAAGGGAGAAGGAGAAGGAAGGAAGGGGGCGCCCCCTTTCCCTAGTCCAATTCGGACCAGTCCATGGGGAAGGGATGCGACCACCCTTGAGTCCTTTCTCTCCTTTCCCGTATGGCCCATTAAGGCCCAATACGAATTCCCGTAACTCTCACGTACTCCAAAAAATACCTGAATCACTCGGAACCTTTCCGATGTCCGAATATAGCTTTCCAATATATCGATCTTTACGTATCGACCATTTCGAGACTGTTCGTCATGTCCGTGATCTCATATGAGACTCCGAACAAACGTCGGTCATCAAATCACATAACTCATAATACAAATCGTCATCGAACGTTAAGCGTGCGGACCCTATGGGTTCGAGACTATGTAGACATGACCGAGACACATCTCCGGTCAATAACCAATAGCGGAACCTGAATGCTCATATTGACTCCTACATATTCTACGTAGATCTTTATCGGTCAAACCGCATAACAACATACGTTGTTCCCTTTGTCATCGGTATGTTACTTGCCCGAGATTCTATCGTCGGTATCATCATACCTAGTTCTATCTCGTTACCAGCAAGTCTCTTTACTCGTTCTGTAATGCATCATACCTCAACTAACTCATTAGTCACATTGCTTGCAAGGCTTATAGTGATGTGCATTACCGAGAGGGCCCAAAGATACCTCTCCAATAATCGGAGTGACAAATCCTAATCTCTATCTATGCCAACTCAACAAACACCATCGGAGACATCTGTAGAGCATCTTTATAATCACCCAGTTACGTTATGACGTTTGATAGCACACAAAGTGTTCCTCCGGTATTCAGGAGTTGCATAATCTCATAGTCATAGGAACATGTATAAGTCATGAAGAAAGCAATAGCAATATACTAAACGATCAAGTGCTAAGCTAACGGAATGGGTCAAGTCAATCACATAATTCTCTAATGATGTGATCCCGTTCATCAAATGACAACTCATGTCTATGGCTAGGAAACTTAACCATCTTTGATTAACGAGCTAGTCAAGTAGAGGCATACTAGTGACACTCTATTTGTCTATGTATTCACACATGTACTAAGTTTTCGATAAATATAATGCTAGCATGAATAATAAACATTTATCATGATATAAGAAAATAAATAATAACTTTATTATCGCCTCTAGGGCATATTTCCTTCAATGCCGTGGTGGCATCGACGACATGCCTGACAAGGTCGATGCATGAGTACCTACTCTAAAGATGGATCGGTGGAAGACAGCGATGGCGGCCTCTGAGAGTGGTGTGTGCCCCAGACCCGGCAGTGTGGCTAGGTTGGGGCCTCCGCTTTAGATGTCAGGCTTCGATGCAAGGTATGTTTAGTATTCGGCTCGGACAATCAACACCCCTTCATCAAATGGATAGTATTAGCGACAGATATTTCCAAGATGATGGCCTTAGACTTACTAATGTATTGTTTTGTACGATCTTTGTGAATATTTAGTAAATTAGGTGCATGGTTTAGATGCATAGGCCGGGTCATCATCCTTAAAAAATCTAAAATATTAACTCGGCCAAAAGCATGGCATTACACCTTAAAGAATAAAATGCTATCATTGGCACACATAAGTGGTTGCGAGGAACTGTGGAAGCAAGTTGAATGCGTGAAACATGGTCACTATCACCTCTCCCCTTAAGAAGGTAAGACAACCCTTTAGCAGCAAGTAAAAAATAAATACGGTGAGATAGAATCACCCTGCCAGATACCCCTAGCTGGCTTAAACTCTTCCATTTTTTCTTCATTGAACAACACTCTAAAGGACACCGACGAGACACATCTCATCACTCTTTGTACTAAAGATTTGGTCAAACCCAAGTCAAGTATAATTTTTTCCTTCAAATATTTCCACTCCACATGGTTATGGACTTTCATCATGTCAAGCTTCAAAGCACAACACATGTTCTTTTCTTCCCTCTTAACTTTCATGAAGTGCAAACATTCATATGTAATAATTACATTGTTAGTAATGATCATGTTTGGGACAAAAGCAGTTTGCTAGAAAGAAATGATCTCCGAGAGGATGAGCTTCGACCGGTTAGCTAGCACTTTAGAGACAATTTTATACATCACATTTGCAAAGCTGGTGGAGGGTATAAAAGTGGCGTTTTTGATACCTTAGGGGTGATAACAATGAACATTTTATTTAACTCCTCCGAAGACTCCTCTACATCAATTCCAGTTACCTCCTCACGACAAAGTTCCCATTTTTCCAAAAGAAATGAGCTGGCAGGTCAGCCGGCTCCGATGCGTTGGTTGGGAACATATGGAACAAAGCATGCGTGACTTCGAGTTTGGTATGACACCACACAAAGCTTAAATTATCTCGGTTGTAATTTTACAAGGCACATGTGAGAGAACCTTCTCAGTTTCAATAGTTCCTTTAGACACATACTTTTTATAAAAAACGTTGTAGTCATAGGTCCAAGCTCCTGCTGGTCCTCACTAAACGAGGCATATGACCGAGCTAGCATATCAATTTGGTTATTCCTCCGAGCTGGCCTTCTTACGAAGGCTTTATTGTGGCCCCTTTCCGCCAACCATCGAGTATGAGTTGCCGCTATTTCTTTTTTAGGCAAACCACGTTTTCTTTTATAGATGTGGATAGAAGCCACATCTTTTTTTAGAGCGGTGGCTTTTTCCTTTTTTTTTGAGAAACTGGAGCGGTGGATAAAAGCCACATAACACACTCTTTAACAATCCCATCTTCGTTGAAAAGCCAGCCCAACAAGGGCAACCCCGAAAGAACGATAAGGCCGCGCTCATTTAAGCTGGGCTAGGCTGACAGACCAAGCACATGCGGCCCGGCCACTACACGACCTCCCGTCGGCCCAGTCCACACGCCTAGGGTTTTATAAGAGCGCTCTCAGCGAGACTCCCACGCCTCCTCCCAAACCCTAGCGCCGGCGCCTCCACTTTTCTGCTCCCTCGTCTCCTCGCGCGCAGGTATCTTATCTCCCTCTCCCCCCTCCCTCCCTCCGCCGCCACCCCCCCTTGACCGCTCGTTGCTGATCCGTGTTCGCTCTGCGAATCCACCCCTTGCGTCTGCAGGGCCAGGCGAAAGGGAAGCAAGATGTACACCGCCAGGAAGAAGATCCAGAAGGACAAGGGCGTCGAGCCCTCCGAGTTCGAGGACACCGTCGCGCAGGTGAGCGACCTTCCCGCGTCCCTCCTCTCCTGCCTTTTGCCATTCCTTTGTGTTCCCCGAACTGCTCTTCGTTTGGATCTGTCGAGGTCTGACATGCCTGTGGTGGTTAATATCTTGTAGGCTTTCTTTGACCTGGAGAATGGCAACCAGGAGCTCAAGAGCGACCTCAAGGACCTGTACATCAACACTGCAATGTAAGTCGCCGTTCGCTACACCCAGACCCTCCCGATCTATTGGTCGGGCCGATTTATCTTGCACTGGTGGACGCGTTGTGATGCGGTCGTGCTGTGTTTGCAGCCAGATGGATGTTGTTGGGAACAGGAAGGCCGTGGTGATCCATGTGCCGTACCGTCTGCGCAAGCCCTTCAGGAAGATCCATGTGAGGCTCGTCAGGGAGCTGGAGAAGAAGTTTAGCGGCAAGGTGAATTGCCTATACTTGTTTGCTTTGTTCTGCTTTGCTTTATCACTTCCTGTCTGAGCGCATGTTTAAGTTGCTACACAATTGTTGTAATTTGTAAATAGTATCTTTAAAGTAGCACATCAGTGCTGAATAATTAGATAGCTTATTGGAAGAAGCTGCTTGAGTATACTGCAATCTATTATGTCCATGTTAGGATGTGAAAGTTGCACCCTGTGAGCATAATACATGACATCATCATTGGTGTATGAAGTTGGTTAAGACAAATGTATCAGGGCAAGATGGCGTCCATGAGCATGTTTACCTCAAGTTTTCCCTTGGTTGCATTTAAATGGAAGCTAATTGCTAAGTAGTAACCCATTGTTGGCATGCATAATAAGCTAACTGCAGTTGTATAATAAGCTAACTGCAGTGGTCAAACTGGAGTGTTGTTCTGATTTTCATGCTTGTACTGTAAATCTTTGCCTCAGATCATCACTATAAGAACTGTAACATGTTTTGCACTTTGCCCAGGTCATCACTAAGAACTGTAACATGTTTTGCACTTTGTCCCAGATCATCACTATAAGAACTGTAACATGTTGTTTAGCTGGAGGAGTTTGTTTGAACTCTGAAATGATGTTGATAGAAATTGAAACAATGAAATTTGATAAATGTGCTTCACTTGTACAGGATGTGGTCTTTGTTGCAACAAGAAGGATTGTGAGGCCACCCAAGAAGGGATCTGCTGTCCAGCGTCCTCGCACCAGGACCCTGACAGCTGTTCATGATGGTATCTTGGAGGATGTTGTGTACCCAGCTGAGATTGTTGGAAAGCGTGTCAGATACCGCTTGGATGGTGCCAAGGTCATCAAGGTAGTCCATTCAACTTTTTTTACTTTATTGTTCATCATATAAATACCCTGTTAGAAGTTGAAACATGCATATACTCATTTAGTGTCTGCAGTTGTAGTACTAAAACTGGTACTGCTTGATATGGTGCTTGTTTGGCAATTTCTTACATTAGCTAGCAGCATCTTGCTCTTGGCACTCTGCCTGATTGGCAAGCAATTCTAGTGCTGATTTTATTCTTGATGTTCTTTCAGATCTACTTGGACCCGAAGGAGCGCAACAACACCGAATACAAGCTGGAGACCTTCTCTGCAGTCTACCGCAGGCTTTGTGGGAAAGACGTTGTCTTTGAGTACCCTGTGACTGAAACCGCCTGAAGACCCATGCCTTGAATGTCTCCATTTCATATCTTTCTGATCCAAATGTTTTGGTTGAGGTCTTGGTTAGTTGTGCTATCAATGTATTCCAGAAACATAGTTTTGTTAACTATCTGGGGTTAGGAAGTTCGAAGAAGATGGCAACGAACGTGAACAATGTTAAAGTTTTGAGCATTTAAATTATGAACCTCTTGTTGCACTTGATTGTCATTTCTAGTTGTTCAATATCTCTGCCTAGTCGCTGCAAATTCACTGTTGCATGTCTGTCATATCAAATTGTTTCCTTGTTCCGTTATAGTGCTTGGTGACAGACTGACAGGAGGGCCTGTTTCCTTGATCCAAATTGTTTGGAGCATCTCTTTTGATGTTTAACCTACAAATTGATCAACAAAATGTCTGTAAATAAAATAGGCCATGATTTTGGAGTATCTCTAGCTATTTGTTTTGATTAATAATATGACATGCCACCAAAATTTGTATGTTTATAAACTTTACGAGGCCTGATGTGCAATGGAGATGTTGCGGCAGCACTACAACCGTCCACAACTTCCTCGTTGCATTTGCAAAGGGATTGTAAGCCTCTGTACCCTCGCATGGTCAATGCTGGAGTTGGAGGTGAGCTTGGTGACAGGAGGGGCTGCAGCAGCGGACAGCATGGAGGATCATGTGAGGCCGGAAGAGAAAGAGCGAGGGCTGCAACATACCCCTCGTTGCGGTCGTGCCTTGCAACAAGGGTGATGTTAGGCCAACCCCAGCGCGCGACCTCATCCCGTCTGTTTGGGGTAAAATGGACAGACTTCAGGGTCCTGCGCTCGACGGTCTGGACTCATCTGGTTCGTTTTGTGTCTGGACCGACCTATATCGAGCGCAAACATATCTGGTTCGTTTTGTGTCTGGACCGACCTATATCGAGCGCAAACATGCATCGGGTTTGGGTCGCGGCGGACAACAAACGGATGCGTCGCGTGGCAGGAGACCACCTACCTTCCACTAGTCAATATAAATGCGCACGCGCGGTCGGCCCCGCCTGTCATACGCCCAGGCGCGCGGTAGGCGTCCTTCTTAAATGGGAAGCCGTGGACCGGTCGCAGTCATGCTCCTACTCCACTCATCGTGGCCTCCTTGAAACTCGACAGGCCCCAAACCCTAGCTCTCCCTCCCCCGTCCTCGATCTTGTCGGTCGGCCGCCTCACAGCCATGGGCTTCTAGAACACCGGCCGCAAGGGGAAGCACGACCGCGAGGCTGGCTCGGCACCTCCCCAATAACTGACATCTCTCCGCTGACCGGGTGCGGATCCCGCCAGTCCCGTTGAGCGGCCGTGCGCGTTGCGAGGAGATCGAGCGCTGTCGCCGCCTCCTGCCGGACAACCTGTACTACGACCCTAGGTACGCCCCTGACTCAGACCTGTGGGACACGTGGTTCTATGAT
>LR738715.1:272252561-272320163 GCA_902687465.1 Secale cereale
CTGCAATCACAGCTGCAGTTTTTTTTACTCCTAAAAAAGAAGCTGCGTTTTTCTTAAACAAAACTCCTCTTTGTTCACTAGAGAAATTAGGCACTAGAGGGTTCATCTAGTCATTCATTAATACTGCCAAATTTAGCCATATTTGCCGGTTCATGAAGGATATAATTCGTTTCTTTATGACAATGCACGAACGAAGCTGAAATCACAAGCTAGATGGTAGCAGTCGTCGAAGATAGCATCAGTTGCCCCATACAACCGTCCTCCTTTGTTCATCATCGAAATCACCTCGGAATAAAAGAAATCATCTCAGCAATATCAGAGTTTATACGATATGTTGCACCCAACTAACTGGGCAAGGAACATGTCGAACAGGACAAGCAATGATTTTAGCCAATACGGCATCGGGGCACCATCAATTTGCTTATCACCCGCAACAATCATGTCTACCTTATTATATCTGAGAATATTCAACTCAAAATAATAATAATATATCTAAGAATATAACCAACTAATGCATGTGAGATCATTATCGAAGGCAACACCCACATTTAACCGTACAATACCTAATGTTGGCTTGATCCAGCCACATCTTTTTGCCTTGGCCTTCGAGGAACACTCGGTTGTGAAAAAAATCACCATTAGAGCTCACAGAGAAGAAACAATCCTGCCGGACATGACACCCCAGCTTGCGGCAACAGAGCGGGCATGTGCTGTGAGCGCCTCGAGTTTCTGCCGAACACAACGCTGTGCTAGATTCATGCCGGAGTGGCAGTGAAGGCGTCCGATTGCTGGATCCGCGCGTCAGGTGGCTCCAAAGGGGGAGCTCGGGCTTCGACCCAGGACCGGCGAAGCACGACCCAGGTGACTATCTCCTCCTTGTCCGAGCAGGCGACGAGCTCCTAAATGATGTCGTCGTCGGACCCGAACTGTCCGGACTTATATATGCTCTCGCCATGCCAGAGCGGGCCAGAGATGACTGGGGCTAAACGAAGTGGACTGGTTGAAATGGCTAGGGTTTCGTCCCGGGTGGGGATAGGGATGGATTTTGTGGAGTCGAGAGTGGACCTATCCGACATGGAGGACGCATCCGAACGACCCCAAATTCGCCTCACATATGGACTGAAAATGATGATGCCGAATATCTGAGCTAGGTTTGGGTCCAGTTCGATTACAATTTTCTGTCCAGACTGCATGGGCTGTCCGCCAAACGAAGTGGACTGGTTGAAATGGCTAGGGTTTCGTCCGGGGTGGGGACAGGGATGGATTTTGTGGAGTCGAGAGTGGACCTATCCGACGTGGAGGACGCATCCGGACGACCCCAAATCCGCCTCACATATGGGCTGAAAATGATGATGCCGAACATCTGAGCTAGGTTTGGGTCCAGTTCGATTACAATTTTCTGTCCAGACTGCATGGGCTGTCCGCCCAGTTTTATGGGAGAGGTAGGGGTCCGACTGAAGATGCTCTATGCGCTCATGATTGTGACCTATTTTGTGGTTGTTGTATCTTTTTTTTTTGAGCTGAAACCGTAGAACAACCGTCCTACGGAATTTTCATTAATAAAAAAATGTACAAAAGTACAAATGTATATACAAATAGTCCAGCTAATGCCCTTTCTAGGAAACATATAAAATTACAATATTATTCCTGATCCAGGTAATATATTACCCAACTTTTGATCCGTTCTGCCTTGAGTTCTGCGGCCCAGAGACCTTCTCTGAAATAACATTTCCAGGTGTTAATGTGAGGGGTTGTTGATCTATTTTTTTTTTCATTCCTCACTGACCATATACTCCAGCAGGCTAATATAATGGTATCCAATGCAATTTATCCTCGGAGTTGAGGTAGTGATAAGGTGATCTCATCATAGACTGATATACCTCTTTGTTTATTATGGAACAAAAAATCCCAACGTCTGAGAGCAAAAGGGCAATCCCAAAATAGGTGCATAAGAGTTTTCTCAGCCTTGTGCGAGCATACATAGGACAAAATTATAAGTACAACTCTATGTTTAGTGTGAGAATATATATTCAATTCATTAAATGGTTACATTTAATAAGGGATTCATTCAACTATCCGCAACAATCAGTACAAATCAATGATGTTACACAAAGTTCATTTAAATTTCAGATGGTTTTTAGGTCAAAACTTTTCAAGTTTGACCTAGTATATTAAAAGAAACGTTATGCTCTACAACATCAAATACGTACATACAATATGCAAATACAAAGATTCTAATCAAACCAACACTTTTGCTTCAGTACACCCCATAAACACATTGACGGCTGAGATCTCTCTATACACCTTCATAATAAAGGATATGATTGCCTTTTCCCCTGCGCTGATACGCGATGCTTTTTTCCCTCGCGACGTCTTTTTTTCTCGCGGTGCCCTTAGTTGTTTTCACTATCTTTTTCAAAGAAAAAAGTGCAGGTAACGTAATCGAACTCAAGACCTCTTGGTCTAAAGAGGACCACACTAACCAATTAGGACATCGTAATCCTTATGGGTATTTACCTCTTTTTTTTGTCTTCTTCTACTTTAATTCGCGACTGGGCGGACCCATTGTTGAATCTGGTTCTTTTATGACTATTTCTTTTTCATTTTTTCATTTGTTTTTTCCTTTTTTCTTTGTTCTTCATAAAATGCTCATACTTATAAAATTTTCTTCAATAATTTATAAATGTTCAATTTTTCTTTTTACCTACGCCGATACGTGGCGCTCTTTTTTTTCCTTGTGGCGTATATTTTTTCTCGCGGCGCACTCAGCTGTTTTTGAATTTCCTTTTTTTCTAAAAAGTGCAGGCAATGTGAGTCAAACTCAATATCTCTTGGTCTAAGGAGGACCACACTAACCAACTATGACATATTAATGCTTGTATGTATTTACTTATTTCTTTTGTTTTCATCTCGTCGGTTCGCGGTTGGGTTGGCCCAACGTTGAATTGGTCCTTTTATGACTATTTCTTTTTCTTTTTTATTTGTATTCTTTCTTTTTATTTTAAAAAAAAATGCCTACCTTATAAAAATTTGTTCAAAATATTACAAATTGCCACCTTTCAAATTTTGATCATAAAGTACAAATATTCACATTTTAAAAAATTGTACAGATATGTCAAAAAATTGTTCATGTCTTTCAAAATTACTGAGTGTCATAACACAAACATATTATAGAAGAGTGAAGAAAATTTTGAACACAAGCATTTTCTGAAAAACACCATGAAATTTCAAGAAAAAAACAAATATTGAACAAAAATTGAAACCATTTTATTTTGAATTTTCGTAAACTTTTTTTGTATTTGGGTAGAATTTTTTTGAACACATGATTATTTTCCCATTCCAAATGTTTACAAAGCACGAACATTATTTGAAATATAAAGAATTGTTGAAATCACAAAAACTTGGCATGATGCCTTGAAATGGTGATACAAGGCCCTATTAAAATTTGGTGCATTTGAACGATGACGAAAAAAGGTACTCTGAGACGGAACCTTCGGCCCAACCCAAACCATGACATTTGAACATGATGTGCTTCTGGCCATGCATGAAATGACACAGAAATTTGGCAGCATGTGGGCATGCTCATGGTAGCGCCCATGCAAAATTTGAAGGAATTCGGAAGCCGAACGTACGTTGTGTCATATCCTGGGAAAACCCTGTAAAATGCATAAAATGTCATAGCTCAATGAAATTTATCATGGACACTGGACATGGTGATGCTAGTGTGTGGGAAAAAAAATCGAGTCCATTTTTTTGATGTGAAAAAGTGCATCCAGACTTGCCCTACTGGCCTACTCGAACCACCACCTTTGAACATGACGTGCTTCTTGCCTTGCATGAAATTAGAGCAAATCATGCTGGCATGTGGGCAAGCTCATAGCAGGTTCCTATGCAAAATTTGGAGGAATTCAGACACCAAACACACGTTGCGTCATGTTCTGCTAGTGTTTTAAGTTTTTTTTTTTACCGAAAAACGTAGGAAATGCATAAAATGTCATAACTCAACGAAATTTATCATGGATGCTTGATATAGTGATGCTAGTGTGTGGAAAACAAATCAGGTCCATTTTATTAATGTGAAAAAGAGTGCATCCAGACCTGGCCTATCGCTTACGCGAACCATCACCTTTGAACATGATGTGCTTTCTGCGATGCATGAAATAACACTAAATTTTGCCAGCATGTGGGCATGCTCTTGGCAGGCCTCCATACAAAATTTGGAGGAATTTGCACACCGAACGCACATTGCGTCAAGTTCGACTAGTGTTTTAGGGTTTGCTCAATGGGAAAATCTTGGAAAATGCATAAAATGTCACAATTAAATGAAATTTATCATGGATGCTTGGCATGGCGACCCCAGTGTGTGAAAATAGTTGGGTCCATTTTTATCGATGTGAAAAAGTGCATCCAGACTTGTCCTACCGGTCTACCCGAACCACCACCATTGAACATGACGTGCTTCTTGCCATGCCTGAAATGAAACCAAACTTTTCCAGCATGTGGGCATGCTCATGGCAGACTTCCGTGCAAAAATTGAAGAAATTCGGACACCAAACGCACGTTGCGTCATGTTTGGCTAGTGTTTTAGGGGCTTTTCATCGAACCCCCCTAGAAAATGCATAAAGTGTCAGAAGTCAATGGAATTTATCATGAATGCTTGGCATGGTGATGCTAGTGCGTGAAAAATATCTGGGTCCATTTTATTGATATGAAGAAAAATGTGCATCCAGACTTGCCCTACCGGCCTACCCGAACCACTACCTTTGAACATGGTGTGCTTCTTGACATGCATGAAATGACACAAAATTTTCAAGCATGTGGGCATGCTCATGTGAGACTACCATGCAAAAATTGAAGAAATTCAGACACCGAATGCACGTTGCCTCATGTTCGGCTAGTGATTTGAGTTTTTGTCACCAGGAAGCCCTAGAAAATGTAGAAAATGTCATAACTCAATGAAATTTATCATGGATGCTTGGTATGGTGATGCTAGTGTGTGGAAAAAATCTGGGTCTATTTTATTGATGTTAGCACTTTTTGGAAAAGAAAAGGAACAATAAAATGAAAAACAAAAAACAACAAGAATGAAAAAGATACAAAAAAGAACAATAAACCGTCGCTGATTGATACATTTTCGTTTTTCTATTTCTATTTAATAGGTGTTCAGAAATTTTGAAAGTGTTTGATCTTTTCAAGTGAGAATTCTATTAAAACGAACAATAAACGGACATTTTTGCTTAAACAGACAACAAACTAACAGTTTTTCTATTTAATAGATGTTCACAAATTTAATAATATCGAAGTGAGCATCCTTCTATTTAAACGAACAATTTTTTGATGACATATCTGTACAATTTATTTAAAATGCGAATATTTGTACGTCATGAACATAATTTTAAAG
Organism: Secale cereale; assembly: GCA_902687465.1. Taxonomy (NCBI): domain Eukaryota; kingdom Viridiplantae; phylum Streptophyta; class Magnoliopsida; order Poales; family Poaceae; genus Secale; species Secale cereale. The sequence continues at coordinate 272,257,963 of LR738715.1, forward strand.
AACGTTTTTGTAATTTTACCAAATTTCTATGTGTGAGAATTTTTAGAAAAATAAAAACAAATGAAAAAAGAAATAGTGATAAAACGACATGTTCAACAATGGGCTGGCCCAGCTGCAAACTGTAGAAAAAAGAGAGTAAGTACAGACTAGCATTATGATGTCCTAATTGGTTAGTGTGGTTTTTCTTTGGACCAACATGTCTTGAGTTTGATTCCTGTCGTGTGCTATTTTTTGAAGTTTGATAAAATGTTGGGTACGATGAGTCATATGTGTCACATATACAGATGGGTATACAGTTTGTTGAAACGACCATACTGCCGTTATACGGTTTGTAGAGGGGGAGTAACGAAGCAAGCCTCCTAACACTAAACTGATGTTCGGAGATCTTGATATATTTTTCTTTGAAGTTGGTCAAATTTAAACACATGTACTCTAAAACACTCAATAACCAAAGGCGAAGAAACAAAAAAATAAAAAAAAAAGGAATAAAGAGGAAACAACAATGCGTTCTACGGTGCTACGCCCTTCTTTTTACCGGAGGTATGGGTTGTGCTTTAACGCGCCAGAGTGAGAAATGGAAGCCTGTGCGTCAACTGTTCGCTTGCATCCACTGTTTCAAGTTAGGCGAATAGAAGCCTGCACGAGGGCGATTTGACGGACACGGACACGCGCGCATCGATATCGCCCGCAGGCCAACTGGCCGTGAACTTTGCACATGCACCATGCTGAACCAACCACTGAAAAAAATAGCGCGCTATAGCGTCGCTAATAGCACGCTATAGCATATAGAGAGTTAGCTCGCTAAATAAGTCAATGTACAATGCCTCGCTAATAGCACGCTAATAGCATATTTTCAGGGGCCACGCTATTTTTTGTAGCGCGCTATTTTTTTCATTGGAACCAACCAACCAGCCGTCGGCGACGATCGTCGTCGACCGCGACCGCTGGGCCGCGCGGGCCATGTGACCGATCTACTAGCTGCGTACATCCCCGTAACTATCAGAATCATACATGCCCACGTCACTCGCGTGTACCAGCGAGCACCTCACAACCAGCCTTATTTTTTGTTGTTGTTGGGGGAAAACCACACAACTAGCTAGGCGGCAGACGCCGCGTTCCTGTACGTGCGCGTACGAGGGCCCAGGAGATACACTTTGCGTGCTCTCGCCAAATAGACTGGCAGCGGCGCACATGCCGCGCACGCCGCACGGAGATAAAGACAGCCACTACCACTTTACCCTGCATGACCTCCAGCTCGAAGGGAGGAAACGAAGGCGAGCCTCTTTCAAACTGAAGTTTTTCCCCATTGATGACAAAATGCCTTCGGAGTTATGTACTGCTATTTGTAGACGTCCACGGTGGTGGAGTCGGGGTTGTAACTTGTGTTGTAACCGTCAACGTGGACGGGCTCTCTACCCCATTTTTTTTTGAATACTTCCTTCATTCCATAATGTAATGTGCCCGCGCTTCCCGAGATTCAAGTTTGACCTTAAATTTAATCAACGAGACCGACTGCGGCGGTGTACTATATTGTGGAATGAATGGAGTATATAGCACGCACACTCGTGCGTATTTGAGAAAAATTTGTAGACGTCCACTTATTTTCGCTTTCCCTGCTTTGGACATGCAGGACGATGCAACTTTTATTTTGAGGCATGCAAATGGTGCAACTTTTTTTTGATGCATGCAGAGTGGTGCAACTTTTTTTATACGGAGACATACCCATAGGATTTTTATATGCAGTTCTATATGCCCATAATGCATCATCAAGTTTCTTGGACCAATTCTTTCTAGATCTATTAACAGTCTTCTCCAAAATTAATTTTAGCTCTCTATTATTCAGTTCTACTTGACCACTAGACTGTGGGTGGTTTGGGGATGCAATTCTATGATTAACATCATACTTAGAAAGCATTTTACGAAACACACCATGAATAAAATGTGAACCACCATAAGTCATTAAGTATCTAGGGACTCCAAACCTTGAAAAAATAATTTCTTTAAGCATCTTAATAGAGGTGTTATGATCAACACTACTAGTTGGAATAGCTTCTACGCACTTAGTAACGCAATCAACAACAACTAAAATATGTGTATACCCATTATAGGAAGGAATCGGTCCCATATAATCAAAGCCCTAAACATCAAATGGTTCAATAACAAGTGAATAGTTCATAGGCATTTCTGGACATCTACTAATATTGCCAATTCTTTGACATTCATCACAAGACAAGACAAAGTTACGGGAATCCTTGAAGAGAGTAGGCCAATAAAAGCCGGATTGCAACACCTTATGTGCAGTTCTATCTCCAGAATGGTGTCCTCCATAAGCCTCGGAGTGACACTTGCGTCAGATCTGTTCCTGTTCATGCTCAGGTGCACAACATCTAATAACACCATCTACTCCTTCTTTATAAAGGTGTGTGTCATCCCAGAAGTAATGTCTTAGATCAAAGAAAAACTTTTTTTACTAGTATGTGAAACTAGGTGGTATAAATTTAGCAACAATGTAATTAGCATAATCAGCATACCATAGAGCAGTACGAGAAGCATTTATGACAGCTAATTGTTCATCAGGAAAGATATCATCAATAGGTTGTGGGTCATCAAGAACATTCTCTAACCTAGATAAGTTTTCTGCAATGGGGTTCTCAGCTCCCTTTCTATCAATAATATGCAAATCAAATTCTTGTAGCAAGAGAACCCATCTAATGAGTCTAGGTTTAGCATATTTCTTTTCCATAAGATATTTAATAGCGGCATGATCAGTGTGAACAGTTACTTTAGAGTCAACAATATAAGGTCTGAACTTATCACATGCAAATACAACTGCTAAAAATTATTTTTCAGTAGTAGCATAATTTCTCTGGGCACTGTCTAGGGTTTTACTAGCATATTGGATAACATTTAATTTTTTATCAGCTCTTTGTCCTAAAACAGCACCTACAGCATGATCGCTAGCATCACACATAATTTCAAAGGATAAGTTCCAATCAGGTGGCTGGACAATAGGTGCAGAGATCAAGGCTTTCTTAAGTATTTCAAATGCTTCTACACAATCATCATCAAATACAAAGGGAACATCTTTTTGTAAGAGATTAGTTAGAGGCCTAGAAATTTTTGATAAGTCTTTAATGAACCTCCTATAGAAAATGGCATGACCAAGGAAACTTCTTATACCTTTGATGTCCTTAGGACACGACATCTTTTCAATAGCATCAACTTTAGCTTTACCAACTCCAATACCTCTTTCAGAAATTTTATGCCCCAAGACAATACCTTCATTAACCATAAAGTGGCACTTCTCCCAATTCAAGACAAGATTAGTTTCTTCACATCTCTGCAAAACTCGATCAAGGTTGCTTAAGCAATCATCAAAAGAAGATCCATAAACGGAAAAATCATCCATGAAAACATCAACAATCTTTCACAAAAACCAGAGAATATAGCCATCATGCCTCTTTGAAAGGTAGCAGGTGCATTACATAAGCCAAAGGCATACATCTATAAGCAAAGGTACCGAAAGGGCATATAAAAGTGATTTTTTCTTGAACCTCTTTTGACACAGGTATTTGAGAGAAACCAGAATAGCCATCTAGAAAGCAAAAATGTGTGTGTTTGGATAATCTTTCTAGCATTTGATCAATAAAAGGTAAAGGGTAATGATCCTTTTTAGTAGATTTATTTAGTTTGCGAAAATCAATTACCATCCTATAACCTGTAACAATTCTTTGTGGGATCAATTCATCTTTATCATTAGGGACAACAATAATACCTCCGTTCTTAGGGACACAATGGACATGACTTACCCACTGACTATCAGCAACATGATAAACTATACATGCCTCTAGAAGCTTTAGTATTTCTTTCCTTACCACTTCTTTCATCTTAGGATTTAACCGCCGTTGGTGATCAACAACCGGTGTAGCGTCTTTCTCCAATTTTATTTTATGTTGGCATAGAGTGGGACTAATGCCCTTAAGATCATCAAGAGTATATCCAATAGAAGCACGGTGCTTCTTCAGAGTTTTCAATAATTTCTCTTCTTCCTGCTCTGAAAGGTTAGCACTAATAATAACATGATATATCTTCTTTTCATCAAGATAAGCATACTTAAGAGTATGAGGTAATGGTTTGACCTCAAAGACGGGATCACCATTGGGTGGAGGAGGATCCCCTAGAATTTCAACAGGCAAGTTGTGTTTCAATAAAGGTCCCTATTTAAAGATGATTCATCTATTTCCCTTCTCTCATTCATAAACATATCATTTTCATGGTATAGCAAATATTGTTCTAAAGGATCGTTAGGTGGCACGACAATAGAAGAAAGACCAATAATTTCATCCTTACTAGGCAGTTCTTTATCATGGGGTTGTCTACGAAATTTAGCAAAGTTAAAATCATGAGACATATCCCCTAAGCCAACAATAACAATATCCTTTTCATAGTCTATCCTTGCATTAACGGTATTCAAGAAGGGTCTACCAAATATAATGGGACAAAAGTCATCTTGTGGGGAACCAAGAACAAGAAAATCAGCAGGGTATTTAACTTTCCCACACAAGACTTCAACATCTCTAACAATCCCAATTGGTGAAATAGTATCTCTATTGGCAAGCTTAATAGTAATATTAATACCTTCTAACTCAGCAGGTGCAATATCATGCATAATTTCTTCGTATAAGGAATAAGGTATTGCACTCGCACTATCACCCATATCACATAAACCATGATATCAATGATCTCCTATTTTAACATAAATAACAAACATGCCTACAATAGGTTTATGTTTATTTTTAGTGTCGGGTCTAGCAATTCTAGCAGCTTCGTCATAGAAGTAAATAACATGCCCATCAATATTATCGACCAAGAGATCCTTAACCATAACAATACTAGGTTCAACTTTAATTTATTCAGAGGGTGTAGGTGTTCTAGCATTACTCTTACGAACCACAGTTGAAGCTTTGGCATGATCCTTTATTCTAACAGGGAATGATGGTTCCTCAATATAAGCGATAGGAACAATAGGATCAACATTATAAGTGATAGTCTTTTCTTCAACTTTAACAGGTTCAACTACTTTTACTTCAATGGGAGGATGATATTTAAACCACTTCTACTTAGGGAGATCAACATGAGTAGAAAATGATTCACAGAAGGAAGCTACTGTCTCAGAGTCAAGTTCATATTTAGTGTTGAATTCACGGAAAACATCGGTATCCATAAAAGATTTAACACAATCAAACTTAGGTGTTATACCTGAATCCTTACCTTCGTCGAGATCCCAATCATCAGAGTTGCATTTAATTCTTTCCAATAGATCCCATTTGAATTCAATAGTCTTCATCATAAAAGAACTAGTACAAGAAGTATCGAGCATGGAGCGATTATTGAGAGAAAGCTGAGCATAATTTTTTTGAATAATAATTTCTCTTGAGAGCTCATGATTGGGCCATGAATATAACATTGACTTAAGCCTCCCCCAAGCTTGAGCGATGCTTTCTCCTCCGCGAGGCCAAACATTATTTATATATATATATATATATATATATATATATATATATATATATATATATATATATATATATATATATATATATATATATATATATATATATATATATATATATATATATATATATATATATATATAATGACGATCACGATGAACCTGATGCATAGGATAAAACTTCTGATGGAATTCCAATTTCAGTCGGTTGTAGTTCCACGATCCAATATCACCGCATAGCCTAAACCATGTCAATGCCTTTCCCTTCAAAGATAAAGGGAAGACCTTCTTATTAATAACATCCTCGGGCATACCTGCAAGCTTAAATAATCCACAAACTTCATCCACATAGATTAGGTGTAAGTCGGGGTGCAATGTTCCATCTCCTGTAAAAGGATTAGCTAGCAGTTTCTCTATCATACCTTAAGGAATTTCAAATTAAAATTTTTCAGTAGGTTCAATAGGTTGAGGAGCAACTCTTTGCTCTACTGGTCGGGGTGAAGATATCCCGAACAAGCCCCTTAAATGATTATTTTCCATAGTAACAAGTGACAGTAAATTTCAGCACACTATATAAATTTTCCTTACCAAATTCCACTTACCAAAGGCACTTCAGTCCCCGGCAACGGTGCCAGAAAAGAGTCTTGATGACCCACAAGTATAGGGGATCTATTGTAGTCCTTACAATAAGTAAGAGTGTCGAACTCAACGAGGAGCAAAAGGAAATGATAGGCAGTTTTCAGTAAGGTATTCTCTGCAAGTACTGAAATTATCGGTAACAGATAGTTTTGTGATAAGGTAATTTGTAACGAGTAACAAGTAATAAAAGTAAATAAGATGCAGCCAGATGGCCCAACCCTTTTTGTAGCAAAGGACAAGCCTGGGCAAACTCTTATATAAGGAAAACGCTCCCGAGGACACATGGGAATTATCATCAAGCTAGTTTTCATCACGCTCATATGATTCCTGTTCGTTACTTTGATAATTTGATATGTGGGTGGACCGGTGCTTGGGTACTGCCCTTTCTTGGACAAGCATCCCACTTATGATTAACCCCTGTTGGAAGTATCCGCAACTACAAAAGAAGTATTATGGTAAACCTAACCATAGCATGAAACATATGGATCCAAATCAGCCCCTTACGAAGCAACACATAAACTGGGGTTTAAGCTTCTGTCACTCTAGCAACCCATCATCTACTTATTACATCCCAATGCCTTCCTCTAGGCCCAAACAATGGTGAAGTGTCATGTAGTCGACGTTCACATAACACCACTAGAGGAAATACAACATACATCTCATGAAAATATCGAACGAATAGCAAATTCACATGACTACTTATAGCAAGACTTCTCCCATGTCCTCAGGAACAAACGTAACTACTCACAAATCATATTCATGTTCATAATCAGAGGGGTATTAATATGCATAAAGGATCTGAACATATTATCTTCCACCGAATAAACCAACTAGCATCAACTACAAGGAGTAATCAACACTACTAGCAACCCACAGGTACCAGTCTGAGGCTTTGGGACAAAGATTGGATACAAGAGACGAACTAGGGTTTGCGAGGAGATGGTGCTGGTGAAGATGTTGATGGATATTGACCCTCTCCCGATGAGAGGATCAATGGTGATGACGATGGTGATGATTTCCCCCTCCCGGAGGGATGTTTCCCCAGCAGAACAGCTCCGCCGGAGCCCTAGATTGGTTCTGCCAAGGTTCCGCCTCGAGATGGCGGCGCTTTGTCCCGAAAGCTTCCTTCTGTTTTTTTCCAGGGTGAAAGACACCTTATACCAGAAGATGGGCATTGGGGGGCTGCCAGGTGGCCCACAAGGCAGGGGGTGCGCGTCCAGGGGGGTAGGGCGCGCCCTCCACCCTCGTGGATGGTGGGTGGCCCCCCTTTGGTGCTTTCTTCGCCTAATATTTTTAATATATTCCAAAACTGACTTTCGTGCAGTTTTAGGATTTTTGGAGTTGTGCAGAATAGGTCTCGAATATTTGCTCCTTTTCCAGCCGAGAATTCCAGGTGCCGGCATTCTCCCTCTTCATGTAAACCTTGTAAAATAAGAGAGAAAAGGCATAAGTATTGTGACATAATGTGTAATAATAGCCCATAATGCAATAAATATCGATATAAAAGCATGATGTAAAATGGACGTATCATGGTACTACCGCCTACAGGCGGTACTGCTCCTCCCTACAGGCATTGGGAAACAGAGGAGGGGCAGAGTGCTGAGCGGCAGTTGGGGCGGCAATAGAAGCGGTACTACCGCCAACAAGCGGTACTTGATACGTCTCCAACATATATATAATTTTTGATTGTTCCATGCTATTATATTATCAATCTAGGATGTTTTCTATGCATTTCTATGCTATTTTATATGATTTTTGGGACTAACCTATTAACCTAGAGCCAGTGCCAGTTTCTGTTTTTTCCTTGTTTTTGAGTTTTACAGAAAAGGAATACTAAACAGAGTCCAATTGACCTGCCAATTTTTGTGAATTTTTTATGGACCAAAAGAAGCCCCCGGAGTAAAAGAGTTGGGCCAGAAGAGTCCCGAGCCGTCCACGAGGGTGGAGGGCGCGCCCTACCCCCCTGGGCTCGCCCCCCTATCTCGTGGGCGACTCGGAGACCCCCCTGACGTGAGACAGACGCCAACAAATCCTATAAATACAGAAACCCCCGAAAAGAAACCTAGATCGGGAGTTCCGCTGCCGCAAGCCTTTGTAGCCACCGAAAACCAATCTAGACCCGTTCTGGCACCCTGTCGGAGGGGGGAATCCCTCTCCGATGGCCATCTTCATCATCCCGGCGCTCTCCATGACGAGGGGGGAGTAGTTCACCCTCGGGGCTGAGGGTATGTACCAGTAACTAAGTGTTTGATCTCTCTCTCTCCCGTTCTTGAGATGGTACGATCTTGATGTATCGCGAGCTTTGCTACTATAGTTGGATCTTATGATGTTTCTCCCCCTCTACTTTATTGTAATGGATTGAGTTTTCCTTTGATGTTATCTTATCGGATTGAGTCTTTAAGGATTTGAGAACACTTGATGTATGTCTTACGTGGGATACCCGTGGTGGCAATGGGGTATTCTATTGATTCACTTGATGTATGTTTTGGTGATCAACTTGTGGGTTCCGTGACCTTGGGAATCTATGCATTGGGGTTGGCACACGTTTTCTTCTTGACTCTCTGATAGAAACGTTGGGGCACTCTTTGAAGTTCTTTGTGTTGGTTGAATAGATGAATCTGATATTGTGTGATGCATATCGTATAATCATGCCCACGGATACTTGAGGTGACAATGTAGTATCTAGGTGACATTAGGGTTTTGGTTGATTTGTGTCTTAAGGTGTTATTCTAGTACGAAATCTAGGATAGATCGAACGGAAAGAATAGCTTCGTGTTATTTTACTACGGACTCTTGAATAGATCGATTAGAAAGAATAACTTTGAGGTGGTTTCGTACCCTACAATAATCTCTTCGTTTGTTCTCCGCTATTAGTAACTTTGGAGTGACTCTTTGTTGCATGTTGAGGGATAGTTATATGATCCAATTATGTTATTATTGTTGAGAGAACTCACACTAGTGAAAGTATGAACCCTAGGTCTTTTTTCCTAGCATTGCAATACTGTTTACACTCACTTTTACCACTTGCTACCTTGCTGTTTTTATATTTTCAGATTACAAAAACCTATATCTACCATCCATATTGCACTTGTATCACCATCTCTTCGCTGAACTAGTGCACCTATACAATTTGCCATTGTATTGGGTGTGTTGGGGACACAAGAGACTCTTTGTTATTTGGTTGCAGGGTTGTTTGAGAGAGACCATCTTCATCCTAGCCTCCCATGGATTGATAAACCTTAGGTCATCCACTTGAGGGAAATTTGCTACTGTCCTACAAACCTCTGCACTTGGAGGCCCAACAACGTCTACAAGAAGAAGGTTGCATAGTAGACATCAAGCAATTTCTGGCGCCGTTACCGGGGAGGTGAGTGTTTGAACGTATATCTTTAGATCTTGCAATCAAATCTTTTAGTTTCTTGTTTTATCACTAGTTTAGTTTATAAAAGAAAACTACAAAAAATGGAATTAAGGTTGCCTCATATGCTTCACCTTTTTAATATCTTTCGTGAAAATGATGGAAAGGAAAATTATGCTCAAGTACTAGAAGAAGAATTACATAGAATGCTTGGCATAAAATATGCGAATGATGAGCATGATTGCAATGTTGTTAGTATTAATTCTTTGAATACCCATGATGCTAATGATATGCAAATCCACAAGCTTGGGGATGCTATGTTTGATGAAGATGATATGTTTAGTCTCCCAAGTTTTGATGACCAAATTTATGATGATGAAAGCATGCCTCCTATTTATGATGATTATTGTGATGACACGTATGCTATAAAGAATAAAGATAACCATGAAACTTGTCATCATGATTTTAATTTTCAGTTGGATTATGCTTCACGTGATAGTTATTTTGTTGAGTTTGCTCCCACTACTATTGATGAGAATAAATTGGCTTATGTGGAGAGTAGTAAAATTTCTATGCAAGTAGATCATGAAAAGATTGCTTTATGTTCTGGTTATATGGTTGAATTAATTCATTATGCTAATAAAAATTATTATGAGAGAGTATCATATGCTTCTACTTATTCCAATAACATCAAGTTTCCTCTCTATGTGCTTAAAATCTTGAAGTTATGCTCGTTTTCCCTTCCTATGCTAGTTGATTCTTGCTCCCATAAATTGTTTGCTCACAAAATCCTTATGCATAGGAAGTGGGTTAGGCTTAAATGTGTTAGTCATATTCTTCATGATGCTCTGCTTATGTTTCAATTCTTATCTTTTATGTGAGCATCATTGAAATCGTCATGCCTAGCTAAAAGGCATTAAAGAAAAGCGCTTGTTGGGAGACAACCCAATATTTACCCCTACTGTTTTTGTGTGTTCACATGATTAATCTACTGTAGTAATCATGTTTTATAGCTTTTGTTTCAATAAAGTGCCAAGTAGAACCTTTGGGAAGACTTGGGTGAAAGTTAATGTGATCTTGCTGTAAAAAACAGAAACTTTGCACTCACGAGATTAGCTACCCTATTTTACAGAAGAGTGCTTTTAAGTTGATTCTTTTTGATGATTAATAGACAAATTCCTCACGTCCACCAATTTAATTCAGAATTTTTTGAGTTACAAAAGTATTTGAAAGTTACAGATTGCTACAGACTGTTCTGTTTTTGACAGTTTCTGTTTTTCGTGTGTTGTTTGCTTATTTTGATGAATCTATGAGTAGTATCGGAGGGTATGAACCATAGAGAAGTTGGAATACAGTAGATATGACACCAATATGAATTTAGAATGAGTTCACAACAGTACCTAAGTGGTGGTTTCATTTTCTTATACTAACGGAGCTTACGAGTTTTCTGTTGAGTTTTGTGTTGTGAAGTTTTTAAGTTTCGAGTAAAGATTCGATGGACTATGGAATAAGGAGTGGCAAGAGCCTAAGCTTGGGGATTCCTAGGGCACCCCAAGGTAATATTCAAGGAGAACCAAGAGCCTAAGCTTGGGGATGCCCCGGGAAGGCATCCCCTCTTTCGTCTTCGTCTATCGGTAACTTTATTTGAGGCTATATTTTTATTCACCACATGATATGCGTTTTGCTTGGAGCGTCATTTTCTTTTATTTATTTTTTGTTTTGCTTGCTGTTTGAGTAATATCCCAAGATCTGAAATTCTTAAATGTTAGAGAGTCTTCACATAGTTACATAATTATTCGACTACTCATTGATCTTCACTTATATCTTTTGGAGTAGTTTGTCATTTGCTCTAGTGCTTCACTTTTATCCTTTTAGAGCACGGCCGTGGTTTTATTTTGAAGAAATAGATGAACTCTCATGCTTCAATTATATTATTTTGAGAGTCCTTTAGCACAGCATGGTAATTTGCTTTGGTTATAAAATTAGTCCTAATATGATAGGCATCCAAGATGTGTATAATAAAAACTTTCATATAAAGTGCATTGAATACTAAGAGAAGTTTGATACTTGATGATTGTTTTGAGATATGAGGATGGTGATATTAGAGTCATGCTAGTAGAGTAGTTGTGAATTTGAGAAATACTTGTGTTGAGGTTTGCAAGTCCCGCAGCATGCACGTATGGTAACTGTTGTGTGACAAATTTGAAGCATGAGGTATTTCTTTGATTGTCATCCTTTGTTTGGAGGTAGGGATCACGCGATGGTTAGCTCCTACCAACCCTTCCCCTAGGAGCATGCGTGTAGTGCTTGGTTTTGATGACTTGTAGATTTTTGTAATAAGTATGTGAGTTCTTTATGACTAATGTTGAGTCCATGGCTTATACGCACTCTCACCCTTCCACCATTGCTAGCCTCTCTAGTGCCGCGCAACTTTCGCCGGTACCATACACCCACCATATATCTTCCTCAAAACAGCCACCATACCTACCTATTATGGCATTTCCATAGCCATTCTGAGATATATTGCCATGCAAATTTCCACCATTCCGTTTATTATGCCACGCTTCCTCATTGTCATATTGCCTTGCATGATCATGTAGTTGACATCGTATTTGTGGCAAGCCCACCATGCATAATTTTTCATACAAGTCACTCTTGATTCATTGCACACCCCGGTACACCGCCAGAGGCATTCATATAGAGTCATATTTTGTTCTAGTTTCGAGTTGTAATCCTTGAGTTGTAAATAAATAGAAGTGTGATGATCAACATTATTAGAGCATTGTCCCAGAAAAAAAGGCCAAAAAAAGAAAGGCCAAAAAAAGAGAAAGGGCAAAAAAAGGAAGGCCCAAAAAAATAATAAGGGGACAATGCTACTATCTTTTTTCCACACTTGTGCTTCAAAGTAGCACCATGATCTTCATGATAGAAAGTCTCTTGTTTAATCACTTTCATATACTAGTGGGAATTTTCATTATAGAACTTGGCTTGTATATTCCAACAATGGGTTTCCTCAAATGCCCTAGGTCTTCGTGAGCAAGCAAGTTGGATGCACACCCACTAAGTTTCTTTTGTTGAGCTTTCATACATTTATAGCTCTAGTGCATCTGTTGCATGGCAATCCCTACTCACTCACATTGATTTCTATTGGTGGGCATCTCATTAGCCCATTGATACGCCTAGTTGATGTGATACCATCTTCCTCTTTTTGTCTTCTCCACAGCCATCACTCTATTCCACCTATAGTGCTATATCCATGGCTCACGCTCATGTATTGCGTGAAAGTTGAAAAAGTTTGAAAAAATTAAAGTATGAAACAATTGCTTGGCTAAAACCGGGGTTGTGCATGATTTGAATATTTTGTGTGATGAAGATGGAGCATAGCCGAACTATACGATTTTGTAGGGTTGAACTTTCTTTGGCCATGTTATTTTGAGAAGACATAATTGCTTCGTTAGTATTCTTGAAGTATTATTATTTTTATGTCAATATTAAACTTTTGTCTTGAATCTTATGGATCTGAACATTCATGCCACAATAAATAAAATAAAATTCATAATTATGTTAGGTAGCATTCCACATCAAAAATTCTGTTTTTATCATTTACCTACTCGAGGACGAGCAAGAATTAAGCTAGGGGATGCTTGATATGTCTCCAATGTATCTCTAATTTTTGATTGTTCCATGCTATTATATTATCCATCTTGGATGTTTTATATGCATTTATATGATATTTTATATGATTTTTGGGACTAACCTATTAACCTAGAGCCCAGTGCCAGTTTCTGTTTTTTCCTTGTTTTTGAGTTTTACAGAAAAGGAATATCAAACGGAGTCCAATTGACCTGCCAATTTTTGTGGATTTTTATGGACCAAAAGAAGCCCCTGGAGTAAAAGAGTTGGTCTAGAAGAGTCCCGAGCCGTCCACGAGGGTGGAGGGTGTGCCCTACCCCTGGTCTCGCCCCCATATCTTGTGGATGACTCGGAGACCCGCCTGACATGAGACCGATGCCAAAAATTCCTATAAATACAGAAACCCCGAAAAGAAACCTAGATCGGGAGTTCCGCCACCGCAAGCCTCTGTAGCCACCGGAAACCAATCTAGATCCGTTCTGACACCCTGTCGTAGGGGATAATCCCTCTCTGGTGGCCATCTTCATCATCCTGATGCTCTCCATGATGAGGGGGGAGTAGTTCACCCTCGAGGCCGAGGGTATGTACCAGTAGCTATGTGTTTGATCTCTCTCTCTCTCTCTCTCTCTCGTGTTCTTGAGATGGCACGATCTTGATGTATCGCGAGCGTTGCTATTATAGTTGGATCTTATGTCCCCCTCTACTTTCTTGTAATGGATTGAGTTTTCCCTTTGATGTTATCTTATCGGTTTGAGTCTATAAGGATTTGAGAACACTTGATGTATGTCTTGCGTGGGATACCCGTGGTGACAATGGGTTATTTTATTGATTCACTTGATGTATGTTTTGGTGATCAACTTCCGGGCTCCGTGACCTTGGGAATATATGCATAGGGGTTGGCACACGTTTTCGTCTTGACTCTCCGATAGAAACTTTGGGACACTCTTTGAAGTTCTTTGTGTTGGTTCAATAGATGAATCTAAGATTGTGTGATGCATATCGTATAATCATGCCCACAGATACTTGAGGTGACAATGGAGTATCTATGTGACATTAGGGTTTTGGTTGATTTGTGTCTTAAGGTGTTATTCTAGTACGAACTCTAGGATTGATCGAACGGAAAGAATGGCTTCATGTTATTTTACTACAGACTCTTGAATAGATCGATTAGAAAGAATAACTTTGAGGTGGTTTCATACCCTACAATAATCTCTTCATTTGTTCTCCGCTATTAGTGACTTTGGAGTGACTCTTTGTTGCATGTTGAGGGATAGTTATATGATCCAGTTATGTTATTATTGTTGAGAGAACTTGCACTATTGAAAGTATGAACCCTAGGCCTTGTTTCCTAGCATTGCAATACCGTTTACGCTCACATTTACCACTTGCTATCTTGCTGTTTTTTATTTTCATATTACAAAAACCTATATCTACCATCCATATTGCACTTGTATCACCATCTCTTCGACGAACTAGTGCACCTATACAATTTGCCATTGTATTGGGTGTGTTGGGGACACAAGAGACTCTTTGTTATTTGGTTGCAGGGTTGTTTGAGAGAGACCATCTTCATCCTATGCCTCCCACGGATTGATAAACCTTAGGTCATCCACTTGAGGGAAATTTGCTACTATCCTACAAACCTCTGCACTTGGAGGCCCAACAACGTCTACAAGAAGAAGGTTGCGTGGTAGACATCAGTACTAACGCGCCCTACTGCCGTCCCTACTACCGCTCCCCCTGCGTGGTCTTTTACGAAACCCTGACATGAAAAATCGAGACCACAGTAGGGGCGGCAGTACCAGCGGTACTGCCGCCTATGGGCGGTAATACCTCCCTGACCGCGGTACTACCGCTTAACACACTCCACAACTCTTTTTGAACAACAAAGGATACTCCAAAGAAGCAGGAAGAAGGCAAGGGTGCAAGGATAGTGTGTACGTGATGATTCCACCCATACTCTTCCGATACAGACCCCCTCTTGAGAGTTTGGTTATCCGTACGACTCAATTCCACCAAAAAGAAACAAAGGAAAATAATCCGTCTTCAGTGAAGTCCTCGAGGGGCAACTGATGGCTTCTCGCCCCTCGTTGGTTACCCCAAGTGGAAGGTTTGAGATGTAGCGTTGGTTTCCCTTGGCAAAGGTACCAAGGATCGAATCTCGTGAGACTCCGAGGGTCGACAAGAAGGTGTCAACGGCGCCAGAAACTTAGCGGTTGACAGGACCTGCACACAGATACAAATAACTTTGCTCCCAACGAGTACAGAGAGGTTGTCAATCCCTCCGGCCTTGTCGTTTACAAAGGATCAAACACAAGAGATAATAATGATAGATATGACTGCAACTAGGAAATAAGAACAGGAAGTAAATAGCGGGTGTGATCAATGGTGGTAATATGGATCGGGGTCCCATGATGTTCACTAGTGATGTCTCCCTCCCAAAAGACGATAAAATAGCAAAGCGAGGTAAACAAATTACAGCTGGGCAATTGACAGGATTATGTGCGCAAACCAATGCTAACTATGCTATAAAGAAAGGTAGAGGCTCAAAAGCATGGGCGGTACGCCAAGGCAAGTAGACCGAAATCCATCTGCATCTACTACTAATCATCCACCTTGAGATATCTATCCAGAACATCTCGCTGGTATTAAGTTGCGAATCCCACCCAAATTGTAGACTCAAAACAACAGACAACTGCATTAAAAGAACTTTGCGTAAAGTAAACAATCCTTGCACACGCAAGTACAAGCACCGTTGTTTTCCCCCTTGTGGCAACAACACATCCCCTAGACTCATGTTTCTGTCACTCAAGCTAGTCATCAAGGGGCATGAACCCACAATCAAGCATAACGTTCTCTCTTGGAGTTACTACCTACTACTCGACCAAAGCAATAAACAGCAACGGAGAACATGCAAGAATTACTCAAGAACATAAATATAAAAGAGGTGAATCAAATATATTACTCACACACAATCTGAACATAATCTCATAATCCATCGGATCCCAGCAAACTCAGCAGAGCAACAGCATAAAGATTACATATGTGCCTCGATCATGTAGGGCAGCTCACGAGGTCTAAACCATGAAGAACAAAGAGGGAAGGAGAACATCACATAGCTATTGGTCATGGACCCATGGTCCAAGGTGGACTACTCACGACTCATCCGGGAAGCGTCCATGGTGGTGGAGAAGCTCCCGGTGGTGGTTCTCCCCTCCGGCAGGGTGCCGGGAAGAGTTCTCCTGCTGCTCCCGATCTTGGAAGCGCGACGGCGGCGAAACAGAGGCGAGATCGCGAAAAAGGGTTCCGTCCTCGAGAGTTTCGGGACGCGAGGAATATATATGCGAAGGGGGGTCACCAGAGGCGGAGGTGGCGCCCCAGGCGCCCCCCTGGCGCGGCCAGGGGTGGGGCCGCGCCTGGTGGCCGTCTGGGCCACCCCAGGCTCCCCTCTGGCCCCGCTTTGGTTTTTCTTGAAGCTCCCGGTACGCTGATTTTTCCTGTATTTTTCCCGGAATTTTTAGAGCACTTTTAATATGGGGGAAACCTGAAATAGAAAAATAGCAGAAAATAGGAACTGGCACTGTGGTTCACTGAGTTAATAGGTTAGTCCAAATATGATCAAAAGTGTATGGAAGTGCATAAATATCATAGCAATATCACACAAAAGAGGCATGGAGCAAGCATAAATTATAGATACGTTTTGGATGTATCAACATCCCCAAGCTTAATTCCTGCTCGTCCTCGAGTAGGTAAATGATAACAAGCATAATTTCTCTGGTGACATGCTATCATCCATAAAAGAACTTTTAAGTAAAGCAATCAAGGCATGTAATTCAATTCAAGTCATAACAAGCAAGAGTCTATATTAGCATTGTAACAAGTAACATAAGAACATAAAGGTGCAAGAGCTCTCGCTGTCCGTGACTCGAATGTCTCCAAATGGTGTTTGCATGCAAGAAAGGGGGTAGGGAGATATGAGAGAGTTAAACATAGTTTTTATATTGTTGAGAACTTAATCTACTAAAGTTTCACACTTGGTCTTCTTTGGAATCTTATCTTGACTCATCCCCAGACTGTCAGCCAGGTACAAGTCAAAATGATCCACTCCCTTTCGATATTTTGAGCACTCATGCAATGGATGAGCGTAAGCAAGAAAGTCGACACTTAGGATGGCAAAGAGAGAAAAATGATGAAAGGGGGAAGACAAAAAAGGTGTGAAAGGCTCACATCAATGAGGACAATCATGGGCGAGAGAAAGCCAAATGATAGATATGATGTGAGGAGTAGGGATTGCCATGCAACAGATGCACATATGAGCTAAGGTAAGCTCTCCAATGGAACTAGTGGGGGTGCATCCAACTTGCTTGCTCAAGAAGACCTAGAGCTCTTTTGAGGAGGCTCATCATTGGAATATACAAGCCAAGTTATATAGTGTGAAGGTCCCCACATAGCTATATGCATGAATGATAATCTCTATGGAGTACAAGGTATAAGATGGAGTACGAGTGTGGATCTCTCAAAAGGAATAGTAGTGTGCCCCCTTCTCTCTTTTTATTTCTTTTTCTCTTTTTTCTCTTTTTTTTATTTTTTGTGGCCTCAATGGCTCTTTCTATTTAACTCTCATTTGTCCTCTTTGGGATCTTTTGATTTTGTCCTCTTTGGGATCTTTTCCTCACTTTAGGGGCAACACTCTATTTATTACAAGAAGTATAGAAGATCTTTCACACTTTACAAAAGTACTCAACATAAAGAAAATGAAACTATCATGATGTATGCAAATGTATGCCTCTGCCAGTGTAGCAGGATATGCAATGATACTAGCGCGTCATGTAGTAATGATTAGGGCAAGGCCCAACTAGCATGCGGCTCATCGATCAAGCAAAAAGCATGTATGACATGAAGATCAAGTCATGAGAAGATGGATGTTGCATGGCAATGTATCTCAGAAAGGCTATGGAAATGCCTTAATAGGTAGGTATGGTGGCTGTTTTGAGGAAGGATATAATGAGGCTTATGATGACAGAGCGTATCGTGCCAAGGATTTGGATGCACCGGCGAAGTATGCGCCAACTCTCGAGGTGAGAAAGGGCACTGCACGGTACCGAAGAGGCTAGAAAAATATGGCTAGGTGGAAGTGTCAACTTTCGAATACTCACATTAGTCCGAAGAACTCATGCACTTATTATCGGTAACTCTCAATCTAATTAGGAGGTTCACAAAGAGACAAGTACCCCGAGGAGGAGTGTATGGGGGTTTGGTTATCCTTGCGCATCCTCGACTCATGGTACGTGAGTGTACTCTAATATTCGATCCCTCCAAAGATTAGTGATCCATTTAATAGCTAAAGTTCTCAACTATTTTGTAGGTTTTCAAAAATAAACACGGATTTCCCAAAATACGACATCTATCACTAATAGGCTAAAGCTCTTGACACCAAAAGTTCAGACATTACTCATGGCAATACCTCAAAACTATTGTAAGTTACTACTAAAATTAAATAGCAACCTCAATTACCTACTTTAAGTTAAGACACACAACTCAGTGCAACAGGCAAAACTCTCTTAACAAGATAAACATGAAAACTCAAGAGAGTTCAGCAACCAACTAAACAAAAGCTCTTTAAAAAGAAAAGCATGAAAACTAAGAGCTAAACATGACAGCAGCTATGGAAAGACAAATAACACACACAGCAAAGATAAGCATGAAAATCCTATGTTGTGTTCTAGGTTGAAGTGGAGCGTGTTTCTCTCCCACACAAAGAAAGCTGGGTTCTAACTTGTTATGAACAGCAAGCAAAGCTAAAGAAAACTAAAAAGGAAACTAAGAGCAAGACGCTCCAAGCATAGCACATAACACATGAAGTGATAATTATAGTGGAACGAAAGACGAACTGATAATTGTTGATGGAGAAGGGGATGCATGGGGGCATCCCCAGGCTTAGACTCTTGAGTCTTCTTGAATATTTCTTGGGGGTGCACGGGGGCATCCCCAATCTTGAGCGTTTGACCCTCCTGAATCTTCTTTTATCATCTTCCCTCGCACACTTGAAAAAATTCCTTCATACATAACTCATCATAATCTGATTAGCAAGGTTAGTACCCATAATAAAATAATTTTTCCCTACTGGAAATAAGGATAATCTTGAAGAGCTATTGTTTCTCAAGATTGCCAAAAAGGTTTTTGCAAATAAAAAGCAAGCTCAAGGTTTCCAAAACGAAGAAAAGGCAAAACAGGACAGAATCTGTGAAAAACAAACCAGCAGGTAGTAAATAAGTTTTTCGGGGCACTTCTGCAACTCAAATCAAAAAACTCAGAACAGATGCCCGAAATCCAATTGTATAGATCACTCTGTCAAAAAAATTAAAATAAAAAAGATGATCTGGTGATTTTATACGAATTTTTTTGTCCAAGGACAGAATCTGTTTTCTGGACAGCACGTCACAACTTTTGAACTTTCTTGCAATCGGAGGCTAAACTTGGCACAAAGCTGAAAAGAAAAGATACAATGATGATGCTACTGTAGTAACAAACATCAAGACACAACAAAAGCAAAATAAAACCTAATTCGTTGTGGGCTGCCTCCCAAAAGCGCTTTCTTTTATGCCTTTAAGCTAGGCATGATGCAAAACGAGAGGATCAAGTTTTATCAAGAGTAAAAGAATAGCTAGCCCGTATAACGGACTCAAAAGGCAACTTAATCTTCTTTCTAGGGAAGTGTTCCATTTCTTTCTTGAGAGGGAATTGGAATTTTATATTCCCCTCTTTCATGTCAATGATAGCACCAACGGTGCGAAGAAAAGGACGTCCCAAAATAATTGGACCTGCACACAGATACAAATAACTTTGCTCCCAACGAGTACAGAGAGGTTATCAATCCCTCCGGCCTTGTTGTTTACAAAGGATCAAACACAAGAGATAATAATGATAGATATGACTGCAACTAGGAAATAAGAACAGGAAGTAAATAGCGGGTGTGATCAATGGTGGTAATATGGACCGGGGTCCCATGATGTTCACTAGTGATGTCTCTCTCCCAAAAGATGATAAAACAGCAAAGCGAGGTAAACAAATTACAGCTGGGCAATTGACAGGATTATGTGCGCAAACCAATGCTAACTATGCTGTAAAGAAAGGTAGAGGCTCAAAAGCATGGGCGGTACGCCAAGGCAAGTAGACCGAAATCCATCTGCATCTACTACTAATCATCCACCTTGAGATATCTATCCAGAACATCTCGCTGGTATTAAGTTGCGAATCCCACCCAAAGTGTAGACTCAAAACAACAGACAACTGCATTAAAAGAACTTTGCGTAAAGTAAACAATCCTTGCACCCGCAAGTACAAGCACCGTTGTTTTCCCCCTTGTGGCAACAACACATCCCCTAGACTCATGTTTCTGTCACTCAAGCTAGTCATCAAGGGGCATGAACCCACAATCAAGCATAACGTTCTCTCTTGGAGTTACTACCTACTACTCGGCCAAAGCAATAAACAACAACGGAGAACATGCAAGAATTACTCAAGAACATAAATATAAAAGAGGTGAATCAAATATATTACTCACACACAATCTGAACATAATCTCATAATCCATCGGATCCCAGCAAACTCAGCAGAGCAACAGCATAAAGATTACATATGTGCCTCGATCATGTAGGGTAGCTCACGAGGTCTAAATCATGAAGAACAAAGAGGGGAGGAGAACATCACATAGCTACTGGTCATGGACCCATGGTCCAAGGTGGACTACTCACGACTCATCCGGGAAGCGTCCATGGTGGTGGAGAAGCTGCCGGTGGTGGTTCTCCCCTCCGACAGGGTGCCGGGAAGAGTTCTCCTGGTGCTCCCGATCTTGGAAGCGCGGCGGTGGCGGAACAGAGGCGAGATCGCGAAAAAGGGTTCCGTCCTCGAGGGTTTCGGGACGCGAGGAATATATATGCGAAGGGGGGTCACCAGAGGCGGAGGTGGGGCCCCAGACGCCCCCCTGGTGCGGCCAGGGGTGGGGCCGCACCGGGTGGCCGCCTGGGCCACCCCAGGCTCCCCTCTGGCCCTGCTTTGGTTTTTCTTGAAGCACCCGGTACGCTGATTTTTCCTGTATTTTTTCCCGGAATTTTTAGAGCACTTTTAATATGGGGGAAACCTGGAATAGAAAAACAGCAGAAAACAGGAACTGGCACTGTGGTGCACCGTGTTAATAGGTTAGTACAAATATGATCAAAAGTGTATGGAAGTGCATAAATATCATAGCAATATCACACAAAAGAGGCATGGAGCAAGCAGAAATTATAGATACGTTTTGGACGTATCGGCAACAATCGTCTAGTGCCCTTATATTAGATAATCTGAAATGCTTAATGCACACGATTAGTCCGCAAATGTATTGTCATCAATCACCAAAACCAATCAGGGGAAATTATGCCCTAACAATGTCCCCTTTTTAGCGGATTGATGACAACACGAGATTTTCACACAATATTTAGGAATTGGAAACTAGGCAAACCCACTCCCTACAAAATGTAGACGAGCTCCCCCTAGATGTGTGCACCAAGGAAAATATAGCATGAAAGGCTATATGCACACATTAGTATCAACATTCCCCCTATATTTTATAGACACGCAACATCCTTGTATATATGAATATCAACAAGTATAGCTAAGAAAGGATTAGCATGAGAGCAATAATATACGGGCAGAACATGATGCATCTCAGAAGTTAATAGAGTAAGGAGACTAAATAAATAGGATAGGGTAGCTCTCATATGTCTTACACCATATGGTCTCATTCATAACCGAACAGAGTTCAAACACGAAAGCGCGAAACACGAGACAACGACACAAGAGAACAAACACGCAATACGCAAATCCCTAACTTTCCCCCTTTGGCATCAAGACACCAAAGGGGAAGGGTGACACCTGGACACGACGGTGGTAATAGATCTCCATGGCATCACCAGTCATGCTCCTCCTCCTCCTCCTCTACTACACGGGGAGAAGCACGAGCTCCGGTGGCCTCTTCAGTGTTAGACCACGGGCAGTGCAGTCTGGTCCAAGTCTCCTCATCAATAATCCTCTCCTCAGAGCCACTATTAACCTCAAGGCCAACCTGCCTCATAATGGCCTTGTCACGACGACGAGCCATCTTGGCCTCCTTATGAGCCGTGTACTTGCCCTTGGCCTGAAAGCAGAACAGACGTTGCATCTTCTCCTTGAGCTTCTTAGCCCAAGAGGGCTCCTCAGATGGGGGCACATACTCCTGCTCATCATCAGATATGAGAGTCTCCTGCTCTGGAGGTGCAGGAGTAGATGTACTCCACTTCTCCTTCTGACGCAGCTTGACAGTCTCATGAGAAACCATGTTGTCTGTGACAAGCTCCACATCTGGGAACTTAGCTGCCCAAGTGTCCTCGATAAGCTGCATAAGGTAGGGTCCATAAATGATGCACTTGCACTCCATGACAGCAGAATGGAGTTTAGACCACATCACATGTGACATAATAGAAGCATGTCAACAAGGTAAGAGTGCACCTTATCCAAGTTGCCGACCCGAGGAAACAGGGAGTTCCGGAAGATCCGATGCATGATGTCTAGAAAGGGCGAGAGATCATAAGATACATTCCCATTCTCAGACACCTTCCTGGTAGAATACAGCCAAAGCATCTCCTTATGTGTAGCAGCAATCTCCTTATGAGGGCAAAACGCAAGTGGGGTCTGGGTACCCTCATCATTGTACGATAAGTTGATCATGAAGTTCTTCCACGGTGCGGACAGATGACGGCCATTGGCCATCCAAGTAAGAGTGCGGGCCTCATCATGCCCAAAGTGAATGGTGGCAAAGAACTAGGCCACGAGCTCAGCATCAAAATCCTTGTTGAAAGAAACGATCCTCTTGATATCCAACTCCTCACACCTCTGTAGAGCACTCACAAAGTAGCGCAAGTCCTTCTCCATGTGCGAGAGATCGATGGACTTGACCCTCACGAACAAGTTATTCTTCTACTTCAAAACATCATGGTAGATGGACTGCTGGAACCTGTTCCTGAAAGGATGGCGCTGAAGAGCAGGCTCTTGAGGCACATGGTAGGGATCGTGCTTCCTCTTGGTACAGAACTCCATCCCATACATCTGATGTGCACCCTTGCGCCCAACGGAGATCTTCGATGTGGGAACCTTGGCCTTGCACTTTGGCGGCTCAGTCGAACCACCCTCAGTAGCAGTAGCAGCAGCAACAGTCTCTGGTTCATCTGAAGAGCGATAACGCTTGGAACCTATTGCACGGTCCGGATTCTTGCGGCGAGCCTGATGCTCGGAGCTACTACCACCTGAAACACACACACACACACACACACACAAGAACCACAAGAGCAAGAGTGCATAAGCCAAGGAAAGAGAAACACCAAAGACGAAAAATTAGGCAGGGAAACATGGGCGTTGGCACCCCAGAGCGGTAGTACCGCTAATAAGCAGTAGTAATGCTAGGGTGGAGCGGAGCGGTTGTTAGCGGTCTGACAACTACTGCGGCGAGATCCGGTACTACCGGAGATGCAAAAGTCCATATTTCTACAGCTAATCATCATTCTACCTAGTCTAGCAGTCTCCCAAGTCCTTCCTAAGCCTCCATTCATCTTACAAATCGAAGAACGCAATGAGTATGGCCCAAAACCTAGATTCAAGAAAGAGAATCAAGGGAGAGAAGAACGGGGGCAATACCGGCATACATGGCAAGAGGAGAAGGTGGTTATCGATTCCATCGGTTGGAATCGAGTGAGACGGCCTGGATCCGGCGGCCCGGCGGCGGACCTCCGGCGCTTAGGGAGTCGCTTGAGAGAGGAGAGGACGAGGGGATGGGGTAAACTAAACAAGTATGGGGGAGTGGTAACTCCCCCTGCCCGATACATACCCCACGCGCCCAGCCCTAAGCGGTAGTACTGCTCAACGCGCGGTAGTACCGCTCCGGTACAGATTTGGAGTGAAACAGTGGCCAGTAGTACCGTGTCGGCAGGCGGTAGTACCGCTAATAAGCAGTAGTACCGCACTGCTATCGCGGTAGTACCGCTCAGGCGCCCCAAAGTAGGAACAAGGTGAAGAGAAGGTGGCTTACACACAAAAAATAAAGAGAACCAAGAAGAACTCAAAAGACTCAAGACAAACTCAAAACAAACACGAGCAAGACAACACTAGAGCACAACACCACGAACAAGAGAGACACAAACAAACGGAAGCAACACAAAGACGACCCCCCTAAAAGAGAGGGCGGTGGTCAAGACCACCTGTGTTTGAGCTATATGGTATGGCACCACAAATATTTTAACCTTGGGTCAATGACCAACACTCATCTTTGAAGCACAAGTACCATAAAAAATGGCTAATGTGAAAGACTTGATCAATTTATGCATAATGGGGGAGGGAGAGTTCATTGAGAGAACAACACTCCCCCTATGTCCATGCCTACATCTAAACAAGATAACGCGATGAGGGTGAGTGGGTGTGCAAAGTTTCATGCCACATTGCTCAAATCAATGATAATTAGCTCATGCCTTAACTCGCGAAATCTTACTTCATCCAAAGGCTTCATGAAAATATCTGCAAGGTTATCATGAGTGTTACATAGTGAAGATCAATTTCGCCTCGCCTAATATGATCCCGGATGAAGAGATACCGAATCTCAATAGGCTTCGTCTTGAAGTGTTGCACCGGATTGAGTGAAATCTTGATGGCACTTTCATTGTCACACCAAAGAGGCACTTTTGTCACAAATGACACTGTAATCCTTTAAAGTTTGCCTCATCCATAAGAGTTGAGCACAACAACTACCAGCTGCCACATACTCGGCTTCAGTGGAGGAGAGAGATACACAACTTTGCTTCTTGGAAGACCAACTCACCAAAGAGAAACCAAGAAATTGGCACCCTCTGGAAGTTGACTTCCTATCCACTTTGTCTCCCGCCCAATCTGAATTCGAGAAACCCACAAGGTTGAAGTTTGCCCCTCTTGGGTACCATAAGCCAAAGTTTGGGGTACGAGCCAAATATCTAAAGATTTGCTTAACCTCCACAAAGTGACTTTCCTTAGGTGAGGCTTGAATCCGTGCACAAATTCCCACACTCAACGGGATATCCGGTCTAGATGCACAACGGTAAAGCAAAGATCCAATCATATAACGATATACCTTTTGATCCACCGCTTTACCATTGGGATCAATGTCAAGTTGGCACTTGGTAGGCATTGGAGTAGTAGCCGGCTTGACATCACTTAGATTGAACCTCTTGAGCATGTCTTGAGTGTATTTGGCTTGTTTGATGAAGATTCCTTCTCTTCTTTGTTTGATTTCGAACCCGAGGAAGAACTTCAACTCTCCCGTCATGGACATCTCAAACTCCGCGGTCATGAGTGCGGTAAACTCATCATTGAAAGCTTTGTTAGGTGAACCAAAAATAATATCATCAACATATAGTTGGCATACAAACAACTCCCCTTTGACCTTCTTAGTAAAAAGAGTGGGTTCGATTTTCTCAATTTCAAACCCACGATCTTGCAACAACTCGGTAAGATGCTCATACCACGCACGTGGGGCTTGTTTAAGTCCATAGAGCACCTTATCGAGTTGATACACATGATTGGGGAACTTAGGATGCTCAAACCCCGGGGGTTGCTTGACATACA
This sequence comes from Secale cereale, assembly GCA_902687465.1. Lineage (NCBI taxonomy): Eukaryota > Viridiplantae > Streptophyta > Magnoliopsida > Poales > Poaceae > Secale > Secale cereale. The sequence continues at coordinate 272,283,762 of LR738715.1, forward strand.
CCAACTCATTAAGAGGACCATTAAGAATAACACTTTTCACATCCATTTGTTGCAATTTAAAGTTATGATGAGAAGCATAGGCAAGCAACAAACGAATAGATTTAAGGCAAGCAACGGGGGCAAAGGTTTCACCGTAGTCGATACCCTCGACTTGCTAGTAGCCTTGTGCCACCAAACGAGCCTTCTTGCGAATGACAATCCCGTGAGCATTTTGCTTGTTCTTAAAGATCCATTTGGTTCCAATGACATTATGGTTCTCCTTTGGCCTTGGCACCAAACACCACACCTTGTGGCGCTCGAAGTTATGGAGTTCTTCCTGCATGGCGTTGAGCCAATCGGGGTCTTCGAGCGCCTCATAGACCTTTTGGGGTTCAACACAAGAGACAAACGCATGATGAGCACAATAGTTTGCTAATTGTCTACGAGTGCTTACCCCCTTTGTAATGCTTCCAAGGATATTCTCCATGTGATGCTCTCTAGCAGCGAGCCTGGAAGCAACTTTGGCGGCACGATTCTCCAATTGCTCCTCAAGAGATAGTTGATGTGTGGTAACTTGATCATTATGAGCGACGTCTTGAGCTTGTTCTTGATCTTGAGTTTGCTCCTGATCTTGAACTTGATCGGGAGAGGGAACTTGGCCTTGTGCATCACTTGGTGGATCAACACCATCTTGTGGTTGATCTTGCACTTGGCCTTGTTCATTAGGTTGAGGGCCTTCACTTTGTTCTTCGCAAGCGTGTGGGTCTTGGGTTGGTGATGGTTCCACTTGAGTGGAACATTGTCCTTCTCCTTCGGCCACGAGGGGTTCCTCAATGGGTAGGATATGACCAATACCCATTCTTCTTATGGCTTGGGGAGGAATTTCATCACCTACATCACAAGTACCACTTTGCTCCACTTGGGAGCCGTTATTCTCATCTAACTCCACGTTACACGTCTCCTCAATGAGTCCGGTGGACTTGTTGAGGACACAGTAAGCATGAGAGTTTGTACCATAGCCATCAAATATGCCCTCATGAGCTCTAGCTTCAAATTTAGACAAACGAACACCTTTCTTGAGTATGAAACACTTACAACCGAACACCTGGAAGTACTTGAGGTTGGGCCTGTTACCGGTAAGTATCTCATATGGAGTCTTGTTCAAGCCTTTGCGGAGATAGAGCCGATTGGATGCATGGCAAGCAGTGTTGATTGCTTCGGCCCAAAAGTTGTACGAAGACTTGAACTCCGCCATCATGGTCCTTGCCACGTCCATCAATGTCCGGTTCTTCCTCTCCGCCACACCATTTTGTTGAGGGGTATAAGGTGCAACATATTGATGCTTGATCCCCTCATCACTAAGGAACTCATCCAAGGTGTAATTCTTGAACTCGGTGCTATTGTCACTTCGAATTATCAAGATCTTTGCATCATGTTGACATTGAGCTTCATTTGCAAAGTTTATGATGGTTTGTTGGGTCTCGCTCTTCCTCTTGAAGAAATATACCCAAGTGTATCTTGAATAATCATCCACAACCACCAAGCAATACTTTCTACCCCCAAGACTATCAAAGGATGGAGGCCTGAAGAGATCCATGTGAAGGAGCTCTAAAGGTCTCGTCGAGTAGATGATAGTCGTGGGAGGGTGAGCCTTCTCATGTAGCTTCCCTTTGATACAAGCACTGCAAGCACGATCTTTGGCAAAACTAATATTTGTTAGTCCACGGACATGGTCCCCCTTGTGAAGACTTTGCAAAGATCTCATATTGACGTGGGCTAAACGGCGATGCCAAAGCCACCCCACGTCAACCTTAGCCATTAGGCATCTCGCGGTCTTAGTGGGTCGCTCCGAGAAGTTGACCACATAGAGACCGTTCTCGACATGCCCAACAAAGGCTACTTTAAGAGTCTTGCTCCACAAGAGGGCCCCGGAATCAATATCAAAGAAAGTAGCAAAACCCATGAGTGCAAGTTGACGAACGGTTAGTAAATTGTATGCAAGGGATTCAACAAGCATGACTTTCTCAATCGTGAGATCATGAGAAACAACAACCTTGCCAAGACCCAATACCTTAGAAGATGAAGCATCACCCCATTCTACATTGGCGGGCATAGATGAACCTTTGTGCACATCCACCACCAAGTCTTTGCTTCTGGTCATATGATTTGTGGCTCCACTATCAAGCAACCATGATCCCCCACCGGAAGCAAACTCCTACAAGAGATCAATGCTTGGTATTAGGTACCCATTTTGTAATGGGTCCTTTGAGGTTAGTAACAAGGGTCTTAGGAAACCAAATAGACCATTCAATGTACTCATAAGAAGAACCAACAAATTTAGCATAAACATGTACATCACTAGCACGCCATAACACATATGATGAGTTAAAGTCGCCGACTTTGTTGGAAGGAGTGGCAATGTCTTTCTTGACTCCACTACCCTTCACATTGTTCTTCTTATTCTTAAGAGTACCCTCTCCCTCATTCACAAAGGTTTGCTTGAGAGGAGGAGGTTGCTTGGTCTTGTCATTCTTCTTCTACTTGGGGTTGGGTGAATACCCAATCCCCTCCTTGGCTACGACATCCTTTTGATTGCTCAAAAAATCATTGAGGTTCTTCTCACCTTGTATGCAAGACACAATGCCTTTCTCAAGTTGCTTCTTCAACTTGGCATTCTCTTCCACAAGATGCACATGCTCACAACAAGGGTTAATCGCATTCGCATTATCAATTAAAACCATGTGAGGGAAAGTGGCTTTCTCCTTGGTTAGCAAAGCTTGAAGTTGATCATGAGACTCTTTGAGGCTAGCATGTACACTCTTCAAGACCTTGTGCGCCTTGTCAAGTGTAACAAACTCCTCCTTGATTCTAGCATGGTCAACCACAAGTTTTGCCTTCTTGGAAGTAAGCACACGAGAGACAACTAAAGCATGATCAAGATCTTTCTTTAATTTAGCATGATCATCATTGTGTGATTCTTCAAGAGCCAAACGAAGACCACGCTCTTCCTCAAGAGCATTAGAGAGATCTGATATCTCATCGGCATAGTCTCGACTATGCCCCTCCATTTTAGAGATGGTTTCTTCGTGAGCATAGATCATGTCATTGGCTTCACCAAGTTGTTCCAAGAGAGCAATGAAGTGCTTCTTGGGTTTACCTTTGAGCTTACTCATAAAAGACTCAAACTCATTTTCCTCCTCCTCCGCCCCCTCACTTTCATCAATGCAATCCGTCAATGAAGATTAAAAGTGATGGTAGAATTGATGTTGGGGGTTACCTTGTTGGTGGCTTTAGCCATGAGACACTTCATGGTGATGTTCTCATTTGGAGAGTCGAAGAGGGATGACCATGGAGTTGTTGCAATAGCAACGGTGGCCATGGTAACCATCTCGTCATCTACTTCATCATCGTGATCCTCATCATACTCTTCTTGGGCCACCAATCCTATGGGAGGAGTCTTCTTGGTGAAGTTGTTCTTGTTGGGAAAAGACTTGGCCTTGTCTTTTCGGATAAGCTTGCCTCCATTGTCTTCCCTTTTCTCATATGGGCAATCTACAACAAAATGACTCACATTTCCACAATTGTAGAACGTCCTTACTCATTGCTTGCCCTTGAAGCCACTTGAATTGTTCTTGTTGAAGTTGGGCCTTGAATTCTTCTTGTTGCCCCAAAATTGTCGTGACGCAAGAGCCATGTGCTCATGATAGGCATATTAGATGTATTCGGGGCAACACACCTCTTCATCCTCTTCATCCACACAAGCCTTGGCCTTCAAAGCAAGGTTGGGCTTGTTTGATCGTTGAGCTCGCAACACCGCATTGTCAGCGGTCTTGTCTAAGATCCTCATGGCAACAAACTCATCCAACTTCCCGCAAAAAAACTCATCCAACACTTCACTTGAGGACAAGGTGTGGAAGTCCGGTCTTTGGTGGATGAACTAGGACATGGCCTTGTGATAGGGCATCATGGCCTTGAGAAACTTGCGCTTGATCCAATTGTCACTTTTTATCAAATATCAATTTATACTTAAGCAACTTCTTCTTATCTATAACAATAAAATCATGTGCTATCATGCTCTTATAATTTACAAAAGCCGGGGCCAGCAACTTATCCTCCTTCTCATGATGCCAAATAGGTATCCTAAAGTGTTCAGCAAGGCGTGAAGCAAAGATACCTCAGAAGATGGGGCCCTTTGTATGGTTCAGACTTAATCGTTTAGTGATGACCCTCAACCGTAAGGGATCTGTTGCAGCGTTTTCGATAAGTAAGAGTGTCGAACCCAACGAGGAGCAGAAGGTATTGATAAGCGATTCTGAGCAAGAAATTACTGCAAGCACTAAAAGATAACTTTTAGGGGTTTTCTCGATATAAGCAACAGGAATGTAAAGACAAGTAATGTAAAAGGTACTGAAAGTAACAAGTGGCCCAATCCCTTCTTAGCAAAGGAGAGGCCTAGCAACTGAACTTATAAAGACTAAAGCGTTCTTGAGGACACACGGGAGAGGTAGTCATGTGCTTTCGCCATATTCCGTATCGATACTATGTTATGTGTTGATAAGTGTTGAGTGGGTGGATCTATGCTAGTGCACTCCCTAGACTAAGATGAATGCACTCTTATGTTTAAATACCTTGCAAGCATCCGCAAATACAAGATAGAATTTAAGGCAAAAGCCCAACCATAGCAATACGATCGAGGATCCATTATTCCCTTATGCAAAAGCGTGCGAATTGGGGTTCAGGTTTCTGTCACTCCGGCACCCACCATAAGCATTCTTTATACACAATGTATTTTCCTAGGTCCTTAATAAGGCGAAGTGTTGGGTGTTCGAATCACACAACACCACTAGTAGAATGACAACGCAACCTAAGTACCAAACAACACATATTACTTCAACATCATATGACTACTAACAACAAGACTTCCCCCATGTCCTCAAGAACTAAGGTAACTACTCACAAAACATAAAAGAGATCATGATCAGTGGGGATAAATATGTGATAAACAATCTGGACATAATAATATTTCTCCAACAAAACTCAATAGCATTCACCACAAAGTAGTAATCAACACCAACGGAGTAAAGGGGATAGGTAGTACGAGTTACAACACGAGTTGCGATGGTAAGATGAGATTTGGATGAAGATGGAGATGTTGCTGGTGTTGGGGATGATGTTGATGATGATCTCGATGATGCCCGTGACGATGGTGATGACGATGGCGACGATCTCCCCTTCCGGGAGGTGATCTCCCCGGCGGAATCTGCCCACCGGAGATGCCCTTTTCTTCTCTACAGGTTTCCGCCTCGAAGCGGCGGTGGAACTCCGTAAAAAGTCCCGTGCCTAGGGTTTTCGGGGGACGGAGAACATATATGCAAAAGGGGGCGACCAGAGGTGGGCCAGGGGCTCCAGGCGCCCCCCCGGCGCGGCCAGGGGGGGGGGGGCGCCCCCAGGCCGCCTGGGCACCCTGTGGCCCCCCTCTGACTCCCCTTTTGCATGTCTTCGTTATTCGTCTGAAAAATACCTCCCGTCAATTTTCAGGTAATTTGGAGGTGTTCTTCTTCAGCAACTCAACATCCACTTTTTCCTGCTGAATCCTGCGTCTGCTGTTTTGGTATCGGAAAGTTGCAAACTGTGTAAAATAGACCAAAACAACATAAGAACATCATCATAACGTGAAATATATCAATGAATAAGGATAAATTATAATACAAAATAGTGATGCATTTTGGACGTATCAACACCCCCAAGCTTAGACCTCGCTTGTCCCCAAGCGAATATGAACTCGGTAAACCTGTCCACAAGTTTAGAGAGTGAAGTGTCAATAAATAGAATACGGACAAGAAGCATCATAGTCTCTTCACCAACTCAAATATCCTCAGCAGCAATCTTCAACTCATAAGGCTCTTATGAAAGAGTGTCAACACTTATATTCGAAAGTAGGACCAATGGAAACTCATTATATCATGGCAAACATGTCCTTTGGTCAAAGAACAACAAATAATTTTAACTTTTGCTTTTATGGGATTAATTGAAGCTTTTTGAAATAACAAGTTAATAAGCAAGAAGTGAAAGTGTTAACACGAAGGAAGATATTTGCCTTAGCTGGGCATGACAAACAACTTACTTATCAAATGATAATGTCAACAAGTATATGATATGACAAATCTTAATGCAGCTTTATATGAATGAATCCTTATCAACATCAAACGTCTGCTCTCTTTGAGAAATAGAGGGAAGTAGAAATAACTGACTCAACTTAAAATTAAAAGATAGGCCCGCTCTAGGGTAGTAGGGAAAACTCATGTGCTATCCTCAAATCAAACAGAATGAAAACAAGTTTTTGAGAGGTGCATGATTCGTCAAAGAATGCTAATAGATAACTCAATTACTTCTTGAACTGGACAAGTTTCGAGGAACGGCTCCCGTATGAGGACGATAACATCCTCTTATTCTCCTTTGTTTATCACTGCCAAAGTTTTCTGATTTCTCATGAACAAAGCGTGAAGGAGGGTTTGTTTGTTATATTATTTTTAAGCCGGGTGCACTCAATGCCAGTTCCTTTTCGTATTATGGGTTTGTACATTATAGATGCAATCCCGGGGTGAAGCTTGTCCAACTCAAAAAGGTCATGAATTAGCTACTACTTCCTCATGAGCTAAAGCAGAGGCACAAAATAAAAGATTTTGAACATTTAAGGATAACACATAAATTATATACTTTAGGAGGTGGTAGTGGAGTACCACGAGTAGGTAGGTATGGTGGACTCATATGGAAGGTATTGGCTTAAGGGTATGGACGCACAAGCAGAATTCCGCTTAGTACAGAGTTAGGCTAGCGAAGGTTTTGAAAGAGCAGACAACTGATGATGACTAAGATGCAAAGCAATATAAAGCATGAACATTGAAATAAGCATAACACATCAAGTTGTCTTCCTTGTCAACATAACACTTCAAGCATAATAACATAAAGGTTTTGGCTATGTTGATACTTTAAGAACATCATGCTTGTTGTTATGACCAAAGCTATGTTTGCCAAGATTAAATAAAGTTTCATAGCCATACCTGACATAAGGTCAATACTCCCCATAAGAATCATCATATAAGGTCGATTGCGTGAAGAGAATACCGAGTGCAGCAAAAAGGAACCGATAAACTTCTCATTAATATTCCATCATAAACGACTCCACACACACGGATACAATTCTTCACCAAAGGGGTGATAGACCTCAATGCACACACCTATCTCATATAATAACCTCCCTAGACATGATACGGCTCTACTTGACTTCTGAAAGACAAAAGGTAAAAGATAAAGATACCGGGCACTCCCCCAAGCTTGGAACAAGCCAAGGGAATGCCATTACCCACGGAGATTTCACCCATACTTGTTGGCGTTAATCACGTAGTCCTTGGCGAAATGCTTCCATGGATATCTTGCTAAAGTCTCTTGTGAGAGGCTCATCTCCTGAATCCTGCATTCAGCACCCAAACTCATGCGCATAAATCTTAGTTCATACTCACAGTTCTGGTTATATAAATCGTTAATTTGCCCTTGGAGTTCTATAATTCTGTCTTCAGACGCGGCGATTCTTTCCCGCATCTCCTTCATCTCCTTCAGAAAGTAGTTCTTCAGCTCGTTGGTGATGTCAAAGTTGGCTTCGACACCACGCTCGGTCATCTTGTTGTACTTGAAGACTTCTTGCTCCACTTCTTCCAGCCTGGCCTGGACGCTCCCCTCCTTGATAGGTCCCTTCAGATCTTCTTGATGAAGGACGCCTTCCTTCATCTGAACAACCTGAGGGTGCTTCTTCACCTCAGCGAGGTAAGGGTTGATGACGTTGACGACGAACGTGTCCTTGGGGGAACTTGGAGAAGCCATGGCACCTAAATTTAGCTGAAAGATTTCCTGGCAGAAACAGATCGAAGAGAAAACACGCGAAATCGCAAGATACGTTGCCGGAACACCCCGGGCAAATATATAGGAAAAATTTATGCACAGAAAGGAAGGTAACGGACCCAAGCGGGGTCGGAGACGGGCTCCAGGGTGTCCAGGCGGCCTGCCGGCGCGGCCCAGGGGGGGGGGGCGCCAGGGGGGCGCCTGGACTCCCTGGTGGTCGTCTCCGGCTCCAGTTTGACTCGGAATTTTACTAATTTTACAAAAACTCGTAATACGGAACTTTTATGATGGTTTGCGGTGTTTTCTTACCGTACTACATACCTTTTCTTTATTCTGCTTCTGCTGGCGTCTGAAACAGGGCTGCAACATGTTCTTCGTGGGTTGTTGTGTATATTATATTCACATCAACATCGACAGGGTCTCCTGCTATGTAGTGTTTAAGTCTTTGCCCATTCACAACTTGAGGTTTGGTGCCTTCAAAATTATTAATCTTAATTGCACCAGACCGATAAACTTCTTCAATATGAAATGGTCCTTCCCACCTGGAAAGTAGTTTACCTGGAGAAAACCTGAAACGGGATCTAAACAACAAAACTTTATCACCAACATTAAATTCACGTTTCAGAATCTTCCTATCATGCCACCTTTTTACCTTTTCCTTGAACATTTTAGCGCTCTCGTAAGCTTCACTTCTCCATTCATCTAGAGAAGTCAAGTTCATGAGACGCTTCTCACCAGCTAGTTTTGGGTCAGCGTTAAGCTCTCTAACAGCCCAGAAAGCTTTGTGCTCTAGCTCTAATGGCAAATGGCAAGCCTTGCCATATACCATCTTATAGGGGGACATGCCCATGGGGTTTTTGTAAGCAGTTCTATATGCCCACAAAGCATCTCCTAATTTATTTGACCAATCCTTCCTATTTCTGTTTACTGTTTTCTCGCAAGATCAACTTAATCTCTCTATTGGTAAGCTCAACTTGCCCACTAGTTTGAGGATGATACGGTGAAGCAATTCTATGATTAACATCGTATTTAGCCAGAGCTTTTCTAAAAGCTCCGTGCGTGAAGTGTGATCCTCCATCGGTCATGAGATACCTTGGTACACCAAACCTAGGAAAAATTACATCTTTAAGCATTTTCAAAGATGTTTTGTGATCAGCACTTTCAGTGGGGATTGCTTCAACCCACTTGGTCACATAATCAACAGCTACTAAAATGTGAGTGTACTTGTGCGAAGAAGGAAAAGGACCCATAAAATAAAAAACCCAACAATCGAAAGGTTCAATCACTAGTGAGTAATTCATAGGCATCTCATTCCTTCTACTAATGTTACCAACTCTCTGACATTTATCACAAGCTAAAACATAATTTCTAGCATCTTTAAAGAAAGTAGGCCAATAAAAACCTGATTGAAGAACCTTATGTGCAGTCCTCTCACCGGCATGATGTCCTCCATAGGGACTATCATGACACCGTCGGAGAACGTCCTTCTGCTCATGTTCCAGAATGCATCTTCTCACGATCCCGTCGGGACCTTCTTTGAAAAGATGTGGGTCATCCCAAAAGTAGTGCCTCAAATCATGAAAGAACTTCTTCCTTTGCTGAAATGTTAGACCTGGAGGCAAATACTTCGCAACAATAAAATTAGCATAATCTGCATACCAAGGGTCGGAAAGAGGTTGTATTTTTACAACGAAAAGTTGCTCGTCTGGAAAACTATCGTTAACTGGGATGGGGTCATGCGGTATATCTTCCATTCTTGAAAGATTGTCCGCTACCGGATTGTCTTCCCCTTTCCTATCAACAATCTGCAAATCAAATTCTTGGAGAAGGAGTACCCATCTGATAAGCCTTGGCTTGGCATCCTTCTTTGTCATAAGATATTTAATGGCAGCATGATCAGTATGAATAATAACTTTGGAATCAACAATATACTGCCTAAACTTATCACAAGCAAAAACTACAGCTAAGAATTCCTTCTCAGTAGTAGCATAATTTCTTTGAGCACTATCAAGGGTTTTACTAGCATAATGTATAACATTCAATTTCTTATCAACTCTTTGTCCTAAAACAGCTCCAACAGCAAAATCACTTGCATCACACATAATCTCAAAAGGTAAATTCCAGTCAGGTGGTTGTACTATAGGAGCAGTTATTAAAGCTTTCTTAAGGACTTCAAAAGCTTCCTTACAATTTTCATCAAACACAAAAGGAACATCCTTCTGGAGAAGATTAGTGAGGGGTCTCGAGGTTTTAGAAAAGTCTTTAATAAATCTTCTATAAAAACCTGCATGACCGAGAAAACTGCGAATACCTTTGATGTCCCTTGGATAGGGCATCCTCTCAATAGCTTCGATCTTGGCTTTGTCCACTTCAATTCCCCTTTCGGAAATCTTGTGACCAAGAACAATTCCTTCATTAACCATAAAGTGGCGCTTCTCCCAGTTGAGCACCAAATTTGTCTCCTCGCATCTCTGCAAAACTTTATTAAGGTTGTGAAGACAATGGTCAAATGAAGTTCCATAGACGGAGAAATCGTCCATGAAGAATTCCATAATATCCCCGCAGAAACCATGAAAGATAGCAGACATACACCTTTGAAAAGTAGCAGGGGCATTACATAAACCAAAAGGCATACGTCTGTAAGCATAAGTACCAAAAGGACAAGTAAAAGTGGTCTTCTCTTGATCGGCAGTGTCAACATGAATTTGAGAGAAGCCAGAATAACCATCGAGATAACAAAAGTGGGTATTTTTGGATAACCTTTCAAGCATTTGGGCGATGAACGGCAATGGGTAGTGATCCTTCCTGGTTGCCTTGTTCAACTTCCTGTAATCAATACACATTCTATATCCAATAATAATTCTCTGAGTTATTAGTTCATTTTTATCATTAGGAACCACAGTTGTACCTCCTTTCTTAGGAACACAATGCACCGGACTTACCCACTTACTGTCAGTTATAGGGTAGATGATACCTGCGGCTAGAAGCTTGAGAATCTCAGTTCTCACGACATCCATCATCTTCGGGTTCAACCGTCGTTGATGATCAACAACTAGTTTAGCATCAGGCTCAAGGTTGATAGTATGTTCACAGATAGATGGACTAATCCCTTTAAGGTCATCAAGGGTGTAGCCAATTGCGCCTCGGTGTTTACGAAGTACTTCCAATAATCGTTCTTCTTCATATCCTGAAAGGTTAGAATTGATAATAACAGGATATACTTTCTTTTCATCTAAATAAGCATACTTGAGCGTATCGGGAAGAGGTTTAAGATCGAACACTGGGTCTTCTTTTGGTTTTGATAAAATTCCCAAAGGTTCAACCGGAAGGTTGTGCTTCAGGATAGCAGGCTGTCTCAAGAATATTTCATCTAGTTCATTTCTTTCCTGCATATGCAAATCATTCTCGTGGTCCTCCATGTATAGCTGCAAAGGATCATCAGGGGGAATAGCAATAGAGGCAATACTTTCAATAATTTTATCATCACTAGGTGAATCAGTACCACGAGGCTGCTTAGAGAACTTAGAAAAATTAAATTCATATGGCTCACCATCGAATTCAACAGAAACTTTACCTTTCTTGCAATCTATTATAGCTCCACAAGTTCTAAGAAAAGGTCTACCAAAAATGATGGGACAAAAATTGTCCCTGGCTGAACCAAGTACCAGAAAGTCGGTAGGATATTTTACCTTTCCACATAGGACTTCAACGTCCCTCACAATTCCGATAGGAGAGATAGTTGATCTATTTGCAAGATGAATAGTAACATCAACTTCTTCAAGTTCACAAGGGGAAATGTCACCGATGATTTCTTCATAGAGTGAATAAGGAATAGCACTTGCACTCGATCCCAAATCGCATAGCCCATAATAATTGTGATCTCCTATTTTAACAGATACCACCGGAGTACCTGAAATTGGGCCTTTGTTCTTGGCTGTGACAAGGTTAGTGGAAACAGCACAAAAAGTTATATTGGAATCCAAAACATCATCAGTAGCAAGGTCTTTAATCAATGCAACTTGAGGATCGACCCTGATCTGGTCCTCAGGTTCATCAACTCTTCTCTCACTTTTATTTATTATGCCTGTTACGAGAGAGTGTTCCTTTATCCTCGTGGGAAAAGGAGGCTTTTCATATATGAATGCAGGCAAAATAGGCTCAGCAACATAAATATCAATAGATGGTTCTTTAAAAGGTGCATGGTGCTGGTCTCTATTCTTTTTAAAAGAATCAATGTGAGAGGCAAAGTTCTTACATAAATCAATCACTAGATGGGAATCAAGACCAATCTTAGAGCAAAAAGTATTGAAGTAATCAGTTTCCACATAGCTCTCAATATAATCATGTTCATAATTTATAGCGGGTTCAATACCTTTATCAATTTCCCAATCTTCAGTATTCCTTTGGATTCTTTCAAGGAGGTCCCACCTTTCTTCAACACTCTTCTTCTGAAATACCCCACTAGAGGAGGCATCCAGCATCTCCTTATCCTAACGAGAAAGCCTGGCATAAAAATTTGTAAGTATAATTTCCTTGGGAAGCTTATGAATTGGGCATTTGAGCATTAGAGACTTCAGTCTCCCCCAAGCTTGAGCAATGCTTTCTCCGTCACGAGACCTAAAGTTATATATATAATTCCTGTCTCGATGAATTTCATGAAGAGGATAAAACTTAGTATAGAAAAGACACATAAGCTCCTGCCAGTCCAGCAAGTGTGAGTTATCGAGAAGCCCATACCAATCTGAAGCTTTATCTATAAGGGATACGGCAAACAATTTCCTCATGACAAACTCCCTCGATACACCTGCAAGCTTAAATAATGAACATAGTCGTGACAAATATAGCAAGTGTTCACCGGGATGTCTGTCTCCTGCATAACGATTAGCCAAAACATAATTGATAATGCCAGCTGGTATTTTATAAGGCACAATTTCAGTAGGGGGAGGATCAACCACCACAGGTGTGGGGCGTCTTCCCGCAAGCAACACTCCAATAATAGGGTTATCCATAAGGAAAAAGAGCAGCAATAGCAAAAAATAAAAACAGAATTATATAAAAAAACTTTCTTACCAGTTTCACTTTACCAATAGCGCTACGCTCCCCGGCAACGGCGCCAGAAAACGTTACTTGATGACCCTCAACCGTAAGGGATCTGTTGCAGCGTTTTCGATAAGTAAGAGTGTCGAACCCAACGAGGAGCAGAAGGTATTGATAAGCGATTCTGAGCAAGAAATTACTGCAAGCACTGAAAGATAACTTTTAGGGGTTTTCTCGATATAAGCAACATGAATGTAAAGACAAGTAATGTAAAAGGTACTGAAAGTAACAAGTGGCCCGATCCCTTCTTAGCAAAGGAGAGGCCTAGCAACTGAACTTATAAAGACTAAAGCATTCTTGAGGACACACGGGAGAGGTAGTCATGTGCTTTCGCCATATTCCGTATCGATACTATGTTATGTGTTGATAAGTGTTGAGTGGGTGGATCTATGCTAGTGCACTCTCTAGACTAAGATGAATGCACTCTTATGATTAAACACCTTGCAAGCATCCGCAAATACAAGGTAGAATTTAAGGCAAAAGCCTAACCATAGCAATACAATCGAGGATCCATTATTCCCTTATGCAAAAGCGTGCGAACTGGGGTTCAGGTTTCTGTCACTCCGGCAACCCACCATAAGCATTCTTTATACACAATGTATTCTCCTAGGTCCTTAATAAGGCGAAGTGTTGGGTGTTCGACTCACACAACACCACTAGTAGAATGACAACGCAACTTAAGTACCAAACAACACATATTACTTCAACAGCATATGACTACTAACAACAAGACTTCCCCCATGTCCTCAAGAACTAAGGTAACTACTCACAAAACATAAAAGAGATCATGATCAGTGGGGATAAATATGTGATAAACAATCTGGACATAATAATATTTCTCCAACAAAACTCAATAGCATTCACCACAAAGTAGTAATCAACACCAACGGAGTAAAGGGGATAGGTAGTACGAGTTACAACACGAGTTGCGATTGTAAGATGAGATTTGGATGAAGATGGAGATGGTACTGGTGTTGGGGATGATGTTGATGATGATCTCGATGATGCCCGTGACGATGGTGATGACGATGGCGACGATCTCCCCTTCCGGGAGGTGATCTCCCCGACGGAATCTGCCCACCGGAGATACCCTTTTCTTCTCTGTAGGTTTCCGCCTCGAAGCGGCGGCGGAACTCCGTAAAAAGTCCCGTGCCTAGGGTTTTCGGGGGACGGAGAACATATATGCAAAAGGGGGCGACCAGAGGTGGGCCAGGGGCTCCAGGCGCCCCCCCGGCGCGGCCAGGGGGGGCGCCCCCAGGCCGCCTGGGCACCCTGTGGCCCCCCTCTGACTCCCCTTTTGCATGTCTTCGTTATTCGTCTGAAAAATACCTCCCGTCAATTTTCAGGTAATTTGGAGGTGTTCTTCTTCAGCAACTCAGCATCCACTTTTTCCTGCTGAATCCTGCTTCTGCTGTTTCGGTATCGGAAAGTTGCAAACTGTGTAAAATAGACCAAAACAACATAAGAACATCATCATAACGTGAAATATATCAATGAATAAGGATAAATTATAATACAAAATAGTGATGCATTTTGGACGTATCATTTAGCAATAACAGAGCCTAAACTAAAAGTAGTATCTCGGAATAAAGCATGGCGCAAAATAACAATATCAGGGGCACTAAGATTTCCGTTGTTCTCGCGACCAATTAAGCATCTACTAGCAAATATCGCAAAGTAGCGTAGAACAGGAAAATGTATACTAGTGATTCTTTCCTCTGAAACTTTCCTCGATTCCCCTACAGCGATTATATCAATAAACCCCTCCACATCTTTACGATGTGGTTCCTCTAAGCTATCCACAAAGGGTATCTTACAAACTTGACAAAATTCATATAGTGACATCTCCCTAACCTCATCATATAAGTGAAACTCCACTGAAGGTGGTGATTTCTTAGCATGGAAATAGAAATTCTGCACGAAAATATTAGTGAGTAAGAGATACTGTTCGCGCTGGTCGTGGAGGAAGTTGGTGAGGCCTGCATTCTCATCCAAGTAATAAAAGTCTTTATAAATCCCGGCGGCTCTCAAGAACTCATCACAAGGCCATTCACACAGCCAAACTTCCGCAATGCGAGGAAGATTGTATTTGGGCTTTTTATTCTCCTCCTTCTGCTTATCCTTTGAACTTTGGCTCGAAGAGCCTCTCAATAATCTCCTCATCATTTTCTTCCTTTGAAACATTTCTGAAATTTTTAGTGACTCAAAATAAAAATGAACCAAACTCAATAAGATTGATAGCAACTACTCCCACAAGTGCCTAGAGACTATATCATGCACTAGAACTACTTTTTACCACATAAATTTGACATGCAAGCTCAAGAATAGGGCCACCTTAGCAGCAAAAATTTGCAATAAATAAAGCACTAGAAAAAAAACTAATTGGACCATTGGAGGAGTCACATACCGAAGAACAATCTCCCCAAACAGTTTTTTGAATGGAGCTTTGAGCAAGGAGATCGAAAATGGTAGCAAGATGAGCTAGAACACGGGTTTGAGCTATGGGAGCATTTTTTCTGGAGGAAGATGAAGTGTGTGGGTGATGGAGTAGGTGGAGGGGGGCTACATGGGGCCCACGAGGCAGGGGGTGTGCCCAGGGGGGTTGGTGTGCCCTGCACCCTCGTGGCCAGGTGGTGTGGCCCCCTGATGTGTTCTCAGTGCCATATATTCTTAAATATTCTAGAAAAAAATCATATTTCATTTTCGGGGCATTTGGAAACCTTTTATTTTCGGGGTATTTTTTATTGCAAGGATAACTCAGGAAACAAACAGAGAATACTATGTTTTGCTTTATTTAATCTAAATAACAGAAAGTAAAAAGTGGGTAGAGAGAGATTTGCTTTCTATCTTCTTCCATCTCATGCTCATCAAAAGGGATCCATTAACAAGGTTGATCAAGTCTTGTTAACAAACTCTTTCCGAATAACATGAAACCGGAGAATTTTCGAATAACACTAGGTTACCTCAACGGGTATATGTATGTCCCCAACATAAGAATATCATATTTTTTCTTGACGGTAGGAAGAGGAAATTCAAAACCTCCAATAGTAATCGTTCAAATTTTTCCAATAGAATTGATACTGTGGACTTGAGGTTGTTTCCTCAGAAAGTGTACCATATGCTCATTACCGTTAACATGAAAAGTGGCATTGCCTTTGTTGTAATCAATAACAGCCCCTGTTGTATTCAAAAAGGGTCTACCAAGGATAATAGACATACTATCTTCGTCGGGAATATCAAGGATAACAAAGTCCGTTAAAATAGTAACATTTGCAAGCACAACAGGCACATCCTCACAAATACCAACAGGTATAGCAGTTAATTTATCGGCCAATCGCAAAGATATTTTAGTAGGTGTCAACTTATTCAAGTCAAGTCTATGATTTAAAGAGAGAGGCATAACACTAACACCGGCTCAAGATCACATAAAGCAGTTTTAACATAGTTTCTCTTAATGGAGCATGGTATAGTTGGTACTCTAGGATCTCCTAGTTTCTTTGGTATTCCACCTTTAAAAGTTTAATTGGCAAGCATGGTGGAAATTTCAACCTCCGGTATCTTCCTTTTATTTGTAATAATATCTTTCATATACTTAGCATAAGGATTTGTTTTAAGCATATCAGTCAAACGCATACGCAAAAAGATAGGTCTAATCATTTTAGCAAAGCGCTCAAAATCCTCATCATCCTTTTTCTTGGATAGTTTAGGAGGAAAATGCATGGGTTTCTGAACTTATGGTTCTCTTTCCTTACCGTGCTTCCTAGCAACAAAGTCTCTCTTATCATAACATTGATTATTTGATTGTAGGTTAGAAAGATCAACAGCAGGTTCAATCTCTACATCATTGTTATTGCTAGGTTGAGAATCAACATGAACATCATCATTAATATTATCACTAGGTTAATGTTCATTACCAGATATCATTGGGATTCTCAGGTGTGTCAACAACGGGTTCACTAGGAGCATGCAAAGTCCTATCATTTTTCTTTTTCTTCTTCTTAGAAGGACTAGGTGCATCTACATTAGTTCTCTGAGTATCTTGCTCAATTCTCTTAGGGTGGCCTTCAGGATACAGAGGTTCCTGAGTCATTCTGCTCCCTCTAGTCACAACCCTAACAACATTATCATTTTTCTTACTATTTAATTCATTGAGCAAATCATTTTGTGCTTTAAGTACTTGTTTTACTTGAGTGGTAACCATAGAAGCATGTTTACTAATGATTTTAAGTTCACCTTTAACTCTAGACATATAATCACTCAAATGTTCAATCATATAAGCATTACGTTTCAATTGTCTACCAACATAAGCATTGAAGTTTTCTTGTTTAACAATAAAATTGTCAAACTCATCTAAACATTGGCTAGCAAACTTATAACGAGGAATATCACCTTCATCAAATCTATAGAGAGAATTTACCTTTACTACCTGTCAGGGATATTACTATCAGGTATAAACCGGTTAGGAGGGTCCCGATTACGTTGGTAAGGTTATATTATCAGAAGCCCAGTGGAATATGTAATAGAAGGTTATAACGCACGTAGGCTCAGGGCCCATGTATAAAACCCATGGTTTGTAAACCGACATGTTATGTAACTTGGGATGTAAGATAGAAAGAGTAGAGACCGAGACGGACACCTTTATGAGCCGGCCTCGGGATTCTGTAAACCGGACCGGGCGTCGCCTCCTATATAAAGGGATGACCCGGCGACGGTTCAGGACAAGAAGCAACAGCTCGAGACACAGGCAAAGCGGATTCGCTCCCTGGTCATCGAAGCACAAGCAATACCACACCAAACTAGACGTAGGCTTTTACCTTCATCGAAGGGGCCGAACTAGTATAAACCCCCTGTGTCCTTCGTCCGCTTTAACCCCTTTAAGCTAACCCGGGCGATGGCCTCACGACTAAGTCCTTTCACCAGGACATCTGTCGTGCTAAATCCACGACAGTTGGCGCCCACCGTGGGGCTATCGCACGATGGTTTCGAGTTCTTGAAGGGCAGCTTTTAAGGGCTCAACAGTTATGCAGTGGGCCGGATGACCAAGAGTCGTCGCGGCCGGATCTACATCGACGATGCAGGCTGGGGCCCCGAGGCCGATTCAATCAAATACGGGTACTGGGTCCCCTTCGGCGGCATCCACGTCTTCATCGGCAAGATCGGCGAACCGGGGCCTGAGTCGGACATCTTCCCCAACACCGTCGAGTTGGCTCAGCGTGCGAGATCAGCCCGGATTCAATCCGCCGTGAAGCTCGTTTTTGTCGGAGCAGTGCATGGAGTACAAGCCGAGGACGGATCGGATTCTGGTGGCGAGGCAGTTGTCTATTTCGGCGATGAATCTTTATCCGGAGAGACCGAATCTTTGTATCTATTGCAGGATGGCCGGTCTGAGGGTGTGTCCGATGGCGATAGTATTCCGGACCCCTTCGATCCGCCAAACAGGGTTGCCGTTTTCATGGCCGGATCACAACCCATGCAGCAGCCCTCGACGACTGGGTCGTTAACCTCAGAGGCAGCGGGAGCCAGAGCTGGAGACCTTCCCCCGTCGCCCTCTGACGTCCTATCCACCTTAGTCGAAACTTTGACATCACTCGCAACAGCAGAAGTAGCCCAGGCCGACAAGAAGCAGCATGATGCAGAGATCGCTCAGGTGAAGAGCCGGATTGAGCAAGCTAAGTTGGATCTGGATGCAGAGAAAGCCAGGATGGCTACAAGACAGGCAGAGCTAGATTCCCAAGCTTTCCGGCTCAGGTTAGATCAGAACGCTTCGCAGGAGGTAATGTACAGAAGGCAACGATCTCGTTTGCCGTCGGTTTATGAGGCAAGGAATCTCTTTAGCACACCAGGAGCAGGAACCAGTAACCATCCAGAGGTAAACCGGGGAGGAGCCCCGGGGATGGGCGCGTCGGTTCAGCCGCCAACTGCGGAGCTAAATCGCCAAGTTGTGCCGACACATCATGTGCCCACCCCTCCCGGTCATTATTCTAACCCGTTGGACAACATCGTCGCCGCCGCTTCATGGCTGGCCGCCCTTCCCATTGAGGGGACATCCCCCATAGCAATGGAGGCACGACAGGCCAAGGAGCTACTGGACACGGCGCTAACTCAGCAGCAAGCTTATTCCTATAGCCGGGAGAGGATTCATTCAACCCCCCGCCCGAGCCGGAGTTACACGAGGCACCTGGATGAACCGGCTGTATCCAGCAGCACGCGGAGACGGCACTGACAGAGGCAGGATAATCCAGCAGGAGCCACTACTATACCTTCTCCCGATATAATAGGCATACTGCCCACAACGACACCCGCTAGGCGACGCCGGTTCACCTCACCACCACAGTCGAGACAGGAATCATGTCTAGTTCCTTGGGAGTGCAATGTCTCATCCCCGCTTTACGGAACGTGAAATTACCCAAAGACTTCAAAGGTCCGCGCATACCCAATTACACGGCGGATCTGGCTCCGGAGGCATGGGTTGAAAGTTATGAGATGGCTATGGAGATGCTTGATGTGGACGAAGCAACATGCGCCAAATACTTCACAATGATGCTTGAGGGCACGGCCCGGACATGGCTAAAGGGTTTGCCACCTAACTCCATCGGATCATGGGGTGAGTTGCGTCGCCGGTTTATCAATAATTTCAAAGACACGTGCAAGCAACCAATGTCCGTGGTTGACTTAGCAGCATGTGTTCAACGAGAGCAAGAGACCACTAGCAGTTGGGTGCGGCGAGTGTCAGAAATCTTGCACTCCTCCAATAGCATCAATCCAAGCACGACGATAGTAACCTTGGAAGGCAATTGTCGGTTTGAGCCTTTGAGGCAGAAGCTGTGACGGCTCAAACGTGATTGCAACGACATGGGAACGCTCATGGGCGCTTTGGTAAAATATGGAGACTCTGATAACACCAAGTATCCAGATGCAGATGGAGATAAGTCCGGTAAGGCGAGCAAAAACAGTAAACCGGCGCAGGCCAATCCGGCGGGCACAGGGTACAATGGTAAACGTAAAGCGGAGGGCAGCTCAGACTTTGTGGCCAATACCAATGCTCAGGACAACGGGCAACACCGCAAGGGTAAACCGCCCCATGCAGCGGGAGGCCACCTATTAATCTAGATCGCCAGTTGAATACGCCTTGCCCAAGGCACGGTACAGAGGAAAACTCGTCTACGCACCTCTGGAAAGACTGTTTCATTATGCAAGAGCTTATCAAGCAGGCCAGATATAACCACGGGCCCCCCGGCGGGCCAGGTCCCGGTTTTCAAGGCCCGGGTTATCAGGGTGGTGGATCTGGTTCAGGATACCACGACGGTAACAATAACCAAAGTGGCAACAATCAGCATCAACATAACCAGCAACATGGTCAGGGGGATACAACAACCAAGGGAGTCAACAGCGTCAGCAGCAGCAGCAATCCGGATATCAGAATAATTCGAAGGAGCTGAGCAGTGGGCAGTATCACGTCTTCACCACAAGTTTATGCAAACGGGATCAAAAAGTTTTGAAGAGGGCTGTACACTCCGTTGAGCCGGCAGTACCATGTTTCTTACGTTGGTATGATCAACCCATTGTGTGGAGTAGAGAAGATCACCCGCCACGGGTTGATAATCCGGGTCAGTTGGCTCTGGTGGTGGAACCACGGGTGGGTGGTTATAAGTTCACCAAAGTACTTATGGATGGAGGCAGCAGCATCAACATCCTATACTATGAGACCTTTCGACGTATGGGGCTGACAGATAAGAAGCTCTGACAGTCCAACACAGTGTTCCATGGGGTGGTGCCCGGTAAATCAGCCTATTCAGTTGGAAAAATCGATCTGGAAGTTACCTTTGGGGATGAGCATGACTCTAGATTGGAAACTGTGACTTTTGAGGTTGTAAAGATCAAGAGTCTGTACCATGCTCTGTTTCGGAGACCGGTTTACGCCAAGTTCATGGCTAGACCGTGTTATGTTTATCTGCAGCTCAAGATGCCAGGCCACAAAGGAATTATTATGGTTCATGGAAGCCGTAAGATTGCATTAGAGTGCGAGGAAGGAGACGCGGCGTATGCTGAGGAAGTTTGCGCTACGGAGGAGCTGAAGTTTTATAAAGACAATGTTGATCCGACAGATATGTCCCCTCTAAAGAAACCAACCACAGAACATGATCCGACGTTGAAATTCAAATTAGCTGAGGAGACTAAACATGTGGACATTGTTCCGGGCGACTCATCCAAGCAGTTCACTATCAGCGCTAACCTAGACCCCAAATAGGAAAGCGCGCTCATCGAGTTCATCCGTGAGAACCGGGATATCTTTGCATGGAAACCTTCTCACATGCCAGGTATACCGAGGGAACTCGCTGAGCACAGTCTTAATATTGATCCGAAGTTTAAACCGGTCAAGCAATATCTGCGCCGCTTCAATGAGGAGAGACGCAAGGCTATAGGTGAAGAAGTGGCTAGGCTCTTGGTCAAGCAATATCTGCGCCGCTTCATAGTTGAGGTGTTTCATCCGGAGTGGTTGGCTAATCCGGTGCTGCTACTCAAGAAAAACGGAACCTGGAGGATGTGTGTTGATTACACAGACCTGAACAAGGCTTGCCCAACTGATCCTTTTGCTCTCCTCCGTATTGATCAAATTATCGATGCTACGGCGGGATGTGAGCGGCTAAGTTTTTTGGATGCATATTCAGGTTATCATCAGATCAAGATGGCAGTTAAGGACCAGGAGAAGACAACTTTGATAACTCCCTTTGGATGTATCCATGCCTTTTGGGCTCAAGAGTGCCCAAGCAACCTACCAGCGTTGTGTGCAGAATTGCCTACAAGGGCAGATTGGAAGAAATGTCCATGCATATGTTGATGACATTGTGGTAAAATCCAGGAAGGAGGAGACGCAGATAGAGGATTTGAAAGAAACCTTTGACAACCTCCGAGTTTATAAGATGATGCTCAATCTGGAGAAGTGTGTTTTTGGTGTTCTAGCGGGCAAGCTCCTTGGATTCTTAGTGTCAAACAGAGGGATTGAAGCTAATCCGGAGAAGATCAAGGCGATCACATCCTTGGCTAAACCGGCGTGCATCAACGATGTCCAGCGCGTGGCGGGCCGTATTGCAGCGCTAAGTCGGTTCATCAGCCGTTTAGGAGAGAAGGCAATCCCGCTTTATCAGATGATGAAAAAGACGGACCGGTTTGTCTGGAGCGATGCTGCAAACGCTGCGTTCGAGGATCTGAAGCGGCAATTGGCAGAACCACCAGTCCTTGCTGCCCCGGTTAACAAGGAGCCGCTGTTGTTATACGTGGCCGCCAATGCCCGTGCAGTTAGCGTGGCCATTGTGGTGGAGCGCAAAGAGGCAGGCAAAGAATATCCGGTTCAACGGCCGGTTTACTACATCAGCGAGGTACTCATCAAGTCGAAACAGAGATATCCACACTGGCAGAAGCTGGTGTATGGAGTATTCATGGCAAACCAGAAGTTGAAGCACTATTTCCAGGGCCACCCAATCACTGTTGTCAGTTCAGCTCCGCTAGGGGATATAATCCAAAACAGAGAAGCCACTGACAGGGTGGCGAAGTGGGCTATTGAACTTAGCCCGCACGGATTAAAGTATGTGCCCCGCACTGCAATAAAGTCCCAAGGACTGGTGGATTTCATTAATGATTGGACAGAGTTGCAAGCACCTGAGGAGAAGCCGGATCATACATACTGGACTATTCACTTTGACGGTTCAAGACAATTGGAAGGCTCGGGGGCTGGAGTCGTGTTAACTTCCCCACGAGGTGATAAGTTCTGTTACGTCCTCCGTTTAATGTTCCCTTGTACTAACAATGCTGCTGAGTATGAAGCTCTCCTCCTTGGTTTGCGGATGGCCAATGAGATGAACCTGAGCCGGGTTAAGTGCTTTGGCGATTCAGATTTGGTGGCACAACAAGTATCCGATAAATGGGACTCTAAGGATCCGCTCATGGCAGCCTATCGATGAGAAGTGGACGCAGTCGCAGGATACTTCAAGGGATACCAGGTGGATCACATAGACTGGCGAAAAAATGAAGCAGCCGATGCGTTAAGCCGGCTGGGCTCTCAGCGTAAGCCGGTTCCACCTAATACTTTCTTGGATGAATTGCATAATCCGTCAGTACAGATACCTTCAGAGGAGGACTTGGTTGTTCCTGATCCGAAAACACAGTTGGTCGCAGCACTTCATGTCATTCCGGATCGGACACTCCCTTACTTGGCGTATATGAGCTGAGGTGAGTTGCCAGAGGACGAACTTGAGGCCCGACAGATAATCCGGCGGTCTAAGTCTATGACTATCATCAATGGAGAACTTCATCAGCGCAGCATCTCTGGGGCGTTTCAACGGTGTGTATCATCAGAGGAAGGCTGCGATATTCTTCGAGAGATTCATGAAGGGGATTGCGGTCATCACGCCGTTTCAAAATCCTTGGTAGCTAAAGCTTTTGTTCATGGGTTCTACTGGTTGACGGCTCATGCCGACGCAGATGACTTGGTTAGTGAAAGTGCAACTAATCCCCGGGTGGTTTTGGCAATTAATAACAACATATATATCATTGAACTAATAGTTACTTGAGAATCATTTCAGAGAAGTTCAGTGATATGGGTATGGCAAGGACTGAAGAAGTAGACCCCTCAAAATGCTAAGGCAAGCATTGGCAAAAGCTCAAGACTCCATTTTTGGTTTAGTGATCCAAGATCACATTGAGTCCATAGGAAAAGCCAATACTATTAAAAGGGGATGAGGTTATGTTGATGGTCTGGTTGCTCAAGTGCTTAGTGATACATCTCCTAAACTATCAGCAACTTTCACTGCCAAATACACTCATAAGTAATCTCGGTCCCACCAATATTCCAAACTCAGTCACACCGAGATGAACCACCTCAGCCATAAGCCAAACCCTAGCAAAATCGGATATTCCGATTCTGAAATCGGTTTCACCGAAACATGAGTTGCCAAGCTTCTGTAACCTTCTGTCATCAAATCGGTGTCACCGAGATGATAAAGTCGGTCCCACCGAAACTGGCATGCTCTTGTCTTTGCACGAATCGGACTAACCGAGATTGTATTTTTGGTCCCACCGAAAACCCCAACGTTCACATTATTTGAACTTTCGGTCTCACCGAGTTGTCCACTTCGGTCTCACCGAGATTGCTCAAATATGTGTGTAACGGTTGGATTTTGTGTGGAGGCTATTTATACCCCTCCACCCCCTTTTCATTCATGGAGAGAGCCATCAGAAAGAACTACCACTCCTACCTTACATTTCTGAGAAGAGAACTACCTATCCTTGTGTTGAGATCAAGTTGCTCCACTCCCATCATATGAAGCTTGATCTCTAACCTTCCCAAGTTGCTTTCCACTCAATCCTTTCTTCCACCACAGCCAAATCAGTGAGGAGAGTTGAGTGTTGGGGAGATTATCATTTGAAGCACAAGAGCAAGGAGTTCATCATCATCAACAACATCTATTACCTTTTGGAGGGTGGTGCCTCCTAGATTGGTTAGGTGTCGCTTGGGAGCCTCCGTCATCGAGATGTGGAGTTGAACCAAGAAGTTTGTAAGGGCAAGGAGATCGCCTACTTCGTGAAGATCTACCCCGAGTAAGGCTAGCCCTCCGTGGGCGTAGGCCATGATGGAATAGACAAGGTTGCTTCTTCGTGGACCCTTCGTGGGTGGAGCCCTCCGTGGACTCGCGCAGCCGTTACCCTCCGTGGGTTGAAGTCTCCATCAACGTGGATGTACGATAGCACCACCTATCGGAACCACGGGAAAAATCATTGCGTCTCCAAATTGCGTTTGATCTTCTCCACCTCTCTTTACTACATGTGCAATTTACTTTCCGCTGCCTATACTCTAGAATTGCATGTGTAGGGTGATGCTTGACTTGATCATAATTGTGAATCTGCCAAAAACTGTTCTTTGTCAAAAGGCAGAATTTTTATATATACAAGTAGTCTAATCACCCCCCCTCTAGACATACTTTCGATCCTACAGTTAGAAAATGTGATGCTTGCCAGAAATTCTCACGGCGTGCTCATATACCGGCGCAGGAGCTGAGGATGATTCCAATTACCTGGCCGTTTGCGACTTGGGGGTTTGATATGGTTGGACCCTTTAAAAGATACCAAGATAAGAAAACCCACCTGTTGGTAGCAGTGGACAAATTTACAAAGTGGGTTGAAGCAGAGCCTGTCAGTAAGTGTGATGCGGCAACATCGGTTCAGTTCATCAAAAAGGTGATTTTCCGGTTTGGCTTTCCACACAGCATTATAACTGATAACGGCACCAATCTATCTAAAGGGGATATGGAGGAGTTCTGTCAAAGAGAACATATTCCAATGGCCAAGCTGAGAGAGCCAACCAAGAAATCTTGAGAGGCATCAAGCCCCGGCTTATGATTCCTTTGCAAAGAACACCGGGTTGCTGGGTAGAAGAGTTGCCTTCTGTCTTATGGAGCATCAACACTACACCTAACAGATCTACAGGGTACACACTTTTCTTCATGGTATACGGTGCTGAAGCGGTCCTCCCTAGTGATATCTGGCATGACTCACCACGGGTAGCGGCCTACGTTGAAGCGGATAATGAGCAAGCAAGACAAGACAACTTGGACCGGCTGGACGAGGAACGGGACACGGCAGCAGCGCGATCAGCGATTTATTAGCAAGACCTGCGTCGGTACCATAACCACCAGGTTAAGACCAGGACATTTCAGGAAGGAGATCTGGTGCTCCAGCTCATACAGGACCAAACGGATATGCACAAGCTATCCCCACCCTGGGAAGGGCCCTTTGTGGTCAGCAAAATCCAGCACAACGGATCATACTACCTTGTCGACGTTCGAGAACATAAGGACTCACGTACGGCAGAGGATGAGACCAAGCGGCCGTGGAACATCGCTCTTCTTCGACCTTACTATACTTGAGCCATTGGCTCTGCTTTATGTACAGTGTATATATTATGATTAATAAAATAAACTAGCGCCCCCGGTACACCGGGGAATCAGCCATCGTTTTTGAAAAAAGAGTATCACATGGGGGCTTCGAAAGAAACCTTCCATGGCCTCTTAAACCGGCGCCCTTGATAGAATGAAGGAATCAGTCGTGTTCTTTACACAAAGGAGTATCACATGGGGGATTCCAAAGAAGCTTTCCATGGCCTCCTAAACCGGCGCCCTTGACACATCAAGGAATCAGCCATCTTATCTATACAACAAGAGCCACGTGGGGGCTTCCGCGGGCAAGGAAGTTTTTCCATGGTCTCTTAAGCCGGCGGCGGTATGAAGCCCATCATAAGAGCACTGCTCTGGTTGCTTCGGCAATTTCCACATGATGATGAGGGGTAAAAGAGGGTTTGATGCCTAGCACAACTCAAACATATGCCCCGATGAGCAAACGGCTCACACACTACCTAGGGGCTCGCATCGAGTTGAATACCCTTGTAGTGAACATGGCTTGGAAGCCCGGTGCATGCACCTAAAACCCCGGATTAACCTGCCTGCATCAAGTAAATCACGCCGTCCAGGTAAACCTGGTATGACCCGTCGAACCTGTCACAAGTCAATCCTTCGGGACCCTGAACTTGGTCACGTTAAATTGACGATCATCGAGTTGATTACCCAAAGACAAAATCTTTATGAGATTTTGAAACATTGGGTAGCTTGTACATCGATGATTTGGTTAAGGATTGCAGAGCATCTTGACAGGCTTTGCTAAAATGGTTAATGACAGTAGCCTGGAAGCTCATAAAAAGCCTCGAATTTGGAGCCTGGCAGCTCGTAAAAAGCCTCGACTACATGGTCTTATTTGCCCAAAAACCTTATTTTTATTTTTTATGTTTTTTACAAATCTTTGTCTTCAAGGTCATTGGTTTTTTAACCAAGTCCATTGATGCGAGACTGGACAACTACAAGGTTGACCATATGTCTACAGAGTTAGTCTGGGTCATGAACACCAGTGAGAGTTAAACCGGCGTTCATCATAACCCGGATCGGCCATCATACTAAACCGACAAGAGAGCCAAGGGCTTCATCAGCACCCACGCTTTAAAATATTCCCATCGGGTTAAGGTCTACAAGCACACTTAATCACAGGTATGGGATAAGTTTGAGTTTTATATGCAGTTCAAGCTATGTATTTGAAACATGAATCAGGGCAGTATAATTCGTCCGGTGGTAAACCACCAGGACATCTTTTAGCATTGTTCATGCAGATGCAGGTAATATAAGCTGTTAAAGCATTGCAAACAGAAGATAAATTGGGGAGTGCCAATCAAAATAATGCCATAACAGTGGGACAAAGGCAGTATCTCAACTATTCTATTACAAGGCACTTGCAGGCCCGAATGAATCAAAGTTTCTTGCAAAGTATTCAGCAGCTAAAAATTAAACCGGATGGTTCAGGATTCTTCTTTAGCACGCTGCGAAGGCTGAGGGTCAGCTTGCTCCGGATCTTCGTCGACTTCTGGCAGCTGTTGGAAATCAGGAGCGCTCCAGTCAATCTTGGCGAGGGCATGGAAATATACTTCATCGTTTATAAGATCTGACGGATCAATGTCAGGAGCGAAGGTGTGCTTACGAACATGTGGGATCAAATTTTCAGTGTCATAAACCGCCGCTCCACCCGCGTATTCTCTAGATCGTAACCCGGATGATACCTTGTTATATCCGCCTCGTCAGCAAGCTTACTGGCAAGAGGGCGCATGTCCTTGGTTAAAGAACAGAGATCTTCAGAAGAGAAGGCTGACCCGTCCTCTTTCATGCTAGGATAGCCATTCATGGCCTCCGCCAGATCAAAATCAGGGACCCATGCCTTGGCCT
The DNA here is from genome assembly GCA_902687465.1 of Secale cereale. Lineage (NCBI taxonomy): Eukaryota > Viridiplantae > Streptophyta > Magnoliopsida > Poales > Poaceae > Secale > Secale cereale. The sequence goes on from LR738715.1 coordinate 272,311,547, forward strand.
GGGTTAATGCCATGAGAGAGCCAGCTCGTGCAGCAGATTTCTTCACCTCAACAAGTCGAGCAGGCAGGACATATAGCTTTTCCAGAGTGGCTTGGATGGTGGTCGGCGCCTGTTTATTATGCGACATGGCACTGATAGCCCTTTGAGCACCGGAGTAGAGTTGCTCCACCAGGGTATAAGCAGCCTTCATCTTCTTCCGAGCATCGTCTCCAAGATGGGTTATGCGCCTCCCTATATACAATTGACGAGTTAAACCGGAGAAGGATAAGATTGCAAGGAAACAAACATACAAAGACAGGTACTCACCAAAGATAGCAGATGTCATATCATTTATATGCTGTTTCAACCCAGATAGCTCCTGCGTCACCGGATTGAGAGCAGCTTCAGCATCCTTCGCTCTTTTTTCTAGAGCGTCCCTTTGCACCTCCCATGTGGACCGCTCTACTTCAAAATCCTTCTTGAGTTTTTCCATGTTAGCTAAAGCAAGGACAAGTTCCTCCTTGGTTTTGGTTGAAGCAGTTTCATGGAAAGCCAAGCTATTCCAGAGTTCAGTTGCCTCCGAAGCTCTCTGGTTCAAATCAGCCTGCAGGAACAGAACACGTGTTAGAAGAACAGGTCAATCAAAGTCTCAAGCACATAACAAGTTATGCACTCGACACTTGGGGGATAATGTACAATTGAAGTAAAGAAAGCAACTTTTTTCAGACAAGTCCCAAGCACATAAACAAGTTATGCCCGTGGCACTTGGGGGCTAATGTACGTTCATTCTCAGACATAAGAGAAGTCCCAGTTTACCTATAGTGAAGTAAACCGGCACTTGGGGGCTATTATGGCCTAAAGGTATAGTTGCAAAATACAAGCAGAAATGGGAGGCAAAAGGAAAGAAAGTTACCTCATACTTCTCCTTCATCATGTTGACTAAACCGGCTTCGTAGTCGCGGCTGGTGAAGAGCCGGTTCAGGTACCCAGAGTGGAGTTCCTAGGCACTAAGCTGATTATAACTTGACAAATTTGTACTCCACTTGCCTTTATCTTGCTGAAGCTTTTCCTCCTTGGTGGTGTGTCTAGCCAAGACAACAGGCTCTGTGGGAGCAGAGAAGCCTATCTCGGTTATCTCAACATCTTCTATCGAGGCAGCGGTTGGCTGGAGGGGATCAGCAATGCGCACTGGACTAACAAGAGCCGGGCTAGCCCGAGGAGGACTAACCCGGACAGGGCTGGCCAGTTCAGCTGTATTTTCTATAACATCACCCCCCGGAGCAGCAAGATCTTCATGATCCATAGGGGAGGGGTCATCGTGCTGAACTTCAACATTTTCCTCTAGAGGGTTGGCCGCTTCAGGATCCTCGGCCGGTTCAGCAATGGTGTGTTCGACAGCCGGTTTATTTAATTTCGCCTTTTTGCTAGGCTTGGGCATACTGACAAAGATTAAAAGAGCAATGAAAATCACAAAGTCAAAACGGAAAGGTAAACCGGACGTTTGGAAAGATGACTTACCCAGGAACGGTCTTGAGCACTGGGATTTGAGTGGTAGTAGACTTGCCGGAAGAAGACAGAGGAGCCTCATGGTAGTTGGGATCAGACGGTTTAAGAGGTTTGCGAATAAGACCTGCTTTTGGATGAAGAAGGGTTAGAGTAAGCAAAACCTCTGAGCGGCGTCTGCGAGCTGGCGTGTGGGGTAATCCGGACGATTCAACTACATGACCACTATGGCATGTGTTCCGGCGAGCCTCATGCTGCTATTTCTTCAAAATAAAGTGGGGATCTAATTGAGCATAAGGGTGAGAAAATGGATATTTCTGGGATGCCCGGCGAGTCTTGGGTAGCAACGGTTATGAATCAGATGAGAGAGAAATTACCTCAACTCCATCCGCTTTACTTCCCTCCGCAAGGTCCTGAGAAAAGACATTATTAACATAAATTCAGACAAAGGGAGATCAAAGGATATAAGAGTCAAGCAGTACCTCAGAAGCCGGATCATCTTCTTCAGGGTTTGAACCAGAAACGGCAGCGGCTTTCTTCCTCTTTACGGCTAAGCTCTTCTTACGGATTGGCTTCGCCGGTTTATCTTGAGTTTTCCTCTTCCAGAAAGGATCATTGGCCTGTGTGAAAGAATAATAACATGTTGAAGACAACTGATATGAACGGATTAAAGTGAAAAGAAAGGGACAGAAGAGTCTTACCGGAGGTGGTCGGTTGTCTGCGCAGAAAGGAGCTAAACCGGTCCGGCTGCAGTCTTCCAGAGGGATATTCAACATCTTCTTTGCGGATTCAGTAACTTCGTTGTCAGGAAGTATTATTTTCGTGTGACGCTGAGGATCTTCCGGTTTGCCAGTATATTCACACATTAAGCTTGAGCGCCGGCTTAGTGGAAGAATGCTCCAAGAGAGCCAGCATCGAACAAAGTCAACCCCAGTTAAACCGTTAGCTACGAAAGCCCTGAGCTTGGAAAGTTGAGGGGCATATCGAGCCCGGTCTTGGGGGCTTAGACGATGCGGCAAAGGATGACTTGGCGCCAGGCGGTAAGCGCGGTAACCCGACAACGGATTTTCTCCTTCAGGTGAAGTATCTTTGCAATAGAACCAAGTATGGTTCCATTCTTTGGGGTGGCTGTGAAGAGCGGTGTGAGGAAAGCTTACATCCTTCCTCTTTTGGATGCTCACACCACCAAGTTCAGTTTGAGGTCCGTCCGAAAACTCAGTTCGGCAGTTCAGATGGAAGAAATCCCGGAACAGCTCCACAGATGGCTCCTCTTGAAGATATGCCTCTGAGAAGACTTGGAAGTTGCAGATGTTGGATATGGAATTGGGACCTATGTCCTGTGGATGGAGTTGGAAATTGGCTAGGACATCGCGGAAGAACTTTGAACCGGAAGGGCTAAAGCCCGGGCCAGATGATCAAAGAAAACAAGGATTTCTCCTTCCTTGGGTGTAGGAGGACATTCCTTTCCAGGGGCCCGCCAGTGCAGAACCTCTTTAGGACCCAAAATGCCAATGGAGGCCGCCTTTACCAGGTCATTCTCAGTGATCCGGGAAGGGACCCAATTGCAAGCAACGAACTGTTTTGCCATATTTTCCAATGCGGGAGTGCTGAAAAATACAATACAAGACCCGGTTTACAAATATACTGAATGCAACCCGGCGTGTTTTGTGAGAGTATTGATTTAATTGACGGTTCAACTAAGGGACTAATTGTAATGCCCAGGATGGGACTATACCTCCTACGTGTCGAGGCACGACTTAAAGGTATAAGCCCATTCTGGAATGATCTCAAGTTTGGTACCTTTGCACATCTCATGTAAAAAATAGGGATGAAAGCGAATAGATAGTTGGCTTACACTCGCCACGTCACACAATTCATTACATGTCCAAACATCATTCAAAACATCACAACCTGTCTATGGGTGAAGATCCAAATGAAAGATACCAAACATACATAAACCACAGGTCTGAATCGCCCCTAGTAGAAACCTCTACTGATCGTCGGGATAGTGCACATAGTAACGGCTACGGTCCTCGTCGTACTCCCAGTACAGCTCGGCATCGTCACTTGAATAGATCGCCTGAGTACCTGCATCTAGTGTGGTGTAGAGTCTGTGAGCCACAGAGGACTCAGCAATCCCGTTCCCGGGTAACACAACTATCCAAGCCTTGGGTGTGGAACAAGGCTGAAGAAAGAACAGGAGGTTGCAGCAGCACTAGCACTAACTTACGTAAAAGAGAGCGAGAAGAGAAGTGCCTCGGACGAAAGATGATCACGAAGTGATCCTAACTAAGCAAGTCAAACATAACCCCACCGTGTTCACTTCCCGAACCCCTTTAGAAAAATGACCGTCACGGTACTCACGCTGGTAGTGTATTCTGAACATGGTGTCAAGTTTTCTACAACCGGATATTAACAAATTCCCATCTGCCACATAACCGCGGGCATGGCTTTCGAAAGTTCATAACCCTGCAGGGGTGTTCCAACTTGGCCCATGACAAGCCCACGATCCGTGGAGTCGCAACTCCAAGGTGGGAAGGCCCGAGTATCCTCGGAATCCCGTGTTCAAGATACTCCGACTAAGGTAAGACTAATCCAGCAAATCCTCCCGGCGTGCCGACACCTTGACAGTAGCCGCGCGTATCTAGTCTCAGGCCACGACCGGATGGGTGATCCCACAGGTTTTTACCAGACCTTGAGTTCCCTCGAGGTGGCCCCGCGTAACCCCCAGTTTGGACCAACACTCATGTGGAGCACTGGCCCGGGTTGTTGATTAAGAAGAGGGTTAATTACTCCCTATGCAAGTTTTTAGTTATTAGGCAAATAGTACCAATGTTGGGACTTGCTGGAAAAGACTTAGCACTTAGTTGTTTATCGAGGGGGTCCCATAACCCCAACCGTGTGAGGAACGCATAATCAAGGAAAACATAACATCGGTTTATACGGTTCCATGGGCGGCATGAGTGGAAAAAATCACCAAGCAAAAGGCTTAGCCTTCCACCCATTACCAATATATAGATGTTTTCATTAAGAGTTAATATAGTGTGATATCCCAACAAGCTTCAACAAGAAGCAAGAATCTTCAATCTTCTCCTGCGACTAGCAATGCTATAAGAGGGGCCGAGCGAAGCTTACTTAGCCAATCAAAGGTTGGCATAGGTAGGGTGGTTAGACAGATTCATGGTTACAATAGGAGACTGACAGGAAAACATGGGCATCGAGGCAAAAGCTATAGAGCGAGACTTCTAGCAATAGGCAAAGATAGTAATGATATCTGGGTCAGGTCATCTTGCCTGTTGAGTCGTCGATGGGATCGTAAGCGGGCTCCTCGTTCTCAACCTCGGTAGTAACCTCGTTCTCGTACTCGTTCTCGGCTTCCGGCTCTACTCAACATAAACACACAAGGCACGAAATCAACAAGATGCAATGCGCAAACCACAGGATGCATGACTGATGCACTAAGGAAGCACTATAGATGCACTTAGGAAGCACATAAAGTCAACATAGGAAACACAGAGATATAGCACAAGGAACATGACAATGTGCATCAAGCAAAATACTTCAAAACATGCTAACAAGAGGATATAATGAATCTACATGAAAAACACACAAGTTTCTTATAGGACTTGCTTAAAACGGAGCAACGGGCTAAAAGATACACCCGAAACAATAAACATGCAAAAGATGAAACTAACAGCCACATAGCAACTTCAGAGCAAGAAATATATATGCTACAACACTCAAACATCATGACAAGAAGCATGGACATAAAGTAGACATATCCTACAACAAACAATTCCATTGGAGCATCTCCATAGGAGGCATGGATCAATAGCAACAAGCTATAACATTTTGAACATGACAACAAAATCCAGACAGCAGTATTTTATAGCAACTTGGGAGCAAGAGTTAAATATGCTACAGCTACCCAAATGAGCATGTGAGAGCATGAATGGATAGGCAACAACATATACAACAAGGAATCATCAATAGTCACCCCAAAACTATCATGGATTTGCCTAGAACAACAAGCAAACATGGCATCTGGAAATTACAGATTCCAGACTTAGTGAAATTTCACTAAGTGTTAAAACAGCAGTAATATCATGGCATGTTTGTGAGCAAGTTTAAGTCACCTCAAAGCATAACATGGCAAGTGGTTTGCACCACAGCAAAGTACACATGATGGGGAGTCCAAAACATCTAAGCATGCATCAAGGGGACAACCACATCAATAGCAACGAGCTCCTCAACTAGGCATCTCGTAACAAGTTTAACAACATAACAGCCACAAGCACTTTTGCACAGGAGATAAACATGGCAAGATGAAATCTATCATGCAAGCTAAAGCAACCAACATGTAGAGCATTTCATTATGAACATGTGGACATATCATTTGCTTCATTTGGATAAACATGCAACAAGATATCACATTGCAAACATGGCATGAAAACAACTAATAGCAGCAGTTTATAACAAGTAGCACTCTTCTCATGAAGATTAAGACATCTAGATGACCTCAAACATGCATGGCACAATGGCACAAAACATAGTACATGTCACCACGATCATTTTGACATATCATACACACAAAACGGACCTGCACAGTAAAAATTATCATCAACACAAAACTGCATCAGAAACTGAAAAACTAGGGACTTAGAGGAAAAACGAGGTCAACCTCGCGGGTCGGGTCTAGATCTGGAGTGGGTCAACGGGCGCGATCTGGGTCAAATGGGCCACGGATCCGGGCGGGTCGCGGGCAGCCAACCCGTTAGGGTTCGCCCAGCCAGATCGGGGCTGGCGCTCGATCGAGGCTCTGCTCGAACACCCGGGGCGGAGGCTGCTCCTTGCTTCGAGCGGTGGCCGGCGGCGGCTGGCTGGCCGGATGCTGCGGCTGCCCGGCGAGGAGGGGAGGCCGGCGGCGGCGGCCGCCTGGCCGAGGTGGAGGAGCGGCGGCGGCGAGATGGAGGAGCGGCGGCGGTGCTCCGACGTGGATCCGGTCGGCGAGAGGAAGCTCTGACGGCGGCGGTCTCGAGCTGGAGGAAGAAGACGCGGGGCGGCTCGGGCACGGGGACTCGGAAGCACGGCGCGGCGACGTCGGAAGCACGACGCGGCTACGTCGGCAGCACGGGTGCGGCGAGGTTGGAAGCACCGAGCGGCAACGGTGGAAGCACGGCTCGGCAACGGTGGAAGCACGACACGGCAGAGGTGGAAACCCTAGGGTTTTGGATGCAAAATTGGAGGGGGTGGACGTTTATATAGGCACAAGGAGCTAGGGTTGTCCAAATGAGGAGAGGTTTTCGGCCACGAGATCACAATTGAACGGTCTAGATGAAGGGAAGGGTTTGAGTTGGGTTGGTGGGCTGTTGGAGGGGTCTCTTGGGCCTCAAAGAGGAGGCACTTTTAGCCCACGAGGATAACTGTTGGAGCATCAAACGAACTCCAAACGCGACAAAACTTGACAGGCGGGTTACACATAACAAAACAACATCGCACGACAAGTCTCACGCCAAACCGGAAACGTTACACGGCCAAACACAAAAGGAGGACTCGGGGAAGCCACGGGCACGTGTGAGAGCGTCGGAACTCGAAACGGACAACGGGAAGGAACGAGTGGGACCGGATGCAAACGACAACACAAATGCAATGCAATGCACATGACAACATGACATGGATGAATACACACACGCACACGACAAAACGACAAAAACCCGAAAAGACGAAGAACCCGGAATGGAACTGAAGAAGCCAAAGTTATATATTGCCAAAAGGGGAAAGTATTACATCCGGGGCATTACACTAATGGTACCCCCTAATCCGGAGCAAGCATGAACGAGACATCTACCGGTTTATGATGATAGACGGAGGAAGTTAAACCGTCAATTGTGGAATGCAGACTTAAATCTAAACTGTCAGTGCAGGCGTATGAGGCGCATGTCATAATTAAATCGGTAACATAAGCGGATAAGGTGCAGATCTAAAGTGTGAGAAACAACTTTCACATGAAGCAGAGGTAAAATATGGATCTACGGTGCAGAGGAAAAGAAAAATAATTCAAGTCATATTCAGTGAATACAGCGGAAGGTCTCCACAGATCCAATCTAAGCTAGCAGTATTGGGGAAACTAAAGTTATGGTGATGGAGCAGAATCACACGCACGAGGGTTGACCTAACAGGTTTTACATCTATAGCTAAAAACAGCCTACGGCGATGAACTACGAAGAACAAGGGTTCGCGACGAGCTATAGAGAAACCCTAGAACTGAGAGCCACTGGGAGAAGAAATAACGTACCTGAAGAGGTGGAAGAACGGCGGCGAGTAACAGAACATGCTCAGGTTGATGCAACGGCCGGGCTTGCTGACGACGGTGAGCTCGAAGGACGGAGGCGGAGGCTCGAGCGCTGGAGACAGAGGAAGACGAAGCAGAAGGGGGTAAAAGAGATGGGCCTCGGTCTCATTTATAGGACGAAGGGATAAAACGATAGGCACGGGAATCGGGGAGACCAAAGATCGGATATGGATTGAGCTGTCGCCTCGATCTTCAGAGCGGTAATAAAGAAAGGTAACAAATAGATGCGGGCGTTAAATGCGCAGATGATGTCATGACAGATTCAAGCGATTCCAGGAGATGACGTCATGGCCGGTTTAAAAAGCCCACAAGAGTTGCTGAAAGGGAAATTCGTACAAAGACTTTGAAGACTGACATGAACAAGTCCAAATCAATCTGGGGCCTAATGTCAAGGATAGTACTATCAGGTATAACCGGATAGGAGGGTCCGGATTACGTTGGTAAGGTTATATTATCAGAAGCCCAGTGGAATATGTAATAGAAGGTTATAGCCCACGGAGGCTCAGGGCCCATGTATAAAGCCCATGGTTTGTAAACCGACATGTTATGTAACTTGGGATGTAAGATAGAAAGAGTAGAGACCGAGGCGGAGACGTTTATGAGCCGGCCTCGGGACTCTGTAAACCAGACCGGGTGTCGCCTCCTATATAATGGGACGACCCGGCGACGGTTCAGGACAAGAAGCAACAAATCGAGACACAGGCAAAGCGGATTCGCTCCCTTGTCATGGAAGCACAAGCAATACCACACCAAACTAGACGTAGGCTTTTACCTTCATCGAAG
>LR738715.1:272340629-272402299 GCA_902687465.1 Secale cereale
TCCTCAAAATCCACCATTGTGTGAGCGTAGGAACCCCACCCGCGTGTATAGTTAATAATCCAACCAAAGACCATTAACAAACATACATGTTCAACATGTATAGCTAATATCAAACCAAAGACCATTAAAAACATACATGTTCAATAATTAAGTAAAAAACAGTGTATTATCTCGAGCAAGATGACATATATGGATAATATCCCCGCAAGCCTCCAAACTCATTGTCGAAGCAACAAGTAAACTATCTCTCTAATCTGAGTGGAATTAACACAATACATGTAGTTTCCCCTTGCTGTCGGCGGGGTAGATTGCATGCAAGATTGAACCTAACTAATGCATATCGCTGCCTCTATTAATCATTAATCTAAGCTAGCCTAGAGTAAACAAATAATCAGAGAGAAATACACACCTATAACTCATGCAAAGGCATCACACATAATCTGCACATAAAGAACAATTCATCACATCGAAAACATTTCCGCTAAAAATACAAGATGCATCACAATCATTAAGGATAGCTCAGATCATTGTATCGAGCAATAAATGATACATTACATTATGACTGTGTATATAAACCCATAGTCCAGGGGATGATGCGCACACATGAGAGCGACAAGGATTGATGTTGGTGAAGATGGCGATGATCCCCCCTCCGAAAGAGTAACAAAACATGATTGTAGATGAGACCACACTGGACCGCGAAGTGACGGTGATGATAACTACACAATAAGTATCGGCGAGTATTTTGACGTTGTATAAACTAGAGGACACCGAAGGCCAACATCGAATCCCTGGTGGGCCCATGAACCTAGGTTGGCCTCTCTTGTGGCCTACATGGCCATGAGTTGGTCACTTTTCTTTATTTTGGTCCAAAATTAATCATCGTGTTTTTATTTTGTTTCCCCCGTAAGTTCAAATACATGATTGCCCTGATAACATAAACACTTACAAACAGGAACTAACTATGTGCACATTATTATTATGTTAGTCCAAATCAACTTTAGAACTTTAGCATTTAATCCCCATTTGGCTGGTGTACCATCACTCTGCTAACCATCGAACCACTTCTAATTGTCTTCGATGCTAGTTAATTTGTTTGTGCCCCTCTTGATAGTACGACTATACTTAAACTTAGAGCAAACATTGGATTCACCAAAATCATATAAAATTCATACTACTTGCCTACTTACCAATATTTTCATGAAGGAGGCAACTCCTTAGTTGCACAAAAGTAGAGGCCACTAGTGATGTTTCCACTCATAAATTTAATAAAACATTAGTCATCTTAAGTGTCTTGTCATTAATCACCAAGCCAAATAGGGGTCTAAGATGCCCTTCCATGTGTTGTGCCTTCTCGAAGCTACGACAAAAAAATAAATTTCTTAAGCTTGGGAATGTCTTCTAATTAAAGACACGGAAATATGCAACTTTGCCTTTCTCGCAATTTTTCCAGTAAGTTAGTCCAAATAATGATAAAACATTGCACGACTATATAACAAAATGACATGGACAATTCAGATGTATGGATACATTTAGGACTTGTCAAGTTGGAGTACACCTATAAGATTGACATTTTGATTTTTCTTTGAATAGGTTCGGTGGCCTTGAGAGAGCGTGACCTAGTTATATGTTAAAAAGGCATCGAGGTACGCTTGATCGATGGGGGAGTATTTGATAACCCACAAATGTAGGGGGTCGCAACAGTTTTCGACGGTAAAGTATTCAACCCAAATTTATTGATTCAACACAAGGGGAGCCAAAGAATACTCTTAAGTATTAGCAGCTGAGTTGTCAATTCAACCACACCTAGAAACTTAGTATCTACAGCAAGGTAATTTAGTAACAAAGTAATATGGAAATAGTGGTAACAACAATAGAAGTAACGATGGTGTTTTTGTAGTTTTCGTAACAGTTGCAGCGGAAAAGTAAATAAGCAACAAGCAATATGTGAAAAGCTCGTAGGCATTGGATCAGTGATGGAGAATTATGTCGGGTGCGATTCCTCATGTAATAGTTACAACCTAGGGTGACACAGAACTAGCTCCAGTTCATTAATGTAATGTAGGCATGTATTCCGAATATAGTCATACGTGCTTATGGAAAAGAACTTGCATGCCATCTTTTGTCCTACCCTCCCGTGGCAGCGGGGTCCTAATGGAAACTAAGGGATATTAAGGCCTCCTTTTAATAGAGTACCAGACCAAAGCATTAACACATAGTGAATACATGAAGTCCTCAAACTACAGTCATCACCGGGAGTGGTCCCGATTGTTATCACTTCGGGGTTGCCGGATCATATCACATAGTAGGTGACTATGGACTTGCAAGATAGGATCAAGAACACACACATATATTCATGAAAACATAATAGGTTCAGATCTGAAATCATGGCACTCGGGCCCTAGCGACAAGCATTAAGCATGGCAAAGTCATAGCAACATCAATCTTAGAACATAGTGGATACTAGGGATCAAACCCTAACAAAACTATCTCAATTACATGGTAAATCTTATCCAACCCGTCATCGTCCAGCAAGCCTACGATGGAATTACTCACGCACGGCGGTGAGCATCATGGAATTGGTGATGGAGGAAGGTTGATGATGACGCTGGCGACGATCTCCCCTCTGCGGAGCCCCGAACGGACTCCAGATCAGCCCTCCCGAGAGAGATTAGGGCTTGCGGGCAGCTCCGTATCATAAAACGCGATAATTCGTCCTCTCTGATTTTTTTCTCCCCGAAAGAGAATATATGGAGTCAGGGGATACGTCGGTGGAGCAACAGGGGGCCCACGAGGCAGGGGGGCGCACCCAGGGGGAGGGGCGCGCCCCCCACCCTCGTGGACAGGGTGTGGGCCCCCTGGCTTGGTTCTTTCCGCAGATATTTTTTATATATTCCAAAAATAATTCTCCGTTCAATTTCAGGTCATTCTGAGAACTTTTATTTTTGCACAAAAAATAACACCACGGCAATTCTACTGAAAACATCGTTAGTCCGGGTTAGTTCCATTCAAATCATGCAAGTTAGAGTCCAAAACAAGGGCAAAAGTGTTTGGAAAAGTAGATACGTCGGAGACGTATCAACTCCCCCAAGCTTAAATCTTTGCTTGTCCTCAAGCAATTCAGTTGATAAACTGAAAGTGATAAAGAAAAACTTTGACAAACTCTGTTTGCTCTTGTTGTTGTAAATATGTAAAGCCGGCATTCAGGTTTTCAACAAAGATCATGAACTAACCACATTTACAATAACTTTCAGGTCTCATGTCTACTCATATCAATGGCATAATCAACTAGCGAGCAATAATAATAAACCTCGGATGACAACACTTTCTCAAAACAATCATAATATGATATAACAAGATGGTATCTCGCTAGCCTTTTCTGAGACCGCAAAACATAAATGCAGAGCACCTTTAAAGATCAAGGACTGACTAGACATTGTAATTCATGGTAAAAGAGATCCAGTCACAATCATACTCAATGCAAATTAATAGTAATACATGCAAATGATAGCGGTGCTCTCCAACTGGTGCTCTTTAATAAGAGGATGATGACTCAGCATAAAAGTAAATAGATAGACCCTTCGCAGAGGGAAGCAGGGATTTGTAGAGGTGCCAGAGCTCGATTTTTAAATAGAGATGAATAATATTTTGAGCGGTATACTCTCATTGTCAACATAACAACCAAGAATCTCGATATCTTCCTTGCTACACACATTATAGGCGGTTCCCAAACAGAATGGTAAAGTTTATACTCCCCCAACCACCAACAAGCACACTCCACGGCTAGCCCGAAACAACGGGTACCGTCCAAACCAGCAACAGCCCTGGGGGAGTTTTGTTTAATTACTATGATTTGAGCATGGGACTGGGCATCCCAATTACCAGCCATTTTCTCATGAAGATGAGCAGAGTCCACTCATCGTGAGAATAACCCACCTAGCATGGAAGATATGGACAACCCTAGTTGATACATGAGCTGTTCGAGCATACAAAACAGAATTTCATTTGAAGGTTTAGAGTTTGGCACATACAAATTTACTTCGAACGGCAGGTAGATACCGCATATAGGACGGTATGGTGGACTCATTTGGAATAACTTCGGGGTTATGGAATTGGATGCACAAGTAGTATTCCCGCTTAGTACAGGTGAAGGCTAGAAAGAGACTGGGAAGCGACCAGCTAGAGAGCGACAACAGTCATGAGGATGCATTAAAATTAATCAACAATGAATGCAAGCATGAGTAAGATATAAATCACCATGAACATAAATATCGTGAAGGATATGTTGATTTTGTTTCAACTACAGGCGTGAACATGTGCCAAGTCAGACCACTTGAATCGTTCAAAGGAGGATACCACCCTATCATACCACATCACAACCATTTTAATATCATGTTGGCACGCAAGATAGACCATTATAAACTCCTAGCTAATTAACCATGGCATGAGTAGCTATGATCTCTAATTGTTATTGCAAGCATGTTTCATTCATAACAGGCTAAATCAGGAACGATGGACTATCATATTTACAAAACAAGAGAGGTCGAGTTCATACCAACTTTTCTTATCTCAATCAATTCATCATATATCATCATTATTGCCTTTCACTCGCACGACCGAACGGTGTGGATAATAATAAGAGTGCATGTGCATTGGACTAAGCTGGAATCTGCGAGCATTTAATACAAGAGAGAAGACAAAGTAATATGGCTCCAGGTTAGATTAACAATAAAGCATATGAGAGCAACTAAACATTTTCATCATGGTCTTATCTTGACCCCCAAAGAAAGAAAAGAAACTATTTATACAGGAAAGCTCCCAACAAGTAAAAGAAGAACGAGAAATATTTTTGGGTTTTCTTTTAATTCTTACTACTACACGCATGGAAAGTAAACTAGCTAAAAGCTACAACTATTTTTTTTGTTTTTCTGAAGGTTTTTCTAACATACAAGAAAAAGACTAAGAAAAGAATTGAAACTAGCATGGATAGTACAATGAAAGAGTGTGAGCACCGACTACTGGAATAAGTGTGTGAACATGAATGAAATGTCGGTGAGAAACACGTACTCCCCCAAGCTTAGGCTTTTGGCTTAAGTTGGTTTATGGCTAGTACTGGCCTGATGGATATCCAAAGTCGTAGGTGGGGTTGTACTGAGATGCAGCGGCTACTGCCTGACGAGCTGCATCCTGAAGACGAGCTGCTCTCATCGTCTCCTGATACTCATTTGCCTCCTCCTTGGTTATAGTATATCTCCCTTTTGCTTGAAAGTCAAATAAGGTAGGAGCAGGGATTGTTCATCCCTCTCTACTGGACAGCGTGACGCCTGTCAAAGATTAGTCGATACTGAAGGGATTGTTCATCCCTCTCTACAAACCGATGGCTAACCATAGCATTATAATCTAAATAAGCAGGTGGTAGTAGTGCATCATTTTCATGTATAGGCACACCAAGACGATTGGCTATGTGAGTGGCATAAATCCCACCAAATAAAACTCCATTTAAACCATTATGATGTAGCCTACGTGCAACAATGGCCCCCAAATTATATTGTCTATCACCTAATACAACACTCTTGAGAACACTAAGATCTGGGACGCACATATGGCAAGCCTCATCTTTACCATTGATGCATCTACCAATAAAAAGAGCAAAGTAATGAATAGCAGGAAAATGAATGCTTCCTATGGTAGCTTGTGTAATCTCTCTAGATTCCCCCACAGAGATACTAGCAAGGAAGTCTTTGTAGTCAGATTTGCGAGGTTCACTAATATTGCCCCACTGCGGGAGCTTACATGCATCATTAAAATCTTCTAGGTCCATGGTATAAGATTTATCATATAGATCAAACAGGACAGTGTGAGAGTTATGTGAAGATGTAAATTTAAACCTTCTCACAAAGGTATCAGTTAAGTAATGGTACTGAGGGCACTTATCTAGCATGAAGGTGTAATGCCCAGGATGGGACTATACCTCCTACGTGTCGAGGCACGACTTAAAGGTATAAGCCCATCCTAGAATGATCTCAAGTTTGGTATCTTTGCACAACTCATGTAAAAGAGGGATTAAATTGCAAAAGAAGATAGTTGGCTTGCACTTGCCACTTCACACAATACAATAAATAAACAAATCATCATACAAAAACCATCACAACCCGACTACGGGTGAAGATCCAAAAGAAAGATACCAAAACAACATAAAGCCACAGGTCAGGATCGAATCCTAGTAGAAACCACTACTGATCATCGAAACGACACGAGCAAACGGCCACACTCTTCAACGAACTCCTGGAAGTTCTGAACCAACTCCTGCATCAAACTCGGCTGAACCTGCAGCTGGTGTGGTGAAGTAATTGTGAGCCACAGAGGACTCAGCAATCCTGTTCCCGGGTAACATGACTATTTAAGCCTTGGGAGAGGATAAGGCTGAAGAAAAGAACGAGAGGTGAAGGAACAACAAGAGTCTGCAGCAGCAACTAGCACTAACTTACGCAATAGAGAGCGAGAAGAGAAGTGCCTCGGTCGAGAGATGATCACGAAGTGATCCTAACTAAAGCCGGTCAAACATAACACCACCGTGTTCAACTCCCGAATCCCTATTCGGAAATTGACAGTCACGGTACACACGCTGGTAGTGTATTGAAACATTGTGTCAAGTTATCTACAACCGGATATTAACAAGCTCCCATCTGCCACACAACCGCGGGCACGGCTTTCGAAAGTTCAAACCCTGCAGGGGTGTTCCAACTTGACCCATTACAAGCCCACGATCCGCGGAGTCGCAACTCCATAGGTGGGAAGACCCGAGTATTCTCGGAATCCCGTGCTCAAGTTAAACCGAACTAAGGTAAGGCTAATCCAGCAAATCCTCCCGGCGTGCCGACACCCTGATAGTAGCCGCGCGTATCTAAGTCTCAGGACACGACCGGATGGGCGAAGCTACATGATCCAATCCTCGAGTTTCCCCGTGGTGGTTCCCGCAGGCTCCCCGTTTGGGACCAACACCATCAGCACTGGCCCCCCCTGCTATGTAGAATTAGGAATCCTCGAGGGAGCGACCCCCTATGCAAATTTAATTAATTTAATTAAGTTGTTATTATGAGGCAAATAGTACCAAATGTTGGGACTTGCTGGAAAAGACTTAGCACTTAGCGGTTTATCAAGGGGGTCCCATACACCCCAACCGTGTTAGGAACGCATAATCAAGGAACATAACACCGGTTTATATGGTTCCTAACGGCATGAGTGGAACAAATCACCAAGCAAAAGGCTTAGCCTTCCACCCTTGCCAGTATATAGATGATTTCATTTTTAAGCATGTATATAGTGTGATATAACCCAACCAAACTTCAACATGAAGCAAGCATCTTCAATCTTCACCTGCAACTAACAATGCTATAAGAGGGGCTGAGCGAAGCGTACTTAGCCAAGCAACGGTTTGCATAGGTAGGTTGGTTAAACAGGGCAATGGTTACAAGTAGGAGGCTGACAAGAAAACATGGGCATCGAGGCAAAATACTAAAGAGCGATACTCTAGCAATAGGCAAAGATAGTAATGTTATCGGGGTTCGGTCATCTTGCCTGGAATTCCACAGAGGAGAAGAACGGATCCAAGAAGAAGACGGAGCAACGCAGACGAGAGAAAACCTCACAACTCCCGAACGAAACCGAAGCTAACAGGAGAAGCAACCGGAAAGAAGCAAACAACACAGTAAACACACATATCATAAACATGGCATGATGCACATCCAAATATGATGCATGTCTGGTTTAAATAAGCATGGCATGGCAAAGTGCACAAACAAAACTACAAGTTAAGTGGGGCTCAATATGCAACGAGTTACATATTGACGAAACACCACATTTAAATTATTTAATTGACTCTCGTTATTTACAAGACAAGATTAATTGTTTTTAACATGGCAAGAGGTGAAGCATAAAGAAACTACACTTTTTAGGCATTTTAAATGAGGCCGGAAAATAACAACAACATATCCGGAAAATCCCCATGAGCATGTTTAATAAGTATAAAGCAACAACAATTAAACATTTTAGTGTTGTTAACATGATGCGGATGACATGATCAAGTTTATGCAATTTTATTAAAAGGTTGACTTAAGAGGATATGAAGCATTGTCACCGTGGTGGAATGAAAAAGGGTGCCACGGCAACGATCCGAAAATGATGCAACGCAACATATCGGTTCCGGTAACTCGTTGAGAGTCCGGTGCAAAAGATAGATGGCGTGAGCGAGCGGAACAAGATGAAAGGTGGGGCGATCCCGTTACCAGGGTTCCCCACGGGTCGGTGACGAGGCAACCGAGGAACATGACAAAAGGGACGAAACGGACACGGAGCACACACGGGAAACATTTCATACAACCACAACAAGCATCACACGGGTCATCGTCTCGGGTTATACCTTCGAAGCGTGCGTTTCGGGGCGGTTCGAGACGTAGTGGAAGAAGTCGTTCACGGCCATCGGTAGGGGTACTCGTTCCGTAGTGGGAAGTAGTGGTACACGGGGCGACGGTAGACGTTCACGTTCGTAGTTGTACTCGTCCTCGTAGCCGTTCGGTCGTCGTGGTACTTGCGGCGTCGTGGTACTTGGCATCGGTAGATGTACTTGACGGTCCGGTCTCGGTTCTTGTAACAAAGAGGTACACGAGGTAGTCGGTCCGATCCCGGTGTAGTTGTACACGTCGTCGAGGTACTTGTCGCATCGCCATGTACTCGTTCATGTAGTCGTACACGGAGCTCGTAGAGGAAGTAGATGTTCCGTTTCCGAAGGGGTACTTGTCGGGATCGTCGTCGACGTAGGGGTACCCGTTCCGTAGTTGTACTTGAGGGTATCGGCGACGGTAGTGGTACACGTATGTAGTGGTACTTGTTCCGTAGCCGTTCACGAGCTCGTTTTTCCGTAGATGTTCAAGTCGTCGGTAGTTGTTCACGGGTCTTCGGACTTGCGGCTGCGGTCTTCACATCAAAAGAACAAAAAAAAAACAGCAACACAAAAAAAACACCAACACGGCACGGTCACGGTAAGGAGGCTGCTCGGGATGACGCCTTGGGGGCGGAACGGTGCTGGAGGTGAGCTGCGGGGCTGCTTGCTCGAGGGAAAAAGGGCCTCGCGACGTCTGGTGCGGCGCCGCAGCTGCTGGAACGCTGCTGGCGAGGACGGCCGAAGGAGGACGGAGCGCTCGGGGCGGACGGGGCCGAGACGGCCTGGCGAGGAAGAAGCTCTAGCGCGGAGGAAGGAGGGGCGCTCAGCGTGGAGGATGGAGGGGCCGCGGAGCTGCTGGCCGGTCGGAGACGAGGGCCTGGCCAGCGGGGTCGTTGCCCGCGCGGAGGAGGCCGCGGGCCTCTGGTTGCTGGCGATGCGGGAACGGAGGGAGACAGCCGGGCGATGCAGGGCGATGCGAGGCCACCGAGGGGCGAGGCGCTGGACAGGAGGGGCGGCCGGCTGCAGGAGGAGGAAGTGGCGCGGTGGCCTTCGCCCGTAGAGGAGGAGGGAGCCTGGCAGGCGGGAGAAGAAGGGAGTCGCGAGGCGGCTCGATCCGTCGAGAAGGAGGCCGCGGCGACCTGAGGGAGGCCACGGGAGATTGGGGTTCGGGACTCCTGCGACGAGGGAGAGGGTCGATGGTTCGGCGAGAGGAGCGGGGTGAGGGGTCGAGAGGAGCGATGGGGAGATGCGGGTGCGGTCGAGCGAGGCTGGAAGAGGCTGGCGGCGCAGCGAGGGAAAGAGGGAGTGGACGAGAGGCTGCGGTCGGGATGAGCTGCGCTAGGGTTAGGGGAATGGGCCTGGCTGGGAGGCCTGGGCCGGCTGGGGGGAAGGAGGAGGCCCAGATGGCCAGGAGGCCGGTGGGCTGCTGCTCTCTTTATTTCTTAGCAGAAAAACACAAAAAAGGAGAGAGCCAAAAATAAAAAGAAAAGAGGCAAGGAATAAGAATAAAATGATGGACATTTTTGTGAGGCTTTACGGAATAATTCCAACCTCACAAAAATAGTTCCAACAAAAAGGGAAGTGCAAACTAAAATAAATAGCTTACCTCAAGGAGTTTGAAAAGAGTCTAGATAAATGGAGGAGCCTCAAAAAAAATAGGAAAAGAATTATAGGGAGGGTTTTTGACGGTGAAACTTGAATCAAAAGATGTCTGGAGAATAAATGCAAGTGTGTTGGGTTATTCCGAAGCAAATGGAATATTTTAATATAGCTCCATAATTATTAGGAGGCTTTTATATGTTATAAAGAGAAGTCACCTTCCCTCGATTTAAATGGACCGAAGGTCCACACGATTTATTTAGGTTGAGATGCAAAAAATAAAATATGACATGATGGCATGATGACATGATGCAATGCAAAAGTAAATAAAGCAAGCACAAAGAACACACGGGAGACCCCGTAACATCTGGAATCTTCTGGAATCTTCTGGGACATCGGTCTTCGGGCGTCACAACTCTCCCACACTAACAGAGGATCTCGACCCGAGATCCTAGAGATATCACCGGTAAAAACGGAAGAGGAAGAGGTAAAACAAAGTTGCTTCTTTGACAGACGAGTGAAACCAAAGAACCTTGAGAGGTTAAACAAGCTTGAAAGAAAGAAAGCAACGGAGATGAATGAACATGAAACACTCCGTTACAAAAGAGGAATAAGGAGCACTATGAGAACCTTGAAGGTTGAAAGACATGAAACAAGAGCTCACGGACGGAAAGAATATGACACTGCAATGGTATGGCCAAGGAATAAGAATGACAGAATTTGGACAGCACTCCGTCTAAAAATGGAAGGAATTAACAAGAACTTGAGGAGATGGAATGATACTTGATGAAAACAACAACATATTGCCTCCGAAAGAATTAAAAGAATGTCACAAGGTGTAAGGAAGGCTTCAGACAACACTCCGGTTAACAAGAGAGGCAAAACTTGATGAGATGAGAGAAATAGAATGTTGGGCACAACACTCCGGTTAATGATAAGCAAGGGAAGAACATGATCCCGATAAGAACGAGATGATGGTTAAAGAGAGCAACATCACAAAGCCTCCGGAATGAAAGAATAGAATAAAGATCAATGAAGGAAAAGAATGGAGAAGAAAAGTCAACTTCTCGCACAAATGAATTAGGAAATCCTCCTTACAAAGAAGGGTTGAACAGAGTTGTTGGAAAATCAACAACGAAAAGAATAAGCTTCATGTGGGCTTATGGAAAACATCTCAAAATTAAGAGGTGACAACCAGCCACTAACTGAAAAAATTTGATTGGATTGAGATCAACAAGGAGACGATAAACTTATCTCACCGGAATGATAAATGAAGAACTTGGGTCATTTATAAGCACCATAATTAGCAACAATCCTTAGGGAAGCTTTAAGTGAAATACAACCCAAGATAACTCCAATGAATAAATTGAAGGGTTGAAAAGATCTCCTGAACAAAGAAAATGATGGGTTTAAATATCTCATTCTTGATAACTCGTGAATCATGAAACATGAAGGAATTGTCGAGAATGACATAACACCATCTGAAAAATAAGGTAGAAAGGATTGCAATTGGAATGCATGATGAAGAATGCTTAAGCTCCAACAAGAATCTTGAAGAAAACTTCAAGGATGAATTAAATGATGATGAACCACCATGAAGAACTCCGGTAATGAAAGCATGAGAAGTGAAAGATGAAAAGAATAAGATTCAAGGCCTGCGACGAATTAGATGGAGCTTTGAAATGATATAATTGAAATAACTTGGAGCTCCGGAAACAAGATGGACAACTTAGAACCGAGAATATGATATGATGAACAAGCTCCAGACAAAAGAATTAAATCACCTTGAAGGAATAAGAATAAGAATTATGTTATGCATATTCTTCACCAATTTAAATTGATGATAATCAATGGATTTGGCATACTACTTATTCTCGTTGGAAAGGATTAAGAGAGATCTAGCACAACCTTGGATAAGTATTCAACAGAGCACCGGTAGGATTATGAAAAGAACAAATGAATTAAAACGATAAGAACGGAAGGGTAACCTTGAATGAACCACCGTAAACATATGGAGACGAACGAAGAGGCATCAATGAAGAATATTTGGAGGATGAAGTTGAAAACTGAGAACGAAGAGATATTCTGAAAAGATGGCCTTCGGAGGAACACAAAGAAAAGAATTCATGAAACGCTTCGGACGGCATAAACGAATTCCTCACAATCTGAACAATAATGAGGATGGCATGAAGCTAGAACCACGAATCTTGAGAACGGGTCAAAATTTAAGAGAAACACTTCTCCGGTCTCCAAAATCTGAGAAGACGATGATATACACCGCCATGAATTGTATAGGCACTCCGGAATGAAGAATTAAAAAGGTTGAAACAATGAAGAAAAAGAATTTGAAAGCGATCTTGGAGAAGGCATGTGACTGATGGAAATCATTCTTACGTCACACTTTTAAAAAGAATTTGAGAATAACTCCGGAATAATTCGAAGAGTCAGGTAAGATCCTGGAAAAAGACCTGTGGGTTAGGGCCCACTCAAAAGAAATCACCGTTGAAAAGATTGCTTAAGAGATATAGCACCGGTTGAATTAAATGGCTTGAATAAGATAACAATCCTCAAAATAATTTGACAGGATTAAGAATGGAAACACAAATCTTCTGAGAAATCTTCAACACTCCGGATATGGATAGGAAGAGGAGAATGATTAATTGGTGCACCGGAATAAGAAAGCATTGGGAAAAGAGGAAAAGGATAAGATCAACACCAAAATCTTGAATTACATCCACCGGAAGAATATGAGAACAAAAGAATGGTGAACTTGAAGCTCTTGAGCATCTTCACGATAATTCACCGGATAAGAACATTGAAGGAAAAAGAATGAAGAAATATCACATGAATAAAATGGATATTCCATCTGAGAATTTCTTGCTCCGAGAAGAAGAAGGGTGGGAGGGTGGGGAAAACAAAGACAACTTGGGATGAATGAAACAGACAAATCGTCAGATTTCTCAACGACGTCCGTATGGAATAACTTGAAGATAAGGCACACCGGTTGAAAAGGAATTAACATGAAGATCTTGATGGTCAAGAAGAATTAGCACTCCCATAAAAATATGAGAACACCGATTAGGAAGGTATGGAATCAACACTTGACATTGAAGCAACTCGAATACCAGAATCAAAACAAAACAAATGATAGATATGCAACATGATCTTCACAATATCATCCGAACAGAGAATTGAACGAATGAGTTCCGCAGGTACATCAACTCGTCGAGAATCCACTTGGAGAACAAAATGAAAATAAAAAGGAATAAGGAACAGATAGAACAAATACAAGATAGAAGTTTCGTTCGACATCTTCGTGCTGAAAGCTCATGGAACGTGTTACAAAAGGGTTTTGTCATCCCCGGATCAGCATAGCCAAGGACCCTTTAAGATGCAACTCCCGATCAGAACAAGTCCATAAACCCACTTCACTCAATGTAGAACCCCAAACTTCATATCGAGCATCCGTTGGAAGAATGCCTAGAACTACTAGATGAACCCACCTATAGATTTCCGAAAGTTTCCAGTTATGCAATCAGGTGTTGGGGATACACGGGAAGCACCGCGCAATCAACTCTAAACCTACATCCAGGTGTATCCATCCTTCAACACATAACCAGTCTTTCTCGGAAACTGTTTACCTCGGACCTTCGAAAAGCATCCACTATAACAAGCTATGGCAATACTCTCGAACTACCTCCCCAGTACTGGGTGATGTCGGGGTTATCTTGCCACTGGCCGTATAGGAGAGATTTTCGATGTCGGCCGTCTTAAGTATTTAGTACTGCCGCGATATGCTTGTGACAACAATACCCCGAAGCTCAACTCCTCGGTAACAGGAGGCATCGAGAATAATATCCTTGTCACAAGAACATCGAAACAATCCCAGAATACTCGCGAGATCCTAAAAAAAAATTGGTGCAATTTTTGAAAGTAGAAGAGATAAGAGTAGTCGTCAGGAGTCCTCACCAGAGAGAAAGGGGATGAGAAGCAAAGAAATCCTACTCTCCGATATAATATAGGACTCAAAATATTTTTAGTGTGTGCCTAGACTCAACCGTCAACGATTCGATCAATCAGTGGGGGCTTCTAGGTCGGAGAAGGCTTTGAATACCAACTTGTAATGCCCAGGATGGGACTATACCTCCTACGTGTCGAGGCACGACTTAAAGGTATAAGCCCATCCTAGAATGATCTCAAGTTTGGTATCTTTGCACAACTCATGTAAAAGAGGGACTAAATTGCAAAAGAAGATAGTTGGCTTGCACTCGCCACTTCACACAATACAATAAATAAACAAATCATCATACAAAACCATCACAACCCGACTACGGGTGAAGATCCAAAAGAAAGATACCAAAACAACATAAAGCCACAGGTCAGGATCGAATCCTAGTAGAAACCACTACTGATCGTCGAAACGACACGAGCAAACGGCCACACTCTTCAACGAACTCCTGGAAGTTCTGAACCAACTCCTGCATCAAACTCGGCTGAACCTGCAGCTGGTGTGGTGAAGTAACTGTGAGCCACAGAGGACTCAGCAATCCCGTTCCCGGGTAACATGACAATTTAAGCCTTGGGAGAGGATAAGGCTGAAGAAAAGAACGAGAGGTGAAGGAACAACAAGAGTCTGCAGCAGCAACTAGCACTAACTTACGCAATAGAGAGCGAGAAGAGAAGTGCCTCGGTCGAGAGATGATCACGAAGTGATCCTAACTAAAGCCGGTCAAACATAACCCCACCGTGTTCAACTCCCGAATCCCTATTCGGAAATTGACAGTCACGGTACACACGCTGGTAGTGTATTGAAACATTGTGTCAAGTTATCTACAACCGGATATTAACAAGCTCCCATCTGCCACATAACCGCGAGCACGGCTTTCGAAAGTTCAAACCCTGCAGGGGTGTTCCAACTTGACCCATTACAAGCCCACGATCCGCGGAGTCGCAACTCCATAGGTGGGAAGACCCGAGTATTCTCGGAATCCCGTGCTCAAGTTAAACCGAACTAAGGTAAGGCTAATCCAGCAAATCCTCCCGGCGTGTCGACACCCTGATAGTAGCCGCGCGTATCTAAGTCTCAGGACACGACCGGATGGGCGAAGCTACAGGACCCAATCCTCGAGTTTCCCCGTGGTGGTTCCCGCAGGCTCCCCGTTTGGGACCAACACCATCAGCACTGGCCCCCCCTGCTATGTAGAATTAGGAATCCTCGAGGGAGCGACCCCCTATGCAAATTTAATTAATTTAATTAAGTTGTTATTATGAGGCAAATATTACCAAATGTTGGGACTTGCTGGAAAAGACTTAGCACTTAGCGGTTTATCAAGGGGGTCCCATACACCCCAACCGTGTTAGGAACGCATAATCAAGGAACATAACACCGGTTTATACGGTTCCTAACGGCATGAGTGGAACAAATCACCAAGCAAAAGGCTTAGCCTTCCACCCTTGCCAGTATATAGATGATTTCATTTTTAAGCATGTATATAGTGTGATATAACCCAACCAAACTTCAACATGAAGCAAGCATCTTCAATCTTCACCTGCAACTAACAATGCTATAAGAGGGGCTGAGCGAAGCGTACTTAGCCAAGCAACGGTTTGCATAGGTAGGTTGGTTAAACAGGGCAATGGTTACAAGTAGGAGGCTGACAAGAAAACATGGGCATCGAGGCAAAATACTAAAGAGCGATACTCTAGCAATAGGCAAAGATAGTAATGTTATCGGGGTTCGGTCATCTTGCCTGGAATTCCACAGAGGAGAAGAACGGATCCAAGAAGAAGACGGAGCAACGCAGACGAGAGAAAACCTCACAACTCCGGAACGAAACCGAAGCTAACAGGAGAAGCAACCGGAAAGAAGCAAACAACACGGTAAACACACATATCATAAACATGGCATGATGCACATCCAAATATGATGCATGTCCGGTTTAAATAAGCATGGCATGGCAAAGTGCACAAACAAAACTACAAGTTAAGTGGGGCTCAATATGCAACGAGTTACATATTGACGAAACACCACATTTAAATTATTTAATTGACTCTCGTTATTTACAAGACAAGATTAATTGTTTTTAACATGGCAAGAGGTGAAGCATAAAGAAACTACACTATTTAGGCATTTTAAATGAGGCCGGAAAATAACAACAACATATCCGGAAAATCCCCATGAGCATGTTTAATAATTATAAAGCAACAACAATTAAACATTTTAGTGTTGTTAACATGATGCGGATGACATGATCAAGTTTATGCAATTTTATTAAAAGGTTGACTTAAGAGGATATGAAGCATTGTCACCGTGGTGGAATGAAAAAGGGTGCCACGGCAACGATCCGAAAATGATGCAACGCAACATATCGGTTCCGGTAACTCGTTGAGAATCCGGTGCAAAAGATAGATGGCGTGAGCGAGCGGAACAAGATGAAAGGTGGGGCGATCCCGTTACCAGGGTTCCCCACGGGTCGGTGACGAGGCAACCGAGGAACATAACAAAAGGGACGAAACGGACACGGAGCACACACGGGAAACATTTCATACAACCACAACAAGCATCACACGGGTCATTGTCTCGGGTTATACCTTCGAAGCGTGCGTTTCGGGGCGGTTCGAGACGTAGTGGAAGAAGTCATTCACGGCCATCGGTAGGGGTACTCGTTCCGTAGTGGGAAGTAGTGGTACACGGGGCGACGGTAGACGTTCACGTTCGTAGTTGTACTCGTCCTCGTAGCCGTTCGGTCGTCGTGGTACTTGCGGCGTCGTGGTACTTGGCATCGGTAGATGTACTTGACGGTCCGGTCTCGGTTCTTGTAACGAAGAGGTACACGAGGTAGTCGGTCCGATCCCGGTGTAGTTGTACACGTCGTCGAGGTACTTGTCGCATCGCCATGTACTCGTTCATGTAGTCGTACACGGAGCTCGTAGAGGAAGTAGATGTTCCGTTTCCGAAGGGGTACTTGTCGGGATCGTCGTCGACGTAGGGGTACCCGTTCCGTAGTTGTACTTGAGGGTCTCGGCGACGGTAGTGGTACACGTATGTAGTGGTACTTGTTCCGTAGCCGTTCACGAGCTCGTTTTTCCATAGATGTTCAAGTCGTCGGTAGTTGTTCACGGGTCTTCGGACTTGCGGCTGCGGTCTTCACATCAAAAGAACAAAAAAAAAACAGCAACACAAAAAAAACAGCAACACGACACGGTCACGGTAAGGAGGCTGCTCGGGATGACGCCTTGGGGGCGGAACGGTGCTGGAGGTGAGCTGCTGGGCTGCTAGCTCGAGGGAAAAAGGGCCTCGCGACGTCTGGTGCGGCGCCGCAGCTGCTGGAACGCTGCTGGCGAGGACGGCCGAAGGAGGACGGAGCGCTCGGGGCGGACGGGGCCGAGACGGCCTGGCGAGGAAGAAGCTCCAGCGCGGAGGAAGGAGGGGCGCTCAGCGTGGAGGATGGATTGGCCGCGGAGCTGCTGGCCGGTCGGAGACGAGGGCCTGGCCGGCGGGATCGTTGCCCGCGCGGAGGAGGCCGCGTGCCTCTGGTTGCTGGCGATGCGGGAACGGAGGGAGACAGCCGGGCGATGCAGGGCGATGCGAGGCCACCGAGGGGCGAGGCGCTGGACAGGAGGGGCGGCCGGCTGCAGGAGGAGGAAGTGGCGCGGTGGCCTTCGCCCGTAGAGGAGGAGGGAGCCTGGCCGGCGGGAGAAGAAGGGAGTCGCGAGGCGGCTCGATCCGTCGAGAAGGAGGCCGCGGCGACCTGAGGGAGGCCACGGGAGATTGGGGTTCGGGACTCCTGCGACGAGGGAGAGGGTCGATGGTTCGGCGAGAGGAGCGGGGTGCGGGGTCGAGAGGAGCGATGGGGAGATGCGGGTGCGGTCGAGCGAGGCTGGAAGAGGCTGGCGGCGGAGCGAGGGAAAGAGGGAGCGGACGAGAGGCTGCGGTCGGGATGAGCTGCGCTAGGGTTAGGGGAATGGGCTTGGCTGGGAGGCCTGGGCCGGCTGGGGGGAAGGAGGAGGCCCAGAGGGCCAGGAGGCCGGTGGGCTGCTGCTCTCTTTCTTTCTTAGCAAAAAAACACAAATAAGGAGAGAGCCAAAAAATAAAAAGAAAAGAGGCAAGGAATAAGAATAAAATGATGGACATTTTTGTGAGGCTTTACGGAATAATTCCAACCTCACAAAAATAGTTCCAACAAAAAGGGAAGTGCAAACTAAAATAAATAGCTTACCTCAAGGAGTTTGAAAAGAGTCTAGATAAATGGAGGAGCCTCGAAAAAAATTGGAAAAGAATTATAGGGAGGGTTTTTGACGGTGAAACTTGAATCAAAAGATGTCTGGAGAATAAATGCAAGTGTGTTGGGTTATTCCGAAGCAAATGGAATATTTTAATATAGCTCCATAATTATTAGGAGGCTTTTATATGTTATAAAGAGAAGTCACCTTCCCTCGATTTAAATGGACCGAAGGTCCACACGATTTATTTAGGTTGAGATGCAAAAAATAAAATATGACATGATGGCATGATGACATGATGCAATGCAAAAGTAAATAAAGCAAGCACAAAGAACACACGGGAGACCCCGGAACATCTGGAATCTTCTGGAATCTTCTGGGACGTCGGTCTTCGGGCGTCACAGAAGGCCTCGAGGTCAGCATTACGCACATATGCGTCAAACTCCTCCTTCATGCCTGCCCGAACCATAAACTCCTCTGACGGCCATTCACAAGGCTGCACTTGAGCTTCCCTCGGTAATTCATCATCCGGCTCACGCATGGCGAGCCTTGGTCCTTGCTTCCTTGAGGAACCACCATGGAATATTTTCCTATGCATTTTTCAGATTTTTTTTGAAATTTTTAGTAACTCAAAATAAAAGTGAACCAAACTCAACAAGATTGATAACAACAACTCCTACAAGTGCCTAGATACGATATCATGCATTAGAACTACTTGGGACCAAGGAAATCTAACAAGCAAGCTCAAGAACAAGGTCACCACAGCAGCAAAAATTTGCAATAGATAAAGCACTAGAACAAAAACTAATTGGACCAATGGAGGAGTCACATACCAAGGAACAATCTCCCCAAACAGTTTTGTGAATGGAGCTTTGAGAAAGGAGATCGAAAATGGCAGCAAGATGAGCTAGAACTCGTCCATGAGCTGGATAGTGATTTTTTTGGGAGGAAGAAGGAGTGTGTGGGTGCAGGAATAAGTGGAGGGGGGCCACGTGGGGCCCATGAGCAGGGAGTGTGCCCAGCGATGGTGGGCGTGCTCTGGACCCTTGTGGCTAGGTGTTGGCTCCCCCTGCTGTGTTCTCTGTGTCAAATATTCTCAAATATTCTAGAAAAAATCATATTTCACTTTCACGGCATTTGGAGAACTTTTATTTTCGAGGTATTTTTTTATTGCACGGATAAGTCTGGAAACAGACAAAAAATACTATTTTTGCTTCATTTAATCTAATTAACATAAACTAAAAGGAGGGTACAGATGGTTGTGCTATCTAGATTCACCCATCTCATGCTCATCAAAAGGAATCCATTAACAAGGTTGATTAGGTCTTGTTAATAATTTCTTTCCGGATAACATGAAACCAGAGAATTTTCGAATAACAGTAGGTTACCTCAATGGGGATATGTATGTCCCCAACAATAAGAATATCATATGTCTTCTTGACAACAGGAAGAGGAAATTTAAAACCTCCAATAGTAATTGTTCAAATTTTTCCAATAGAATTGATACTGTGGACCTGAGGTTGTTTCCTCGAAAAGTGTACTGTATGCTCATTACCATTGACATGAAAAGTGACATTGCCTTTGTTGCAATCAATAACAGCCCCTGTAGTATTCAAAAAGGGTCTACCAAGGATAATAGACATACTATCGTCCTCGGGAATATCAAGGATAACAAAGTCCGTTAGAATAGTAACATTTGCAACCACAACAGGCACATCCTCACAAATTCTGGCAGGTATAGCAGTTGATTTATCGGCCATTTGCAAATATATCTTAGTAGGTGTCAACTTACTCAAGTCAAGTCTACGATATAAAGAGAGAGGCATAACACTAACACCGGCCCCAAGATCACATAAAGCAGTTTTAACATAGTTTCTTTTAATGGAGCAAGGTATAGTAGCTACTCCTGGATCTCCTAGTTTCTTAGGTATTCCACCTTTAAAAGTGTAATTGGCAAGCATGGTGGAAATTTCAACTTCAGGTGTCTTTCTTTTATTGGTAATAATATCTTTCATATACTTAGCATAAGGATTTGTTTTAAGCATATCAGTCAAACACATACACAAAAATATAGGTCTAATCATTTCAGCAAAGCGCTCAAAGTGCATAGGAGGAAAAGGCATGGGTTTCTGAACCCATGGTTCTCTTTCCATACCGTGCTTCCTAGCAACAAAGTCTCTCTTATCATAATGTTGATTCTTTGATTGTGGGTTATCAAGATCAACAACAGGTTCAATCTCTACATCATTATCATTGCTAGGTCGTGCATCATCATGAACATCATCATTAATATTATCACTAGGTTCATGTTCATTACCAGATTGCGTCTCAGCATCAGAAACAGAGATATCATTGGGATTCTTAGGTGTGTCAGCTACATGTTCACTAGAAGCATGCAAAGTCCTATCATTTTTCTTCTTCTTCTTCTTAGAAGAACTAGGTGCATCTAAATCAGCTCTCTGAGATTCTTGCTCAATTCTCTTAGGGTGGCCCTCAAGATACAAGGGTTTCTGAGTCACTTTACCCCCTCTAGTTGCAACTCTAACAGCAAAGTCATTATTCTTACTATTTAATTCATTGAGCAAATCATTCTGAGCCTTAAGTACTTGTTCTACTTGAGTGGTAGTCATAGAAGCATGTTTACTAATGAGTTTCAATTCACATTTAACTCTAGACATATAATCACTCAAGCGTTCAATCATATAAGCATTACGTTGCAATTGTCTAGCAACATAAGCATTGAAGTTTTCTTGCTTCACAATAAAATTGTCAAACTCATCTAAGCATTGGCTAGCAGACTTATAACCAGGAATATCACCTTCATCAAATCTATAAAGAGAATTTACCTTTACTGCCTGTGTAGGGTTATCAAGACCATGTATTTCTTCAATAGGTGGTAAATTCTTAACATCTTCAGCTTTAATACCTTTTTCTTTCATAGATTTCTTTGCCTCTTGCATATCTTCAGGACTGAGAATTAGAACACCCCTTTTTTCGGAGTTGGCTTAGGGGCTGGTTCAGGAAGTGTCCAATTATTTTCATTGGTCAACATATTATTCAATAATAATCCAGCTTGATTAACTGTTCTTTCCCTGAAAACACAACCAACACAACTATCCAGGTGGTCTCTAGAAGCATCGGTTAGTCCATTATAAAAGATATCATGTATTTCATTCCTTTGAAGAGGATGATCAGGTAAAGCATTAAGTAACTGGAGAAGCCTCCCCCAAGTTTCTGGGAGACTCTCTTCTTCAATTTGCACAAAATTATATATTTCCCGTAAGGCAGCTTGTTTCTTATGAGCGGGAAAATATTTAGCACAGAAGTAATAAATCATATCCCAGGGACTACGCACACAACTAGGATCAAGAGAATTAAACCATGTCTTAGCATCACCCTTTAACGAGAACGGAAATAACTTAAGGATATAGTAATAACGAACCGTTTCCTCGTTGGTGAACAGGGTAGCTATATCATTCAACTTAGTAAGATGTTCCACAACAGTTTCAGATTTATAGCCATGGAAAGGATCGGATTCAACCAAAGTAAGTAACTCAGGATCAACAGAGAAATCATAATCCTTATTAGTAACAATGATAGGTGAAATAGCAAAAGCAGGGTCATTTTCATTCTAGCATTCAAAGACTTTTATTTCAGCTTAGCTAATAATTTCTTAAGATCATATCTATCGTTCCAAGAAAGAAAGTCTCTAGCAGTTTCTTCATCAATAGCATAACCCTCAGGAATTACAGTCAATTCATATCTAGGGGGAGAATCTTCATCATCACTTTCATACATATTATCAGTTCCAATATTTGTATTCTCCCTAACCTTAGCAATTTGTTCATCTAGAAATTCACCTAGTGGCACAGTATTATCAAGCATAGTAGTTTCATCATACATAGCAGAAGTGGCATCATCAAGAACATACGACATATCAGATTCAATAGCAGGAGTAGGTGTCGCAAATTTACTCATAACAGATGGTGAATCAAGTGCAGAGCTAGATGGTAGTTCCTTACCTCCCCTCGTAGTGGAGGGCAAAATCTTGGTTTTTGAGTCCTTCAAATTCTTCATAGTGATAAACATATATAAATCTCAAGTGACTTAAAGAATATAGCTATGCTCTCCGGCAGCGGCGCCAGAAAATAGTCTTGATAACCTACAGGTGTAGGGGATCACAACAGTTTTCGAGGTAAAGTATTCAACCCAAATTTATTGATTCGACACAAGGGGAGCCAAAGAATACTCTTAAGTATTAGCAGCTGAGTTGTCAATTCAACCACACCTGGAAACTTAGTATCTGCAGCAAGGTAATTTAGTAGCAAAGTAATATGGAAATAGTGGTAATAGCAATAAAAGTAACAATGGTGTTTTTGTAGTTTTTGTAACAATAGCAGCGGAATAGTAAATAAGCAACAAGCAATATGTGAAAAGCTCGTAGGCATTGGATCAGTGATGGAGAATTATGTCAGATGCGATTCCTCAAGTAACAGTTATAACCTAGGGTGACACAGAACTAGCTCCAGTTCATCAATGTAATGTAGGCATGTATTCCGAATATAGTCATACGTGCTTATGGAAAAGAACTTGCATGACATCTTTTATCCTACCCTCCCGTGGCAGCGGGGTCCTAATGGAAACTAAGGGATATTAAGGCCTCCTTTTAATAGAGTACCGGACCAAAGCATTAACACATAGTGAATACATGAACTCCTCAAACTACAGTCATCACCGGGAGTGGTCCCGATTGTTGTCACTTTGGGGTTGCCGGACCATAACACATATTAGGTGACTATTGACTTGCAAGATAGGATCAAGAACACACATATATTCATGGAAACATAATAGGTTCAGATCTGAAATCATGGCACTCGGGCCCTAGTGACAAGCATTAAGCATGGCAAATTCATAGCAACATCAATCTTAGAACATAGTGGATACTAGGGATCAAACCCTAACAAAACTAACTCGATTACATGGTAAATCTCATCCAACCCATCACTCTCCAGCAAGCCTATGATGGAATTACTCACGCACGGCGGTGAGCATCATGGAATTGGTGATGGAAGAAGGTTGATGATGACGATGGCGACGATCTCCCCCCTCTGGAGCCTCGAACGGACTCCAGATCAGCCCTCCCGAGAGAGATTAGGGCATGGAGGCGGCTCCGTATCGTAAAACGCGATAATTCTTTCTCTCTGATTTTTTTCTCCTCGAAAGAGAATATATGGAGTCGGGGGATACGTCGGTGGAGCAACAGGGGGCCCACGAGGCAGGGGGCGCGCCCAGGGGTAGGGGGCGCGCCCCCACCCTCGTGGACAGGGTGTGGGCCCCCTGGCTTGGTTCTTTCCGCAGATATTTTTTATATATACCAAAATAATTCTCCGTTGAATTTCAGGTCATTCCGAGAACATTTATTTTCTGCACAAAAATAACACCACGGCAATTCTACTGAAAACAGCGTCAGTCCGGGTTAGTTCCATTCAAATCATGCAAGTTAGAGTGCAAAACAAGGGAAAAAGTGTTTGGAAAAGTAGATACGTTGGAGACGTATCAGTAGTTTGCAACTACTCGAGGCCAGCTCAAAAATTCCTTCCCTGACATAATCTTGCAGCACTACTTGCACCCCCTTGCTTTATTCAAGTGAGAGTGAGTGTGAATACATGTCTATTGGGGACTATATTGGCTATGTTCCTTGAAAAAACCAAAGTTGTCCATGGTGGTGGTAGGTGAAAGGATTGGTTAAAATTGGTCTATTGGTCAACTGTGGACTATTTGGGAGAGTGAAAGCCTATGGTGGACCAAATAATCTCATCTTCCCACCATGATGGGATCATTTTATCACGGGCCTTCATTGAATTTTGTCTTCATATATTACCTCTTCTTTGACTCATTGAGTATGTGTAGTTGCTTTGACTTACTGCTATGACAAATTACCATGTAGATACAATGTAGGACCGGCTTAGACTCTCGGGTAGGATTACTTATTATCACAATAATATGTTTATCTTTTTGCCATGTTTAATGATGGGATTATTTAATTTCTTATTTCCACCAAGTGCAAAGTCTATATTACCCTTGTGAAAGCAATTCCTGACATTAGCATCAAACATAGGCTATTCTTATATGTGGATGATGCGGTGTTATTCACGCGTCCAATTGAGCGTGATCTGGTAATTATCAAGGATGTTTTTGATATATTTGGAGAAACATCTCGGCTACAAGTAACTCTACAAAAAAGTATGATCATTCCCATCTAATGCTCTACAAATGATTTGGGGGAATTTTTGCCTGCTCTCCCATGCCCAAGTAGGAATTTTTCATTTCAATACCCGAAGCTGACTTTGGCCCCACGCAACCTCCAAAAAAATGGTGGAGCTTCGACAACTTATTGAACATGTGGAAAATCATTTGCAACTATGGAAGGTGTGGTTGACGGAGGTCAGAAGGATCATTCTAATCACATCCATGCCAACAACCGCGACATTTATCATATGCACTCTATGGATATATCACCGTGGGTTTTCATACTCCCGGTAAATATGCAGAAGTTTCTTATGAAAGGGCTTGTTGGATGCAAATGGTAGTCACTGCAAGGTAGCCCGAGAGATAGTTTGACGGGCACCTAAATTTGGCGGTCTAGGAATTCACATTCTACGTGTGCTCATTGCTGAACTGCGGGTTTGCTGGAATTGGCTCTCCAGGGTTGACCCGGATCACCCTTGGCATGGCTTTCAAGTGCTAGTTTCCTCTGACACGCAACCATATTCTCTGTTTCACTGCCTGCACTATTAGAAACAAGCTCACCACTGTATTCTGGTCAAATAGATGGATTGCTGGAGATGGATGGATTGGTGGAGCCACAACGACATGTATCGCACCTAACATTGTGCGTGTTGTGCCAATCTCTATTTAAGTAATTTGTTCAGTGCACGATGATTTGCTTCTTGACAAGTGAATTGCCAATCTCTATACAAGTGAGTTATCGACATGATTCCTTTCATTGGGTCTGGAGAAAGGATGGCTACTACTCAGCGAGGACCGTGTATTGCACATTCTTCCACGACCTTATGTAGATTTCGGGTACATAGGAGGTTTGGAGCTCTCACGCCCCGTCAAAGTTGAAGTGTTTTGCTTGACTGGTGCTTCACAACCACTGCTGGACTTCAAAGGACCTCCTAAGTAGGGGCCTGCCTCATTATCTATGATGTCCTGTTTGTATGCAAGCCCATGAAACTTTGCATCATCTCCTGGTGCAATGCACGTTCTTGCGGACAGAGTCGTTATATGTTTTTAGAGCTTGGGTCCGGGAGAGCTGCATCCCTATTCCTCATGCCAATTTGGTTGATTGATGGGCAGATGGAAGTGGGAGTACACCTCAGCCACGGAGGAGCGAGCCGAGCTCACTCTTCAGTCTAACCATACACTAAATCGGGATCGCGCCTTGGCGCGAGGGTGCTAGTCCCAACGTTTTGGTGAAGCAGGTAATGCTAAGTTAGTAGGAATTGAGATTTAGCATATGCATCCATACATGACAACTATCGAGCGATCCATTAAATAGGGATTTCATAATCTGGAACATTAGTTACTGCATCAGTCAGTATATACCAGGAAAATACATAAGAACAATACACTTCCTACCAAGGCATGTGTCCTCTAAAATCAGAATCGACATGGACAAACAAAGGAATTGCATTGCCCACGAGGATATGCCTCACTACCGCAAGCCTCAACGACACATACACCACAAGAAGGAGCAGCATCACATCCTCGTCCATCTCTTCCGTGTGGTGGCGGTTGTGCCTGTCCTGCAGAGCGGCGAGGAGTGACGGCAACCTAGGTTAGGATCAGCAGTGGCACGAGCATGGTGACAGTAAGAGAAATAGGGAAGGAAAAAGTGCACGAAAGAGGCGGGTCAAAGCTGCAAGGACGTACCTTGAGGATGGTGCTGCCCGATGTCGTCCTCCTTGATGAGGAGGAAGCACCAAGGGCAACTTGATGCTTGACGCTGGCCTCCATGATGAATTGGAGCTGAGCACTATAGGGTCAGAGGTGCAACGTGTAATGCCCAGTATGCGACTATGTCTCCTACATGTCGAGGCATGACTTAGAGACATAAGCGCATACTAGAATGATCTTAAGTATGGTATCTTTGCACATCTCATGTAAAAGTTCAGGGATGAAATAGCAAAAGATAGTTGGCTTACACTCGCCACGTCACATAATGGATACAATATCATACATTCATCCAAATAACACAGGGTCCGACTACGGACGAAATCCAAATGAGAAAGATACCATAAACACAAGCCCAGATCCTCCTAGTAAGAACCACTACTGATCGTCAAGATACGAAACATAGTAACGACCATGCTCTTCATCGAACTCCCAGTGAAGTTCTGAACCATCTCCTGCATTGTTCTCAGCGGTACCTGCATCTGGTGTGTGTTGAATCTGTGAGCCACAAGGATTCAGCAATCCCGTTCCCGGGTATCAAAACTACCAAAGCCTTAGGTGTGGAAGGGTAATAAAGTGTTTGTAGCAGCACTAAGCAACTAGCTTACGAGTTTAGAGCGAGATGATAACAAGTGCCAACGATCGCCAAGGTTATCAAGAAGTGATCCTAACTACTCACGATCAAACATAACCCCACCGTGTTCACTTCCCGAAGCCCTTCGGAAAGAGACCATCACGGTTACTCACACATGTAGTGTATTCTTATGGATATGGTGTCAAGTTATCTACAACCGAATATTAACAAATTCCCATCTGCCACATAACCGCGGGCACGGCTTTCGAAAATACCAGATACCTCGGGTTTCCCCAAGGCGGCCCTGCAGTCCGCCCAGTTTGGACCAACACTCATGAGGAGCACTGGCCCGGGTTGTTAATTAAGAACTCGGGTTTGCAACGCCCTATGCAAGTTTTAGTTATTAGGCAAATGTAAAACCAATGTTGGGCCTTGCTGGAAAAGCTTTAAGAAGTGTGAATTATCAAGGGGGGCGCATAAACCCCAACTGTGTTAGGAACGCAAAATCAAGGAACATAACACCGGTTTATCGGTTCCTAAGGTGGCATGAGTGGAACAAAACACCAAGCAGAAGGCCTGGCCTTCCACCCATTGCCAATATATAGGTGCATTAGTTTATAATAGATTCATATGGTGATATCCCAATAAACAAGTACGGACGTGGAGCAATCTTCAAAACTTCACCTGCAACTAACAACGCTATAAGAGGGGCTGATCAAAAGCGTACTTAGCCAATCAACGGTTTGCTAGGAAGGCGGTTAGAGTGTTTCATGGCAACAATAGGAGGCTGACAAACGGGAATAGGCATCGAGGCATATCTAAAGAACGAGATGACTAGCATAGGCATAGATAGAGGTGATATCGGGGAATGGTCATCTTGCCTATTGAATCCATGGAGGGATCGTAACCTTGCTCCTCAAACTCAGTCTCGAAAGGAACCTCGAACTCCGAATCGTCACCGGGCTCTATCCAACACAACAATGCAAACACCGGAACAATGATCAATCATCATGCAATGCTCAAACACATGATGCAAGATATGATGCATATGAATATGGGTAGGATATGATGCAGCTCCTAGGGGCAAGAGGAGTGCCTAAGTGGCATGGCAATAAACAAGCTCACAACACAAGTAAGGACACATGCAAAAGGAAAACAAGAACAACATAGTCACAAGTGGTTATGTAGTTGAATTAAACAAGCACCCAACAAGTTTTATAAGTTGCTTAACATGGCAAGGGGTGCAACTAGGATCAACAACATCATGCTAGCATTGTAAATGGGCCAGAAAGAACAAACAACAATTTCCGGAAACTCCCATGCCATAAAAACACATATAGGACAGATCGGATGCAAACATATTTTAGAGTGGTTAAACATGCAAAGTAATAGCACCATCTTAATCTACACATTTTTTCACCCCAAAAACATATAAAGTTTTTCAAAATTGGAGCTATGGTTATTTAGTTATGAATTTATCAAGTTTGAGCATGTTTTAAACACAAAATAATTCAAACAACAATTTAAATGTTTTTAACATGGCAACAAACTGCATATAAATATTCTACACTAAAAACTAGGCATTTTTCATATATAAAGTATTTTAAACAGATGCACAAATAAAATGATATGAATTATGCAAAAGAAAATACAAAACTGAAATTTAAAACAAAAACAGAAAAGAAAAAAGGCTAAACAAACACAACCTGCTCTAGCCCTAGTCACTGACCCGTGGCCCAGGGCTGCTGAGGTGGCGACTGTGTGAGTGCAGAGAGGGGTGTGAGGACAAAGAGGATGACGAGTAGGGCATTACTATCAGTGTCACAAGACGAGGGGATAATGGCAAAATATTGTGCAGAGCCTGGGATTCAAACCCTGCTCTGTTCAGTAACAGATCGAGGCGTGGACCAGTTGTGCTAGGACAGGACACTGGTTAGGAGGAGGCTCGGCTGCTCTTGAGGTAACCTGCATCTGGTACAGGTCCTCCTCTTCCCCGCAACAGAGAAGACTCAACGACGCCGGCGAGCAGCAACGACGAAGGCGGGGCCCTACAGGTGGTAGCGGGCGTGCGGGGACCTGCAAGGGTGTGTGTGGCGCGCAGTTCTCAGCTTCGGGGCAAGGATGCGCGGGGTGAGGCGGAAGCAGAGACCAGGCTCGCGCGCGAGCACGGCTCGGTGCGGGCGCGCAACACGCGGCGACAAGGCGAAGCAGAGGCGCGACTCTCCTGCAAAGAGCGTCCAGACGCGCGCGACGTGAGCGAGGAGTTGCTGGGGACGCGTGGCGCGTGTGCTGCAAGCACTCTCTGAAGAATTCAGAGATCCGCCGGAGCACGGGGAGCGTGGCGCAAGATCGACACTAGCCACGTCTCTGGTGCACTAAGGACGACGGGAAGGAGCAGGGAGGAGGCTGGGTATACCTAGTATACCTATGACATGAATTCGGGGCCGGGGACGCAGCAGCACGACGGCGATGAGGCGAGGAACTCCGGCAAACTTTCTGTCCGTGAAGAAGATGAAGAAGGGGACGTCGTGGAAGAAGTCCTTGGGCTCGGCTTTGCGTTTGAACGGATCCGGGGTAGCGTTGCGGGGCTGTAGGATGTAGAGGAGAAAGGCAGGGCATGCTACGTCGGCGCCGAGCTCCTGCTCGGGTCGGCCATGGTTTCTGCATGCAACGCGCGAGGAGGAGGCGTGGAGATGCGGCGGCGCGGAGGGAGGAAGGAGGAGAGGGGAAACCCTAGGAGGCGCGGGTGCTTGGCTTTATAGGGGCGCAAGCGGCAGCCTCGACGTCCATGAGCTCACGATACGACGGTGCGGCTGCTCTGTCTCTGAAGCGAGGAGGACGGAGGGAGACGGAGGAGGTGGCCGTTCGGCGAGTCGCTGACAAGCGGGCCCGGTGGGAGGGAGGAAACGGAGCCGGCTGCGCTGGTGGGCTGGTGCGCGTGGAAACTGCAGGGCCGAGGGGTCCATGGCTCGGCTGGTGCTGGCTGCTGCTAGGCTGCTGGGCAGGGCTGCTGTGGCTTCTTTCATTTCCATTTTCTTATTTTCTTGAGACAGAAAACAAAATGGGAAAAACCCAGGGACATAGGAGAGGATATTGGTAATTATGAAAATATTCCCAAGCTCCTGTGAATATACTCTATTTTATAAAATTGTCCTGGGCATTTTTAGAGGAAGTAAAATAATTCAAGTTTGAACTAAATTCAGACTTGAGCCATTTTAAAACCTAACCAAGACAATTCCAGAAGAGGTGAAATGTGGCATAGGTGTTTAGGACATGGAGCAAGAATTGTTGGGAGGAGATGAACATTAAAGGAGGAGGCTAGATGACACTTAGTAGAATTAAAAGAAAGAGAGAAAGAGAGAGAAGGGGAGGTGGAGCTAAATGAGAAGGGGTTTAAGAAAGGGCATGATCTTGCTACCACCATCACAACAAGATCAAGATGACCTCATCTAACAAACTAGGAATGAATAGAACACAATGATAAGTGAAATGCCATGATGATCATGATGCAATGATGATGATGAAGTAATGCATGAATGCATAAAGAAAAGAAAATATGACAATGCAATGACAAGTGAGAAGGCATAATTGGAAAAGAACCCCCAAGGAAAAGGACAAGGATCAAATGGTAAATGTTTTATTGCCATATAAGGAAGGTATCACATATGGGGTGTTATAAACTCTCCTCCACTACAAAAAGATCTCGTCCCGAGATCTAGGACTGAAAGAAGGCGGGATACTCGGAACGGAGATGATCTTCTCATTCACATGTAGCTTATCGGTCGGTATGGTGTGACCACTTCACTTTCAAGAATTTGATGGACTTGT
This sequence comes from Secale cereale, assembly GCA_902687465.1. Classification (NCBI taxonomy): domain Eukaryota; kingdom Viridiplantae; phylum Streptophyta; class Magnoliopsida; order Poales; family Poaceae; genus Secale; species Secale cereale. The sequence continues at coordinate 272,371,253 of LR738715.1, forward strand.
TGCGGGTCTTGCGCTCAGTTTCTTCAAGAATAGCAATGGGGTGCTCATGATAAGACAAGTCTTGTTGAAGATCAATCTCTTCGAAAGGAATAGTACGTTCAGGCATCTTGAAGCACTTGCGGAGTTGTGACACGTGAAACACATCGTGCACATTTGCAAAGTTGGAGGGAAGCTCGAGTTGGTAGGCTAGATCGCCTCTCTTGCCAAGAATCTTGAAAGGGTCCACATATCTTGGAGCAAGCTTGCCCTTGATACCGAACCTCTGAGTGCCCTTCATGGGATAAACACGGAGATAGACATGATCGCCAATGTCGAAAGCCAAGTCACGATGCTTGCCGTCATAGTAACTCCTTTGACGCGATTGCGCGGCTTTGAGATTCTCACGTATGACTTTGCACATTTCTTCGGCTTCTGAGATCAAATCATTTCCATGGAGTTGACGTTCACCAGTCTCGAACCAGTTGAGAGGGTACATCACTTTCTACCATAGAGAATTTGAAACGGAGCTTTGCTTGCACTTGCTTGGAAGCTATTGTTGTAGGAGAATTCGGCAAATGGAAGGCAATCTTCCCATTTCATACCGAAGGAGATGACGCAAGCTCTAAGCATATCTTCAAGGATTTGGTTCACTCTTTCGACTTGACCACTAGTCTGAGGGTGAAGCGCAGTGCTGAAGCGAATCTTGGTGCCCATGGCTGACTGAAAGGAATCCCAGAACTTGGAAGTGAACAAGATTCCATGGTCTGAGGAAATCACTTGAGGAATGACATGCAAAGAGACAATTCTGGAGGTGTACAGCTCTGCCAGTTGAGCTGCGTTGATGGATTCTTTGACTGGAAGAAAATGAGCCACTTTAGTTAGCTTGTCAATCACCACAAATATAGCATCATTTCCTTTCTTGGACTTGGGAAAACCAGTGACGAAATCCATCTCAATGCAATCAAATTTCCACTCGGGAATAGGTAGTCCGGCTGGATGTTGATGCTCTGCCTTCACTCTTCTACAGACATCACACTCGTTCACGAATTGGGCAATCTCCCTTTTCATGCGAGTCCACCAATATGATTGCTTAAGGTCATGGTACATCTTGGAGCTTCCTGGATGTATCGAGAGGAGTGAGTCGTGTGCTTCGTTCATTATGAGCTTCCTAAGATCACTTTTGGGAACCACAATTCTGTCCTCAAAGAACAAAGTGTCTCTGTCATCAATGCGATAGCACTTGTACTTGGGAGTACCCTTAGCAATACCATGTTTCACTTTCTGCACCATAGCATCACTGAGTTGGGCCTCACGGATTTGATCTTCCAAGGTAGGAGCAACTTGAAGGTTGGCAAGAAATCCTTGCGGAACAACTTGGAGGTTGAGCTTCCTGAATGATTCACAAAGTTCAGGTTGGAACGGTTTGAGAAGGAGACTATTGCAATATGCCTTTCTGCTCAAGGCATCTGCAATGACATTGGCCTGGCTAGGAGTATACTCAATGCTTGGATCGTACTCTTGAATCATCTCAACCCAACGAGTCTGGCGAAGGTTAAGGTTTGGCTGAGTGAAGATGTACTTCAAGCTCTTGTGATCGGTGAAGATGTCCACTTTTCTGCCCAACAGAAGATGTCTTCACGTGATCGAGGAATGAACAACTGTTGCTAGATCAAGATCATGTGTGGGGTAATTCTTCTCATTTGGTTTAAGCTGACGTGTAGTGTATGCAACGATCTTCTTGTCTTGCATGAGAACACCACCAAGACCTTGCAATGAAGCATCGCAAAAGACTTCATAGGCTTGGACTCATCCGTAGGAGTAAGAACCGGAGCAGAAATGAGCTTCTCTTTGAGTGTCTTGAATGCCACGTCACAATCAGGAGTCCACGAGTACTTGACATTCTTCTGCAGCAAGTTGGAAAGAGGCTTGGCAATCTTGGAGAAGTTCTCAATGAACCTTCTGCAATAGCTTGCGAGACCGAGGAAACTTCGGAGTTGTTTGACATTCTGAGGAGGTTCCTAGTTGACAATAGCTTCAACCTTCTCGGGGTTAACAGAAATGCCCTCGGCAGAGATAATATGGCCAAGATAGAGGACTTTATCCAGCCAGAATTCACATTTGGAGAACTTCGCATAGAACCGGTGCTCACGGAGCCTATCAAGGACCAAACGGAGGTGCTTGGCATGGTCTTCTTTATTCTTGGAGAATACCAAGATATCATCGAGGTAGACGAGAACGAATTCATTGGTGTAGGGGTTGAATATGAAGTGCATCATTCGAGAGAAGGTGGGTGGAGCATTAGCAAGCCCGAAAGACATGACCGTGTATTCATATGAGCCATAACTCGTTCTGAAAGCAGTCTTGGGAATATCTTCTTCACGGATACGAATATGATGGTAATCCATCCGGAGATCGAGCTTCGAGAAAACCTTGGCTCCTTTGAGCTGCTCGAACAATTCATTGATGTTGGGGAGCGGGTACTTATTCTTTATTGTCTTCTTGTTCAATGGCTGGTAATCAACGCAAAGGCGTTTCGTGCCATCCTTCTTCTTGACAAATAGAACACCACAGCCCCAAGGAAAAGTACTTGGTCTGATTAGACCCATTCGTTCTTGCTCATCAAGTTGTTTCTTCAGCTCCTTCAACTCATCAGGAGAAAGCTTGTACGGACGCCGACATGCTGGCTCGGTACCAGGTTCAAGTTCAATGACGAATTCAACTGGACGGTTGGGAGGCATGCTTGGAAGCTCTTCAGGGAATACATCCTCATATTCACAAACAACCGGAATCTGGGTTATGGCATTAATCTCGCCCTTTTAATTGAGAGAGAATAGCATGATTGTGTTATCTCAAGCTGCGAAGATAATCACGTCTTCGTCGGGATGAGTTAGCTTGACCTCCTTGTTTGCACAATCAATATTTGCATCATGCTTGGAGAGCCAATCCATCCCAAGAATAAGATCAATGTCGGAGTTACCGAGTACAACCGGGGAATCCAGAAAACTGTAGTCACCCATATGAATAGATATGTCCGGAGCCACCAAATTAGAAGTCATGTGTTTGCCCGGAGAAATAATTGATAACTCCTTTGGCAAAGCCATTGTGCCCACGTTGTGCTTGGATGCAAATGGACATGACCTGAAGGAAAGTGATGCACCAGAATCAAGCAAGACTTTTGCAGGAATTGAGTTAACTGGAAGATTACCAATAATCACATCAAAAGAATTCTCTGCTTGAGCTGCATTCATCAGGTTAACTCTTGCATGCTTGGGATTGTGCTTGACAATAGCATTGCTGACAGGTGGATGTAGCGACCAGACCTCAAATAGTCTGATCTCTGTGCATCAGTGTCATCCCTGGATCAGTAATGCTGACACGCATAGTACCTGAAGGATCTATAACAGAGTAGCAATCACACACTTATTACATCGATAGTCGAACGATGAAACTTATTACAAATAATATGGCTGAAGGCCATCTAACACGATAACACGGAAGGCTTGGAAGATAAGTGAGTCCATCAACTCCAGCGGCATCACTGAGTATAGAACCACGACCTAAAAGGCATCTTACTCGTCGTTTGAAAAGTCTGCAACATGAAACGTTGCAGCCCGAAAACGGGTCAGCACATGGAATATGCTGGCAAGGTAACACAAGAGAATGCAATGGAAGTAAAGCTATACTATATGCAATATGGCTGGTGGAAAGCTCTACGGTTAAGTTTTTGCGTAAAGCCAATTTTCCCTACTTCAAAGGAATAGATTTTAATTAACTATCATGGTAGTTGAAACATCGTTGAGAATATAGACATCCTCTCAACCCCAATTAAAAATAATTAAACCCAACAATATTAGATTAGAGTAACATGATGAGATTCACATGATAATCCAAGTACTAGATCCTCAAGACGTCCATATCCGGGGATATGGCTAATCATGATCAGTTTGTACACTCTGCAGAGGTTTGTGCACTTTTCCCCACAAGACTCGATCGCCTCCGTTTGGTTTCTCGCACTGCATGGTATTTGAGAAACGGATGACCGAGACACAGTCTTTCTGAAGAGGTCCCCTTAACCAGATAGATAGGCCGGTACACCTACAAAACCCACTACATCTGCTAGCCCATCATGGAAAGGTTTCCCACAACTTACTCAACTATGTCAGAGCCCATATTGGCATGTGGCTGCACACGGAATTTTCTAGTATGAAAAATCTCATGATCCCTTTGAGCCTGGGTGGCGGTCCAAAAGAAAAACAGGCAATCACTGGAATACCTAGATGCCTCAATCCACCCAGATGTGTATTAATGTTGCCACCTTAAGTTGAACCATTAATTAACAAACTCACATCTGTCATGGATTTCACTCACCCAATCCACGTCTACGAGCATAGCATGTCCTAACAGCAAACGTAGAAGTAACTCCCAAAGGTTTGAATGTAATGCAGGTAATAGGTACTACCTCAAACTACTTCCCAATCCCACAAGTTAATTGATCCTACTCATGCAGTGTGTGAGGGTTGGACTAATGCAATGAAAACTGGGTAATTGGAAAGTATGATCAAAGTGTTACTTGCCTTGCTGATGATCCGCAAAACCTAGAGACTCAAAGTAAGCAAGCGGCGCACTCCGGGTACTCTATCGCAAACAAACAAGCATACAATAAGTACTTAACTAATGCACGGGTAAAACTCAAATAAGAGATCTAACCAGAAAGTTCAACTTAAGAACTCCGGTTTGCAAAAAGAATCAACTCGAAAGAAGCAACGAAACTCAAACTGCAAAAGAAACGAGCTCCAGTTACTAATTGGCCTAAAGTCAAATTTTGCAGTAGCCAAAACTTCGTTCAAGTTGATTAAACGTAAAGAGGGCATCGAGACAAAGATCTGGGATTTTGAATCACCTGATTCCGACTCTCGAGCAAAAAGAAAAACGAAAAACAAGATGAGGGCAGAAATCGCGATCGGAATAATCGCGGATAAATACCCCAAAAAAGAAAATGGACGAACAGGCTAACGAACGAACGTTCGCTGTCTGCGGCTAACTAACGAAACCCGTTCGTTAAAACGAACGTACAGACGAACGTCCGCTAAATAACTAAACCGACGGAAAAACCGAACCGATCTAATCTAATAAAACAGATCTACGTTTTTTTTTAAAAATGAGCGGTTCTAAAAAAAACGGCATCTACCTCGCGAACTCCGGCGGGATCTTCGGCGACGGCGGCGGCGGTCCAGCGGTGGCTAGCGGGGCGGCGACGCGGGGTGCGGCGAGGCGGCGGGATGCGGCGGCGGCGCGGAGGTGCGGCGCGGTGGCGGGGTGCGGCGGCGGCGCAGCAGCAGCGGCGGCGCTAGGTTTGCGGGGCGGTGGGTCGGGGCGGGCTGGCGGCTTGGGGCAACTTGGGCCGGGGTGGCGGCTTATAAAGCCCAGAGTCCCATTCCTATATGAGTCTAAGTCGGTTCACTTTTTTTTAAATAGAGTCCTGGCGCAGAAAAACTAACGAAAGAAATACTAAACAGACTCCAAAGCTCCCGAAATAAATTTTCACCGTCCTCTAGTAATATTTAGGACAAAGTGAACATTTTTCCCGGACCTAAATGCAATTTTGAAAAACGAACATTTTTCCTATGCAAATAAATTCGCAAATAAATCCAGAAAAATACCAAAAGTGATTTTAACATTTTTCCTCCAATATTTCTGTTATTTTGGAGAAGTCATATTATCTCCGCTCATATTTTGTATTTAGAAATATTTTTAGGAGAGAAAAATAATTAGAATCACACTGTCCTCGTACCGGTATTCGAGCGAACTCAAATACAAAAACGGTAAAATTCCCAACTCTCTCCGTAGGTCCTTGAGTTGCTTAGAATTTTCGAGGTACGCCACAAACAAAAATGCAAAAGAACGTGCAATGCAATATGATCTATGTATAACATTCCAAATTGAAAATTTGGGATGTTACAAACCTACCCCCCTTAGAATGAATCTCGCCCTCGAGATTCGACTTGGCTAGAGAACAGGTGTGGGTGGTCCTTGCGTAGATCGTCTTCTCGTTCCCAGGTGGCTTCTTCCTCGGTGTGGTGACTAAACTGAACTTTGCAAAACTTGATGACCTTACTACGGGTAACTCTGCTCGAAAACTCGAGAATCTTAACAGGCTTCTCCTCGTAAGTCAGATCACTGTCCAACTGAATTGCTTCCAGGGGTACTGTATCTCTAAGTGGTATATCGACCATCTCCGCATGACACTTCTTAAGCTGTGAAACGTGAAACACGTCGTGCACTCCTGACAATCCTTCGGGCAATTCCAACTTATAGGCAACCTCTCCCATGTGTTCCAAAACACGGTAAGGTCCCACAAATCTCGGGCTAGCTTCCCTTTAACTCCGAAACGTTTAACTCCTCGCAAAGGCGATACTCTCAAGTACGCTCTATCTCCGATCTCATAGGTTATCTCTTTGCGCTTCGAGTCCGCATAACTCTTCTGCCTGGACTGAGCTACTTTCAGCCTATCTCGGATTAACTTCACCTTCTCCTCAGACTCTTTGATTAAGTCTGGTCCAAACAACTGTCGGTCTCCAACTTCATCCCACATTAACGGTGTTCAGCATCTCCTTCCATACAATGCCTCGAACGGTGCCATCCTCAAACTGGCTTGGTAACTGTTGTTGTATGAGAACTCCGCGTAGGTCAAGTTGTCATCCCAACTAGATCCGTAATCTAATGCACAGGCTATCAGCATATCCTCCAAAATCTGATTGACTCTTTCAGTCTGTCCATCTGTCCGCGGGTGAAATGTTGTGCTAAACTCTAGCCTGGTACCCAAAGTTTCATGTAACTGATTCCAGAACTTTGAGGTAAACTGGGTTCCTCTATATGATATGATGCTCCTCGGAACTCCATGCAGACATACAATTCTGGTCATGTATATCTTTGCCAACTTTGCACTGGTATATGTGGTTTTCACAGGGATAAAGTGGGCTACCTTCGTCAATCGGTCTACTACTACCCAGATTGAATCATATCCTGCTTTGGTCCTGGGCAATCCAGTGATAAAATCCATGCCAAGCTTCTCCCACTTCCATTTGGGTATTGGCATAGGTTGTAACAATCCTGCTGGCTTCTGATGTTCTGCCTTTACTCTCTGACATACATCACAAACTGCTACATACTCCGCAATATCCTTCTTCATACCGGTCCACCAGAAAATATCCTTCAAATCCAAATACATCTTAGTATTTCCTGGATGAATCGAGTATGGTGAATCATGGGCCTCCTGTAAAATCAACTTCCTGATCTCCGGGTCATTGGGCACATAGATTCGATCCTCAAACCACAGGGTGTCGTGTTCATCCTCACGAAAACCTTTAGCTTTTCCTTCGCTCATCCTCTCCTTTATAGTGACAACCTCCTTGTCAGCTTTCTGAGCTTCTCTGATTTTATCCATCAGGGTAGACTGGATTTCTAGCGTTGCTACATAGCCTCTCGGAACTATCTCCAAACGTAGTTCTTGTAGGTCCTCGGCTGTCGGGGGAAACTGTCCACCACGAACACCTATGGGACCGGAGCCCCTTTGTTCGTTGCGGTCAGGGAGCGGAGGGAGCACGAAGAGCAGATCGAGGAGAGCACGCGGGCAGTTTACCCAGGTTCGGGCCGCGACGGACGCGTAAAACCCTACTCCTGCTTAGATTGTATTGAGAGTTGGGGCTCGGGGGCTTGAAGAACTAGCTACACCGAGCGAGAGAGCTGTCTAGCTTCCGAACCCTTTCTACGTTGTGCATGGGCCTCCTTTTATAGCTCAAGGGGTCGCCGACAGGTGTGAACGTAGAAGAAGGGCAAAAATGTAACTTTGGTGGTAGTTGTAATAGTGCGGGAACAGTGCGTGAACAGTGGATGAACAGTGGTCATCACCTCCTTTGACAGTGGGGGACAAGAGCATTAAATGCCCGTCACCGTCGACCCCAAAAGCGCCCGCCCTTGCGTCTCCGTTCGCCACGGCGGTAGCCTCGTCACCGTGGAGTGCCACTGTGTCCCCCAGGCTGCACAGCCTTCCGCCACGCGTCCCTGGAAGGGCCCCAGGGCGACGCGTGCGCAGATGAGCTGGAGCGCGGGCACACAGCGTAACTTTCCCCGGCAAGCACCTTGCCGGGGCCTTGACCTTGCCGGGCCCTGAAGCTTGTCGCTCCCCGGGCCCTGCCGGGGCGCAGGGCGCACCGAGGCATGTCTTATGAAATGCAGTCTTCTCGTCTTCTTGGCAAGCTCCTCTTGCCAGGGGCTTGTGTTTAATGTAATAGTCTTGAGCCTGGGGCGGCCTTCCCGGCAAGCTCCACTTGCCGGGGCCTTGATCTTCTGACTTGTATACTTTGTTTTTGAATGGCTTAATAAGGACCAGAGAGGTTTCCGGCAAGCACGTGGTAGACCCTGCCGCGGGAAGCTGCCACTGCCCATGCACAAGTTGGGGTACTAAGGTACCCCTATCTTAGTACACCGACAGGAGCCCCCGGGCCTGGGCCACACACGGTGCCGAGCGCTGTTGGGCCAGGCCCAAAACAGTGCACGGGCACGCGCGGCCCACGGTGAGCCGTAATTCCCCTTCCGCATCCGCCGCGTCCCTCCCTAACGGCACGCGTCGATGGCGTCGTGGGAGAGATCGTGGCCACGTTCTTTAATGGGAAATGCGGAGCGTCCCCCACTTCCCCCTTAAAAGCAGAGGAAGCAGGGGCAGTTTCCCTCCTGCGCTTTCATTGCTTCTTCAATCTCCAGAAATCCTTCGCTGTCTCTTTGCCTCCACACCTCCTCCGCCGTCTTCCGCATCCGCGGCGCCATCGAGCTTCTCGCCCCCTCCCCCGCCGCCTCCGCCATGGCTCCGAAGGCCGAGAAGGCGAAAGCGGAGAAGGCCAAGAAGGAGAAATCCGAGCAGGCGGCGAAGCTTGCTCTCCTGCGGAAGAGGAACGTGGTCTTCACGCCGAGGCTCAGCGCGAGGGAGCTCTGGAACAAGTACTACCTCTTCTGGGCCAAGGAGACCAAGGCGCATCCTCGAACCAGAGTCTACCCGGCCGCCGCCAGAGATCTGTACCCCGGCGGGTATTTCTTCTTCGCTGTCTTCTTTCACTGCGGCTTGTGCCCTCCGTTCTCGGAGTTTTTCTATGATATCATGAACACCTAAAACCTCCACCTCTTAGACTTTACCCCCAACGCCATCCTTACGATGGCGGTTTTCGCACATCTGTGCGAAAACTACATAGGGTTATATCCAAACGTAGCACTCTTTCGCCATTTCTTCATGCCTAGAGTAGAGGCTGGCGCTCCCCTCTCCGGAGGTATCTCCTGGATTTTCCGCTTGAACAAGAAGGAATCTTATCTGAAAGGAGAACTCCGCGGAAAGTGGGAAGAATGGCGCGTAGATTGGTGCTGGGTAGTGGAGGACCAGCCGGAGCCTTTCACTACGCCGCGCACAGCAGCCATAGTGCGCGGCAGGGACTGGAGCGAGTTGGCCCCGGATGACGTCAAGCTCAACGCCGCCCTCGTCAGGATACTTCGTCTCCGGGTAGCTAAACTGACCATCGGAGAGGTAGGGGCAGACTTCCTCCGCCGCCGCATTGCCCCTTTACAGGAAAGGAAAAGGCCAGCATGGGAGTTCGGCAATGCGGCGGATATTATGAGGCTGCGCCCGGGTCTGAATTACAACTTCACGGCGCTGGAGCTGAAGGGGATGGTCCGGGAGCTTTTCAAGCACGACCCGGCCCATCCGGAGTGGTTTAGACCTCCCCGGGGAGTGGTGCCGCTATGCAACAGCACCGCCTGGGACGCCTTGCGCGCAATGATGCCCGCGTGCGACTCTCACGGCGTCGACCCCACTTGGATAGTGCCCACGCCGGATGCAATCATGAGTTTCTTTGACAACTTGGTCGAGGTGCCGAAGAACTCCGAGGAGAACAAGGGTCTCACCCGGGCCACCACAGAGCGGGACATAGCCTATATTGCTTCCCGGATGGAAGAGGCCGCCGCAGCTGCAGCAGCAGGGGACTTCGGATTCACCGTCGACGAGGCAGAGGCTGAGGACGCGTCATGCCAAGCAGAAGAGGCAGAGATCCGCAGACTGCTCAAGCTTCCACCCGACGAGCTTGCCGGGGTTCCTTCACTGAGGCATGCCGGGATTCCCGAGGTTGTGAGCGAAGCCGCCGCAAGAGGCGAGGTTGCCGGAGGCAGCAGAGGTGCCGGAGGGAGCGGAGGTGCCGGAGGGAGCGGAGCCGCCGGGCAGGATGCTTGTGATGGCCTGGCTTATTAGGGATGATAGACTACTCATATCAATAAGGAATTCCTTCTTTTCCGGGAGCCCATTCGGATAGAACTCCAAAGTTAAGCGTGCTCAGCTTGGAGTAGTTTCAGGATGGGTGACCGACCGGGAAGTTGCTCCCGGGTGCGCACGAGTGAGGACAAAGTGCGCAGAAAAGACTAGTATTGCTATGTGAGGCCAGTCTAGATCCCACCAGGAGTAACGACCACCGGCGGGTGTGTCCGGGGCGTTACAAGTTGGTATCAGAGCCGACCCTCGCGGTTACATGGATGTTTGCGGACAGTTTGCAGTCATGTTGTGCATCACGTTTGTGACCCGTCGTGGCACACGGCATGGCACATGTGCTGTCCTGGAAGCACAGACGGTTATGCCAAGAGGGAACGTTCCTGTGGCCCGACGAGGACGTCGGTTCCTCTGAGTGTGGGTGTATGTGATGGCCTGGCTTATTAGGGATGATAGACTACTCATATCAATAAGGAATTCCTTCTTTTCCGGGAGCCCATTCGGATAGAACTCCAAAGTTAAGTGTGCTCAGCTTGGAGTAGTTTCAGGATGGGTGACCGACCGGGAAGTTGCTCCCGGGTGCGCACGAGTGAGGACAAAGTGCGCAGAAAAGACTAGTATTGATATGTGAGGCCAGTCTAGATCCCGCCAGGAGTAACGACCACCGGCGGGTGTGTCTGGGGCGTTACAATGCTGGACCCAGCGAGCCCGCCGAGGAGGAGGAGGAGGAGGACGCCGGAGCCGACGAGGATACTGGCAGATCTCTGGGGCTTGACGACGCCTCCTCGTCCTCGGAGAGCTCTCCGCCCCGGGCAAGTCCCAAGCGAACACCGTTGAAGCGCCTCCGCAAGGCGCCTACAGCGACGAGGACGCAGGCGCCCCGACAACAGCCTGCTCGCCGGGCGACGCGAGCCACCAGGGGGAGCCAGGCTGCGACGGAGGCGCCCCGCACATCAGCCGCGACGGAGGCGCCCCGCGCAACAGCTGCGGCGGAGGCGCCCCGTGTGCCAGCGCCAAGCGGAGGGGGATCCTCTCAGAGCGGAGCGGCCGCTCCGCCTGCTCCTCGGGCCTCGGCGCCAATGAAGGCTGGGTCTTCGCAGCCCCCAGCCCCGGAGACCGCCAAGCGTCCGAGGGAGCCTTCTCCTCCTGTTCCTCGCGCGGGGGCGCCTCAGGTGGAGTTCGATTTCTCCGCCCTCAGCGACGAGACGAGGAAGAGGAGTAAGTGTCTGAAATTTGTGACTTCTTTGGTTTTGTCTTGATTTTTTCTTTGATGATTCTGATCTTGCTTCTTGATTTGCCTGCAGGACCCTGACCCAGCAGATGGCGAAGAGGGCCAAGTTCCCCGTGGTCGAGGTCGAGGACGATTCGCCCGTCGCGGCGACAGAGAACGCGCCGGCGACGAACTTGCCGGATCAACCCGCTGCTCCGAGGAGAAGCCCCCAGCGCAGCCCCCAGCGTAAGTCTGGGCTTGATCTTTCCGCTCGTCGGGCGCGCATGAGGTCTTTGCTTGATACTAATGTTTTGTTGCTCCATTTGTCTTGCTTGTCTTGTGCAGAAGTTGAGCCGCAGCCGCAGGAGCGCCCGAAGAATACTCCCGATGAGCTGCAGATTCCACCCTCCCCGCCAAGGGCGAACTCCCCGGCGAGGGAGGATGTTCCGCCAAGGATGGGCTCCCCGCCAAGGGCGGGTAGCCCGACAAGGGTGGCCACCCCGCCAAGGGAGGGCATGGGCGGCCCTCCGCCAGCAGGGGCCACTGCTCCCCCGCCAAGGGAGAACTCCCCGGCGAGGGAGCCTGTCGTCGACGAAGTCCGCGAAGGTAAGTCTTGCAGCTTCTTCTTCTTGGACTTGTCTTTTTAGATATTTGCTTGATCTTTTCTTTTCTTCTTCTTTTGTTAGATCCTCCTCCCCTGGAGCGGATGGAGACGGAGGTCATCGTCGAGGAGGAGGGCGCGTAAGGCGACGCCGGCAATGCCACTGTCGTCGAGGACATGGCAGGAGCCGACGAGCCTGCCGCGGAGGAGACTGCCCCGACCGCAGACGCAGCGGTCGGGGAGGGGGACGGCGGCCACACTGCCGGCCCGGGGGCGGCAGGAGCGTCGAGCGCTGCGCCGGCCGCCGACCCCTCCGCCGGCAAGGAGCAGTCAGGCTTCTATCTTGAGGCCCCCAATGGCGTCTTCATACAAGTGCCGTGGGGGTCTTCGTCGCGAGCCCCCGAGGAGGGAGAGACCTTTGATGGAGAGGTCCTCGCCTCCGCGGGGTTGAAGATCGTTGAACCGCCTGGCGGGAGCGATGAGCCCGAGGAGGAGAAACTGCTTCACCGGCTCCTGGCCCTTTACCGGGCCAGGCAGGCGAAACTGGAGTCTCGGGAAGCCCTCACCACCAAGGCTGCAGCAGACTTGGAGAAACGCGCCGCAGAGCTCCGCGCCGCCAACCAGGCGGCCCTCCACGACTTGGCGGAGGAGCGCAAGAGGCTTGCCGGAGAGCAGCAGGAGTTCCTCCTGGGGAAGGCTGAGGCCGAGGAGCAGCAGCGACTGGTCGGTGAAGCACTGTCCCAGCGAGAAGGAGCGCTCAACCAGAGGAAGGTCGACCTCGACGCTCACGAGGACGACCTTACCGCCCGGGAGCAGGCCCTTGGCGGAGAGTTGAAGGAAGTGAAAGCCGCCGCGGCCACCGCGGAGACCGCCAAGAAGGACCTTGAAGCTAAGGTGGTGCAGCTGGAGGAGTACCTGAAGGCGAGCACGGAGAGGGTCACCGCGCTCAACATAGAGCGCGAGAAAGACGCTCATACCAACTCTGAACTCCAGGTACGCCTCTCCAAGCAGGGCGACGAGCTCAAAGCCGCCAAGGACTCGATTGCTGATCTGGAGCTGAAGGTCTCCACGTTGAAAGATTCACTCGACGCCGTCCGGGACCACGAAACCAAGCTGAAGGACGAGCTCCGCAAGGAGCGAGGCCTGGTGGAGAGCGCTGCCACTTCAGCTAACAACTTCCGCCGGACCGTCGAAATATGGACTGAAGATCTGGTGGCTTCTGCTGGCAACATCGACATGGAGCTGATGGCGCTGAGGGTGGAGCACCTCATATATTCTCCGGATCCAAATCTCCCCCACAGCGCCAAGCTAAGTCTTTTCTTCAGGGGGATCGCGTCGGCGCTCGCACGTCTGCAGCAGAAGCTCCCCGCGCAGCTGGCCGAGGAGTCGCGCCAGCTCTGCGCGGGTACCTTGGAGCGTGTCTTGACCAAGATTGTTTACCGCAATCCTGGTATTAATCTTATCAACGTCCTCCGCAGCCTGCCGGCCGACGCAGATCAGGAGGTCCTAAAGGCGCAGGTCGCCCACATCATCGCCAAGGTGAACAAGATCTCGAGGCGCGAGGGCGACCGCGTAGATTAGGCCTCTTTCCGTTTTATTTCCTTAGCTGCTGCAAAGTGTGTCATGAACATGAATCTATTAGTCACTGCGACAAGTTATCCCTTGTAATATATTATCTTATTTTGAGCAATCAGTGCAATGTTATCTCCCTTGCTTTGGTCCTTTACTTTGTATGCTTTTAACCCTACGCCTCTAGGGGACTTGCCGGCAAGGGGCCCTTGCCGCGAGCGCTGAGTGCTGGACTCTGAGCAGCCTGCTGGTCAAGGCCTTACCGGCAAGCAACCTTGCCGCAGCTAGTCGCAACGCACTTAGCTTGCTGAGCGAACTCGAAAACGAAGCAAGGGCGCGACACTTGTCGCAGCTCACTTAAGTCGTTGAGCGTACTCGAAAACAAGATAAGGGTGCGGCTAGCCACGGGTAGGTTCCTCCGCGCACAGGTTTACCATACAAAGTGTGGATGTTCAAGGAAGATAACTAAGATTTAAAAATTTGAACTGCTCAAATTCTGGTAACTTAGCTTTCATATATTGCTTGTTTCCCCGACAAGGCTTCTCTTTCTTGAACAGCACTTGGTTCATCCTCCATCTCCTCTCCCCCGACAAACTTGTGCGCGAGGAACATTCCTTCTGCTTAAGAGGGAAAGAAAAAAGAGGAGGGAAAACAAGTATAGGGTCTTTCGGCATGCTAATGCTTACCGGGTACGTATGTTGCACAAGATGCCAAACGATGCATGCAAATAGCGAAGAAAAGCATGGAAAAGGCAAATAGTGCGAAACACAAAATCTTTACTGATGCACGGGGTCTGCGCCCGGCTTTGTACAAAGGATTACATGCAACAGCGGCAAGACTTGTACAAAAGGTGGTTGCCGGAGCGGATCACGGCAACCGCGCCTTATGGGTGAAACTTGCGAAGATGCTCTATGTTCCAGGAGTTACTCACCGGTAAGCCTTCTTCGGTCTCAAGGTGGACAGCGCCGGGCCTTGTGACTTGTCTCACCCGATAAGGGCCTTCCCACTTTGGCGTCAACTTGTTGGAATTCTTGGCGGACTGAACACGCCGAAGAACAAGGTCACCTTCCTCGAGACTCCTGGCCCTGACCTTGCGGCTATGGTAGCGGCGCAAGGCTTGCTGGTATCGAGCAGCTCGTACAGCAGCCTGGAGACGTTCCTCCTCGAGGAGCAATGCGTCATCTTGTCGCAGTTGCTCTTGCTCGAGCTCATCATAAGCGAGCACTCGAGGAGATCCGTATACGAGTTCCGTGGGGAGAACTGCCTCTGCTCCATAGACAAGAGCAAAGGGTGTCTGTCCGGTGGCTCGACTTGGTGTCCTTCTGATTGACCAAAGAGCCGCCGGCAACTCCTCTATCCAGTTTCTTCCGCACTTGCGCAGCCTGTCAAAGGTCCTTGTCTTGAGTCCGCGCAGCACTTCAGCATTGGCCCTCTCCGCTTGACCATTGCTCCTCGGGTGAGCAACAGAAGCGAAACAGACCTTGGCGCCAAGGTCTTGGACGTATTGCATGAAGGTGCGACTAGTAAATTGTGTACCGTTGTCGGTGATGATCCTGTTAGGGATTCCAAAACGGCAGACAATCGACCTGAAGAACCTGACCGCTGACTGTGCCGTCACCTTTCTCACTGGTTCCACTTCTGGCCACTTTGTGAACTTGTCGACTGCAACGTACAAGTACTCAAAGCCCCCGACGGCACGGGGGAAGGGGCCGAGGATATCGAGCCCCCAGACCAAGAAGGGCCAGGACAAAGGGATCGTCTGGAGAGCTTGAGCTGGCTGATGAATTTGCTTGACATGGAACTAGCACGCTTCACACTTGGTTACTTGTGCAGTTGCATCTTGGAGGGCTTCTGGCCAGAAGAACCCTTGCCGGAAAGCTTTTCCAGCAAGTGCCCTTGCGCCAATGTGGTGGCCACATATGCCTCCATGTATTTTTGCCAACAGCTTCTGTCCATCTTCTCTGGAAATGCACTTCAACCTGAAACCATTGAGTCTACTTCTATACAGTTCGTTGTCTACGAATTGGTACATACTTGACTGCCTGGTTATCTTCTCTATCTCTTCTGGGTCGTCGGGAAGTTCTCCAGTTTGTAGAAAACGGACGATCTGTTGTGCCCATGCTGGAGCCCGAGGCTCAACAGCAAGGACTAAAGGCATAAGGGCCGCTGCGGGAACCCCAGCTTCTACGGCGAGAACCTCCGGTTCTGCCGGAGCTGATGGTCCCCCGGCAAGCTCGCCGGGGCGAGGCTTGTCGGGAACGATTGCTTCAACTATATAGACCCTTGGATCTGTAGGAGCAAACTATTCCTCAGCGTTCTGGTTGTTGATCTTGGGGACCTTGGCGGCGGCTTCAGGAAGATCCGCAGGCAAGTAGTCGCCGGAGACCAACTTTCTCTTCTTGGGCTGCCCAATTGATGGTGTAACGGATGGCTGAGTCAGCTTGAGCAGGAAGGTCCCTGGTTCCACAGGTAACTTCATTGCAGCACACTTTGAAAGGCCATCTGCTATATCGTTCTGAGCTCTTGGAACGTGTTCCATTTGCAGACCTTCAAAGTGTTCTTCAAGCTTCCTCACTTCATCAACATAGGCTTCCATCAAAGGGCTCTGGTAGCTCTTGTTAACTTGTCGGACCACCAACTGAGAATCTCCCCGCACAATCAACTTCTTGATCCCAAGTTCGGCCGCAATCCCGAGGCCGGCAAGCAAGCCTTCATACTCAGCAGTATTGTTTGTCGCTTGCTCCCTGGGAAAGTGCATCTGGATAACATACTTGAGGTGCTCTCCGGTGGGCGCCATGAGTACGACGCCGGCATCGGCGCCTTGCAGTGAGAAGGCACCATCAAAGTACATTACCCATTCACTTGTCGCTTCTTGTACGGGGACACTTGTCTCTGGAACTTCTTCATCGGGCGTTGGAGTCCATTCGGCTATAAATTCTGCCAAAGCTCTGCTCTAGACAGTTGAAGTACTCTCAAACTTGAGACCAAAGCTCGACAGCTCCAGTGCCCACTCGACGATCCTGCCTGTTGCTTCTGGATTCTGCAATATCCTCTTCAACGGAAAGCGAGTGACCACTGTTATCTCATGTGCTTGGAAGTAATGGCGCAGCTTTCTCGAGGCCATGAGGAGGCCGAAAAGCAACTTCTGCACCCCAGAGTACCTTGATCTAGCCCCTTGTAGAAGGGAACTCACAAAATACACTGGGCGTTGCACCATCTTTTTCCGCACTTCTCCTTGCTCCTGCGCAGAGTTGTCCTTGTCGGGGCCATAGCTTGTCGGAGCAGCCCCCAGCTTGTCGCTGGATTCGCTTGCCGGTGGTGTAGACTCTTCCTCTGCCTCCCTCTCCGCTACTAACGCAGCACTCACCACTTGATTGGTTGCTGCTAAGTACAGCAGCAACTTCTCTTGTGGCCTAGGTGCGACAAGTATTGGAGTGGAGGATAGGTATCCTTTCAAGTCTTGCAGCGCCGCCTCCGCTTCCGGAGTCCATTTCATAGGACCTGCCTTCTTCAAGATCTTGAAGAAAGGCAGGGCGCGTTCTGCAGACTTTAAAATGAACCTACTGAGGGCAGCTACACAACCTGCAAGTCTCCTTACATCCTTGACGCGCTTCGGAGCTTCGATCTGCTCGATGGCTTTAATCTTGTCGGGATTGGCTTCAATCCCCCTCTGGGACACAAAGAACCCGAGAAGTTTGCCGGAGGGGACTCCAAAGACGCACTTATCGGGGTTCAACTTAAGCTGAATCTTGCGCAGGTTCTCAAACGTCTCTTCCAAATCTTGGATCAGGGTTTCCTTGCTCTTGCTCTTCACCACTATGTCATCCATGTAGGCTTCTACATTTCTGTGGATCTGTGGCTCAAAAGCAGTGTGCACCACCCTTGCAAATGTAGAGCCTGCATTCTTCAATCCAAAAGGCATGCGTATGAAGCAATATGTGCCGCATGGAGTGATAAATGCAGTCTTCTCTTCATCTTCCTTAGCCATGAAAATCTGGTGGTAGCCTGAATATGCATCAAGGAAAGAGAGCAGCTCACATCCAGCAGTGGAGTCAACAATCTGGTCTATACGCGGCAAGGGAAATGGATCCTTGGGACATGCTTTATTCACATCAGTGAAGTCTATACACAGTCTCCACTTCCCATTGGCCTTACGTACGACAACTGGATTTGCTAACCATGTCGGATGGATCACGCCTCTAACCAGGCCCGCTGCTTCTAGCTTCTTGATCTCTTCGGCAATGAATTCTTGGCGCTCCACGGCTTGCTTCCTGACCTTCTGCTTGACGGGCCGCGTATGGGGACAAACAGCAAGCTTGTGCTCAATTACCTTCCTGGGAACACCGGGGATGTCAGATGGTTGCCAGGCAAACACATCGACATTCGCCCGCAGGAAGGCAACGAGCGCGCTTTCCTATTTGCTGTCAAGCGTAGCACTGATGGTGAAGGTACCACCAGTGCCGTCCTCCTTGGCGGACACTTTCTTGGTTGCCGGTGGAGCGGCCATCCCCTTCTTGCACTTGCCGGTGGAGCTCGATGGGACGTCCTCGACGGCAGCGCAGCACTCCGAAGAGGTGCGCTTGCCGGAGTGGGCCCCAGAGCACTTGCCGGACTTGGACTTGGTCTTCTTCCCCCCGGGAGCTTCAGCAGCAAGTGCGTTGCTCTCTACCGCGGCTGCTGCATCCCGGTATATCTTGTCGACGCAGATAAGCGCGTCCTTCTTGTCACCAGGGACAGAGATGACGCTTATCGGCCCCGGCATCTTGAGTACATTGTAGGCGTAGTGGGAAGCTGCCATGAACTTGGCGAGGGCAGGACGTCCAAGTATCCCATTGTATGGCAATGGGATATCGGCAACATCAAAGGTTATCCTCTCCGTCCTGAAGTTAAGCTCCCCGCCAAAGGTCACCGGCAGAGTGATCTTCCCCTTTGGCTTGCTCCTTCCCGGGTTTATTCCTTGGAACGAACCGGTCTCTTCGAGCTCGCCATCTGGGATCTGGAGTTTCTTGATCATAGCTGAGGAGATCAAGTTCAGCCCGGCCCCGCCGTCAACCAACATTTTGGTGACCTTGAGGTTGCAGATGGTTGGCGAGACCAACATCGGCAAGCACCCGACCGCTGTGGTGCGGTCAGGGTGATCCTCAAGATCAAAAATGATGGGCGTGCTGGACCACTTCAGCAGCCTGCGCGACTCAACGGGCGGCTCTGCTGCATTTACTTCTCGCACCCACTACTTGAGTTGGCGGTGGGAAGTATGCAGAGAGGCGCCGCCGTCGACGCACAGGACTTCCGTGGCCTTCTGGAACTCCTGCTCGCTGTTATCACCTTCCTCCATGTCGTCGTCGTCTTCCTCTTCATCCTTGTCGCGGCCCCGGGGAGGTCGATCACCTTGCCGCTGCTTGGCCTTGCTGCGGCGTCCTCCCCGGCCATTGAATGGCCGCTTCTTGCTTGGCTCTCCTCGGCCACCTTGGGCCTTCTCCTTGTCGCGCCGCTTGTATTCAGCTTTCTGCTGCTCTACGAGGTACTCGACGCGCTTGCAGTTCGAAAGGTCATGACCCTTGGTGTGGTGGATCTTGCAATATTGCTTGTCGGAGCCGTCCTGCTTGTCGGCTGCCGCTACAGGGGCAGGCTCCTTGCCGGAGCCGCCAGCCTGTGCTGTCTTGGCGGGAGCCTCCTTGCCGGACTTCTCGACGACCAGCACTTCCTTGCTCTTCTTTCTCCTGTTGTTTCGCCACCGGCTTTTCTTTGCCGGGGCGGCGTCGTCGCTGTCGCTCCCTCCTGCGCCAGCATCCTCTCCGGGGAGTCTCCTCCCCTCTTCGGCGCGCGCGCACTTGTCGGCTAGAGCATAGAGCTCGCTGACATCCCGTATCTTGGTCATAGCCATCTCTTCCCGCATGCGGCGGTTACTCACGTTCTGGTGGAACGCGCTAATAACCGCAGCAGGGTGGACGTCGGGGATGTTGTGCTGCACGCGGCTGAATCGTTGGATGTACTTGCGCAGGGGTTCTCCTTCCTTCTGGGCCAAGATGTGGAGATCACTCTCCTGGCCGTGGGGTTTGTGGCCGCCTGTGAAGGCGCCAACAAATTGGTGGCACAGATCTGCCCATGAAGAAATGGAGCCTTCCGGCAAGTGCATAAGCCAAGAACAAACGTTCGGCTTAAGCACCAGCGGGAAGTAATTCGCTAGTATCTTCTCGTCGCGCCCCCCGGCAGCCTGCACCGTGATGGTGTAGATGCTGAGGAACTCCGAGGGGTGAGTCTTGCCGTCGTACTTCTCGGGTACGTCGGGCTTGAAGTTTTTCATACTGGGCCACTGGACACGTCGCAACTCGCGGGTGAACGCAGGGCAACCTGCCGCGTACGGCAAGTCGCCTGGTTCACCGGGCGCGTGCGTGTCGACAGCGGTCCCAGCACGCTGATCTGATTGTCGCTGGGCTTCTCGGCGGCGCTCGATTGTTGTCCGAGCATCTTCTTGCCGCCGGTCGTCAAGGACTTGGCGCTGGTCCCGACGAGCCCGCGGATCCGACGACGCCGTGGAGTCGTCGTCGACGTTAATCCGGCGGGGCGGCGTCTTTTGCTTTCGCGGCGGGGAGTGCACGGTGGTCGCACCCCCGGCGATCTTGTCACCATCGGCCTTCGTCTTCTCGACTTGCCGTGGCCGCGAGGTCGCCGGCTGCTGCGGCGTATGGTTATTGGCGAAGGCGATGAGGCTTTGGATCATCGCCCTCCAGTCTTCGGCCTTGTCTGCCGCTGGAGGGAAGTCGAGGAGCAGTTGCGCTCTTGCGAGTGCTTCTGCTGGAGAGGAGGGGAGCGGGGGCGAGTGGTGCGAGGAGCGGGATATGCTCGGACTCCTAACGGGGTTAGAAGGAGCAGTTTCCCGCCCCGGCGACCGCGCCTTGCTCGTGCCAGGACGATGGCCTGGAGCATCCCGCGAACCTCCGGTTTGTCCTTGCCCCAGCAATCGGATGGTACCTCCTGTACCACGGCGCTGCTGGGTTGTCGTCTGCTGAGATGGACGTGGCACATCTACGGACACCGAGGCTCGGTCGTCCGTCTTGTCCTTAGATTTGGTGGCGCCGTGAGTTTCCTCGCCGGCGACCACCCTTCCGCCGGCGTCTCCTCCACCCACCGTTGGTTCTGGTGGTGGTGGAACAGACGCAGACGGGCCTCCGATCTCCGAAGCCTTCTTCTTCGGGGCCATGCTGTTGCTGATGAGGTTGATGTAGCGGAAGAGGTTGATGAAGAATGCGCCCGTGTGAGCGCCGGATCAGGTTTGCACAACCTCGACGCCCCCTACCTGGCGCGCCAAAGATGTCGGGGGAAACTGTCCACCACGAACACCTATGGGACCGGAGCCCCTTTGTTTGTTGCGGTGAGGGAGTGGAGGGAGCACGAAGAGCAGATCGAGGAGAGCACGCGGGCAGTTTACCCAGGTTCGGGCCGCGACGGACGCGTAAAACCCTACTCCTGCATAGATTGTATTGAGAGTTGGGGCTCGGGGGCTTGAAGAACTAGCTACACCGAGCGAGAGAGCTGTCTAGGTTCCGAACCCTTTCTACGTTGTGCATGGGCCTCCTTTTATAGCTCAAGGGGTCGCCGACAGGTGTCAACGTAGAAGAAGGGCAAAAATGTAACTTTGGTGGTAGTTGTAATAGTGCGGGAACAGTGCGTGAACAGTGGATGAACAGTGGTCATCACCTACTTTGACAGTGGGGGACAAGAGCATTAAATGCCCGTCACCGTCGACCCCAAAAGCGCCCGCCCTTGCGTCTCCGTTCGCCACGGCGGTAGCCTCGTCACCGTGGAGTGCCACCGTGTCCCCCAGGCTGCACAGCCTTCCGCCACGCGTCCCTGGAAGGGCCCCAGGGCGACGCGTGCGCAGATGAGCTGGAGCGCGGGCACACAGCGTAACTTTCCCCGGCAAGCACCTTGCCGGGGCCTTGACCTTGCCGGGCCCTGAAGCTTGTCGCTCCCCGGGCCCTGCCGGGGCGCAGGGCGTGCCGAGGCATGTCTTATGAAATGCAGTCTTCTGGTCTTCTTGGCAAGCTCCTCTTGCCAGGGGCTTGTGTTTAATGTAATAGTCTTGAGCCTGGGGCGGCCTTCCCGGCAAGCTCCACTTGCCGGGGCCTTGATCTTCTGACTTGTATACTTTGTTTTTGAATGGCTTAATAAGGACTAGAGAGGTTTCCGGCAAGCACGTGGTAGACCCTGCCGCGGGAAGCTGCCACTGCCCGTGCACAAGTTGGGGTACTAAGGTACCCCTATCTTAGTACACCGACATCAGCTAACTCCTTTGGAAATTCCTCCATCATTAGGGTATTGACATGGCTCTTACAGCTTAGCGCATTGGCTACTACGTTAGCCTTTCCGGGATGATAATGCAATCTCATGTCATAATCCTTAATGAGTTCCAGCCATCTCCTTTGCCTAAGATTCAGCTCCTTCTGAGTGAATATATACTTCAAACTCTTGTGATCCGTGTATACTTCACAATGGTTCCCAATAAGAAAATGTCTCCACGTCTTCAATGCATGCACTACGGCTGCTAACTCCAAATCGTGGGTGGCATAGTTCAGCTCATGAGGTTTTAGCTGTCGTGAAGCATACGAAACAACTCTTCCTTCCTGCATAAGAACTGCTCCAAGTCCTCGACGTGAAGCGTCGCAGTACACCTCATAATCCTTATGTTGATCTGGCAGAATCAACACAGGGAATGAGACCAAACATTTCTTTAATTCCTGGAAACTGGCCTCACATTCTTTTGTCCAACTGAACTTGGTGTCCTTCTTTAACAACTCCGTCATTGGCTTTGCAATCCTCGAGAAACTCTCGATGAATCTCCGGTAGTATCCGGCCAGTCCAAGAAAACTCCGGATCTCTCCAACTGTTGTTGGTGCTTCCCAATGGGTCACAGTGTCCACCTTGGCAGGATCTACTACTATTCCTTCTCCGGATATAACGTGTCCGAGAAATCCGACTTCCTTCAACCAAAACTCACATTTGCTAAACTTGGCATATAACTGATGTTCTCTGAGCTTCTCCAACACCAAACGCAAATGCTCTGCATGCTCCTCTTCATCCTTCGAGAAAATCAATATATCATCTATGAACACTACGACGAACTTATCCAAATACTCCATAAACACTTTGTTCATCAGGTTCATAAAGTATGCCGGTGCGTTCGTCAGACCAAACGGCATAACGGTATACTCGTACAACCCATACCTAGTGGTAAAGGCCGTCTTAGGTATATCCTGCTCTTGGATTCTATAATTGATGGTACTCTGATCGCAGATCGATCTTGGAAAATATCTTACCTCCTTGCAATCTATCGAACAGATCATTGATCATTGGTAATGGGTACTTATTCTTGATCGTTACTTCATTCAATCCTTGGTAATCAACAACCATTCTTAACGATCCATCCTTCTTCTCCACTAGAAGTACTGGCGAACCCCAAGGCAAAGAACTTGGGCGTATGAATCCTTTATCCAGTAACTCGTTAATCTGTTTCTTTATCTCCTCCAAATCCTTTGCGGGCATCCTATATGGTCTCTTAGAAATTGGCCCGGTGCCTGGCAAAATTTCAATCAAAAACTCTATATCTCTATCCGGTGGCATGCCAGGTAACTCCTCTGGAAACACATCCGGATAATCCTTCACTACTGGCACTTCCTCCTGAACAACTCCCGTGAGAGAATGTACTTGAGCCTTGTAGGCGAATGCCTAGATACATACTTAATCCTTTTTCCTTCCGGGGTGGTGAGCAAAATAGACTTACTAGCACAGTCAATATTACCTCCATACTTCGATATCCAATCCATACCTAATATCACATCCAATCCTTGTGACTCCAGGACTATTAGGTCAGAGGGGAAAGTATGGCGTCCTATGATCAATGGCGTCTGAAAACATCCTTGGTGTGCCATATAATCTGCTCCAGGTGAACTTACTAACATGGGGGTCTTAAGAACTCGAGTGGACATCCTATGTCTATTTACGAATCCCCTTGACATATATGAATGCGATGCACCAGTATCGAAAAGAACTATTGCGGTAAATGTCTTAACCAAAAATTTACCGACAACAGCATCTCGTTGCTCTTCTACCTCCTCCACGGTCACGTGGTTCACTTGTCCTTTATTGAAAGGGTTGGGCTTCTTCGCGGCACTTCCATTGTCGTTCCCATTCTTAACTTCTGGGCATTCATTGGCATAATGTCCATTCTTCCCGCACTTGTAACAAGTGACATGGCTGAAATCCCTATTGGTGGGTGTGGACGGTGTAGGGCGGTTCTGGTTTCCATTGGCTCCATTCCCATTTCCATTTCCATTCTTGGTGCCATTGTGATTGAGCGAGCTACCTCCTCCATGGGTATGCTGAAATTGTCCTACCGTTTTAGGGGTAAAACGGGGCTTCTGCTGAGCTCCAGAGTTATACTTTCCTTGCCCATACTTCCTCTTGCGACTTTCAATCTGTTGATGCTTCCTTTCAATCATTAGGGCGCGGTCCACCAACTCCTGGTAGTTATTGAAAGTTGCCACCATCAACTGTACGCTCATCTCATCATTCAGCCCTTCCATGAATCTCTCCTGCTTAGCGGCATCTGTGGCCACATCATCTGGGGCATAACGAGATAGGGTACTAAACTCATCCACGTACTGGGCCACAGTACGAGTCCCTTGGCGCAAATTGCGAAACTCTTGCTTCTTCATACTCATGGCTCCAGTTGAGACATGGGCGGTACAAAAAGCTTGCTGAAACTGATCCCAAGTCACATTGGTTACGGGGTAAGTGGCTGTGTAATTCTCCCACCATGTTGCGGCTGGTCCAGACAACTGGTGTGCGGCAAATCGCACCTTCTTAGCATCCGAGCAATTGGCGGTGGTCAAATCCCTTCCAATCTTGCGTAGCCAGTCATCAGCCACTATTGGTTCGATGCTGCTAGCAAACACGGGTGGTTGCAACCTTAAGAAACGTGTCAGGTTGTCCACGGGTGGTGGTGGTGGAGGGTTGTTGTTGTTGTTTTGGTTGTTCTGGGTGTTCTGGACAAGAAGTTGCATCAGGGTGTTCTGCTGCTGGATCAACTAAGTGAGCTCAAGGGGAAACTCAAATTCACGTCTTGGAGGCATCTTATGGGTGTAGAGGGAAGAGATTAGAATAGAAAAGTGGTCTAAGGGAAAATCACTACCCATATGCACATGAGACAAACACAATCATATCACACCAATCAATTTCAAACAAGATCTTACAAATCTAACGATCGTTACAAAAGTGCTCTAAAACTAATATATGGAGGTAAACTACTAGTCACAGGGTGGTCTTCTACAAATATTGATCGTCGGAGGATTCCATAACATCTGCTCCAGCTTCATCTTCATAGTCTTCGTCCTTGCTATCCTCAGCTTCCGAATCTGTGTCATCTATGATGATATAGTCTTCCGGTGGAATCTCCTTGGGTTCTTCTCCCTCGTCTTCTTCTCCCATGAGTATTCCTAACTTTCGTATCAAATCATCATTCTACTCCACAAGTATTTTCATCTCCTCCTCATACCCGTCGCGTGTAGACTTGAGTTCTTCCTCTAGCTCTAAATTCCTATTTCGGGCTTTCTTTAAATCTATCATCCCTGCACACATCTGGTGCTCCTGGCGACGAATGTGATGGTTCAACTCCTGGATGAATGCTGTAATGGATCTATCCTTCCGGGTGCTGATCATATCCCAATTCTCATCGCGGCGTCCACAAATCTGGTAGATAGTGTCCTTTAGCTCCTGTTTGTAGACTTCTCCGATCCTTCCCATAGCAATGTGGGCTGCCATACTCCTACCTAGGCTCCATGTAGGCGCATTAAAGGAAAATGCTATGAGTGAGGTGACGGGTGCGAACGTCCTTCCTGGAACTTGAGCTTGAATCAACCAACGCTCCTCCTCAGGTAGAGTGGCATTGTAGGTTCCGGTGAAACTTGGTAGTCCAATGTTTAAATATCTGGTGACTTCCTTCAGGTGTCGTCCAAATGGTGTATCATCATCCGGTTGCATGAACTTGTGCTTTGCTTCCACCATCCTAAAGAGTAGAAAAGATGAGGAGTCAGAAAAGAGAAGAGTGAATTGTGCTCTAGGGCTTGTCTTAGCGGTCGTGTCCTACAGTCAGCGTGTGCTCTGATACCATCTTGTAGCGACCAGACCTCAAACAGTCTGATCTCTGTGCATCAGTGTCATCCCTGGATCAGTAATGCTGACACGCATAGTACTTGAAGGATTTATAACAGAGTAGCAATCACACACTTATTACATCGATAGTCCAACGATGAATCTTATTACAAATAATATGGCTGAAGGCCATCTAACACGATAACAGCGGAAGGCTTGGAAGATAAGTGAGTCCATCAACTCCAGCGGCATCACTGAGTATAGAACCACGACCTAAAAGGCATCTTACTCGTCGTCTGAAAAGTCTACAACATGAAACGTTGCAGCCCGAAAACGGGTCAGCACATGGAATATGCTGGCAAGGTAACACAAGAGAATGCAATGGAAGTAAAGCTATACTATGTGCAATATGGCTGGTGGAAAGCTCTACGGTTAAGTTTTTGCGTAAAGCCAATTTTTCCCTACTTCAAAGGAATAGATTTTAATTAACTATCATGGTAGTTGAAACATCGTTGAGAAGATAGACATCCTCTCAACCCCAATTAAAAATAATTAAACCCAACAATATTAGATTAGAGTAACATGATGAGATTCACATGATAATCCAAGTACTAGATACTCAAGACGTCCATAACCGGGGACACGGCTAATCATGATCAGTTTGTACACTCTGCAGAGGTTTGTGCACTTTTCCCCACAAGACTCGATCGCCTCCGTTTGGTTTCTCGCACTGCTTGGTGTTTGAGAAACGGATGACCGAGACACAGTCTTTCCGAAGAGGTCCCCTTAACCAGATAGATAGGCCGGTACACCTACAAAACCCACTACATCTGCTAGCCCATCATGGAAAGGTTTCCCACAACTTACTCAACTATGTCAGAGCCCATATTGGCATGTGGCTGCACACGGAAGTTTCTAGTATGAAAAATCTCATGATCCCTTTGAGCCTGGGTGGCGGTCCAAAAGAAAAACAGGCAATCACTGGAATACCCCGATGCCTCAATCCACCCAGATGTGTATTAATGTTTCCACCTTAAGGGCTTGTTTGGGACTGCTCTGCTTCACCAAAATCAGTTTTGCTCCACTAAATTCACTTTGGAGCAGTTTCAACTAGAAGTTGTAGCACTACCAAAGAGAATGTTTGGCTTCCATCTAGCTCCAGCTTCACGAATGAGAAATTTGGTGAAAAGAATCTATTTGATTGGTTGAGGGCAGAGAAACGAAGGGGTATCCACTTACTGGTGGCAGTGGTGGGTAATTTCCACCCAACTCCAGCTTCTACAGTTTTTTGGAGCACCCCTTGAAGAGCTTCATAAAAAACTAGGAGTTGTACCCCAGATTCTAGTTTTTTGCGGAGCAGCATATTGTGGAGCTGCCCCTGTTTGGCTTATGTTTTCCGGAGCAGAGCTGAATTTTAAGGAGTAGAGCAGTCCCAAACAGGCCCTAAGTTGAACCATTAATTAACAAACTCACATCTGTCATGGATTTCACTCACCCAATCCACGTCTACGAGCATAGCATGTCCTAACAGCAAACGTAGAAGTAACTCCCAAAGGTTTGAATGTAATGCAGGTAATAGGTACTACCTCAAACTATTTCCCAATCCCACAAGTTAATTAATCCTACTCATGCAGTGTGTGAGGGTTGGACTAATGCAATGAAAACTGGGTAATTGGAAAGTATGATCAAAGTGTTACTTGCCTTGCTGATGATCCGCAAAACCTAGAGACTCAAAGTAGCAAGCGGCGCACTCCGGGTACTCTATCGCAAATAAACAAGCATACAATAAGTACTTAACTAATGCACGGGTAAAACTCAAATAAGAGATCTAACCAGAAAGTTCAACTTAAAAACTCCGGTTTGCAAAAAAGAATCAACTCGAAAGAAGCAACGAAACTCAAACTACAAAAGAAACGAGCTCCAGTTACTAATTGGCCTAAAGTCAAATTTTACAGTAGCCAAAACTTTGTTCAAGTTGATTAAATGTAAAGAGGGCATCAAGATGAAGATCTAGGAGTTTGAATCACCTAATTCCGACTCTCGAGCGAAAAGAAAAACGAAAAACAAGATCAGGGCAGAAATCGCGATCGGAATAATCACGGATAAATACCCCGAAAAAGAAAATGGACGAACAGGCTAACGAACGAACGTTCACTGTCTGCGGCTAACTAAAGAAAACCGTTCGTTAAAACGAACGTACGGACGAACGTCCGCTAAATAACTAAACCGACGGAAAAACCGAACCGATCTAATCTAATAAAACAGATCTACGGTTTTAAAAAAAAAACGAGCGGTTCTAAAAAAACGGCATCTACCTCGCGAACTTCGGCGGGATCTCCGGCGACGGTGGCGGCGGTCCGATGGTGGCTATCGGGGCGGTGGCGCGGGGTGCGGCGGGGCGGCAGGATGCGGCGGCGGCGCGGAAGTGCGGCGCGGCGGCGCGGTGCGGCGTCGGCGCGGCAGCAGCGGCGGCGTCGGCACGCGGCGGCGGCGGCGCTAGGGTTGCGGGGCGGTGGGGCGGGGCGGCTGGCGGCTTGGGGCGACTTGGGCCGGGGTGGCGGCTTATAAAGCCGAGAGTCCCTTTCCTATACGAGTTTAAGTCGGTTCACTTTTTTTTTAAATAGAGTCCTGGCGCAGAAAAACTAACGAAAGAAATACTAACTAGACTCCAAAAATCACGAAATAAATTTTCACCGTCCGCTAGTAATATTTAGGACAAAGTGAACATTTTTCCCGGACCTAAATGCAATTTTGAAAAACGCACATTTTTCCTATGCAAATAAATTCGCAAATAAATCCAGGAAAATACCAAAAGTGGTTTTAACATTTTTCCTCCAATATTTCTGTTATTTTGGAGAAGTCATATTATCTCCGCTCATATTTTGTATTTGGAAATATTTTTAGGAGAGAAAAATAATTAGAATCACACTGTCCTCGTACCGGTATTCGAGCGAACTAAAATACAAAAACGGTAAAATTCCCAACTCTCTCCGTAGGTCCTTGAGTTGCTTAGAATTTTCGAGGTACGCCACAAACAAAAATGCAAAAGAACATGCAATGCAATATGATCTATGTATAACATTCCAAATTGAAAATTTGGGATGTTACAGTGGAGGAGGCGGAAGGCGCTTCTGAGTACACATGTTTGCATAGTGACCCTTCTGGCCACACTTGTTGCAAGTAACTTCTGAAAGAGGCCGATGATAAGGACCATTTGGTCTTGGAGCTTGGAACTCAGGCTTGGACTGGTTGCTTGGGTTGGGTGGGTGGGAGAATCCACGACCACCTGAGTGCTTGTTGTTGCTTGGAGGACGGAGCAGTGGAGGAGGCGGAAGCCAGAACTTCTGCTACTTGGCAACCACTTGAGAGGAAGAGGAGGAGTGAACAACATCTCTTATCCTCTTTTTGGAAGCTTCACACTTGAGCTGAGATGCCTATTGCTTGAGAGCCATATTGTAGAATTGGTCAAATTCATCCGGCTCGAACAAGGTGAGAGCAAGTTGGAGTTCATCTTTCAGACCACCTCAGAACTGGTAGATTTTTCTCTTGGCGTCGGGGATGTCTTGCTTTGCATAACGGGCAAGATTCTGGAACTTGACATTGTATTGATAGACGGACATGGTACCTTGCTTCAGGTTGCAGAATTGCTCACACATGCCTTCAATGACACTGGTTGGAATGTGATGAGAATGGAAATCTCTGCAGAAATCAGTCCACGAGATCTCACGAGCACCTTTGGAGCCTTTGTACTGTTGCCACCAATTTGCAGCTTGATATTTGAGTTGGAAAGTGGCAAACTTGACATAATCCTCAGGTCTGACGTTACTGCATTCAAAGTGCTATTTGATGTCTGTGATCCAATCTTCAGCATCTAGCGGGTCCACATAGTAACTGAAAGACTTTGGTTGGTTTGCCAGGAATTGGTTCAGTGTCGTAAAGTGAAGTTGATTGAACATATTTCCTTGGCCTTGGTTCCCTTGATTGCCTTGATTTGCTTTGATTGGCTTGGAAATTCTGCGTCATTTGAATGAGCATCTGAGTGTTCTGGTTGGTTGCTTGCATAATCGCTCTCCATGCCTCGGAAGGAGGAGGAGGGGAAGGAGGACGTTCAGGAGGACGCTCTTCTTCACCCTCTTGGTTTGGGTTCGGAACCTTCTTTGGTGCCATCCTGAAGATGATGACAACCGTTAGCCATTGATGCAAATAATAGATAAGCTAAATCAACGGCTAGATATTTGCAAGATATAGTCTTCACAATGAACATCTGAACAAAAATGAACAAATGAATTCCATAGCATAATGGTACAACAACTTGTCGAGAAGCCACTTGGGAGAACAAAATGATAGATTAAAACAACAAGGTACAGATGGAACAAATACATAATAGAAGTTTCGTCCCACATGTTCGTGTTGAATGCCCCATGGTACATGTTACAAAGGGTCTTGCAATCCCCGGATCAGCATAGCCAAGGATCCTTTAAGATGCAACTCCCAATTGGAACAGCGCCCATGAAACCTCTTCACTAGATGTTGAACCCCAAACCTCATACCATGCACTCGTTGGAAGATTACCTACGAGCTACTTGAAACCCACCTACTAATTCTCGAAGCTTTCCAGTTATGCAATCTGGTGTTGGGGATACAGGGGAAGCACCGCGCACTCAACTCTAAACCTACATCCAGCTATATCCATCTGTCAACACATAACCAGTCATCCTTGGAAACTGTTTACCTCGGACCTTCGAAACGCATTCGCTATACTAGCTGTGGCAATACTCCCTAACTATCTCCCCAGTACTGGGTGATGTCTGGGTTATCTCACCACCAGACATGCATAGAAGAGTTCTCGATGTCGGCCGCCTCTGGTATTCTAGAACCGCTACGATACATTTGTGACGACAACACCTCGGTGCTCAACTCCCCGGGACACTGCCACAACCCCTAAATGACAGGAGGCATCAAGAACAACGTTCTCGTCACAAAGATATCGGAACAATCCAAACAATACCAGCATGATCCTAAAAAAAATTGTGAAATTTTGAGAGTAGAGGAGATAGAACAACATCAGGAGTACTCCCCAGAGTGATGAAGGGGATGACGAGTAAAAAGAAATCCTACTCTCTGATATATATAGGACTCAAAACATTTTGTGTGTGCCTAGACTCAACCGCCAGCGGTTCGATCAATCAGGGGGCTCCTAGGTCGGAGAAGCCTCTGATACCAACTTGTAATGCCCAGTAC
>LR738715.1:272402309-272448831 GCA_902687465.1 Secale cereale
GCCTCTGGTATTCTAGAACCGCTACGATACATTTGTGACGACAACACCTCGGTGCTCAACTCCCCGGGACACTGCCACAACCCCTAAATGACAGGAGGCATCAAGAACAACGTTCTCGTCACAAAGATATCGGAACAATCCAAACAATACCAGCATGATCCTAAAAAAAATTGTGAAATTTTGAGAGTAGAAGAGATAGAACAACATCAGGAGTACTCCCCAGAGTGATGAAGGGGATGACGAGTAAAAAGAAATCCTACTCTCTGATATATATAGGACTCAAAACATTTTGTGTGTGCCTAGACTCAACCGCCAGCGGTTCGATCAATCAGGGGGCTCCTAGGTCGGAGAAGCCTCTGATACCAACTTGTAATGCCCAGTACGCGACTATGTCTCCTACGTGTCGAGGCACGACTTAGAGACATAAGCGCATACTAGAATGATCTCAAGTATGGTATCTTTGCACATCTCATGTAAAAGTTCGGGGATGAAATAGCAAAAGATAGTTGGCTTACACTCGCCGCATCACACAATGAATACAATATCATACATTCATCCAAATAACACAGGGTCCGACTACGGATGAAATCCAAACGAGAAAGATACCATAAACACAAGCCCGGATCCTCCTAGTAAGAACCACTACTGATCGTCGGGATACGAAACATAGTAACGACCACGCTCTTCATCGAACTCCAAGTGAAGTTCTGAACTATCTCCTGCATTGTTCTCAGCGGTACCTACATCTGGTGTGTGTTGAATCTGTGAGCCACAAGGACTCAGCAATCCCGTTCCCGGGTATCAAAACTACCAAAGCCTTACGTGTGGAAGGGTAATAGAGTGTTTGCAGCAGCACTAAGCAACTAGCTTACGAGTTTAGAGCGAGATGAGAACAAGTGCCAACGATCGCCAAGTTGATCAAGAAGTGATCCTAGCTACTCACGATCAAACATAACCCCACCGTGTTCACTTCCCGAAGCCCTTTGGAAAGAGACCATCACGCTTACTCACACAAGTAGTGTATTCTTATGGATATGGTGTCAAGTTATCTACAACCTGATATTAACAAATTCTCATCTGCCACATAAACGCGGCCACGGCTTTTGAAAGTTCAAACCCTGCAGGGGTGTCCCAACTTAGCCCATCACAAGCTCACGATCTACGGAGTCTCAACTCCAAAGTGGGAACACCCGAGTATTCTCGGAATCCCGTGCTGAAGATATTTTGACAAAGGTAAAACTAATCCAGCAAGACCTCCCGGCGTGCCGACACCCTGATAGTAGCCGCGCGTATCTCGTCTCAGGCCACGACCGGATGGGGCAGCCTACAGGAAAATACCAGATACCTCGGGTTTCCCCAAGGCGGCCCTGCAGTCCGCCCAGTTTGGACCAACACTCATGAGTAGCACTGGCCCGGGTTGTTAATTAAGAACTCGGGTTTGCAACGCCCTATGCAAGTTTTAGTTATTAGGGAAATGTAAAACCAATGTTGGGCCTTGCTGGAAAAGCTTTAAGTAGTGCAAATTATCAAGGGGGGGCCATAAACCCCAACCGTGTTAGGAACGCAAAATCAAGGAACAGAACACCGGTTTATCAGTTCCTAAGGTGGCATGAGTGGAACAAAACACCAAGCAGAAGGCCTAGCCTTCCACCCATTACCAATATATAGGTGCATTAGTTTATAACAGATTCATATTGTGATAGCCCAATAAACAAGTACAGACGTGGAGCAATATTCAAAACTTCACCTGCAACTAACAACACTGTAAGAGGGGCTGAGCAAAAGCGTACTTAGCCAATTAACGGTATGCTAGGAAGGCGGTTAGAGTGTTTCATGGCAACAATAGGAGGCTGACAAACAGGAATAGGCATCGAGGCATATCTAAAGAACGAGACGACTAGCATAGGCAAAGATAGAGGTGATATCGGGGAATGGTCATTGATGGCTTCTCGCCCCTCGTTGGTTACCCCAAGTGGAAGGTTGAGATGTAGCGTAGCGGCAAATTTCCCTTGGCAAAGGTACCAAGGATCGAATCCCGTGAGACTCCGAGGGTCGACAAGTAGGTGTCAACGGCGCCAGAAACTTAGCGGTTGACGGGACCTGCACACAGATACAGATAACTTTGCTCCCAACGAGTACAGAGAGGTTGTCAATCCCTCCGGCCTTGTTGTTTACAAAGGATCAAACAAAGAGATAATAATGATAGCTATGACTGCAACTAGGAAATAAAAACAGGATGTAAATAGAAGGTGTGATCAGCGGTGGTAATATGGACCGGGGTCCCATGATGTTCACTAGTGATGTCTCTCTCCCAAGAGACGATAAAACAACAAAGCAAGGTAAACAAATTACAGCTGGGCAATTGACAGGATTATGTGCGCAAACCAATGCTAATTATGCTGCAAAGAAAGGTAGAGGCTCAAAAGCATGGGCGGTACGCCAAGGCAAGTAGTCCGAAATCCATCTACATCTACTACTAATCATCCACCTTGAGATATCTATCCAGAACATCTCGCTGGTATTAAGTTGGGAATCCCACCCAAAGTGTAAACTCAAAGCAACAGACAACTGCATTAAAAGAACTTTGCGTAAAGTAAACAATCCTTGCACCCGCAAGTACAAGCACCGTTGTTTTCTCCCTTGTGGCAACAGCACATCCCCTAGACTCATGTTTCTGTCACTCAAGCTAGTCATCAGGGGGCATGAACCCACAATCAAGCATAACGCTCCCTCTTGGAGTTACTACCTACTACTTGGTCAAAGCAATAAACAGCAACGGAGAACATGCAAGAATTACTGAAGAACAAAGATATAAAAGAGGTGAATCAAATATATTACTCAAACACAATCTGAACATAGTCTCATAATCCATCAGATCCCAGCAAACTCAGCAAAGCAACAGCAGAAAGAATACATATGTGCATCGATCATGTAGGGCAGCTCACGAGGTCTAAACCATGAAGAGCAAAGAGGAGAGGAGAACATCACATAGCTACTGATCATGGACCCATGGTCCAAGGTGGACTACTCACGACTCATCCGGGAAGCGTCCATGGTGGTGGAGAAGCTCCCGGTGGTGGTTCTCCCCTCCGGCAGGGTGCCGGGAAGAGTTCTCGTGATGCTCCCGATCTTGGAAGCGCTGAAGCGGCGGAACAGAGGCGAGATCGCGAAAAAGGGTTCTGTCCTCGAGGGTTTCAGGACGAGAGGCATATATATGCGAAGGGGGGCAGCCAAAGGCGGAGCAGGGGCCCCAGGCGCCCCCCTGGCGCGGCCAGGGGTGGGGCCGCGCCAGGTGGCCGCCTGGGCCTCCCCTGGCTCCCCTCTAGCCCATCTTTGGTTCTTCGCGAAGCTTCCTGTACGCTGATTTTTCCTGTATTTTTCCTGGAATTTTTGGAGCACTTTTAATATGGGGGAAACCTGAAATAGAAAAACAGCAGAAAACAGAAACTGGCACTGTGGTGCACTGAGTTAATAGGTTAGTCCAAATATGATCAAAAGTGTATGGAAGTGCATCAATATCATAGCAATATCACACAAAAGAAGCATGGAGCAAGCATAAATTATAGATACGTTTTGGACGTATCAACATCCCCAAGCTTAATTCCTGCTCGTCCTTGAGTAGGTAAATGATAACAAGCATAATTTCTGTGGTGACATGCTACCAACCATATAAGAACTTTTTAAGTAAAGCAATCAAGGCATATAATTCAATTCAAGTCATAACAAGCAAGAGTCTATATTAGCATTGTAACAAGCAACATAAGAACATAAAGGTGCAAGAGCTCTCGCTGTCCGTGACTCGAATGTCTCCAAATGGTGTTTGCGTGCAAGAAAGGGGATAGGGATATACGAGAGAGTAAAACATAGTTTTTGTATTGTTGAGAACTTAATCTACTAAAGTTTCACACTTGGTCTTCTTTGGAATCTTATCTTGACTCATCCCCAGACCACTAGCCAGGTACAAGTCAAAATGATCCACTCCCTTTCGATATTTTGAGCACTCATGCAATGGATGAGCGTAAGCAAGAAAGTTGACACTTAGGATGGCAAAGAGAGAAAAATCATGAAGGGGGAAGACAAAAAAGGTGTGAAAGGATCACATCAATGAGGACAATCATAGGCGAGAGAAAGCCAAATGATAGATATGATGTGAGGAGTAGGGATTGCCATGCAACGGATGCACATATGAGCTAAGGTAAGCTCTCCAATGGAACTAGTGGGGGTGCATCCAACTTGCTTGCTCAGGAAGACCTAGATCTCTTTTGAGGAGGCTCATCATTGGAATATACAAGCCAAGTTCTATAGTGTGAAGGTCCCCACATAGCTATATGCATGAATGATAATCTCTATGGAGTACAAGGTATAAGATGGAGTACGGGTGTGGATCTCTCAAAAGGAATAGTAGTGTGCCCCCTTCTCTCTTTTTATTTCGTTTTCTCTTTTTTCTCTTTTTTCTATTTTTTGTGTGGCCTCAATGGCTCTTTCTATTTAACTCTCATTTGTCCTCTTTGGGATCTTTTGATTTTGTCCTCTTTGGGATCTTTTCCTCACTTTAGGGGCAACACTCTATGTATTACAAGAAGTATAGAAGATCTTTTACACTTTACAAAAGTATTCAACATAAAGAAGATGAAACTATCATGATGTATGCAAATGTATGCCTCTGTCAGTGTAGCAGGATATGCAATGATACTAGCGCGTCATGTAGCAATGATTAGGGCAAGGCCCAACTAGCATGCGGCTCATTGATCAAGCAAAAGCATGTATGACATGAAGATCAAGTCATGAGAAGATGGATGTTGCATGGCAATGTATCTCGGAAAGGCTATGGAAATGCCTTGATAGGTAGGTATGGTGGCTGTTTTGAGGAAGGATATAATGAGGCTTATGATGACAGAGCGTATCGTGCCAAGGATTTGGATGCACCGGCGAAGTATGCGCCAACTCTCGAGGTGAGAAAGGGCAATGCACGGTACCGAAGAGGCTAGAAAAATATGGCTAGGTGGAAGTGTCAACTTTCGAATACTCACATTAGTCCGAATAACTCATGCACTTATTATCGGTAACTCTCAATCTAATTAGGAGGTTCACAAAGAGACAAGTACCCCGAGGAGGAGTGTATGGGGGTTTGGTTACCCTTGCGCATCCTCGACTCAGGGTACGTGAGTGTACTCTAATATTCGATCCCTCCAAAGATTAGTGATCCATCTAGTAGCTAAAGTTCTCAACTATTTTGTAGGTTTACGAAAATAAACACTGATTGCCCAAAATATAACATCTATCACTAATAGGCTAAAGCTCTTGACACCAAAAGTTCAGACATTACTCATGGCAATACCTCAAAACTATTGCAAGTTACTACTAAAATTAAATAGCAACCTCAATTACCTACTTTAAGTTAAGACACACAACTCAGTGCAACAGGCAAACTCTCTTAACAAGATAAACATGAAAATTCAAGAGAGTTTAGCAACCAACTAAACAAAAGCTCTTTAAAAAGAAAAGCATGAAAACTAAGAGCTAATCATGATAGAGGCAAAGGTGTCCCGTCTTTCGATGAGATGGTGGCTTTCGTTTTGGAGGAAGTCGACTTTGACGATCCGACTACGAACGTGCGAGGACGTCGCGCCTTAGCAATCGCTAAACCAACTCCGAGAGGTTGTTGACCACGCCGGAGCACGATCAACCTGACCACGAAGGTCTGTTTCCTGCAGGCAAACGAAGAACAAGCAAGAAACTAAGATTGCAATCTGGATATTGCGAATATAAGAGGAAAGCTTTATTGATCAAGGTGGGGTTCTGTGACGCCTTGGTCTGGTCGTTGAACACAAACGAAGTACGCGAAGTTGCAGCTATGGCGAACTTTTAATCTAAACAAAACCCAAAGTCTAAACGACGCCCTAAGGGCTGTATATATGAGGGAAAGAGGGGGGAATTTCGTGGCCCTTGGTGGAGGGGTCCGAAACCAACCCTAACTCTTGTTTCCCCACACATACGGACTCTAAAAACAGCCTATACTCAAATATTTCGAAATTACATGGGCCTGGCCCAATAATAAGGTGATGCAGCACCTATAATAGCCTCTGGACGAAATTTATGAAGTGGCATCTTGTATATTTCGTCCAAGGCTTCTCACACTCATTATGGTGGCTTCAAAGTCCTGAAATCATCAATTGAAACTCCATTCTTGTTCCTCTTGTGCATGCCATCATCTCCATGCTTGATCTTGCTCCAATGTTCATCCTTCTTGTCCAAGCTAGGCCCTTCATTTGTAAGCAAGACAAATGTATCCAATTTAGGCAGCATCATATTCTCATGAACATTAGATTCATTACCAAGAAACGAAAGTACCTGGTAATTTAATTGGCGTGCGCGAGCTCTAGTAATTGGTCCTGTATATGTGTCAGTTGGAGCTGTGGGTGTAACCTTGTTAGTGATGTCCTCATCATCCTCCCCTTCTTGAATTGAAGTCGTCCTCGACGGAAGCTCATCTTCCTCACCCAAGTAAGGCTTCAAATCTGCAATGTTGAATGTGGGACTAACCCCAAAATCTGCAGGCAGCTCAAGTTTATATGCATTATCATTTATTTTCTCTAACACCTTGAAAGGACCATCAACACGTGGCATTAGCTTTGACTTGCGCAAATTAGGAAACCTATCCTTACGCAAATGTAACCAAACAAGATCTCCAGGTGCAAAGACAACACGTTTTCCACCCTTATCTCCAACAAGTTTATATTTAGCATTCATGCGCTCAATATTTTCCTTAGTTAACTCATGCATTTTTAAGATCAATTCAGCACGTTGTTTAGCATCAAAATTAACCTTCTCCGAAGATGGAAGAGGCAACAAATCAATAGGTGCACGAGGTAGGAAACCATAGACAATTTCAAAAGGGCACATCTTAGTAGTAGAATGCAACGAACGATTATAAGCAAATTCAATATGAGGCAAGCATTCTTCCCACATTTTCTTATTATTCTTCAAAACAGCCCTAAGCATAGTAGACAAAGTTCTGTTGACTACTTCAGTTTGTCCATCAGTTTGGGGGTGACAAGTAGTACTAAAAAGCAGTTTAGTCCCCAACTTAGCCCATAAACATCTCCAAAAGTGCCTAAGAAATTTAGTATCACGATCTGAAACAATAGTATTTGGTACACCATGCAAGCGAATAATTTCACGAAAGAACAAATCAGCAACATTAGCAGCATCATCGCTTTTATGACATGGTATAAAGTGTGCCATCTTCGAGAACCTATCCACGACAACAAATATGCTATCCCTCCCCTTCTTTGTTCTAGGTAAACCCAAAACAAAGTCTATAGATATATCTTCCCAAGGAACACTAGGGACAGGCAAAGGCATATATAAACCATGAGGATTGAGTCGTGACTTAGCTTTTTGACATGTAGTGCAGCGAGCAACAAAACGCTCAACATCCCGTCGCATCTTTGGCCAAAAGAAATGTGTAGCAAGTACGTCCTCCGTCTTCTTCACGCCAAAGTGTCCCATTAATCCTCCTCCATGCGCCTCCTGCAACAACAAAAGACGAACAGAGCTAGCTGGAATGCATAGCTTGTTAGCTCGAAACACAAATCCATCACTAACGACGAACTTGTTCCATGTTCTCCCTTCTTTACAATTCTGCAATACATCTTTAAATTCAGCATCATGCACATATTGATCTTTGATGGTCTCCAAACCAAATATTTTAAAGTCAAGTTGTGAAAGCATAGTATAACGACGAGACAATGCATCAGCAATAACATTTTCTTTTCCCTTCTTGTGTTTAATAACATATGGGAAAGTCTCTATGAATTCAACCCATTTAGCATGTCTACGGTTCAGTTTTGCTTGACTTTTAATGTGCTTTAAAGATTCATGATCAGAATGTATAACAAATTCTTTGGGCCATAAATAATGGTGCCATGTCTCCAAAGTCCGAACAAGAGCATATAATTCCTTATCATAAGTAGAATAATTCAGACTAGGCCCACTCAATTTTTCAGAAAAATATGCAACAGGTTTACCATCTTGTAATAACACACCTCCTAACCCAATTCCACTAGCATCACATTCAAGCTCAAAAGTCTTATTAAAATCAGGAAGTTGGAGTAAAGGAGCATGTGTCAACTTATCTTTCAATACCGTGAATGCTTCTTCCTGTGCAGTACCCCAAACAAAAGGCACATCCTTCTTTGTAAGCTCATTGAGAGGTGCAGCAATGGTGCTGAAATCTCTCACAAAACGCCGATAGAATCCAGCGAGGCCAAGGAAACTCCTCACGTGTGTGACCGTTTTGGGCTGCGGCCAACTCTCAATAGCTTCAATCTTGGCTTTATCAACCTCAATTCCCTGTGGAGTAACAACATAGCCAAGAAAAGATACTCGGTCGGTGCAAAAGGTACACTTTCCAAGGTTACCAAATAAACGTGCATCACGTAGAGCAATAAAAACAGCACGTAAATGTTCCAAATGTTCCTCCAAAGATCTGCTAAAAATCAATATATCATCAAAGTATACTACCACAAATCGTCCAATGAAAGCACGTAAAACTTCATTCATTAATCTCATGAAAGTACTAGGTGCATTAGTTAACCCAAAAGGCATGACTAACCACTCATATAATCCAAACTTAGTTTTAAATGCTGTTTTCCATTCATCTCCCAATTTCATACGAATTTGATGGTATCCACTACGCAAATCAACTTTGGAGAATATTGTAGAGCCACTCAATTCATCAAGCATATCATCTAGCCTAGGAATAGGATGACGATAACGAATAGTAATATTATTAATGGCTCTACAATCAACACACATACGCGATGTACCATCCTTTTTCGGCTCTAGAATAATAGGAACAGCACAAGGACTAAGGGATTCGCGTATATAACCTTTGTCGAGTAGCTCCTGTACTTGACGCATAATCTCCTTCGTCTCTTCTGGATTGGTACGGTATGGTGCGCGGTTGGGTAGCGATGCACCGGGAATTAAGTCAATCTGATGCTCAATCCCTCGAATAGGTGGTAATCCCGGTGGCACGTCTTGTGGAAAGACGTCGGCGAACTCCTGCAAAATGTTAGTGACAGCAGGAGGCAAAGAGGAAGGCACGTCCTCGAATGAAAATAATGCCTCTTTGCATACAACAGCATAGCAAACAGATTTGCTAAAATCTAGCTCATCAATATCAGATTTGGTGGCAAATAAACATGCACTTTTCAATTTAATTTCAGAAGCAACAGTAGATGGTTTATTATTAGGCTTCATTTGTTGCTCAAATTCTTTTGCCACAATCTGATTTTCACTCTTATGTTTCTCCTATTTTGCTTTATTAGCTCTATTAATATCATCTTTTAAAATGGAATCAGGAGTCATAGGAAGCAAAGTAATATTTTTATCCTTATGAACAAGAGTATACTGATTGTTTCTACCATGGTGTACAGAATTTTTATCAAATTGCCATGGTCTACCAAGTAATAAGGAACATGCTTGCATAGGTACCACATCACAATCAACATAATCAGCATATGTAGAGATACTAAAATGCACACGAACAGTACGTGTTACCTTAACCTTGCCGCTGTTGTTGAACCATTGGATGTAGTAAGGATGTGGATGTGGTCTTGTGGTGAGAGATAGCTTCTCCACCATCTCCATGCTAGCCAAGTTGTTGCAACTCCCTCCATCTATGATCACGCGAACAGAACGTTCCTTCACAACTCCCTTTGTATGGAACAAATTATGCCTCTGATTTTGCTCAGCTTGTGTAATCTGCACACTCAAAACACGTTGAGCAACTAAACATTCATACCTGTCAGCATCTTCAGGAGCCATGTATTGCGTCTCATGATCAGAATCGTCTCCGCCGTGTTCTTCACGTGTAATAAGAGCCAAAGTCTCCTCATCATAGTCACTAGCGGATTCATATCCACCATCCTCAGTAGCAATCATCACACGCTGAGATTTGCAATCTCTCGCAAAATGTCCTCTTCCCTTACAACGACGACAAATAATATCACTGGTGTGCCCTGTTGATGCCATGGAAGAAGAAGAACTCTGTGCAGGCCCAATAGGTGTGCTCTTGGCAGATAATGGTGGTTGTGCCTGCTTCCTTGTATCATGGCTGGAGGTAACAGTTGATGGAGGTGTCGGTGCAGTAGAATGTGAGGAAGTAGAGGATGCACGCGGTGTCCATGATGAAGGTCGTCCTGCAGAAAAGTTAGTCCGCGCCAATGCCTGTCGATCCTGCACTTCACATTCAGCTTTACAAGCAAGATGGAATAAACGAGTGATAGTAGTATAATCCTTATACTCTAGAATGGTCTGAATCTCTCTATTTAATCCACCCATAAAACGTGCAAGCATAGCTTCATTCTCCTCAACAATACCACATCTAATCAGGCCAGTTTGTAATTGCTGATAATATTCTTCTACAGAATTTTTTCCTTGTCTTAAGCGCTGCAGTTTTTGAAGTAATCCACGTTGATAATATGGTGGAACCCAACGAGTACGCATAGCAGTTTTCAAAGCAGTCCAAGTAGCTGGAATAGGATATAATCTACAATGTTCAGACCACCAAACACATGCAAAACCAGTGAAAGCACAAACAGCAGCAGGAACACGTCTCTCCTCGGGATAGTTTAAACATGTAAAACGTTGTTCAGTTTGTAACTCCCAAGTAAGATATATATCAGGAACATATCTACCCTCAAATGGTGGAATATTCAATTTCAGTTTAGGAAGATGGTCATGTACCTCAGGTGGTGGTGCAGCCCTACCGTTGCGATGATATGCATGAGGACGACCTGGTGGTGGTGGTGCTGGTTGTTGCACGTAGTTCTGATTTTGGTCAACCTCATCCTCGTAATGGTCCTCCACCTCTGCAGTAGCAGCAGGAGCTACAGAAACATCAACAGCAGCACCAGAAGCTTGACCAGTCTCAAGGGGAACGCGCTGTGCTCGTCCCACTTGATTCGGAAGGCGCCGTTGTTGTTGTTGTTGTTGTTGTTGTTGTTGAAGAGGTGGGACAACTGCAGCAGCCGGTGGTGGTGGAAAACGCGCAAGCAATTCAGCAAACTTGTTATCGAGCTTTGTGTCAAACGTCTTCTCCATGCCATCTATCTTCTCCATGGCCTCGTCAAATCTGTTTAGCACATCTTGCACCTGTTCACTCATCATTTGCTGAAACTTATCATGAAGCTCCTTGTTCGTCAAGTTCTCCCAGTCAGTCTCGTCGACTTGTGATCCTGGCATGGTTAGCAGCAATAGAAACACACAAGAATATGATCCTACAGACTACTAAGAAGTGGTGGGGGTGGCGGGTGTCACAAATCCGACAAGCAAATCTCAAATTCTTACCAGTTCTTACCCAGCAGCAGGCGGTGATCGGCAACCGATGTAGTCAAAACTCTCAAAGCTTGGATAGAGCGATTACCAGGGAGAGTCAAACGCACGATGTAGATGTATGTGGAGCTGGGAAGGCTTATAATATGGTAGCAAAAAGGGTCAGCAATAATCAATTCAGAGATGCAAAGGTGAATAAACGCTCAACGACGGTACTGTGCTGGTCCTAGGCTAGACCGTACTAGAGACGCGAGCCTAGAACACTAACGAAATCACGGCGCTGCACGTAATCAAGGGGAAAGCACACTATGAATTTTTTTTTCGCCTCTTTTTTTTCTTTTTTTTCTTTTTTTTTTGCCGAAAATCACTATAATGGCGAGTGTCTCAAAACACTTCCCAAGTCAAACTAAGATGATAGGCACGAAATTTTTTTGACGAATTTTTTTTTTCGGAATCAGGGCAGCGACGACGAAAAAGTGCGGGAAAAAATCAGTATGGTGGCACGTGTCTCAAAAGACTCAGAAAAGCCCAAAAGTAGGATAGGGAAAAAATATTTTCACCTGTCGAAATTTTGGCCTAAAAACTGCCCGGGGGTCTCCAGACTCTTTTTTTTTTCGAGACCTACGCAGGCAAGGAAACACAAATCCGAAACCTAGATGGATTTCGAGAACAAACCTAATATGAAAAGAACTCGGATTGGTGGTGGATATATGGTGGTAGGATATGGCAGCGATGGTAGGTTATGGCAGCGGTGGTGGTATATGGATTCGGATTGGTGGTGGTATATGGATACGGATCGGTGGTGGTATGTGGCAGTAGTGATGAAGATGTTGCGGCGGCGGCGTGACAACTTATGACCAGAACTCGAAACTCTAAAAGACTAGACGCTAAGACCAGCAACTGGACACGACGATGCAACCGCAAATTCAACAAAGCAAATACGGAAAAGATTATGCAAAGGCTCAGATTGGTTCGGATGGGATGAACTAACCCTAATTTTTTTTGGCTTTTTCGTGGACTATAGGTATGAAGAACAGACTCGATCTAAACTATGAAAAACTGTAAAATCTCACCGAGCAACCTGGAAATCTGATACCACTTGAAAGAGGCAAAGGTGTCCCGTCTTTCGATGAGATGGTGGCTTTCGTTTTGGAGGAAGTCGACTTTGACGATCCGACTACGAACGTGCGAGGACGTCGCGCCTTAGCAATCGCTAAACCAACTCCGAGAGGTTGTTGACCACGCCGGAGCACGATCAACCTGACCACGAAGGTCTGTTTCCTGCAGGCAAACGAAGAACAAGCAAGAAACTAAGATTGCAATCTGGATATTGCGAATATAAGAGGAAAGCTTTATTGATCAAGGTGGGGTTCTGTGACGCCTTGGTCTGGTCGTTGAACACAAACGAAGTACGCGAAGTTGCAGCTATGGCGAACTTTTAATCTAAACAAAACCCAAAGTCTAAACGACGCCCTAAGGGCTGTATATATGAGGGAAAGAGGGGGGGAATTTCGTGGCCCTTGGTGGAGGGGTCCGAAACCAACCCTAACTCTTGTTTCCCCACACATACAGACTCTAAAAACAGCCTATACTCAAGTATTTCGAAATTACATGGGCCTGGCCCAATAATAAGGTGACGCAGCACCTAAAATAGCCTCTGGACGAAATTTATGAAGTGGCATCTTGTATATTTCGTCCAAGGCTTCTCGCACTCATTATGGTGGCTTCAAAGTCCTGAAATCATCCATTGTAACTCCATTCTTGTCCCCCTTGCGCATGCCATCATCTCCATGCTTGATCTTGCTCCAATGTTCATCCTTCTTGTCCAAGCTAGGCCCTTCATTTGTAAGCAAGACAAATGTATCCAATTTAGGCAGCATCATATTCTCATGAACATTAGATTCATTACCAAGAAACGAAAGTACCTGGTAATTTAATTGGCGTGCGCGAGCTCTAGTAATTGGTCCTGTATATGTGTCAGTTGGAGCTGTGGGTGTAACCTTGTTAGTGATGTCCTCATCATTTGGGCACTTGGTGAGGCGATGAAGGGTCCATGGTGATGGCCCTAGGATACACCGTATCAGTTTCTTGCTTGTTCTTCGTTTGCCTGCAGGAAACAGACCTTCGTGGTCAGGTTGATCGTGCTCCGGCGTGGTCAACAACCTCTCGGAGTTGGTTTAGCGATTGCTAAGGCGCGACGTCCTCGCACGTTCGTAGTCGGATCGTCAAAGTCGACTTCCTCCAAAACGATAACCACCATCTCATCGAAAGACGGGACACCTTTGCCTCTATCAGTTGGGTAGCGATGCACCGGGAATTAAGTCAATCTGATGCTCAATCCCTCGAATAGGTGGTAATCCCGGTGGCACGTCTTGTGGAAAGACGTCAGCGAACTCCTGCAAAATGTTAGTGACAGCAGGAGGCAAAGAGGAAGGCACGTCCTCGAATGAAAATAATGCCTCTTTGCATACAACAGCATAGCAAACAGATTTGCTAAAATCTAGCTCATCAATATCAGATTTGGTGG
The DNA here is from genome assembly GCA_902687465.1 of Secale cereale. Taxonomy (NCBI): domain Eukaryota; kingdom Viridiplantae; phylum Streptophyta; class Magnoliopsida; order Poales; family Poaceae; genus Secale; species Secale cereale. The sequence continues at coordinate 272,416,180 of LR738715.1, forward strand.
CAAATAAACATGCACTTTTCAATTTAATTTCAGAAGCAACAGTAGATGGTTTATTATTAGGCTTCATTTGTTGCTCAAATTCTTTTGCCACAATCTGATTTTCACTCTTATTTTTCTCCTGTTTTGCTTTATTAGCTCTATTAATACCATCTTTTAAAATGGAATCAGGAGTCATAGGAAGCAAAGTAATATTTTTATCCTTATGCACAAGAGTATACTGATTGTTTCTACCATGGTGTACAGAATTTTTATCAAATTGCCATGGTCTACCAAGTAATAAGGAACATGCTTGCATAGGTACCACATCACAATCAACATAATCAGCCTATGTAGAGATACTAAAATGCACACGAACAGTACGTGTTACCTTAACCTTGCCGCTGTTGTTGAACCATTGGATGTAGTAAGGATGTGGATGTGGTCTTGTGGTGAGAGATAGCTTCTCCACCATCTCCATGCTAGCCACGTTGTTGCAACTCCCTCCATCTATGATCACGCGAACAGAACGTTCCTTCACAACTCCCTTTGTATGGAACAAATTATGCCTCTGATTTTGCTCAGCTTGTGTAACCTGCACACTCAAAACACGTTGAGCAACTAAACATTCATACCTGTCAGCATCTTCAGGAGCCATGTATTGCGTCTCATGATCAGAATCGTCTCCGCCGTGTTCTTCACGTGTAATAAGAGCCAAAGTCTCCTCATCATAGTCACTAGCGGATTCATATCCACCATCCTCAGTAGCAATCATCACACGCTGAGATTTGCAATCTCTCGCAAAATGTCCTCTTCCCTTACAACGACGACAAATAATATCACTTGTGTGCCCTGTTGATGCCATGGAAGAAGAAGAACTCTGTGCAGGCCCAATAGGTGTGCTCTTGGCAGATAATGGTGGTTGTGCCTGCTTCCTTGTATCATGGCTGGAGGTAACAGCTGATGGAGGTGTCGGTGCAGTAGAATGTGAGGAAGTAGAGGATGCACGCGGTGTCCATGATGAAGGTCGTCCTGCAGAAAAGTTAGTCCGCGCCAATGCCTGTCGATCCTGCACTTCACGTTCAGCTTTACAAGCAAGATGGAATAAACGAGTGATAGTAGTATAATCCTTATACTCTAGAATGGTCTGAATCTCTCTATTTAATCCACCCATAAAACGTGCAAGCATAGCTTCATTCTCCTCAACAATACCACATCTAATCAGGCCAGTTTGTAATTGCTGAGAATATTCTTCTACAGAATTTTTTCCTTGTCTTAAGCGCTGCAGTTTTTGAAGTAATTCACGTTGATAATATGGTGGAACCCAACGAGTACGCATAGCAGTTTTCAAAGCAGTCCAAGTAGCTGGAATAGGATATAATCTACAATGTTCAGACCACCAAACACATGCAAAACCAGTGAAAGCACAAACAGCAGCAGGAACACGTCTCTCCTCGGGATAGTTTAAACATGTAAAACGTTGTTCAGTTTGTAACTCCCAAGTAAGATATATATCAGGAACATATCTACCCTCAAATGGTGGAATATTCAATTTCAGTTTAGGAAGATGGTCATGTACCTCAGGTGGTGGTGCAGCCCTACCGTTGCGATGATATGCATGAGGACGACCTGGTGGTGGTGGTGCTGGTTGTTGCACGTAGTTCTGATTTTGGTCAACCTCATCCTCGTAATGGTCCTGCACCTCTGCAGTAGCAGCAGGAGCTACAGAAACATCAACAGCAGCACCAGAAGCTTGACCAGTCTCAAGGGGAACGCGCTGTGCTCGTCCCACTTGATTCGGAAGGCGCCGTTGTTGTTGTTGTTGTTGTTGTTGTTGAAGAGGTGGGACAGCTGCAGCAGCCGGTGGTGGTGGAAAACGCGCAAGCAATTCAACAAACTTGTTATCGAGCTTTGTGTCAAACGTCTTCTCCATGCCATCTATCTTCTCCATGGCCTCGTCAAATCTGTTTAGCACATCTTGCACCTGTTCACTCATCATTTGCTGAAACTTATCATGAAGCTCCTTGTTCGTCAAGTTCTCCCAGTCAGTCTCGTCGACTTGTGATCCTGGCATGGTTAGCAGCAATAGAAACACACAAGAATATGATCCTACAGACTACTAAGAAGTGGTGGGGGTGGCGGGTGTCACAAATCCGACAAGCAAATCTCAAATTCTTACCAGTTCTTACCCAACAGCAGGCGGTGATCGGCAACCGATGTAGTCAAAACTCTCAAAGCTTGGATAGAGCGATTACCAGGGAGAGTCAAACGTACGATGTAGATGTATGTGGAGCTGGGAAGGCTTATAATATGGTAGCAAAAAGGGTCAGCAATAATCAATTCAGAGATGCAAAGGTGAATAAACGCTCAACGACGGTACTGTGCTGGTCCTAGGCTAGACCGTACTAGAGACGCGAGCCTAGAACACTAACAAAATCACGGCGCTGCACGTAATCAAGTGGAAAGCACACTCTGAAATTTATTTTTTGCCTCTTTTTTTTTGCGCTCTTTTTTTTTTGCCGAAAATCACTATAATGGCGAGTGTGTCAAAACACTTCCCAAGTCAAACTAAGATGATAGGCATGAAAATTTTTTGACGATTTTTTTTTTCGAAATCAGGGCAGCGACGACGAAAAAGTGCGGGAAAAAATCAGTATGGTGGCATGATGCAGGGTGGAACCCTAATCAGCGGATCTTTCACGTTTGGAGGTTGGCACACGATGAACATGGGGAATCACAAGGGAAAGATGGGGAAAACACAAGAGGAAAACACTCAATCAACACGAAGATAATCACACAAGCACTAGATTCGCGATACAAGGTTGAGATACATGATCCAAAGTCAACACCGGTGATACAAAGATAGTCTTCTCCGTGAGGAGGTCTTGGAATCCCGTGGGATCTTCCCGTTAGGGGTCTTGAATCCGGAGGTGGATCTTCTCCGTAGAGGCGCACCGTCTCGTGGGAGAAATCCACACAAGTATTAAATGAGCTAAACCACAGCTGAGTCTAAAGGGAGGAGGTCAACGGGTATATATTACAAAGGGGTCGCCGTCGTAGCGGACGTCCGTGGGTTACCGGACGTCCGGTGGTTCCGGAGGGACCGGACGTCCGGTAATCCTCGGATTTCCGCTATTTAGCTTCTGTTGCCGAAGTCACGGACGTCCGGTGGCTTCCGGTCGTCCGGTCGTCTGGGGGAGGCCGGACGTCCGGTGTCTTCCGGTCGTCCGGTGCCTGGGAGCCGCCGGTCGTCCGGTGCAGGCCGGACGTCCGGTGCCTGTAGCATCTTCAGCCTGCCTTCTTCTTGTCTCGAGCACTTGTCGGTCCTGTCCTCTTGAGCATCGTGTAGAGCTGTCCCGCGGCCTTCGTCCAGGCACCTGAGTAGGCATAGAGTCTCTGTGATGAGGACATCACTAACAAGGTTACACCCACAGCTCCAACTGACACATATACAGGACCAATTACTAGAGCTCGCGCACGCCAATTAAATTACCAGGTACTTTCGTTTCTTGGTAATGAATCTAATGTTCATGAGAATATGATGCTGCCTAAATTGGATACATTTGTCTTGCTTACAAATGAAGGGCCTAGCTTGGACAAGAAGGATGAACATTGGAGCAAGATCAAGCATGGAGATGATGGCATGCGCAAGGGGGACAAGAATGGAGTTACAATGGATGATTTCAGGACTTTGAAGCCACCATAATGAGTGCGAGAAGCCTTGGACGAAATATACAAGATGCCACTTCATAAATTTCGTCCAGAGGCTATTTTAGGTGTTGCGTCACCTTATTATTGGGCCAGGCCCATGTAATTTCGAAATACTTGAGTATAGGCTATTTTTAGAGTCCGTATGTGTGGGGAAACAAGAGTTAGGGTTGGTTTCGGACCCCTCCACCAAGGGCCACGAAATTCCCCCCTCTTTCCCTCATATATACAGCCCTTAGGGCGTCGTTTAGACTTTGGGTTTTGTTTAGATTAAAAGTTCGCCATAGCTGCAACTTCGCGTACTTCGTTTGTGTTCAACGACCAGACCAAGGCGTCACAGAACCCCACCTTGATCAATAAAGCTTTCCTCTTATATTCGCAATATCCAGATTGCAATCTTAGTTTCTTGCTTGTTCTTCGTTTGCCTGCAGGAAACAGACCTTCGTGGTCAGGTTGATCGTGCTCCGGCGTGGTCAACAACCTCTCGGAGTTGGTTTAGCGATTGCTAAGGCGCGACGTCCTCGCACGTTCGTAGTCGGATCGTCAAAGTCGACTTCCTCCAAAACGAAAGCCACCATCTCATCGAAAGACGGGACACCTTTGCCTCTTTCAAGTGGTATCAGATTTCCAGGTTGCTCGGTGAGATTTTACAGTTTTTCATAGTTTAGATCGAGTCTGTTCTTCATACCTATAGTCCACGAAAAAGCCAAAAAAAATTAGGGTTAGTTCATCCCATCCGAACCAATCTGAGCCTTTGCATAATCTTTTCCGTATTTGCTTTGTTGAATTTGCGGTTGCATCGTCGTGTCCAGTTGCTGGTCTTAGCGTCTAGTCTTTTAGAGTTTCGAGTTCTGGTCATAAGTTGCCACGCCGCCGCCGCAACATCTTCATCACTACTGCCACATACCACCACCGATCCGTATCCATATACCACCACCAATCCGAATCCTTATACCACCACCGCTGCCATAACCTACCATCGCTGCCATATCCTACCACCATATATCCACCACCAATCCGAGTTCTTTTCATATTAGGTTTGTTCTCGAAATCCATCTAGGTTTCGGATTTGTGTTTCCTTGCCTGCGTAGGTCTCGAAAAAAAAAGAAGAGTCTGGAGACCCCCGGGCAGTTTTTAGGCCAAAATTTCGACAGGTGAAAATATTTTTTCCCTATCCTACTTTTGGGCTTTTCTGAGTCTTTTGAGACACGTGCCACCATACTGATTTTTTCCCGCACTTTTTCGTCGTCGCTGCCCTGATTCCGAAAAAAAAAATTCGTCAAAAAAATTTCGTGCCTATCATCTTAGTTTGACTTGGGAAGTGTTTTGAGACACTCGCCATTATAGTGATTTTCGGCAAAAAAAAAGAAAAAAAAGAAAAAAAAAGAGGCGAAAAAAAAAATTCATAGTGTGCTTTCCCCTTGATTACGTGCAGCGCCGTGATTTCGTTAGTGTTCTAGGCTCGCGTCTCTAGTACGGTCTAGCCTAGGACCAGCACAGTACCGTCGTTGAGCGTTTATTCACCTTTGCATCTCTGAATTGATTATTGCTGACCCTTTTTGCTACCATATTATAAGCCTTCCCAGCTCCACATACATCTACATCGTGCGTTTGACTCTCCCTGGTAATCGCTCTATCCAAGCTTTGAGAGTTTTGACTACATCGGTTGCCGATCACCGCCTGCTGCTGGGTAAGAACTGGTAAGAATTTGAGATTTGCTTGTCGGATTTGTGACACCCGCCACCCCCACCACTTCTTAGTAGTCTGTAGGATCATATTCTTGTGTGTTTCTATTGCTGCTAACCATGCCAGGATCACAAGTCGACGAGACTGACTGGGAGAACTTGACGAACAAGGAGCTTCATGATAAGTTTCAGCAAATAATGAGTGAACAGGTGCAAGATGTGCGAAACAGATTTGACGAGGCCATGGAGAAGATAGATGGCATGGAGAAGACGTTTGACACAAAGCTCGATAACAAGTTTGCTGAATTGCTTGCGCGTTTTCCACCACCACCGGCTGCTGCAGCTGTCCCACCTCTTCAACAACAACAACAACAACAACGGCGCCTTCCGAATCAAGTGGGACGAGCACAGCGCGTTCCCCTTGAGACTGGTCAAGCTTCTGGTGCTGCTGTTGATGTTTCTGTAGCTCCTGCTGCTACTGCAGAGGTGGAGGACCATTACGAGGATGAGGTTGACCAAAATCAGAACTACGTGCAACAACCAGCACCACCACCACCAGGTCGTCCTCATGCATATCATCGCAACGGTAGGGCTGCACCACCACCTGAGGTACATGACCATCTTCCTAAACTGAAATTGAATATTCCACCATTTGAGGGTAGATATGTTCCTGATATATATCTTACTTGGGAGTTACAAACTGAACAACGTTTTACATGTTTAAACTATCCCGAGGAGAGACGTGTTCCTGCTGCTGTTTGTGCTTTCACTGGTTTTGCATGTGTTTGGTGGTCTGAACATTGTAGATTATATCCTATTCCAGCTACTTGGACTGCTTTGAAAACTGCTATGCGTACTCGTTGGGTTCCACCATATTATCAACGTGGATTACTTCAAAAACTGCAGCGCTTAAGACAAGGAAAAAATTCTGTAGAAGAATATTATCAGCAATTACAAACTGGCCTGATTAGATGTGGTATTGTTGAGGAGAATGAAGCTATGCTTGCACGTTTTATGGGTGGATTAAATAGAGAGATTCAGACCATTCTAGAGTATAAGGATTATACTACTATCACTCGTTTATTCCATCTTGCTTGTAAAGCTGAATGTGAAGTGCAGGATCGACAGGCATTGGCGCGGACTAACTTTTCTGCAGGACGACCTTCATCATGGACACCGCGTGCATCCTCTACTTCCTCACATTCTACTGCACCGACACCTCCATCAACTGTTACCTCCAGCCATGATACAAGGAAGCAGGCACAACCACCATTATCTGCCAAGAGCACACCTATTGGGCCTGCACAGAGTTCTTCTTCTTCCATGGCATCAACAGGGCACACCAGTGATATTATTTGTCGTCGTTGTAAGGGAAGAGGACATTTTGCGAGAGATTGCAAATCTCAGCGTGTGATGATTGCTACTGAGGATGGTGGATATGAATCCGCTAGTGACTATGATGAGGAGACTTTGGCTCTTATTACACGTGAAGAACACGGCGGAGACGATTCTGATCATGAGACGCAATACATGGCTCCTGAAGATGCTGACAGGTATGAATGTTTAGTTGCTCAACGTGTTTTGAGTGTGCAGATTACACAAGCTGAGCAAAATCAGAGGCATAATTTGTTCCATACAAAGGGAGTTGTGAAGGAACGTTCTGTTCGCGTGATCATAGATGGAGGGAGTTGCAACAACTTGGCTAGCATGGAGATGGTGGAGAAGCTATCTCTCACCACAAGACCACATCCACATCCTTACTACATCCAATGGTTCAACAACAGCGGCAAGGTTAAGGTAACACATACTGTTCGTGTGCATTTTAGTATCTCTACATATGCTGATTATGTTGATTGTGATGTGGTACCTATGCAAGCATGTTCCTTATTACTTGGTAGACCATGCCAATTTGATAAAAATTCTGTACACCATGGTAGAAACAATCAGTATACTCCTGTTCATAAGGATAAAAATATTACTTTGCTTCCTATGACTCCTGATTCCATTTTAAAAGATGATATTAATAGAGCTAATAAAGCAAAACAGGAGAAAAATAAGAGTGAAAATCAGATTGTGGCAAAAGAATTTGAGCAACAAATGAAGCCTAATAATAAACCATCTACTGTTGCTTTTGAAATTCAATTGAAAAGTGCATGTTTATTTGCCACCAAATCTGATATTGATGAGCTAGATTTTAGCAAATCTGTTTGCTATGCTGTTGTATGCAAAGAGGCATTATTTTCATTCGAGGACGTGCCTTCCTCTTTGCCTCCTGCTGTCACTAACATTTTGCAGGAGTTCGCCGACGTCTTTCCACAAGACGTGCCACCGGGATTACCACCTATTCGAGGGATTGAGCATCAGATTGACTTAATTCCCGGTGCAGCGCTACCCAACCGCGCACCATACCGTACCAATCCAGAAGAGACGAAGGAGATTATGCGTCAAGTACAGGAGCTACTCGACAAAGGTTATATACGCGAATCCCTTAGTCCTTGTGCTGTTCCTATTATTCTAGTGCCGAAAAAGGATGGTACATCGCGTATGTGTGTTGATTGTAGAGCCATTAATAATATTACTATTCGTTATCGTCATCCTATTCCTAGGCTAGATGATATGCTTGATGAATTGAGTGGCTCTACAATATTCTCCAAAGTTGATTTGCGTAGTGGATACCATGAAATTCGTATGAAATTGGGAGATGAATGGAAAACAACATTTAAAACTAAGTTTGGATTATATGAGTGGTTAGTCATGCCTTTTGGGTTAACTAATGCACCTAGTACTTTCATGAGATTAATGAATGAAGTTTTACGTGCTTTCATTGGACGATTTGTGGTAGTATACTTTGATGATATATTGATTTTTAGCAGATCTTTGGAGGAACATTTGGAACATTTACGTGCTGTTTTTATTGCTCTACGTGATGCACGTTTATTTGGTAACCTTGGAAAGTGCACCTTTTGCACCGACCGAGTATATTTTCTTGGCTATGTTGTTACTCCACAGGGAATTGAGGTTGATAAAGCCAAGATTGAAGCTATTGAGAGTTGGCCGCAGCCCAAAACGGTCACACACGTGAGGAGTTTCCTTGGCCTCGCTGGATTCTATCGGCGTTTTGTGAGAGATTTCAGCACCATGGCTGCACCTCTCAATGAGCTTACAAAGAAGGATGTGCCTTTTGTTTGGGGTACTGCACAGGAAGAAGCATTCACGGTATTGAAAGATAAGTTGACACATGCTCCTTTACTCCAACTTCCTGATTTTAATAAGACTTTTGAGCTTGAATGTGATGCTAGTGGAATTGGGTTAGGAGGTGTGTTATTACAAGATGGTAAACCTGTTGCATATTTTTCTGAAAAATTGAGTGGGCCTAGTCTGAATTATTCTACTTATGATAAGGAATTATATGCTCTTGTTCGGACTTTGGAGACATGGCAACATTATTTATGGCCCAAAGAATTTGTTATGCATTCTGATCATGAATCTTTAAAGCACATTAAAAGTCAAGCAAAATTGAACCGTAGACATGCTAAATGGGTTGAATTCATAGAGACTTTCCCTTATGTTATTAAACACAAGAAGGGAAAAGAAAATGTTATTGCTGATGCATTGTCTCGTCGTTATACTATGCTTTCACAACTTGACTTTAAAATATTTGGTTTGGAGACCATCAAAGATCAATATGTGCATGATGCTGAATTTAAAGATGTATTGCAGAATTGTAAAGAAGGGAGAACATGGAACAAGTTCGTCGTTAGTGATGGATTTGTGTTTCGACCTAACAAGCTATGCATTCCAGCTAGCTCTGTTCGTCTTTTGTTGTTGCAGGAGGCGCATGGAGGAGGATTAATGGGACACTTTGGCGTGAAGAAGACGGAGGACGTACTTGCTACACATTTCTTTTGGCCAAAGATGCGACGGGATGTTGAGTGTTTTGTTGCTCGCTGCACTACATGTCAAAAAGCTAAGTCACGACTCAATCTTCATGGTTTATATATGCCTTTGCCTGTCCCTAGTGTTCCTTGGGAAGATATATCTATGGACTTTGTTTTGGGTTTACCTAGAACAAAGAAGGGGAGGGATAGCATATTTGTTGTCGTGGATAGGTTCTCGAAGATGGCACACTTTATACCATGTCATAAAAGCGATGATGCTGCTAATGTTGCTGATTTGTTCTTTCGTGAAATTATTCGCTTGCATGGTGTGCCAAATACTATTGTTTCAGATCGTGATACTAAATTTCTTAGGCACTTTTGGAGATGTTTATGGGCTAAGTTGGGGACTAAACTGCTTTTTAGTACTACTTGTCACCCCCAAACTGATGGACAAACTGAAGTAGTCAACAGAACTTTGTCTACTATGCTTAGGGCTGTTTTGAAAAATAATAAGAAAATGTGGGAAGAATGCTTGCCTCATATTGAATTTGCTTATAATCGTTCATTGCATTCTACTACTAAGATGTGCCCTTTTGAAATTGTCTATGGTTTCCTACCTCGTGCACCTATTGATTTGTTGCCTCTTCCATCTTCGGAGAAGGTTAATTTTGATGCTAAACAACGTGCTGAATTGATCTTAAAAATGCATGAGTTAACTAAGGAAAATATTGAGCGCATGAATGCTAAATATAAACTTGTTGGAGATAAGGGTGGAAAACGTGTTGTCTTTGCACCTGGAGATCTTGTTTGGTTACATTTGCGTAAGGATAGGTTTCCTAATTTGCGCAAGTCAAAGCTAATGCCACGTGTTGATGGTCCTTTCAAGGTGTTAGAGAAAATAAATGATAATGCATATAAACTTGAGCTGCCTGCAGATTTTGGGGTTAGTCCCACATTCAACATTGCAGATTTGAAGCCTTACTTGGGTGAGGAAGATGAGCTTCCGTCAAGGACGACTTCAATTCAAGAAGGGGAGGATGATGAGGACATCACTAACAAGGTTACACCCACAGCTCCAACTGACACATATACAGGACCAATTACTAGAGCTCGCGCACGCCAATTAAATTACCAGGTACTTTCGTTTCTTGGTAATGAATCTAATGTTCATGAGAATATGATGCTGCCTAAATTGGATACATTTGTCTTGCTTACAAATGAAGGGCCTAGCTTGGACAAGAAGGATGAACATTGGAGCAAGATCAAGCATGGAGATGATGGCATGCACAAGAGGAACAAGAATGGAGTTTCAATTGATGATTTCAGGACTTTGAAGCCACCATAATGAGTGTGAGAAGCCTTGGACGAAATATACAAGATGCCACTTCATAAATTTCGTCCAGAGGCTATTATAGGTGCTGCATCACCTTATTATTGGGCCAGGCCCATGTAATTTCGAAATATTTGAGTATAGGCTGTTTTTAGAGTCCGTATGTGTGGGGAAACAAGAGTTAGGGTTGGTTTCGGACCCCTCCACCAAGGGCCACGAAATTCCCCCCTCTTTCCCTCATATATACAGCCCTTAGGGCGTCGTTTAGACTTTGGGTTTTGTTTAGATTAAAAGTTCGCCATAGCTGCAACTTCGCGTACTTCGTTTGTGTTCAACGACCAGACCAAGGCGTCACAGAACCCCACCTTGATCAATAAAGCTTTCCTCTTATATTCGCAATATCCAGATTGCAATCTTGGTTTCTTGCTTGTTCTTCGTTTGCCTGCAGGAAACAGACCTTCGTGGTCAGGTTGATCGTGCTCCGGCGTGGTCAACAACCTCTCGGAGTTGGTTTAGCGATTGCTAAGGCGCGACGTCCTCGCACGTTCGTAGTCGGATCGTCAAAGTCGACTTCCTCCAAAACGATAGCCACCATCTCATCGAAAGACGGGACACCTTTGCCTCTATCAAGCAATGGTGCTGAAATCTCTCACAAAACGCCGATAGAATCCAGCGAGGCCAAGGAAACTCCTCACGTGTGTGACCGTTTTGGGCTGCGGCCAACTCTCAATAGCTTCAATCTTGGCTTTATCAACCTCAATTCCCTGTGGAGTAACAACATAGCCAAGAAAAGAGACTCGGTCGGTGCAAAAGGTGCACTTTCCAAGGTTACCAAATAAACGTGCATCACGTAGAGCAATAAAAACAGCACGTAAATGTTCCAAATGTTCCTCCAAAGATCTGCTAAAAATCAATATATCATCAAAGTATACTACCACAAATCGTCCAATGAAAGCACGTAAAACTTCATTCATTAATCTCATGAAAGTACTAGGTGCATTAGTTAACCCAAAAGGCATGACTAACCACTCATATAATCCAAACTTAGTTTTAAATGCTGTTTTCCATTCATCTCCCAATTTCATACGAATTTGATGGTATCCACTACGCAAATCAACTTTGGAGAATATTGTAGAGCCACTCAATTCATCAAGCATATCATCTAGCCTAGGAATATGATGACGATAACGAATAGTAATATTATTAATGGCTCTACAATCAACACACATACGTGATGTACCATCCTTTTTCGGCACTAGAATAATAGGAACAGCACAAGGACTAAGGGATTCGCGTATATAACCTTTGTCGAGTAGCTCCTGTACTTGACGCATAATCTCCTTCGTCTCTTCTGGATTGGTACGGTATGGTGCGCGGTTGGGTAGCGATGCACCGGGAATTAAGTCAATCTGATGCTCAATCCCTCGAATAGGTGGTAATCCCGGTGGCACGTCTTGTGGAAAGACGTCGGCGAACTCCTGCAAAATGTTAGTGACAGCAGGAGGCAAAGAGGAAGGCACGTCTTCGAATGAAAATAATGCCTCTTTGCATACAACAGCATAGCAAACAGATTTGCTAAAATCTAGCTCATCAATATCAGATTTGGTGGCAAATAAACATGCACTTTTCAATTTAATTTCAGAAGCAACAGTAGATGGTTTATTAGTAGGCTTCATTTGTTGCTCAAATTCTTTTGCCACAATCTGATTTTCACTCTTATTTTTCTGCTGTTTTGCTTTATTAGCTCTATTAATATCATCTTTCAAAATGGAATCAGGAGTCATAGGAAGCAAAGTAATATTTTTATCCTTATGAACAAGAGTATACTGATTGTTTCTACCATGGTGTACAGAATTTTTATCAAATTGCCATGGTCTACCAAGTAATAAGGAACATGCTTGCATAGGTACCACATCACAATCAACATAATCAGCATATGTAGAGATACTAAAATGCACACGAACAGTACGTGTTACCTTAACCTTGCCGCTGTTGTTGAACCATTGGATGTAGTAAGGATGTGGATGTGGTCTTGTGGTGAGAGATAGCTTCTCCACCATCTCCATGCTAGCCAAGTTGTTGCAACTCCCTCCATCTATGATCAAGCGAACAGAACGTTCCTTCACAACTCCCTTTGTATGGAACAAATTATGCCTCTGATTTTGCTCAGCTTGTGTAACCTGCACACTCAAAACACGTTGAGCAACTAAACATTCATACCTGTCAGCATCTTCAGGAGCCATGTATTGCGTCTCATGATCAGAATCGTCTCCGTCGTGTTCTTCACATGTAATAAGAGCCAAAGTCTCCTCATCATAGTCACTAGCGGATTCATATCCACCATCCTCAGTAGCAATCATCACACGCTGAGATTTGCAATCTCTCGCAAAATGTCCTCTTCCCTTACAACGACGACAAATAATATCACTGGTGTGCCCTGTTGATGCCATGGAAGAAGAAGAACTCTGTGCAGGCCCAATAGGTGTGCTCTTGGCAGATAATGGTGGTTGTGCCTGCTTCCTTGTATCATGGCTGGAGGTAACAGCTGATGGAGGTGTCGGTGCAGTAGCATGTGAGGAAGTAGAGGATGCACGCGGTGTCCATGATGAAGGTCGTCCTGCAGAAAAGTTAGTCCGCGCCAATGCCTGTCGATCCTGCACTTCACGTTCAGCTTTACAAGCAAGATGGAATAAACGAGTGATAGTAGTATAATCCTTATACTCTAGAATGGTCTGAATCTCTCTATTTAATCCACCCATAAAACGTGCAAGCATAGCTTCATTCTCCTCAACAATACCACATCTAATCAGGCCAGTTTGTAATTGCTGATAATATTCTTCTACAAAAATTTTTCCTTGTCTTAAGCGCTGCAGTTTTTGAAGTAATTCACGTTGATAATATGGTGGAACCCAACGAGTACGCATAGCAGTTTTCAAAGCAGTCCAAGTAGCTGGAATAGGATATAATCTACAATGTTCAGACCACCAAACACATGCAAAACCAGTGAAAGCACAAACAGCAGCAGGGACACGTCTCTCCTCGGGATAGTTTAAACATGTAAAACGTTGTTCAGTTTGTAACTCCCAAGTAAGATATATATCAGGAACATATCTACCCTCAAATGGTGGAATATTCAATTTCAGTTTAGGAAGATGGTCATGTACCTCAGGTGGTGGTGCAGCCCTACCGTTGCGATGATATGCATGAGGACGACCTGGTGGTGGTGGTGCTGGTTGTTGCACGTAGTTCTGATTTTGGTCAACCTCATCCTCGTAATGGTCCTCCACCTCTACAGTAGCAGCAGGAGCTACAGAAACATCAACAGCAGCACCAGAAGCTTGACCAGTCTCAAGGGGAACGCGCTGTGCTCGTCCCACTTGATTCGGAAGGCGCCGTTGTTGTTGTTGTTGTTGTTGTTGAAGAGGTGGGACAGCTGCAGCAGCCGGTGGTGGTGGAAAACGCGCAAGCAATTCAGCAAACTTGTTATCGAGCTTTGTGTCAAACGTCTTCTCCATGCCATCTATCTTCTCCATGGCCTCGTCAAATCTGTTTAGCACATCTTGCACCTGTTCACTCATCATTTGCTGAAACTTATCATGAAGCTCCTTGTTCGTCAAGTTCTCCCAGTCAGTCTCGTCGACTTGTGATCCTGGCATGGTTAGCAGCAATAGAAACACACAAGAATATGATCCTACAGACTACTAAGAAGTGGTGGGGGTGGCGGGTGTCACAAATCCGACAAGCAAATCTCAAATTCTTACCAGTTCTTACCGAGCAGCAGGCGGTGATCGGCAACCGATGTAGTCAAAACTCTCAAAGCTTGGATAGAGCGATTACCAGGGAGAGTCAAACGCACGATGTAGATGTATGTGGAGCTGGGAAGGCTTATAATATGGTAGCAAAAAGGGTCAGCAATAATCAATTCAGAGATGCAAAGGTGAATAAACGCTCAACGACGGTACTGTGCTGGTCCTAGGCTAGACCGTACTAGAGACGCGAGCCTAGAACACTAACGAAATCACGGCGCTGCACGTAATCAAGGGGAAAGCACACTCTGAATTTTTTTTTTCGCCTTTTTTTTTGCGCTGCTTTTTTTTTTTGCCGAAAATCACTATAATGGCGAGTGTCTCAAAACACTTCCCAAGTCAAACTAAGATGATAGGCACGAAATTTTTTTGACGAATTTTTTTTGTCGGAATCAGAGCAGCGACGACGAAAAAGTGCGGGAAAAAATCAGTATGGTGGCACGTGTCTCAAAAGACTCGGAAAAGCCCAAAAGTAGGATAGGGAAAAAAAATATTTTCACCTGTCGAAATTTTGGCCTAAAAACTGCCCGGGGGTCTCCAGACTTTTTTTTTTCGAGACCTACGCAGGCAAGGAAACACAAATCCGAAACCTAGATGGATTTCGAGAACAAACCTAATATGAAAAGAACTCGGATTGGTGGTGGATATATGGTGGTAGGATATGGCAGCGGTGGTACGTTATGGCAGCGGTGGTGGTATATGGATTCGGATTGGTGGTGGTATATGGATACGGATCGGTGGTGGTATGTGGCAGTAGTGATGAAGATGTTGCGGCGGCGGCGTGACAACTTATGACCAGAACTCGAAACTCTAAAAGACTAGACGCTAAGACCAGCAACTGGACACGACGATGCAACCGCAAATTCAACAAAGCAAATACAGAAAAGATTATGCAAAGGCTCAGATTGGTTCGGATGGGATGAACTAACCCTAATTTTTTTTTGGCTTTTTCGTGGACTATAGGTATGAAGAACAAACTCGATCTAAACTATGAAAAACTGTAAAACCTCACCGAGCAACCTGGAAATCTGATACCACTTGATAGAGGCAAAGGTGTCCCGTCTTTCGATGAGATGGTGGTTATCGTTTTGGAGGAAGTCGACTTTGACGATCCGACTACGAACGTGCGAGGAAGTCGCGCCTTAGCAATCGCTAAACCAACTCCGAGAGGTTGTTGACCACGCCGGAGCACGATCAACCTGACCACGAAGGTCTGTTTCCTGCAGGCAAACGAAGAACAAGCAAGAAACTAAGATTGCAATCTGGATATTGCGAATATAAGAGGAAAGCTTTATTGATCAAGGTGGGGTTCTGTGACGCCTTGGTCTGGTCGTTGAACACAAACGAAGTACGCGAAGTTGCAGCTATGGCGAACTTTTAATCTAAACAAAACCCAAAGTCTAAACGACGCCCTAAGGGCTGTATATATGAGGGAAAGAGGGGGGAATTTCGTGGCCCTTGGTGGAGGGGTCCGAAACCAACCCTAACTCTTGTTTCCCCACACATACGGACTCTAAAAACAGCCTATACTCAAGTATTTCGAAATTACATGGGCCTGGCCCAATAATAAGGTGACGCAGCACCTATAATAGCCTCTGGACGAAATTTATGAAGTGGCATCTAGTATATTTCGTCCAAGGCTTCCCGCACTCATTATGGTGGCTTCAAAGTCCTGAAATCATCAATTGAAACTCCATTCTTGTTCCCCTTGCGCACGCCATCATCTCCATGCTTGATCTTGCTCCAATGTTCATCCTTCTTGTCCAAGCTAGGCCCTTCATTTGTAAGCAAGACAAATGTATCCAATTTAGGCAGCATCATATTCTCATGAACATTAGATTCATTACCAAGAAACGAAAGTACCTGGTAATTTAATTGGCGTGCGCGAGCTCTAGTAATTGGTCCTGTATATGTGTCAGTTGGAGCTGTGGGTGTAACCTTGTTAGTGATGTCCTCATCATCCTCCCCTTCTTGAATTGAAGTCGTCCTCGACGGAAGCTCATCTTCCTCACCCAAGTAAGGCTTCAAATCTGCAATGTTGAATGTGGGACTAACCCCAAAATCTGCAGGCAGCTCAAGTTTATATGCATTATCATTTATTTTCTCTAACACCTTGAAAGGACCATCAACACGTGGCATTAGCTTTGACTTGCGCAAATTAGGAAACCTATCCTTACGCAAATGTAACCAAACAAGATCTCCAGGTGCAAAGACAACACGTTTTCCACCCTTATCTCCAACAAGTTTATATTTAGCATTCATGCGCTCAATATTTTCCTTAGTTAACTCATGCATTTTTAAGATCAATTCAGCACGTTGTTTAGCATCAAAATTAACCTTCTCCGAAGATGGAAGAGGCAACAAATCAATAGGTGCACGAGGTAGGAAACCATAGACAATTTCAAAAGGGCACATCTTAGTAGTAGAATGCAATGAACGATTATAAGCAAATTCAATATGAGGCAAGCATTCTTCCCACATTTTCTTATTATTTTTCAAAACAGCCCTAAGCATAGTAGACAAAGTTCTGTTGACTACTTCAGTTTGTCCATCAGTTTGGGGGTGACAAGTAGTACTAAAAAGCAGTTTAGTCCCCAACTTAGCCCATAAACATCTCCAAAAGTGCCTAAGAAATTTAGTATCACGATCTGAAACAATAGTATTTGGCACACCATGCAAGCGAATAATTTCACGAAAGAACAAATCAGCAACATTAGCAGCATCATCGCTTTTATGACATGGTATAAAGTGTGCCATCTTCGAGAACCTATCCACGACAACAAATATGCTATCCCTCCCCTTCTTTGTTCTAGGTAAACCCAAAACAAAGTCCATAGATATATCTTCCCAAGGAACACTAGGGACAGGCAAAGGCATATATAAACCATGAAGATTGAGTCGTGACTTAGCTTTTTGACATGTAGTGCAGCGAGCAACAAAACACTCAACATCCCGTCGCATCTTTGGCCAAAAGAAATGTGTAGCAAGTACGTCCTCCGTCTTCTTCACGCCAAAGTGTCCCATTAATCCTCCTCCATGCGCCTCCTGCAACAACAAAAGACGAACAGAGCTAGCTGGAATGCATAGCTTGTTAGGTCGAAACACAAATCCATCACTAACGACGAACTTGTTCCATGTTCTCCCTTCTTTACAATTCTGCAATACATCTTTAAATTCAGCATCATGCACATATTGATCTTTGATGGTCTCCAAACCAAATATTTTAAAGTCAAGTTGTGAAAGCATAGTATAACGACGAGACAATGCATCAGCAATAACATTTTCTTTTCCCTTCTTGTGTTTAATAACATAAGGGAAAGTCTCTATGAATTCAACCCATTTAGCATGTCTACGGTTCAATTTTGCTTGACTTTTAATGTGCTTTAAAGATTCATGATCAGAATGCATAACAAATTCTTTGGGCCATAAATAATGTTGCCATGTCTCCAAAGTCCGAACAAGAGCATATAATTCCTTATCATAAGTAGAATAATTCAGACTAGGCCCACTCAATTTTTCAGAAAAATATGCAATAGGTTTACCATCTTGTAATAACACACCTCCTAACCCAATTCCACTAGCATCACATTCAAGCTCAAAAGTCTTATTAAAATCAGGAAGTTGGAGTAAAGGAGCATGTGTCAACTTATCTTTCAATACCGTGAATGCTTCTTCCTGTGCAGTACCCCAAACAAAAGGCACATCCTTCTTTGTAAGCTCATTGAGAGGTGCAGCAATGGTGCTGAAATCTCTCACAAAACGCCGATAGAATCCAGCGAGGCCAAGGAAACTCCTCACGTGTGTGACCGTTTTGGGCTGCGGCCAACTCTCAATAGCTTCAATCTTGGTTTTATCAACCTCAATTCCCTGTGGAGTAACAACATAGCCAAGAAAAGATACTCGGTCGGTGCAAAAGGTGCACTTTCCAAGGTTACCAAATAAACGTGCATCACGTAGAGCAATAAAAACAGCACGTAAATGTTCCAAATGTTCCTCCAAAGATCTGCTAAAAATCAATATATCATCAAAGTATACTACCACAAATCGTCCAATGAAAGCACGTAAAACTTCATTCATTAATCTCATGAAAGTACTAGGTGCATTAGTTAACCCAAAAGGCATGACTAACCACTCATATAATCCAAACTTAGTTTTAAATGTTGTTTTCCATTCATCTCCCAATTTCATACGAATTTCATGGTATCCACTACGCAAATCAACTTTGGAGAATATTGTAGAGCCACTCAATTCATCAAGCATATCATCTAGCCTAGGAATAGGATGACGATAACGAATAGTAATATTATTAATGGCTCTACAATCAACACACATACGCGATGTACCATCCTTTTTCGGCACTAGAATAATAGGAACAGCACAAGGACTAAGGGATTCGCGTATATAACCTTTGTCGAGTAGCTCCTGTACTTGACGCATAATCTCCTTCGTCTCTTCTGGATTGGTACGGTATGGTGCGCGGTTGGGTAGCGCTGCACCGGGAATTAAGTCAATCTGATGCTCAATCCCTCGAATAGGTGGTAATCCCGGTGGCACGTCTTGTGGAAAGACGTCGGCGAACTCCTGCAAAATGTTAGTGACAGCAGGAGGCAAAGAGGAAGGCACGTCCTCGAATGAAAATAATGCCTCTTTGCATACAACAGCATAGCAAACAGATTTGCTAAAATCTAGCTCATCAATATCAGATTTGGTGGCAAATAAACATGCACTTTTCAATTGAATTTCAGAAGCAACAGTAGATGGTTTATTATTAGGCTTCATTTGTTGCTCAAATTCTTTTGCCACAATCTGATTTTCACTCTTATTTTTCTCCTGTTTTGCTTTATTAGCTCTATTAATATCATCTTTTAAAATGGAATCAGGAGTCATAGGAAGCAAAGTAATATTTTTATCCTTATGAACAAGAGTATACTGATTGTTTCTACCATGGTGTACAGAATTTTTATCAAATTGCCATGGTCTACCAAGTAATAAGGAACATGCTTGCATAGGTACCACATCACAATCAACATAATCAGCATATGTAGAGATACTAAAATGCACACGAACAGTACGTGTTACCTTAACCTTGCCGCTGTTGTTGAACCATTGGATGTAGCAAGGATGTGGATGTGGTCTTGTGGTGAGAGATAGCTTCTCCACCATCTCCATGCTAGCCAAGTTGTTGCAACTCCCTCCATCTATGATCACGCGAACAGAACGTTCCTTCACAACTCCCTTTGTATGGAACAAATTATGCCTCTGATTTTGCTCAGCTTGTGTAACCTGCACACTCAAAACACGTTGAGCAACTAAACATTCATACCTGTCAGCATCTTCAGGAGCCATGTATTGCGTCTCATGATCAGAATCGTCTCCGCCGTGTTCTTCACATGTAATAAGAGCCAAAGTCTCCTCATCATAGTCACTAGCGGATTCATATCCACCATCCTCAGTAGCAATCATCACACGCTGAGATTTGCAATCTCTCGCAAAATGTCCTCTTCCCTTACAACGACGACAAATAATATCACTGGTGTGCCCTGTTGATGCCATGGAAGAAGAAGAACTCTGTGCAGGCCCAATAGGTGTGCTCTTGGCAGATAATGGTGGTTGTGCCTGCTTCCTTGTATCATGGCTGGAGGTAACAGCTGATGGAGGTGTCGGTGCAGTAGAATGTGAGGAAGTAGAGGATGCACACGGTGTCCATGATGAAGGTCGTCCTGCAGAAAAGTTAGTCCGCGCCAATGCCTGTCGATCCTGCACTTCACGTTCAGCTTTACAAGCAAGATGGAATAAACGAGTGATAGTAGTATAATCCTTATACTCTAGGATGGTCTGAATCTCTCTATTTAATCCACCCATAAAACGTGTGATAGAGGCAAAGGTGTCCCGTCTTTCGATGAGACAGTGGCTATCGTTTGGATGAAGTCGACTTTGACGATCCGACTACGAACGTGCGTGGACGTCGCGCCTTAGCAATCGCTAAACCAACTCCGAGAGGTTATCGACCACGCCGGAGCACGATCAACCTGACCACGAAGGTCTGTTTCCTGCAGGCAAACGAAGAACAAGCAAGAAACTAAGATTGCAATCTGGATATTGCGAATATAAGAGGAAAACTTTATTGATCAAGGTGGGGTTCTGTGACGCCTTTGTCTGGTCGTTGAACACAAACGAAGTACGCGAAGTTGCAGCTATGGCGAACTTTTAATCTAAACAAAACCCCAAAGTCTAAACGACGCCCTAAGGGCTGTATATATGAGGGAAAGAGGGGGGAATTTCGTGGCCCTTGGTGGAAGGGTCCGAAACCAACCCTAACTCTTGTTTCCCCACACATACGGACTCTAAAAACAGCCTATACTCAAGTATTTCGAAATTACATGGGCCTGGCCCAATAATAAGGTGACGCAGCACCTATAATAGCCTCTGGACGAAATTTATGAAGTGGCATCTTGTATATTTCGTCCAAGGCTTCCCGCACTCATTATGGTGGCTTCAAAGTCCTGAAATCATCAATTGAAACTCCATTCTTGTTCCCCTTGCGCACGCCATCATCTCCATGCTTGATCTTGCTCCAATGTTCATCCTTCTTGTCCAAGCTAGGCCCTTCATTTGTAAGCAAGACAAATGTATCCAATTTAGGCAGCATCATATTCTCATGAACATTAGATTCATTACCAAGAAACGAAAGTACCTGGTAATTTAACTGGCGTGCGCGAGCTCTAGTAATTGGTCCTGTATATGTGTCAGTTGGAGCTGTGGGTGTAACCTTGTTAGTGATGTCCTCATCAATCAAGCATGGAGATGATGGCATGCGCAAGGGGGACAAGAATGGAGTTACAATGGATGATTTCAGGACTTTGAAGCCACCATAATGAGTGCGAGAAGCCTTGGACGAAATATACAAGATGCCACTTCATAAATTTCGTCCAGAGGCTATTTTAGGTGCTGCGTCACCTTATTATTGGGCCAGGCCCATGTAATTTCGAAATACTTGAGTATAGGCTGTTTTTAGAGTCCGTATGTGTGGGGAAACAAGAGTTAGGGTTGGTTTCGGACCCCTCCACCAAGGGCCACGAAATTCCCCCCTCTTTCCCTCATATATACAGCCCTTAGGGCGTCGTTTAGACTTTGGGTTTTGTTTAGATTAAAAGTTCGCCATAGCTGCAACTTCGCGTACTTCGTTTGTGTTCAACGACCAGACCAAGGCGTCACAGAATCCCACCTTGATCAATAAAGCTTTCCTCTTATATTCGCAATATCCAGATTGCAATCTTAGTTTCTTGCTTGTTCTTCGTTTGCCTGCAGGAAACAGACCTTCGTGGTCAGGTTGATCGTGCTCCGGCGTGGTCAACAACCTCTCGGAGTTGGTTTAGCGATTGCTAAGGCGCGACGTCCTCGCACGTTCGTAGTCGGATCGTCAAAGTCGACTTCCTCCAAAACGATAACCACCATCTCATCGAAAGACGGGACACCTTTGCCTTTATCAAGTGGTATCAGATTTCCAGGTTGCTCGGTGAGATTTTACAGTTTTTCATAGTTTAGATCGAGTCTGTTCTTCATACCTATAGTCCACGAAAAAGCCAAAAAAAAAATTAGGGTTAGTTCATCTCATCCGAACCAATCTGAGCCTTTGCATAATCTTTTCTGTATTTGCTTTGTTGAATTTGCGGTTGCATCGTCGTGTCCAGTTGCTGGTCTTAGCGTCTAGTCTTTTAGAGTTTCGAGTTCTGGTCATAAGTTGTCACGCCGCCGCCGCAACATCTTCATCACTACTGCCACATACCACCACCGATCCGTATCCATATACCACCACCAATCCGAATCCATATACCACCACCGCTGCCATAACCTACCACCGCTGCCATATCCTACCACCATATATCCACCACCAATCCGAGTTCTTTTCATATTAGGTTTGTTCTCGAAATCCATCTAGGTTTCGGATTTGTGTTTCCTTGCCTGCGTAGGTCTCGAAAAAAAAAAAGAGTCTGGAGACCCCCGGGCAGTTTTTAGGCCAAAATTTCGACAGGTGAAAATATTTTTTCCCTATCCTACTTTTGGGCTTTTCTGAGTCTTTTGAGACACGTGCCACCATACTGATTTTTTCCCGCACTTTTTCGTCGTCGCTGCCCTGATTCCGAAAAAAAAAATTCGTCAAAAAAATTTCGTGCCTATCATCTTAGTTTGACTTGGGAAGTGTTTTGAGACACTCGCCATTATAGTGATTTTCGGCAAAAAAAAAAGAAAAAAAAGAAAAAAAAGAGGCGAAAAAAAAATTCATAGTGTGCTTTCCCCTTGATTACGTGCAGCGCCGTGATTTCGTTAGTGTTCTAGGCTCGCGTCTCTAGTACGGTCTAGCCTAGGACCAGCACAGTACCGTCGTTGAGCGTTTATTCACCTTTGCATCTCTGAATTGATTATTGCTGACCCTTTTTGCTACCATATTATAAGCCTTCCCAGCTCCACATACATCTACATCGTGCGTTTGACTCTCCCTGGTAATCGCTCTATCCAAGCTTTGAGAGTTTTGACTACATCGGTTGCCGATCACCGCCTGCTGCTGGGTAAGAACTGGTAAGAATTTGAGATTTGCTTGTCGGATTTGTGACACCCGCCACCCCCACCACTTCTTAGTAGTCTGTAGGATCATATTCTTGTGTGTTTCTATTGCTGCTAACCATGCCAGGATCACAAGTCGACGAGACTGACTGGGAGAACTTGACGAACAAGGAGCTTCATGATAAGTTTCAGCAAATGATGAGTGACCAGGTGCAAGATGTGCTAAACAGATTTGACGAGGCCATGGAGAAGATAGATGGCATGGAGAAGACGTTTGACACAAAGCTCGATAACAAGTTTGCTGAATTGCTTGCGCGTTTTCCACCACCACCGGCTGCTGCAGCTGTCCCACCTCTTCAACAACAACAACAACAACAACAACGGCGCCTTCCGAATCAAGTGGGACGAGCACAGCGCGTTCCCCTTGAGACTGGTCAAGCTTCTGGTGCTGCTGTTGATGTTTCTGTAGCTCCTGCTGCTACTGAAGAGGTGGAGGACCATTACGAGGATGAGGTTGACCAAAATCAGAACTACGTGCAACAACCAGCACCACCACCACCAGGTCGTCCTCATGCATATCATCGCAACGGTAGGGCTGCACCACCACCTGAGGTACATGACCATCTTCCTAAACTGAAATTGAATATTCCACCATTTGAGGGTAGATATGTTCCTCATATATATCTTACTTGGGAGTTACAAACTGAACAACGTTTTACATGTTTAAACTATCCCGAGGAGAGACGTGTTCCTGCTGCTGTTTGTGCTTTCACTGGTTTTGCATGTGTTTGGTGGTCTGAACATTGTAGATTATATCCTATTCCAGCTACTTGGACTGCTTTGAAAACTGCTATGCGTACTCGTTGGGTTCCACCATATTATCAACGTGAATTACTTCAAAAACTGCAGCGCTTAAGACAAGGAAAAAATTCTGTAGAAGAATATTATCAGCAATTACAAACTGGCCTGATTAGATGTGGTATTGTTGAGGAGAATGAAGCTATGCTTGCACGTTTTATGGGTGGATTAAATAGAGAGATTCAGACCATTCTAGAGTATAAGGATTATACTACTATCACTCGTTTATTCCATCTTGCTTGTAAAGCTGAACGTGAAGTGCAGGATCGACAGGCATTGGCGCGGACTAACTTTTCTGCAGGACGACCTTCATCATGGACACCGCGTGCATCCTCTACTTCCTCACATGCTACTGCACCGACACCTCCATCAGCTGTTACCTCCAGCCATGATACAAGGAAGCAGGCACAACCACCATTATCTGCCAAGAGCACACCTATTGGGCCTGCACAGAGTTCTTCTTCTTCCATGGCATCAACAGGGCACACCAGTGATATTATTTGTCGTCGTTGTAAGGGAAGAGGACATTTTGCGAGAGATTGCAAATCTCAGCGTGTGATGATTGCTACTGAGGATGGTGGATATGAATCCGCTAGTGACTATGATGAGGAGACTTTGGCTCTTATTACACGTGAAGAACACGGTGGAGACGATTCTGATCATGAGACGCAATACATGGCTCCTGAAGATGCTGACAGGTATGAATGTTTAGTTGCTCAACGTGTTTTGAGTGTGCAGGTTACACAAGCTGAGCAAAATCAGAGGCATAATTTGTTCCATAAAAAGGGAGTTGTGAAGGAACGTTCTGTTCGCGTGATCATAGATGGAGGGAGTTGCAACAACTTGGCTAGCATGGAGATGGTGGAGAAGCTATCTCTCACCACAAGACCACATCCACATCCTTACTACATCCAATGGTTCAACAACAGCGACAAGGTTAAGGTAACACGTATTGTTCGTGTGCATTTTAGTATCTCTACATATGTTGATTATGTTGATTGTGATGTGGTACCTATGCAAGCATGTTCCTTATTACTTGGTAGACCATGGCAATTTGATAAAAATTCTGTACACCATGGTAGAAACAATCAGTATACTCTTGTTCATAAGGATAAAAATATTACTTTGCTTCCTATGACTCCTGATTCCACTTTGAAAGATGATATTAATAGAGCTAATAAAGCAAAACAGGAGAAAAATAAGAGTGAAAATCAGATTGTGGCAAAAGAATTTGAGCAACAAATGAAGCCTAATAATAAACCATCTACTGTTGCTTCTGAAATTAAATTGAAAAGTGCATGTTTATTTGCCACCAAATCTGATATTGATGAGCTAGATTTTAGCAAATCTGTTTGCTATGCTGTTGTATGCAAAGAGGCATTATTTTCATTCGAGGACGTGCCTTCCTCTTTGCCTCCTGCTGTCACTAACATTTTGCAGGAGTTCGCCGACGTCTTTCCACAAGACGTGCCACCGGGATTACCACCTATTCGAGGGATTGAGCATCAGATTGACTTAATTCCCGGTGCATCGCTACCCAACCGCGCACCATACCGTACCAATCCAGAAGAGACGAAGGAGATTATGCGTCAAGTACAGGAGCTACTCGACAAAGGTTATATACGCGAAGCCCTTAGTCCTTGTGCTGTTCCTATTATTCTAGTGCCGAAAAAGGATGGTACATCGCGTATGTGTGTTGATTGTAGAGCCATTAATAATATTACTATTCGTTATCGTCATCCTATTCCTAGGCTAGATGATATGCTTGATGAATTGAGTGGCTCTACAATATTCTCCAAAGTTGATTTGCGTAGTGGATACCATCAAATTCGTATGAAATTGGGAGATGAATGGAAAACAGCATTTAAAACTAAGTTTGGATTATATGAGTGTGATACGGTGTATCCTAGGGCCATCCCCATGGACCCTCCTTCACCTCCTCAAGTGCCTCAAGGACCGATGACACGTGCTCGTGCTAGAGCTTTCGAGACCGAGGTGACGTCACTCCTAGCCCTACTCCCTTATGAATCTTGCGAGACATGGTTGCTACCTCAAGCGAGTGTGCTTTGTGTGCTCAGGTGTGAAGGAGACCACTTCGGAGAAGAGCTTGAAGATGGACAAGTCCCCAAGGTCATGGACGAGCTAATGCATCGAGAAGGGCAAAAGAGAGCTCCAGGCCCCGGACATCCGGCCCTCTGGCCCGGACATCCGGCCCCTGGGCGTTCAACTACAGAAGGCCGCCCGCAGCAGAAGCTACAGGGCCCGGACATCCGGCCAGGGCCCGGACATCCGGCCAAGCACGGCCCGGACATCCGGCCCCGGGCCCGGAAATCCGGCGCCTCTGTCCCGAGAGCGCCCGAGGCTCAACCGCCCCCGCCCGGACATCCGGGCCCCAGCCCCGGACATCCGGCGCCCCGCGAAGCCCCGGACATCCGGCCCGCCGCCCGGACGTCCGGCCCCTGAATTGCCTGTGCGCATCACTTGGGCCGAGGCCCGTGTACCCCTTCGTCCCCGTAGACTATATATACTCCTCTCCTCATTCCGTTTAGGGTTAGCTGTGGTTTAGCTCATTTGACACTTGTGTGGATTTCTCCCACGAGACGGTGCGCCTCTACGGAGAAGATCCACTTCGGATTCAGGACCTCCTTCATCGGAGAAGATCCCCCGGGATATCAAGACCTCCTCCGGGAGAAGACTATCTGTATCACCGTTGTTGACCTTGGATCATGGATCTCAACCTTGTATCGCGAATCTAGCATTTGTGTGATTGCTTTCGTGTTGATTGAGTGTTTTCCTCTTGTGTTTCCCCCATCTTTCCCTTGTGATTCCCCGTGTTCATCGTGTGCCAACCTCCAAACGTGAAAGATCCGCTGATTAGGGTTCCACCCTGCATCACTGTGCAGTACCCCAAACAAAAGGCACATCCTTCTTTGTAAGCTCATTGAGAGGTGCAGCAATGGTGCTGAAATCTCTCACAAAACGCCGATAGAATCCAGCGAGGCCAAGGAAACTCCTCACGTGTGTGACCGTTTTGGGCTGCGGCCAACTCTCAATAGCTTCAATCTTGGCTTTATCAACCTCAATTCCCTGTGGAGTAACAACATAGCCAAGAAAAGATACTCGGTCGGTGCAAAAGGTGCACTTTCCAAGGTTACCAAATAAACGTGCATCACGTAGAGCAATAAAAACAGCACGTAAATGTTCCAAATGTTCCTCCAAAGATCTGCTAAAAATCAATATATCATCAAAGTATACTACCACAAATCGTCCAATGAAAGCACGTAAAACTTCATTCATTAATCTCATGAAAGTACTAGGTGCATTAGTTAACCCAAAAGGCATGACTAACCACTCATATAATCCAAACTTAGTTTTAAATGTTGTTTTCCATTCATCTCCCAATTTCATACGAATTTCATGGTATCCACTACGCAAATCAACTTTGGAGAATATTGTAGAGCCACTCAATTCATCAAGCATATCATCTAGCCTAGGAATAGGATGACGATAACGAATAGTAATATTATTAATGGCTCTACAATCAACACACATACGCGATGTACCATCCTTTTTCGGCCTAGAATAATAGGAACAGCACAAGGACTAAGGGATTCGCGTATATAACCTTTGTCGAGTAGCTCCTGTACTTGACGCATAATCTCCTTCGTCTCTTCTGGATTGGTACGGTATGGTGCGCGGTTGGGTAGCGCTGCACCGGGAATTAAGTCAATCTGATGCTCAATCCCTCGAATAGGTGGTAATCCCGGTGGCACGTCTTATGGAAAGACGTCGGCGAACTCCTGCAAAATGTTAGTGACAGCAGGAGGCAAAGAGGAAGGCACGTCCTCGAATGAAAATAATGCCTCTTTGCATACAACAGCATAGCAAACAGATTTGCTAAAATCTAGCTCATCAATATCAGATTTGGTGGCAAATAAACATGCACTTTTCAATTGAATTTCAGAAGCAACAGTAGATGGTTTATTATTAGGCTTCATTTGTTGCTCAAATTCTTTTGCCACAATCTGATTTTCACTCTTATTTTTCTCCTGTTTTGCTTTATTAGCTCTATTAATATCATCTTTTAAAATGGAATCAGGAGTCATAGGAAGCAAAGTAATATTTTTATCCTTATGAACAAGAGTATACTGATTGTTTCTACCATGGTGTACAGAATTTTTATCAAATTGCCATGGTCTACCAAGTAATAAGGAACATGCTTGCATAGGTACCACATCACAATCAACATAATCAGCATATGTAGAGATACTAAAATGCACACGAACAGTACGTGTTACCTTAACCTTGCCGCTGTTGTTGAACCATTGGATGTAGTAAGGATGTGGATGTGGTCTTGTGGTGAGAGATAGCTTCTCCACCATCTCCATGCTAGCCAAGTTGTTGCAACTCCCTCCATCTATGATCACGCGAACAGAACGTTCCTTCACAACTCCCTTTGTATGGAACAAATTATGCCTCTGATTTTGCTCAGCTTGTGTGATACGGTGTATCCTATGGACATCACCATGTCAAGAGTCTGCTTGGGAAGTGACACGTGTGACCTCTATTTCTCATACATAAAGGTGAATCATCTCCTTTACACGTGTTCACTTGACCCCTTCGAGGATGGTATACTACTTGACACTCCTCTCGTGTGCATGCATAGGTATTGTCGGAGCTTCACGGATGGCGAGGAGGAGTGCAAGCGCCAAGGATCACCTACACCATCTGCGAGGGAAGCTTGGAAGAGAAGACGGAAGAAGACGGAGCTGCTGATACTACAGCGGCCGGACATCCGGGCCAAAGGCCGGACATCCGGCGCTTCAGCAACGGCCGGACATCCGGCACCCCTCCCGGAAATCCGGGCCCTCCTTCACAGAAGCTGGACCGAGCCAGCCCGGACATCCGGCCGTAACCCCGGACATCCGGCTCGCCCCGAAGCCCCGGACATCCGGCTGCCAGCCCGGACATCCGGCCTTGCCTGCGTGCATGTATCCGGGCCGATGCCCATGTACCCATTTCGCCCCTCACTTACCCCTTCATGACCCTAGACTATATATACTCCTCCACCTCCACCATTTTAGGGTTAGCAATGGTTTAGCTCATATGAGAGATAGAGCTTTGCTCATCCATCCCGGATCTACTCCACGAGAGAGACCGCGGCCCCTCTACGGAGAAGATCCACCTTGGATTCAAGACCCCTAGCGGGAAGATCCTTCACGGATTCAAGACCTCCTCTTGGAGATGAACTCTACCCATGTATCTTTCCCTTTGTTGTTCATGTATCTTGTGATCTTGTGTGTTTGATTGTCTAGTGGATGTGTGATTGGACTTGTTCTTGTGTGTTTCCTCTCGTGTTTTCCCCCGTTTCCCTTTGTGTTCTTCGTGTTCATCGTGGGATCCCCTCCATTTCGTGAAAGATCCGCAGATTAGGGTTCCACCCTGTATCAAAGTCGACTTTGACGATCCGACTACGAACGTGCGAGGACGTCGCGCCTTAGCAATCGCTAAACCAACTCCGAGAGGTTGTTGACCACGCCGGAGCACGATCAACCTGACCACGAAGGTCTGTTTCCTGCAGGCAAACGAAGAACAAGCAAGAAACTAAGATTGCAATCTGGATATTGCGAATATAAGAGGAAAGCTTTATTGATCAAGGTGGGGTTCTGTGACGCCTTGGTCTGGTCGTTGAACACAAACGAAGTACGCGAAGTTGCAGCTATGGCGAACTTTTAATCTAAACAAAACCCAAAGTCTAAACGACGCCCTAAGGGCTGTATATATGAGGGAAAGAGGGGGGAATTTCGTGGCCCTTGGTGGAGGGGTCCGAAACCAACCCTAACTCTTGTTTCCCCACACATACGGACTCTAAAAACAGCCTATACTCAAATATTTCGAAATTACATGGGCCTGGCCCAATAATAAGGTGATGCAGCACCTATAATAGCCTCTGGACGAAATTTATGAAGTGGCATCTTGTATATTTCGTCCAAGGCTTCTCACACTCATTATGGTGGCTTCAAAGTCCTGAAATCATCAATTGAAACTCCATTCTTGTTCCTCTTGCGCATGCCATCATCTCCATGCTTGATCTTGCTCCAATGTTCATCCTTCTTGTCCAAGCTAGGCCCTTCATTTGTAAGCAAGACAAATGTATCCAATTTAGGCAGCATCATATTCTCATGAACATTAGATTCATTACCAAGAAACGAAAGTACCTGGTAATTTAATTGGCGTGCGCGAGCTCTAGTAATTGGTCCTGTATATGTGTCAGTTGGAGCTGTGGGTGTAACCTTGTTAGTGATGTCCTCATCAAATCATGACAGCAGCTATGGAAAGACAAAGAACACACACAACAAAGATAAGCATGAAAATCCTATGTTGTGTTCTAGGTTGAAGTGGAGCGTGTTTCTCTCCCACACAAAGAAAGTTGGGTTCTAACTTGTTATGAACAGCAAGCAAAGCTAAAGAAAACTAAAAAAAGAAACTAAGAGCAAGACGCTCCAAGCATAGCACATAACGCATGAAGTGGTAAAATTATAGTGGAACGAAAGACGAACTGATAATTGTTGATGGAGAAGGGGATGCATGGGGGCATCCCCAAGCTTAGACGCTTGAGTCTTCTTGAATATTTCTTGGGGGTGCACGGGGGCATCCCCAAGCTTGAGCGTTTGACCCTCCTGAATCTTCTTTTATCATCTTCCCTCGCACACTTGAAAACTCCCTTCATACATAACTCATCATAATCCGATTAGCGAGGTTAGTACCCACAATAAAATAATTTTTCCCTACTGGAAATAAAGATAATCTTGAAGAGCTACTGTTTCTCAAGATTGCCAAGAGGTTTTTGCAAAGAAAAAGCAAGCTCAAGGTTTGCAAAACGAAGAAAAGGCAAAACAGGACAGAATCTGTGAAAAACAGACCAGCAGGTAGTAAATAATTTTTTCGGGGCACTTCTGCAACTCAAATCAAAAAACTCAGAACAGACACTCGAAAGCCAATTGTATAGAGCACGCTGTCAAAAAAATTCAGATCAAAAAGATGATCTGGTGATTTTATTCGAATTTTTCTGTCCAAGGACAGAATCTGTTTTCTGGACAGCACGTCACAACTTTTGAACTTTCTTGCAATCGGAGGCTAAACTTGGCACAAAGCTGAAAAGAAAAGATACAATGATGATGCTACTGTAGTAACAAACATCAAGACACAACAAAAGCAAAATAAAACCTAATTCGTTGTGGGCTGCCTCCCAAAAGCGCTTTCTTTTATGCCTTTAAGCTAGGCATGATGCAAAAAGATCAAGTTGTATCAATTGAACCATCATCAAGATCATCAAAAAGCTCTCCAATAGTACAACTAGTCTTAAGAGGACTTTCAAATAAAGGCCTAATAAAGATACTTCTAGGGAGAAAACCAAAAGGTGGAAAGTCAATGGGAGATTCATTTATAAATTTATCAAAGAGAGGTATTTCTTCCAAAGTATTCACAGTTTCAACCCCTTTGGCAATAGATGGATTACTTTTGGAACAAGGAGCCTTTGGAACATAAACGAACTTAGGTTCCTTCTTTGCCGGAGTATCTACCTTTTTGGCTTTGATTGAGGAGAAAGTAGTTCCTAAAGTGTCAAAGATTTTCTCAATCTTGTCTATCCTAGAAGAATCCAAGTCATGGGATTTGATGGTCTCCAAAGTTTTGAGAATTTTATGCATGGAGCTATCAAGCCTATT
Source organism: Secale cereale (assembly GCA_902687465.1). Lineage (NCBI taxonomy): Eukaryota > Viridiplantae > Streptophyta > Magnoliopsida > Poales > Poaceae > Secale > Secale cereale. Next base: position 272,447,710 of record LR738715.1, read on the forward strand.
CAAATTCCCTTGGATCTTACGGTCCAACTCATTTATCTTATTAATGCTTGGCATCTCTAGCTCTATCTTTTCAAGTTTTTTCATAATGTGAGCTAGGGTAATGTCCTCTTGAATGCTAACAACAGGGGGATTTCCAACAAGATTTTCCATAATACTAAGAGATTCCCAAACTGGGGCTTCTAGGAAATTTCCATTGATAGCAGAATCTAGAATAAACCTATTCCAAGAAGTAATTCCAACATAAAAATTTCTAAGCAGGATAGTAGTAGATTGCTTCTTGGTGGCTCTTTTTTTAGAATCATTAATTTTTACCAAGCATCTTTTAGACTTTCACCACCTCTTTGTTTAAAGGTGAGCACTTCTGCCTCACCAAAGGCAAAGGACCAGACATAATGCCAACTAAAAGCAAGATAACTATTTTTGTGATTTTTGTTAAGGGACACTAAAGCAAAAACTGAAAGGTAAACTAACAAGACTAAAAAGCAAAGATAAAAGATAGCGTGCAACTCCCCTATCTTGAAGAGTGGAGTCCCCGGCAACGGCACCATAAACTTGCTTGATGGCTTCTCGCCCCTCGTTGGTTACCCCAAGTGGAAGGTTGAGATGTAGCGTAGCGGCAAATTTCCCTTGGCAAAGGTACCAAGGATCGAATCCTGTGAGACTCCGAGGGTCGAAAAGTAGGTGTCAACGGCGCCAGAAACTTAGCGGTTGACGGGACCTGCACACAGATACAGATAACTTTGCTCCCAACGAGTACAGAGAGGTTGTCAATCCCTCCGGCCTTGTTGTTTACAAAGGATCAAACACAAGAGATAATAATGATAGCTATGACTGCAACTAGGAAATAAAAACAGGAAGTAAATAGAAGGTGTGATCAGCGGTGGTAATATGGACCGGGGTCCCATGATGTTCACTAGTGATGTCTCTCTCCCAAAAGACGATAAAACAGCAAAGCGAGGTAAACAAATTACAGCTGGGCAATTGACAGGATTATGTGCGCAAACCAATGCTAACTATGCTGCAAAGAAAGGTAGAGGCTCAAAAGCATGGGCGGTACGCCAAGGCAAGTAGACCGAAATCCATCTGCATCTACTACTAATCATCCACCTTGAGATATCTATC